>JAIUCV010000336.1:0-600000 GCA_026724425.1 Erythrophleum ivorense | reverse complement strand
ATCTAGATGCAATCTATATGCATGCCAAATTTCATGGGCAAATTCATTCATTTAGTTAAATTTTGACATTGAGATGCAAAATAGTCACTTTTATGTCTTATAAAGGGTCCAAATGGTCCATTTTGGTTTTTATGATAACCATGGCAACTTGAGCATGTGGGAAAACACCAAAATGGTCTACTAAACATGTCTCAAGGATAAATAAACCTAGAAATTAAAAACTCACTCCCTCACCCCATGCCATACACAGGAATGCATACACTTTATGTTGTCATCCAACGTCCAAAAACTACAATATCATTCATTTGGCATCAAGTTCTATACATACATCAAATATATGAATATTTATATGTGTTCAAATGATTATACAACATTTCCACTCTAGGATTACATCATATGCCATCCATTTGACTACAAAAGAAGCAAAACTAGATACTTTGTTGTCAATCTTTCATCTTCTAACTTGGTGGCTTCCATTACCTTGCTCATTTGGTCCACCTAGCATATTAAGACATTGGAGAGGAGGGAATGAGATTCAAAAAATCCCAATAGCTCATCTCTTTTTCAATCATACATAAAGAATGCAATTAAAATCTTAAAAATGCATGCATAAGCATAATAGAAAGTGTAATCATTCAAGAAGCATTCTTGGCATTTGAACAAGTCATACAAAGCATACATAAGCTTGTCAAGTAAGTGGATTAGCCTCACCCATTCTCTTCAAAGTTATTGGACTTGCCTCACCCTTTTTCTTAAAGGCCTTGAACTAAGCCTTACTCTTGGGAGACTCTAAACTTTGTCTCAACCATTCTTGAGAGTTCTTGGTTCATCCTCACCATGGCTAGTGGGTTCTTAGCTTCACCACACTCAAGCAAACCAAGCAAATACACTAAGTTTTATTTGAATGCATAAAACAACATCATGGTACCATGGCATATGAATACATGCTAGAATACTTTCTCATGACTTAAAACACGCATACACACATTTAAGACAAGACAAACATTTGTCCATGCATGAGGGAAAGAGGAAAGAGATACCTTTGCCACATAAACACACTTTTTCTCTTGGAAATGCACTCCCTTCCTCGGCCACACACTCACAATGATGTGAGGCTTGTTTCTCTTGGCCTAAGCACATCATATGGAAGCCAATTAAGCTTTTGAAATTATTCCTAAGACAACATATCTTCTTTAAACACTAATTTAGTCTAATTGCTCTTTTATGGTTCCTAAATGCACATAATGAAGAAACATCTATAATTTGAGTTCTTGGCTCTACTCCTTCCTTCCATTTATGATTCTTGACCCCATTTAGACATCTTGGAGCTATCACACGATTAAAATAAGGAGCCTAACTACATGTTTCTTCTTTAGGCCATAATATGGAACCTATGATGCCATCTCACTTTCTATGGTTTTTAAAATGTTTCCAAGACTTCCTCTCATCCTCTTCCATCATATGACTCAAAAATAAGTTTGGAACAAATTAAAACTATCCCTAGGTGCCCTAAGTGTCTTAGGCTGAGGCTATGCTTCTTCTTAGCACCTTTGGAGTTTCTTTGCTTCCTTTGATGGAAGAAGCATGGAGTAAGCTCTCTTGGTGTCTTAGGAGCCTATATGAACTCTTAAACATCATAAAATATAACTAAGATTCATCGTAGAGTTCAAGGTGTAATCAAAACCCTAGCCTCCCTATCTTGAAATATAATGGTTCTTAGTTAATTTCCTTTGTGTATTCTTATTCTTCACACTCAATTTCCTAAGATTTACCCTTGGTTCTGCTTAAAATCTATGCCTTCTTGGAGTTCTCAAGGCTAGTCAAACCAAGAAGAGAAGGGGAGAAGGATTAACTATAATACCATATTATTTCTAACATTAATCCCTCTCTTCTAGTGGGAATATGCACTTTATCAAGGAAATCTCAAGAAAATGTATTAAAATAATGAATTAAATTGTGTTGCGTAGTAGATAAATTTTTCCTTTCGAGTTTCCAGGACCTCATAAACTCATCAACAACATTCTCTAATTATTTTTCATACATACAAATCATATCATTCTCAAAAATTGGCACAAACCATAGATCAAGGGTCAAAAACCCCAAAATTTCTTCATTTCCTATTGCTGTACAATGGCAGATTTTAGGACCAACTTTGAAAAATCATAACTAAATGTAAAAAAATTGAAATTATACAAACTATAGCTTTTTGGAAAGCTCTAGATGTTAAATTCACATTAAAAATTTTAGGACATGAATATAGCCTTTGGACTACGTTTAATAATGAAATATTCACAAAGATCCGACTGTCCTTGGTATTGATACAGTTTACTATTATAAATTTCAAAAATGTCCAATTTATTCCAAAAAAATCCAATCCATACAAATGATACCAATCAAGAAAGCTATGGATATTAGCTAAAGGGAAAAATTGTTTCAGACCAAGCCAAGAGCATTCAGATCTTGAAAGCCAATCAAATAGTAACATATATCTGACTGGTGGCAACTTCAAAAATTAATATCTCCCTCTCTAGAAATCCAAATGAGGTTTCTAATTGGCATAAGTCACTGGGAAGGTCTAGTTTCTCTCGACAATTGGACATCATTTGCCCCATGAGTGATAGAATTTCATTTTGGACCAGAATGAACAATGCACTGAACCAAAATCAAAAAAATTTCTAACTTTGAAAATTCATCAAATATTCCATAGACCTCTAAAAATTCTACACTTTACTTTCCAAAAAGATCTCAATGAGATCTAGTTACCAAATTTCATACCAAGAAGAGATCATTTGGACAAAAAGTGGTGTAACTCACCAAAATGGTCAATTTTGCTCCATATGAGATACCAAATGTGTCTAAATGGCCTCCTTTAATGTTTGGCACCTCTTGGGCAAGTTTAAAAGCATGAATATGACTTGTATAAATTGCTCAAGTGGTCCAAACCCTATGCATCTCATTTTGGTTATTCCACATCTAAGAATGCATATTTACATCAAGCCATTAAAGAGCCAAATTCTACATTTACATTGATTTAGTGTCATTCATAGGCTATACAAGAGTCATACATCATATTACATTTGTTCATGGTCTTACAACACAAAAATAATATGTCCAAAGCCACTTTGACATTCAACTACAACTTAAACTACATAATAGGCAAAGTAAGGCCTTTTATTATTCTTGGCTTGTATTTCCTTGTCTTTGAGCACCACCTAGACAATTCAAGAGTGGGAGGGAAAAGGGAGTGAGATTCCAAGAATCTCAATAACTCACGTACCCATTCACACATACATTCAAGGTATATACATATCAAAGCATATGTATGAAAGGTTTGGCTACCATAAAGTATGCAAAGTCACAATTTCCGTGCCACTTATTCACATTCAAGCCAAGACCATAATCTAGAGACTTTTGGTTTTGCCTCACCCCATTTCTAGGACTTTTGGATTTGCCTCACTCTTGGCCTAGGGACTTTTAGCTTGGCCTCACCCTTCTAAGAGACTTTTAGCCTTGTTTCACCCATGCTATGAGACTTTAGGTATCTCCTCACCTTTATTAAGGGACTTGTGGTATCACCTCACCTTTGGGAGCAATTCTCATAATCAATGGCATTCAAGACAATACATTGGTACTAATGTAACCTCAAGGTGTAACAACTAGGAAAAAGAAAGAAGAAGAAAAGAAAAAAAAAGAGAGAAGAGAAAAGCTGAAAATTTTCTAGGTCTGCTAGCTACAGCCTAGCTATAACGAAAGTACCTGTTCACTATAGCAAGAAAGGGTCTAGCTATAGCGAGAGTGCCTTCTAGCTATAGCGAGAATGCTGCTAGCTATAGTGAGTTTGGGCACCCCATACAAAAATCAAGGCATTGCTCGCCGTAGCGCACGCTATAGCGAAGGCAGGGGTCTGGGACTGATACGAGCTCGCCGTAGCAAGGGTTACGGCTCACTATAGCGAGGGTTAGTTCAGAAAAATGTGAAAAAGAGAATTTGACTTATTAAACCATCCCAACCCCTCCTTTCTTCTTCCAACCAACTTAAGCTCCCTCTAAGACAGAGAAAAGGGCGGAGGAGAGAGAGAGAAACCTAGAGGAGGAAGGAAGAACAAGAGAAAGGTAAGATTTACATGGTTTTTCTTCTTAGAATATTGTTCTTCTCTCCTTGCCATCTCTTCCTATAGTTTTGATTATTGAAGTAGTTAGATTTTGAGCTTGGTTTAGAAGAGGGAAAGTGGAAAACCACTCTTGAGGGAGGTTAGAAGTCATGTAGCCCTCTCTTCCTTGCTTTCCCTTCTTAAGAGTTTGAGAGTTGAGAGAGGAAGGAGAGTTAGTGGGATTCTAGTGAAAGAAAGAACCCCTAGCTTTATATGCTTAGTAGGGTTGCTAGAAAGAAATCCTTAGCTTTATGAATAAAGTGTTAAGAATATAATTTTATGCTTCTTATGTGGTTAGGCTCAAGAGAAGCACTCCCATCTAAAGGTGATTGTGAAACCAACAAGGGAGGAGACAAATTGAAAGGGAAAGTTTGTGAATAACCAATAAGGTAGCTCTCTCCACCTTCTTTAATGCATAAGATGTGTGCTTACATTGTCTTGCTTGTGTGTATGTATGTTTTGAACCATGAAAAGTATGCTAGCATGATGATACCTCATGTATTTCAATGATGTTTTATGTGGTTTCTTGAGTTTGCTTGAGTATAGAAAAGCCAATAACCCTTCAGCCATGGTGAGGATGAGCCAAGAACCTTAAAGTTGGTTGAGACAAAGTAAAGAATCTCCCAAAAGTGAGGTTGACTCCCAAGAGTAAGGTTGAGTCCAAGAACCTCTTAAAGAATGGGTGAGGTAAGTCCAAAATCCACAAGTGAGTGGGTGAGGCTAGTCCATTTGCTTGGTAAGCTCTTGTATGTTATGTATGGCCTACTCATATGTTGAAAATACTTTTCTTATGATTTCACATGCTAATATGCTCATGCATACATTGTGAGACTTGTTTGCATACTTTGTGTGTATGATTGAATGAGAGATGAGCTATTGAGATTCTTTGAATCTCACTCCCCCTCTTCACCATCCCAACATGCTAGGTGGACCAAGTGAGGCAAGAGATGGGAGCCACCAAGCTTGAAGCTAGGGAATTCAATGAAGAAATTGTAAAAAAGCCCTTTTTGTCTTTATTTTGTGAATAACTCAAGAGATGTAATCTAATGAATGTATTCAATGTATATATATATGAGAATTGAATTCATGGTGCATGATGTAGCAAGTTTAGCAATGAATGGTAAAATCTAGCATTCTCCCATGAGTGTATGTGTTGGTGTGGGAGAGTGGGTTTTGTAAATCTGGGTTGTTAGACACTTGAGCCATGTTTAATGGCCTAAGTTGATGCTTTCCCACGTGCTCATAGAGCCTTGGAGGTAGGAGAAGCAAAGTTGGACCCCATTATCCCTCTTTGAACACAAGAAATGGTCACTTTGCCTCATGATGTCCAAGTCTGACCAAATGACCTCTCCTTGCCTTGAAATTTGGCATGTGACTAGATCTTGTCTAGAGATTTTTGGAAACCTAAAGATCAAGTCATTTGGAGGTCTGTAGAATTTTCTATGATTTTTCAAAGTTGGTATCAGAAATTCAGATTTCCTTAAACACTGTTCATTTGGTCAGTGGGGAAATTGTGTTATCCGAGGGGCAAACATGATCCAATGGCTACAAAATTTTGTAAGCAGAAACTAGATAGTCACAATGACTTGTAGCAACTAGAAGAACCTCATTTGGAGGTCTAGAGAGGAAGATATGCAATTTCGAAGTTCCTGCCCAGTATCAATCATCTTACCTGACCTGAGGTACTGTTCCATCGATTTTCGAGAGTTTGGTTTGATGAACTGATCTGGAGGAATTTTTACTCTCTATTTAACATCCACATCTTTCCATAGTGGTATCATTTGCATGCATTGGATTTTTGTGGAATTATTTAGACATTTTTGAAGTTCATATCAGTAAACTGTGATAGTATCAGAACCCCCTCCGACCTTCAGATGATTTCGGATGTCAAACGCTTTATGTGTGGGATTTTAAGACTTCCACATATTTTTAGTATGAATTAGACCCCCTAAGATTTCCAGAATAACCGAGATCATATGTTTTCAATTTTTCTATATTTAGTTATGAATTTTCAAACTTTGCCCAGAAATGAGGCCAAGTATGGCCGAAAATGAACATGCATGATTCATATCCCTTTTTGCTTTCCATGGGTTTAAAGCATGTTTTTGGGATTGCAATGAGTTGTAATGATGTAATTAAAGATGAGGATGCATAGATTGAGCTCACACAGTTTATGCAACACTAAAATGAATTTTAACCATGTCACAATGTTAAAAAAGTGTAAGCATCTAAGAAAGGGAGATCTCACTTTAGTCTCCCTAGATGTATATGAACATGTAAGGCATGATGGGTAAGAGCTAGAAATAAAGGTGTTACACAAGGCATCGGTGGAAAGCTACCTTGAATTTGTGCAAGCTTTCTTTAGTCTTTCTCCTTCCCTCTCTCGGCCTCACAAGCACACCTAGGTGGATGGATGTTCTCTTGGCCTAGACACCATAAACAACACATAATCACACACTTGAAGCAAGCCAAGACACCAAAGATACTATTGAACACACACTTAGTTCCATAAATGGTATAATGGTTCTATAATTGGCCTATTGAAGAAACTCTCACATTTCAAGTTCTAGGCTCTATTCTCTTGTTATTTTTAGACTTCTTGGACTCATTTAAGGTCCTTGGAGCCCTCACACATTCACTTGCACAATTGAAAAACTAAGTTGCTTCATAAGGCACCATTATGGACATCATTGTCCCATCTTCCAATACATGGCTCTTAAATTTTTTTCAATGGTTCCTCCCATCTTCTAACATCATATGTAGTCCTAAACCAAGGCTAGAACAAATTAAAATACTCCCTAGCCCCTTGAACCTAGCTTAGACGAAACATAAACACAAAAAAGGGTTCTTGGAGTTTCAAAATTTTCCTTAATGGGAGAGCCACTTGGGGAGGTTTTTAAAGGTCTCAGGAGCTCAAGGAAACATTCAAATAGCCAAGGAAATACTCACAAAAAATCATATTTTACAAAACCTTAAAGAACTCTACACTTTTCTATCTTGTTTTCCATGGGTTTTTCTTGGAATTTATTGCCATATTCCATCTCCCCATGGCCTAATTCCCTTGTTTCTCTCTTGTTTTTGGATAGAACTCCCTCCCCTCAATGGTTCTGTACAAGGCCAAAATCACACCAAGGGAGGAACAAAAGGAAAAAGTAACAAAGATAGAAAATCACCTTGGGTTTAGCTTCCTTTTAATGATCTTTCTCCTTAGTTTGCTTCTCTTCAAAAATTTTTAACTTCTCCCCCTCTATTCTGGACCAAAACAGAACTAAATAACTCAAATAAATCATGGAAAGAAAGCATAGAAGGAGGAGAGCAAGGTTGAAGGAAGAAAGAGCATGAAATTCCATGGATTTCTCACCTTTTCTTAGCTTTTCTCCCTCCTTCTTCTTCCGCTTCTTGTGTGCCTAAGAGAGCTTCTATTTTTCTGTAATTTGGGCAAAGCAAGTCATGCTTAAGAAGGTGGGAGAATAAGGAAGAAGTGTGTGGGAGCTTCTAGAAACATACTTTTTCAAAAATTTCAATTTCGTCTTTCCATAATGGCAATTTTATTTTGGCTTCATTTTATCTCCTTTCTGAGAACTGTCTTTTCCATTATAAAATTTAGGTTCCTAATAAAATGTTTTTGGAATCACTCAAATTGGAGTTAAAACCTTCCCGAATGAATCCATCAAAGTTCAGGCTCACTGCCATTAGAAAACATATACCAGAGGGGCTTTATCAGTCCTGGGGCTTCCTATGGTTTTTGAAGCCTCTAAGAACCTTGGACAACTCAAATTTCCTATTTAGAAGCCCTCTTATGTGTTCTTCCAAAAGTTGCACTAATTTACGAAAGTGCTATTACGTTTTGTCAGTTTTCGTCACAAATTGTTTCACCGTCCTAGTTCCATTTTTCTTTTTGTCTAAGCCTAGAATTATCATTTTTAGGAGCCTAGGACTCTACCCCAATTTTGTGGGACATTATCTAGCTCATTTTAGAGGACTTGTTTTTATACGGCTTATTTCATCGTTTTACAAAAATTGCGTTCGTTATAGTAGCTACTATAGGAATGAAGTTTTACATTGTTTTTCCTTGATTTCTTGGATGATTCTTCCTTTGCTTAGCCTCCTCTCTTCAAATTCAAAAATTTCACCTATATTCTGCCTTAAAAATAGATCTAAGAATTTCAATAAAACCATAAGAAAGAAGGGAAGATGGAGAATAAGGAGTTTGCTAAAGAGAAAGTATGAAAAACTAAGAAAATTCATACCGTTTTCCTTGTTTTTCTTCTCCTTCTTGTGCGCCTCACTCTCTTGCTCTCTTTTCTAGTTTAGGATAGAAACAAAATGGACTAAGTGATGGAGAGTGTAGGCCATGAGGCTATATATATGTAGGGTTAAGAAATAGTTTCCAAAAATTCTAATTTTGTCTCTTCATCTTGGCATTTTCGTTTTAACTTCTTTTTTAGAACCATCTTTTCCATCATAAAATTTAGGTTCCCAATTTTATAAAATGCCTTTGGAAATACTCAAATTGGAGCCAAAACCTTCTCGAATGAAAGGGTCAAAGTTCGGGTCAACTGACGTTAAAAACATACACCGGAGGGACTTCGCATAGTTTTCAGGGCCTCAGAGAACCTCAGAGAACTTAAAAATTTCATTCAAAAATCCCTCTTATGAAAAATCTAAAATTTGCTCAAAATTACAAAAAATGCCATTACATTTTGTCAACATTTCATTAAAATTTGTTTCTTCATTCTAGCTCTATTTTTTTTTCTATCTAAGCCTGGGATTCTCATTTTAAGGAGTCTAGAATGATACATAAATTTTTTGAGACCTTAACTAATTCATTTCAGGGGACTTGCTTTGAAAACGTATTTGTTTCCATTGTTTGACGAATATCGGATATTACAGAAATTGATTGTGAATTGAATTTAGATTCTGAATTTAATTCTGATTTTGATTCTAAAGTGGTGAATATGGCTGGCAATGGTAATAATGATAAAACTCTTAGGGAATTGGTTGCACCTAATGTTAATTACTAACTACTGTGCATTTAATATCTTAAACTTGATACTACCTTTGAGCTTAAATCTAGTTTAATACATTTGCTTCCAAAGTTTCATGGTCTTGCAGGTGATACTACCTAATGTTAATACATTTAATGCATTTGTAGGTAAAGCATTAGTTAATAAAACCCCAACTACTGCCAGAGAATTAATTGCAAATATGGCATAGATTACACAATAGTTTGGTACTAGGTTAAACACGCCAACTAAAGGTGTAAATGAAATTTATGCCACTCCTATGGATCAACAAAAAATAGAAAATAAACTTGAGGAGTTGGCATCCATTGTTAGACAACTAGCACTTGGACAAAGACACCTTTAACAATTTTCTGCACCCCTATGTGGTATTTGTTCATTAACCACATATGCCATAGATCAGTGCCCCTAGTTATAAGATAATACAGAATCATGTGATGACATTTTCCCTTGTAGACCTTTATAGTAGCAGTAGAATAGATATGAACCTTATGCAGCAACATATAATTTTGGATGGAGAAAACATCTGAATTTGAGATATGGTAATGGGTTTAACCAATAACAAGAGCAATAGAAATTCAATGCTTTTTGCCCAAGCAACCAACAACCCATGATACAACCCATGCAGTAGATGAATAAATCAAAACCAAGTCTGGAAGATATAGTAAAGCAACTTGCAACAAATACACTCCAATTTCAGCAATAAACAAAGACAACAATTCAGAGTTTGGAAACTCAGATTGGCCAACTTGCAACAAACATCAATGATTTAAGGAGTCAAAGTTCTGGCCAATTACTTTCACAACCCGTGACCAACCCAAGAGGCAATGTTAGTGTAATAACTTTAAAGAGTGGTAAGGAAGTGAATGGGATAATCATACCCCTAATAAAAGCATTGCAAGAAAAAGAGATTGATAGAAAACAATAGCCCTATTCAATCCAAAACAAAAATATCATAGATAATGGAGAGAATTCCACATACATCTAACCCCTTCCATTCCCCAACAGAATGACTCATTCCAAGAAAATTGTAGAGGTTGAATTGGATAGGGAAATCATAAAGACATTCAAAAAAGTGGAAGTCAATATCCCTATTTTGGAAGCAATCAAACAGAGTCCAAAATATGCAAAGTCTCGTAAGGAGCTGTGTACACATAAGAAGAAATTGAAAAGCAATGAGAAAGTTAGCATGGGTAGAAATGTATTAGCTTTGATTCAACCAGTGATATCCACTAAATGCAAAGATCTTGGAACATTCACCATCTATTACACAATAGAGAATATGTAATTCAATAATGCTATGTTAGATTTAGGAGCTTCTATTAATGTAATGCCTAAGTTTGTGTATTCTTCTTTGTAGATTGGAGAATGGACGCCTATAGGAGTGGGATTCAATTAGCAAATAGAAGCATGGCTTACCTTACAAGAGTCTTGAAGACATTCTACTAAGGGAAAAAGATTTAATTTTTCCTACTAATTTTTATGTTCTAAACATAGAAGATGACAATATACATAGACATGCACCACTAATTTTAGAAAGACCATTCTTGAAAACTACAAAAATGATAATTAATGTGCAAAATGATACTCTATCAATGGAGTTTGGGGGGTGATGTTTATTTTAATATTCTTGATGCCATGAAATATCATTCAGAAGAACATTCCATGTCGCATGTAAATATGATAGACTTTTTAGTTGCTGATGCTTGTGTTGATATGGTTGTTGAACTTCCTGACATTGTTGAATTTATAGATGCAATTCAATGTTTAGAATATTATGATGGACTCAATAAATGTGCTGCATGTTTTAAGATTGATGTATTTTTAAATTTTGACCTTGTTTTCAATTTTGCTTCTAATTTTTATGCTAAGCCTATTTGTGTTGATGAAATTGGTTCTGATTCTGGTTTTGTCATTTTGTTTGATACTATTTCTTCTATTGAGAAAAATGAACACTAGTATTTGAAAGAGATTAGAGACCAGATATCCAAAGGTGGAGCCTTAGAATTTAATATATTTGAAGATGGTATAGTGAGGTACAGAGGTAGGCTGTATACCTAAAAAGCTAGAGCTAAGAGGCAAAATATTTGAAGAGGCTCAGAAGAGTAAATAAACTCTTCATTTAGATAGTAAAAAGATGCATTGGGACTTTAAGAGATTGTTTTGGTGGCTTAAAATGATATAGCAGAGTTCGTAGCAAAATGTCTAGTATGTCAGGGGATAAAAATTGAGCACCAGAGACCAATTAGATTACTTCATCCCTTGGGCATCCCTTAATGGAAAAAAGATAGCACTTCCATAGACTTTATTATGGGTTTACCTAAAACCTCACTGGGGTATGATACAATTTAGGTGATAATGGATATATTGACTTAATCTACCTACTTCTTACCAATTAGACCATATATAACTCATATAGATTAGCCCAGCTATATGTAAAGGAAATTATTAGGCTTCATGGAGTACCAAGAAGCATAGTTTCAAAAAGGAATCCTATATTTACCTCAAACTTTTAGAAATCATTACAAAATACCCTAGGAACTAAGTTAAGGTTTAGTACAGTGTACCACCCCTAGACAAATGGTCAGATGGGGAGAATCATCCAAACTTTAAAAGATATACTAAGGGCTTTATGTATGAGAGATGAAAGGAAATTGGCATACATACTTACCATTAACTAAATTTGCATATAATAATAGTTATCATTCTATCATTTAAATGACACCATGTCAAGCTTTATATGGGAAGAGATGTAGATCTCCAATGTGTTGGGTTAAGTTAGGAGAGAGAAGCCTTATAGGCCTAGACACAATAGATCAAACCTTTAGATAAATAGAGTTGATTGGAAAGAAACTCTTAACAGTATAAAGTAAATAGAAGAGTTATGTAGATAGAAGGAAAAAGCTATTAGAGTTTGAAGTTGGAGGCCATGTATTCATTAGAGTGCCTCCAATTACAAAAGTAGGTAAGTTTGTAAAATCTAAACAGCTCATTCTAAAGTACCTAAGTTCAGTTCAGATTCTTAACCGAATTGGACCAACAACATACAAAATAGATCTTTCTCCTAATGTAGCCTAAATCCATGATGTTTCCATGTATCCTGACTTAAAAAAGTATCAGCCATACCTCTCACATGTCATAGAATATAAGAACATTCATTTGCAGGACAATCTATCTTATGTAGTAGTATTAGAACAAATCACAGAAATCAAGTAATTAAGGAGCAAAATTTTATTAGTGATAAAAGTGATTTGGAAAGGGATATCTCCTAAGGAAGCTACCTAGAAGATGAAAGAGGAGATGAAGAAGAAGTATTTAAAACTATTTGGATAAGGTAAGCATATCAATTTTGAAGACAAAATTTTTATTTAGAAGGGGTGAAATGTTATAATCAATAATTTTGAAATTCCCTAGATATTAAAAGAAAGATAAGAAAGATGATAAAGAGGGATTAGAAGACTAATTAAAATTGAAAAAAAAAAAGAGTCTGAAAGTGAGAAGGAAGGAAAAATAAAAGAAAAGAGGGATAATTTAACCGTAAAGCAAGAAAAATAAAGGATATCTATAACCTAAAATATAGTAAGAGAAACTAATTTTTTTCTCATTAGAATATGAAAGTAAAGGATAAGTACTTCGATTAGAGGAGTCATAATAGTATAAAAGACTAATGGCAAGAAAAATGATAAAAATGAGATAGATGTAGTTTTAATTGCATTGAGCAATCTTAAACGCTTACAAATTATGTAGTTTTAGTTTTTATGTAAAAGAGAATTTAAGATTTGATATGGTGGAGTTAGATTCAGAAAATATTGAAATATAAGCTAAAACAAAGAAAAAGTATATTATAAGAGTAAAATGGTTATTATTATAAAATGTTAAAAACCATATGATTTTAAGTCATCTTCTTCCATATATTTCCATTGATTTTTATCTACAATTTGGTGCTCCTAAGCACATGTTAATGAAGGGTAAGAGAGAGAGAGAGAGAGAGAGAGAGAGAGAGAGAGAGAGAGAGGAAACAAAGTCCATTTAGGTGAGTTTTTCCACACTTTTTCATCTCTCTCTAGTTATAGAAATTGCTATCCTCTTTAAGAGCAATAAGATGATGTAAATTTTGTATTGAAAGGTTGAAATTTAGAGTTGAACCCATGGCCAAGAAGTGACTGATTTGAGCTTCTATTAGGTGATACTAAGAAAGCTATTCATTGAGGTATGTTGCTAACTAGGGAAATTTGTAGTTTGCAAACCCTAGACCTATTCAATTTCATTTATACATATATATATATATAGAAGAGAGAGAGAGAGCTAAGATGAGACATTTTTTTAACTCTATTTTATGTTATTAATGATGGAAAGTATGAATATGGCATGATAATTTCTTAAAACTAGTTTAAAATTTAAGAAAAATTGCTTAGGACTTCATACTAGTATAGCTTTAGCCTCAACTAAGCAAGAGAACCTAGGAGGCTTGTTTCATGAATTCCATGCTTTAAATTACTTAATTATGAAATATGAAAATAATTGGAATCAAAGAAATTGTCAAAATGCTTAGATTTCATAAGTTGAAATTTCTAGTCAAATATGGTCAAGTGTAGCCACTCTGTGAATGTTGTCATCATAAAAGAGTATATGCATGTTTAAATGATCTTTTAGTAGTATAAATGAGTTAGTCAAGTCCTAAGAATGATGTTAAAATAATGAAGAAGTCATAACTCTTGTTATGGTATAAGTTTATATAAAGTGACTTAGATATGCAAGTAGAAAATGGAATGGTCATTTTGAGAAATATGCAAATTTTAAGTAGTGAACTAGGTTGGCAAGTTGGTGCTTGCTAATGAATTTGCTCATAATGAGAAACTCCCAAAAAGAGTGAGAATGACACTTTGAAATTGTAAAATAGAACCATAATGAGAATTGAAATGTAGGTATGTCCTTGAACACATTACAAGTTGAGTTTAGAGCTAAAATTTGGCATGCACTTAAAGAACATATAGAAGTTTGATTTGAGACCAAGATGGTAATCTATGGAGCTTTATAGAATATTTTATGAATTTTTGAATTTGGCCTAGAAAAATTGTCAATGACCTTTTTATATAATTCTAATTCTATTCTAGGCAGTATTTAGGGATCAAATGAAGTTCATCTACCTTAAAATTTCATAGTAGAAAGTATATACTAAGAGCTTTAAAACAAGATAAAGTTTGCTAAATTTGGAGGCCCCTAACTCAAGTTATGATTTTCTAAAGTATGAAGCTCTATAAAGTGTAAGTAGAATTATAAGATGTGGAAACTTAAAGTATACTTAGAAAATATGTTTAGCCTATGTTAAGCTAAGTTTTATAGTGAAATGAGCTTATATAGTAGTTAACCTTATTTATGTCTAATTTATTATGTTTAGGCCAAGTTAATACAACCACACTCTTCTAGATGTGTAAAACCAAAAAGAGTAAAGAGAAAGAATAAGTGGAATAGTTCTTTGGACAATGGATTCTTGGCTTGAATTTGGTAGCTTACTCTTCCTTCCTTACATACATTTAGATGTACTTGAATTGAAATGCATTATCTATAATGGTCATTTTATGATTATTTGATTTTTACATTTAATTTGGCTATACTAGTATAAGTTTATATATATATATATATATATATGAGATATGTTTTTGGCTCTTAGTAAGAGTGGCAAGGTATTGAACATAGTAGTTCTTCACTTGCCTAGAGATGAGCCTAAATAATATGTTTCAAGCCATGGCTATGCATATTTAGCTATTTTATGCTAGTTCAATATTTTTATGATGTTTATGTTGAGAATGTCACACATGCTTACATTTCATTCTTAAGTATCTATTGTTTACATTAGGATGGTTAAGTATTATTATTGAAATTCTCCCCAAAACCTCTCCACCTGTTTCCTATTAACCATGCTAGGTGAAGTTAGTAAGAAAAAAAAAAGAAAAGAGATTATTTCTTGAAGCCAAAAAATAGATGAGTAAAATATAATATTTATTTTGATGTACAATTTGATAGTTGAGTAAAATATAATATAACTTGAATAGAAATACTTTAGTAGTTATAAATCTAAATGTATTTATGATCATGTATATTTATGATATATAGAACTGTTTGTTTCAATATATATAATAAAGAGATATTTAGGGCCTATGCTATATGTCAAGCCAAGACATTATATGAGAGGCTAAGTTGTTATGTTGCTATTATATTGAACTATAATTTTATTGTTCAGAGGATGTGACACTTATAACATTGATAATGAACATCTTTTTAGGGTTTTTTAAATTAAAATAAAACTATTAAATTTCAAGTTAAAATTTGGCAAAATCTTTGCACAAGTTTGGTAAAAAAGAAAAAAGAATTAGTATGAACCAAACCAAACTAAACTGACCAAAAATATAACCAAACTGGTTGCAAAAGAAAACCAAAAAGGTCCACCACTTGAAGGAACTAATTAGGTTAGTTTGGTTTAGGTAAGCATAATGCATCCTGCCAAAGAGAGCCAATTACCTTAGAATACATCTTATCTAAGAAGAAATTATAGACATTTGCTGGTCACTCTAGAATGGTGCAAAGGCAGACAAAGATACTTACCCAAATCATGAGTAAGAGTGAAACTCGACACTTCATGAAGATAAATTTCATAAGGCATATTATAAAATAAAGTTTCTTAAGACAACAAAATATAATACAAAGTAGATGGCTTCTAAGTTTATAAAATCATCAAATGATTTAACATCAAATTACTTATTATGCCAAGAAATGAATTTGTTGGCGATTAATTTTCCCTTTTATTAATAGTTTTTAACTGTCAATAATGCAACTGCCAACAAAAAGGTTAACCATTTTCTTGGTAGTTTAGAACCACCAACAAAGACTTATATGTTGTTGGTGGTTATTTTTATAACCATTAACAAAATGCCTGACTTTTGTTAGCAGTTATATAACAATCACCAACAAAGATTCATATTTTGTTGGTAGTTGTAAAAATAACTGCCAACAAAAGTTAGACCTTTTGTTGGCGATTATTTATTAACTACCAACAAAAGTCAATCTTTGTTAGTGGTTTAATAATAACCACCAATAAATATCACTTTTATTGGTGGTTCTTAATAGAACTGCCAACTTTTTCTTCTTTTTTTTCATTATTTAGCACACTTCATTTCATTTTTGTTCTACAATTATGCTAGCCATCAATTATTAACTAACTCAAAACAACCAGCAAAAAGAACTATTATAAAGCAAGCAAATAAAAATTACAATTAATAAATCACATATTACTAAACAATATAAAACCAGTAGAAATTAACACAAGTAAATTTCAACTAAATCAACAAGTACTGTTGGAACACATATTGAGACTACTATTCCCCGGGTTCATCTATCTAAGCATTAGAGTATTCTTTGAAATGTGCATCTGGGAAGTACTGCAAAATTAAATAACAATGATTTAAAGTTTAAATGACTAGAATTTAGTCAAATTTTAGAAGTATTTTTTTAAAGCACGTTCTATATTTAAAAAAATCTAGCAATATAATAGCTTAAAAATAGAAATTCCTGAGGTCTTAAGCCCTTTTTTTATAGCAAATTAAACACTAATATCACCAAATACAACTTGTAATAGCAGATTACCAGTAACTAATACCATCATATAGTTAACTTTTATTACAAAAGGAAACATAGAGTCAAGGAAAACTATCCAATTACTTAAAGGAACTGAATTACATATCGTGTCTGGGATCATTGATTGTCCGTGTATGATGATATCTTTCATGAATCACACTACCTTCCCCAGTCATTTCATTGAAAGCTTTTCTCCACCACCAGTAATGATGTCCTAGAGGCAAAAATCTGCGATGCCCAAGAAAGACATTCTTCATACAATGTTCCAACCCATGGAATGTGTACCCTCCTCGCAAATAAGGCATCCGCAATGTCCTTTGATATTGTATCCTGACGAATTACCATACGTTGGAAAGTTGTTAATTGTCCCAAATAGCATAGCTCGCAAGTTGAATCTTTTCTCTCTATACCCATCATATACCTCCACTCTTGTCTCCTACATTGGCTTTAAATCTTCAATTAGAGGAGTCAAGTATACATCAATGTCATTTCCAAGTTGCTTGGGCCCAGAAGTTAGCATAAACAATATCATATACTTGCACTTCATGCATAGGCATGGAGGTAGGTTATAAATCACCAAAATCACTGGACATATACTATAGGCACTACTTTGGACACCATACGGGTTCATTGTATCGGTAGCTAATGCAAGGTGTAGGTTTCTATCTTCTTGCCCGAAGTCAGAGTACTCATGATTAATTTTTTTCATTAAAAAGAATCTATAAGATGTTGAAGCTTGCCATCTTGAATCCTTTCATCAACATGTCATGTCAAGTCTTTCACATGTTCTGCACTGCTGTACATACGCCTGAATCTAGGTATGATGGGAAAATACCATACCACCTTCGCCAAACTCAATTCCTTCTTTTTATATCTAGAGACATTACACTTGGATACTTCTTTAATGATGCATATTCATTCCAAAATAAAATGCAATCATTAGGACAAGCATGTATCCTCTCATAGCTCATGCCAATGGAGCATAACATTTGATTAGTCTCATTTGTTTGGCTAGGAAGCTCATTATCCTCTAGTAGCATATCTTTCAAAAGTATAAGTAATTCTGTATAGCTCTTATCACTTTTTCCATTTCTTTCTTTCAAGTTGTACAATTTCAACACCGTTGACAATCTTATGAATTTAGTACAGCTAGAATGCAATGGTTTTTCTACATCACTTTTCAACCTCTCAAACATTTCAAGACAATATTGAAGATCCGTTTCAATCATATTTGCCATTTCTTTAAGACCATCAGCTCGTATGTACCTGTGTCAAAATCGTTTAAGGCACAACTTTGATTATACTCCCAATTACTATGCTCATCCTTTATCTCGCCATGCTTTGTCCAACATGTATAACTTTGGTCAATTCCATTACACACTAAATGATCTTCCAACTTAGCTGTACTAATTCGCTTCACATGGCAGCAATTCAAATAAAGGCATATAATTTTACTATAGTCTTTTGCATGCTCAACTATAAACCTAACAAAATTTTTTACTCCATCCTCATATTCCCTAGACAGACAATTGGCAAACATTCATTTCCGATCCATACATTTTCAATCTAATAAGAACTAGTTTAAGAGAAATATGATTAGTGACTCTTAATTTGCTTGGACTCCTACTTATTACTCTACTAAATATAACCCTATTATACTCTATTTAATTATTCTTTTATTGCAATCTATATCTCAAAGAAAAACCAGTAGCATGACAGCATAAAAATGAAAGTTTCCGAGGCCTAGAACTCCAGCAGCCCATAATTAAAGAACAATGACAAAATAATTTTTCTCTTCTTTTATGTAAGTTATAACTAAGCTATATTATATTTTGCACATTCTATCATACCAAAAGAATTATTTTGTAAATATTATCTTAATATGTCACAAAAAAAAAGAAATAGTTTCAAAAAAAAGGCACAAAAATGGAGGAATGGAAATAGGATCCTAAAATAAAGAAAAACAACCACCACTTAATTTGTTCAAAGAAAAAATACATTAATTAAAACAAATTATTTTTGCAAAAAATAAAAATAAAAAATGGGATGAATTTACAGGAAATGGAAGGGAAAGGAGCAACATGGCAGATGCAAGCAGACAGAGGAAGGCAGACGATGGTGGATGAAATGGCAGACATGGGACACAACAGACGTGGGACATTGAACGTGGCGGAGCTCTCGAATGAAGTTGGAGCAGACGAAGGACGTGGGAGAACGATGGGCCAAAGTAGGACGGGAGATGCTACAATGGTGGTGCATGGATGGATGGCAAATTGCGATGCATGAACAAATAGACGACATGGATAGAAGGACAATGGCACATGGATGATAGAGTCTTCACAGCAGAGAGTTTGCATGCAGTTTCAAGAAGGGAAAAAATAAGAAGCAAACACAAAATGGAATAGGGGGGATTTAAAATGCAAATAGTTGACAGTTTTACTGAAACCGCCAACTAAAAGAAGCATATATTGATGGTTTTCTAAGAACCACCAACAAAAAGTAAGTTTTGTTGGCAGTTCCTAAAAAACTGTCAACATATGCCTCTGATTTTTGTTGGCGGTTCATATGAACTGCCAACAAAGGCCAAATTAATGTTGGCGGTTCATACGAACCACCAACATATTTCCTCTTTGTTGGTAGTTCATTTTCCTTATTTGTTTTTGTATTTTTGTTGGCAACTGCCAACTATACTTAACTTTTGTTGGTAGTTTTACAAGAACCACCTATGAATGTGTGACAACAAATTATATTTCTATGGTAGTGACTATATATACCTTATTGAATTTTATTTTATAACTTCTATAAAACATAAATGCTTTATCATCATCCTAAATTACTTTTTAAAAGAGTTCAATTATCAAAAGTTTTATAATTTCACTTTTTTCTTTCTAATAGATGTAATTCTAAAATCAATTTATATATTTAAATACTATTTATTGTTTATTAAAATTACTATTATATGACTTCTTAGAAAAATTTAAAATTTAAAATTTATCCTAAAATTGGTTTATTAATTAACGTTGGTGTAACACCATAAGTCTAGCTCATCTCATGCCTTTGAATAGTATAATTATCATGAAACATACACATAATTCTAATAGAGGAAGCATGAAAATTTGGATTTTTATTTGCAAGTCATCATATCCAAAAACCCATTCGGTGTCACGTGGACCTGGTAAACTCATACTATGCCCCCTCATATTTAATTTCTTTATTACAACTCATTTGTATCACAAAAACCCACCTACAACTCTTGGAAATTGAAAGGAGCTATGGGAAATGGGTATTCATTCTCGGACAGCACTGGCCTCAATTCTGGGCAAGCTTCGGAAAATCATAAATAAATCTAGAAAAATTGAAATCATGCAATCTTGGTCATTTTGGGAATCTATGGATGTCTAATTTACACTATAAATACGTCTAAGCATAAAATTTATCACAGAGGATGTTTGACATCCAAAAAAGTCCAGAGGTCGCTGCTGCCTGGGCTGTTGTTTCAGATTACTGATACAAACTTCTAAAATTCATAACTAATTATATAAAAATAGAAATCACACAAATTTGGTCATTCTAGAAAGCTGAAAATCTTAAATTTATGCTAAAACCAGAATGAAAAAAATACGTTTAGTCAGCTGGACCCTATGGAACAGTAACCGGACTCATGGGGTGCTACTGATGCTGATAGTTAACTTCAAACATGCATAACTCACTGCTCAGACCTCCAAATGAGGTGATCTCTGTGGCCACAGAAAGCTTATGACCTCTAGTTTATTCATGTAAAATTTCATAATCATTGGATACCATTTGGCCATCAGGTGACATAGAATTCAAAACTGCCAGTAGGAACAGTACCCATACCAGAATCCATGAAAAATCTCAACTTTGAAAATTCATCAAATATTCTCTAGGTCTCCAAAAATTATGATCTTTAGCTTTCCAAAGAGATCTTAATGAGACCTAATTGCATGCCAAGTTTCAAGGCAAGACTAACTCATTTGGCTAAAAAATAGCATAGGGTTTCATTATGGTCAATTTTGGCTCCATATTGGGTACCAAAATTGCCAAATGGATTCCCCTTGGTCTTGGCACCTTTTGGGCAAGTTTAAAAGAATATTTTAGACTTGTGTGAGCTGCCCAAATGGTCCCAAATCTCATGCATTTCATTTTGGCCATTCAACCCACATTTGTACATATTTGCATCAAACTTCCAATTTGCATAACTTGACATTACATACCCAAATTCATTTCTAAAGTTCATACATCATATCCATACATGTATACATCACATAATATCATATTTACATGTGTCTCAAGGGTCATGTGCCATTTACAATAATCATATACATCATTATGGCTCAAAAAGGGTAAAAGCTAGACATATGAATGTCAATCTCTCTTCTTCAATGTTGTTGGCTCCCATTAGCATATCCACTTGGTTCACCTAGCATTTTAGAGCATTGGAGATGAGGGGATGAGATTCAAAGAATCCCAATAGCTCATCTCTCATTCCATCACACATAACATGTGCAAGCAAGTTTCATATATGCATGCATGGAGAAAGTAGAAATCATAGGCATTTTAAAGCAACTTTGGCGTGTGAATCAATCATGCAAGACATTCAAGAGCTCACTAAGTGTTTGGATTGGCCTCACACTTTTCCTCATGGATTTTGGACTTGCCTCACCCATTGTTTAAGCACTTTGGACTCAACCATACTCTTAGGAGCCCACTTTGCTTTTGGGAGACTCTTTACTTTATCTTAACCAAGCTCAAGGGTTCTTGGCTCATCCTCACCAAAGGGAAGAGTTCTTGACCTTTCCACACTCAAGCAAACTCACACAAATATCATGTAATCATTTGAAAACAAACATAGCATCAAGCATCATGGCATATAAAAGCATGCTAGCATACTTTTCTTAGCTTGAAAATACACATACACACATTTTAAAATAAGCTAAACACACATCCATGCATGAGAGAAGGTGGAGAGAGCTACCTTGCATAATTTCACACACTTTTTCCTTAGCTTTCAAGCCTCCTCTTTTAGCCATACACCCACAAGTTGGTGGAAATAGTGTCTCTTGGCCTAGACACAAATTATGGGAGCCAATTAAGTTCATGAAACAATGTCTAGGGCCATGTAACTTGCTTAAACCGTAGATTACTCTATAACATCCATTATGGTCCATATTGGCACCTAATGAAGCAACACCCCTCAAATGATTTCTAGGCCTCATCCTTTATTCTCAAATATGATTCTTGACTCCTTTTAAATCTCTTGGAGTCATCATATCATTAAAACAAATGGCCTAACATCATATTACTTCCTTAGGTCACAATATGGAACCTAAATCACCAACTCATTCTCTAAGCTTCCTAAATTTTTCCTAAGGTTTCCCCTCACATTCATTCATCATATATGACTCAAAAATAGGCTTGAAATAATTTAAAACTCTCCCTAACTATGCTATCCCTACTTGGCCGAAACTTAGAGCATAAATGGGATTTCATGGCTTCTTGATTTTTCCTTGATGGGAGAACCATTTAGGGAGGTTGTTAAGAGTTGTAGGAGGTCAAGGAAACACTTAAATAGCCAAGAGAACTCATAGATTAAATCATTTTTTACAATCCCCTTAAATGCTCTGCACTTTTCTAACTTTTAGGTTCATGACTTTCCATGGGGTTTTGTTCATTTTCATGGAGGAAGAGGCATATGGGGGACCTCTTAGGGATCTTAGGAACTCAGGCAAACACTCATCTAAGCTAGGGAATTCATGGATCAAAACAGATTTCACAATGTCTCTATGAATCCTCACTTTTCTATCTTGTGTTTTCATGCTTCTTTCTTTGATTTCTTTGCACCTACTTGCTTCTCACACTCCAAAATCTATGAATCTCCCTTGCTAGGACCAGAATTCATCTCCCTTTGATTGGGCTCTATATGGGACAAAATTATCACAAGGAGGAGAAGGGAAGAAGAAGCATGGAAGATAACAAGTTACCTTGATTTCCTAGCTTTTCTCAAGAGCTCTCTTCCTTGCTTCAACTCTCTCCTTGAATTTCGAAATTTACCCCTCTGTTCTGGGCTCAAAATAGAACCAAACACCTCGCTAAATTCATAGGAAGAGCGGAGGAAAGGAGGGGAAGAAGTTTTCTAAAGGGAAGAGCAAAAGTTTTCATGAATTCATACCTTTCTCTTGGCTTTTCTTCTTCCCTTGAGCTTGCTCTTGTACGACACTCTCTCTCTCTATTTTCTAGGCAGAAATAGAGCATTTTACTCAGAGGAGCTGCTGGAACATGGATAAGAAGAAGCCAAAAGTCACTTTATGCAACTTTTTACTTTTGCATTTTAGTCCCTTTTCTTGGCTTTTTCATTTTAGGCTCATATCAACTCCTTTTTAAAATCTATATTTTCCATCATATTCCTTAGGCTCTTAATCATAAGAATTGCCTTTGGAATCATTTAAAAAGGATCTGAAACTATTCCAAACCGTTCAGTCAAAGTTTTGGTCAACTGACGGCCAAAATCGCTCACCGGAGGGGTTTCAACTGTTCTAGAGGTTCCCATGATATTCAGGGCCTCTGAGAACCCCAAAACGCTCAAATTTTCCATTTAAAAAGCCCTCCTATGAGTTTTCAAATTTTTCAAAAATTACAAAAATGCCCCTACTTCCTTTGGCAAATTTTTTGAGCTCTTCTGGCTCTGGTTTTTAGGCATCTTCAACTTCAAATCCTCATTTTCTAATATTTAAAATTTTATCATAATTTTAGTTGGTTCCAATTCCTTCTATTTCGAGGATTTTCTTTTATATCTAGCTCATTTCTGACGTTTACGGAGGGACTGAATGTTACAGTTGGCATGAAAAGTCATATTAATATTTCATAAATGTTTAATATATACATTTAATAACAACTTTTTTCCGTTTTCAGAATCTTTACAATAACTTTTGCCTTTGCGTATTGTTTCGGTATTTAAAATATCTAATCTTATTCAAATAGAAACAGACCCCTGCGATGCACAAGGTGTAGATCATAGAATAATCAGTTGTGTATCAATAGTAAATAAGAAACGACATGAAAAAATTTACATTAACATAATGATAACATATCTTTTAGCACCAAAGAGTATTGCAGATAAATGAGATGTGAAGCAATTATATAAAACTTGTATGTAGCAATAATGTATACCATGATTCATAAACTATATATTAAACATTGTCTGTGACAATTTCATAACATGAGAAAATGATCAACTATTTCTACACAATTGAAATAACAACACCAAATAAAATAGATAATCAACATTTTGTATTTATATATATTTGTCTACTGTGATAAAGCGCTCCACAAATCCAAATATGTTCTAATACCAACAAAAAGAATGAAGAGCGTATTGATTGATGGCCTTAATCATTTTGTTAGTTGCATTTGGAGAGAATAAATATTTTCTTCCATTTTTCATCAAAATCAACCTCATCATTGTTGATAGAAAGTATTACAATTTCATCAACGACATATATAGGTTGATGTAAAAGATCTCAATCTGAAGCAGTATATTCCATGAACTTGGATCAAAAGTAGCAATATCAAAGACCCACAAGTCTATTGCATAAGCATCCTCCACAAAAAAATGATACTAGCTTTTTTTTGTATAATCACCATTTTGTAACTGAGCTTAATGGCTGTATGAGGTACTTTCATTTCGGTGAAAACATCACAAGTGAAATCATGTATGACAATAGAAGTTAACACATTACAACTGCTGACCAATTCTTGACTTGTCCAAATGATGTAGTTTTCAATTTGAAGAGTTGTACTTTGCATGATATCATACTTCAAATTACATAATTATGTAGTCCTCCATCTTTTCTTCTTCAAAAGGAAGTCTTCGACACATTTTTTTTTTAACGGTTATGTGGCAAATTATATAGCATCATAATGACATAGTCAACTTGCACAATGTCATGTCACAAGGCATACGAAAAGTGATCTGACAAAATGAACAAAAATACGTTAACTAAAGTACGAAACATGGGAATTAATATAAAAATAAATGTTAGGGACAAAACATACACAGAATTTATTATAATATATGAATTCGTATAAAAATAAATGTTAAGATCAGAAGGAAAAAAATTACTTGTTTAAAGCTATTTTTGGGATATCTAGCACTTTGAAAGTTTGCTTAGTAATTGGGTTGAACAAATATAGAAACGAAGACATACTTGTTAAGACTTTTCTCATACAAGAAAACCAATCTACAGAACCAATCATCGTTGCAGAACTTCCACTGTCATTAGAAAATGGCAGACACACCTTTGAAATTTGATGAGTGCTTGTATCAAGGATATCAACTCTTGATTTAATAGATATGTCATCATCGAAGTCACTTGATACAAGCAACTTCAGTGTCCTCTTCCTAGACGTCTCTAGTTGTTTTTTTTTTTTTTTCAATGGAAATCAGACGATTTGAAGTGGCATTACCAAGTAGTAGAAATAGTAAACTAATCACGACAATGATAACAGTCTAGATTTGAAAGAATTTCAAACATGATTTCCTTGGAAAGTGCAATCCATTTTCGAAGATCTTTTGTTCTTGAAATTTGTTTGAAAATAAATTATTATAGGAGAAAAATTACAAATACTTTACATAGAAAATAGATTACACTAAAATGCATATGAATTGTAGATTGCTTATTATTATTAACAGGCTCGAAGGATTGTTTAGTGCTTTTGGTTAATGCTTTGATCAATAGTCGGTGCTATTGGCTGGGGTTTCTATTCATCTTCCCAATTGATCTTGTTCTTTAAATCAATACAAACGATCCGATTAAATAGAATGAGAACGGTGAAAGAAAAAAAGAAAAACTTAATCATTCAATAAAGGAATATAATAAACAAAAAATGTAGATCATACTTTGGAACCATGTGCTTGTGTTGAGATTTATCAGATATGGAATGCAGAGAATGAAAGGCAATGGAGGAACAAGACTTTCAATATGTTTAGAAGAGAATGTGAATAAAATAGGGTTTGC
The DNA here is from genome assembly GCA_026724425.1 of Erythrophleum ivorense. Lineage (NCBI taxonomy): Eukaryota > Viridiplantae > Streptophyta > Magnoliopsida > Fabales > Fabaceae > Erythrophleum > Erythrophleum ivorense. Next base: position 574,159 of record JAIUCV010000336.1, on the reverse strand, counting down.
ACAAGAATTTCTCTAAACAAAATAAATTTCATAATATGAATGAGATGGGGCTATTCAAATTCAGTCATTTATAAAGTATATGGAATAAAAATTAATAAGAAAATTAGCTATAAATATTAAATTGAAGGGTATAGGAAAGGTATATGGCTATAAAAAATGGAATACGAAATTCAAAAAATAGAACAAAAATCATAGCACACATTATATATGGTAATAAATATCCTCATTGAACGCAATACTGAATTTCATTTTTCAATTTTTCCTAAATTAATGAGGCTTTATATTTTTGGAAAAATTACAACCAAGGACCTTAAATTTGTAAAATCTAAAGTGAAAGACATTGTTACAATCAAATCTTTCCAAAATTACAACCTGGTCGCCCCCAAAATAATTTTTGCAAATTTAATCTCCCTAGATGTAATTTTCTCTTATATTTTTCAGATATGACTTAACATACTAATTAATTAATAATTTTTTGTTTACAATTATTAACACCTTAATATATATATATATATATATATTCATATGTTTACCTTTATATATGTTCTACAAATGTATATTTATTTTAATGGTTTAGTAATTGTAAACAAACAATTATTAATACAAGATATTAGTTTGAATAAATACAATCTCCTTTATTAAAAAAATAGTACACAAATTATTATTAAACTTACTTGCAAATATGGATGGTTATTGAAATAAATAAAAGAAGTTAGTAAAATAACAATATTATAGATATACTACAATAAGAATAAATTTTAATGAATAAAGAAAATTATCTACGACAAATTGCAAAATACTTCTTTGTAAATGACATTAAAAGTGTGATTTGTTGAATTTCCATCTTTATCAACAATAAGAATTTTAAGGCCATCTTTACTACAAACTCTTGAAGTAGCAACATAAAGCTGACCGTGAGTAAACACAAGCCTTTGCAAATGTAAACCAACATTTGAGAGAGACTAATATGGTTTTTATTTATAGTCATTGCAAAACATAATGCCAAAGGAAATTGTCTCCTATGTAAATTAAATGAAAGCTTTAAATTAGAAGGTGCATTAACCATTCATGGAATGATAATCTTCTGACCAATATTAGTTCTAGAAATGACTTTTGCTTTCACAACGTGCTTTCCCAATTGATTGATAATCATTCTTGTATCATTACACAAACCTAGAGATTTATCAATATTTCTTAGCAACATTATGCATTCCAATTTTTAGCTTTAAGATATGATTTTACATTCTAGATAGCTTTAGTGAATTTAAGAATTTAGCAGTGTAAAGGTCATTAAATTGAGTCAGCATTACTATCTCCTTTGCAAATGGTATTTGAACTCAAGTATGTCTTTTCTTTACTAAGAATCATAGAATGGTCATTAACAACATCAAGACTTAACAATGTAGGAGTAAGAATAGCCTTTTCTTGGAAATATCTAAGGTCATCAAGATTATTGAATGGATTAGGATAAGTGCTATGAACAATTACCTTCACAAGATCTTCTAAAAAATTGATAAGAAGGCCATTTGAAATAGTAACATTGGCTTCACCATCATTTCCTTCCTCTATAGATCCTTCATCTAATGCAATTATCCAATCCAAAAATTCTTTAACTTCCTAGTTCAAAATACTTGAAGAAGACATTTAGAGTCTCATATTTTTTCTCAACTTTGGCAATTTACAATGATCCTATATATACAAAGAATTAATTGTAATGAAAACTATGCCTTGGTTTGTTCCCTTTGGAATCACAAGCAAAATTTGTCTAAAATCATCTCTAAAAACTATAACCTTTCCTTTGAAAGATGGATGACCCAATTTAGGATTCTTTAATCTTGTAATATCTTTTAAGCTATGTTCTAGAGCCTCAAAATAAAGTTTGTTTGTCATCAGTGCCTCATCCCAAATAATAAGCTTAGTATGCACCAAAAGCTCAACCAAATGATTGGCTTGTCAAATATTGCAAAATAATCTTTGTTGATTTGCAATGGTATGCCAAATTTGGAATGTGCAATTTTACCATCTGGAAGCAATGAGGAAGCTGTGCTATTCGATGCAACATTTAATAAAATCTTTCCCTTAGATTGCAAACATAATAAGAGAGTGTTCTATAGAAATATTCTACCTATGTCTCTGTAACCATAAACAAAGAAAATGCCCCCATTTTTAGAATTAGTAGCATTAATGACCTCATCAAAAATACATCTTTACTCATCATTAAATGTCTTTAAATAATCAATAAGCTCTTTAGCTAAAACCATTTTGTCATATTAAAGCTCATCCTATGTCAATTTATTAGCACATGTCTTTCCCACGACTATATCTACAAAAGGCATAGAATGTGTTATGAACCAAGCCCTGGGTCATGACTGGTGCTTAGACCAAGCCAATCAAGATTAGCCTAGCTTAGTAAGCTTGACAACTCATTTAATGTTCATGATTTTATATAAACATATATACAAATTATTAGAGGTTGCCAAAAATTTAGCAACACTTTCTTTAAAAATTGGACATTCCAACCTTACAATATCAACACAACCCAATACATTTGTTTTTATAAATTTTCCAATATCATATATCTCAGAAATCTTGCCACACTATAGCATGTACATAAGTTTTTCAAAATATAAACAAATATGATTACAAGGGCCATCATATGGTCTACAAAGAAGCATAACATCTATGTGACTCAAAATAATTCAGCATCTAGTAGCCAATATGTCTTAGAGTCTCAATATAAATTAACTAACTAGTTAGCATACCATTTGTGTTTGGGAGGCACGCAAGTCCTAGAGCACTTCAGTCTACTTTCTACTGAATTGAAATATAACAAGGGAAAGAGGTATCCCTACCACTAGCTTAGTGAATGCATAGACAACAAAGTAAGCTAAAGGGAAAACAAAAAGGCTTATAGTTTTTTGCAATAGAATGCTTTGACAAATAATTAAGCAACATATATATATTCAATTATATTACAAGCTATCAGCAAAAGCATAATCTAAAATTAAAGAAAATAACATGGAATGGGTCTCACAAGAAAAAACCATAATTAACCCTGAGTGCCACCACACAAGATTCAATATTACCATTAGTGCCGCTGCCCAACCATTACCGAATGCCACCACATGGTGTGCATTTTTCAATGTATCCAATCTAGTTATCATTGAGTGTTACTACACAATGATTATTCATAATCTTAATTAGGTAAATCTAGGTTGCTGCCCCTCTAACAGCTATGGGGTTCTAATCAGATTCCCATCCATAATTTTTTTAAAAATAAAGTCATTTAAATAATCTACATAACTGACAAGTGAGGATTTAATCAAGTAAAGGACGTAAGTTAGATAAATAAAATAAAAAAATAAACCAACAAAATTATATATAAAAATAAAAGATTTACTATTTGAAAATAAAATACAATGAAAAAATAAAACACAAAAATAACATATTTTAAATTTAAAAGTTTACCACTTCTTCTCTCATGTGTAGAGATAGATAATATTACCACTTCTATATTTCATACTCCTCACTTCTGCTTCCCTTGAAACACTATTCCCTTTCCTTCCACACACACATACACACATATGAATCTACCTCCTAAGCATCAATATTTCATAAAATATCTATGTTCACATTTTTTCAGACACATGAAATTGATACATCATCTTTTCATCATTATAGCCATATATATATGTATGTATATATAGACAGTTCCACACACAATTTACAACCCACATAAGAGTTTAAGATACAAGATTGTTTCCCTGACAACACAGACAAGGTAAATCACTAAATGTAAAGTTGGGCTAGCAATACAAAAATATAGAGTAAAAAGAAATCACCACTTTGCTATCTACACTCAACTGTAGGACCTAATAATAGAGGTCCCAAATTCTTAAAAGTTTGACAAAATTTCTCGATTGAATGAGTAACCTTAATATCACCTATAATTACATTAAATATAAAAAAATCACTTTAATTTCTTAAATGGCTTCAAATACTTTCAATATAATTAATTTCACTCTTAAACACCTAAACCCATAATTATAGCTCAAGTTTTCTAATGCCTTTACTAATCCTAGGTTTTAGTTTTCACAATTTAAATGCTATAATCTAATTTAGCTTCTAAAATTTAATTTATGCTTAGATATATCTTAAGGAGTTTATGTAACAACCAAAAATTACTGAAATTTTTCAAGTTCTGAAAATTTTCTAAGTCTACTGGCTATAGCGAGAAATGGCCTAGCTATAGTGAATGTACCTATTTGCTATAACGAGAAATAGTCTTGCTATAGCGAATGTACCTGTTTGTTATAGCGAAAATGCTTCTAGCTATAGCGAGTTTCGATATCTCATACAAAAACCAGGGGGTTCCTCGCAATGGTGCACGCTGTAGCGAGAACAGGGGTCTAGGATTGATACGTGCTCGCTGTAGCAAGGGTCATTCTTCGCTATAGCGAGGGTTAGTTCGGAAAAGCATGAAAAAGTATATTTCTCCTTCTTAAAGACTCTAGAAGCATCTATTTTCTTTTAATTGACTTAAGCTCCATCTAAAACAGAGAAAAAGGGCTTGAGAAAGAGGGAGAGACCAAGAGAACTAAGGAAGAAGGAAGAAACATCAAGGAAGAAAGGTAAGAATCTTTAAAGATACCCATGCATAACCATGCTTCTTCTCCTTAAACCTTTCTTCTTCTCCTTTTGAGTTTTCTTCCCATAGGTTGTTGAGTAAGATAGCTCTATTCTGACCTAGAATGAGCAAGAAACCCTTAAAAGAGAGTGTGATAAGTTAAGAAATACCAAGGAAGTAGAAGGAAAGTTAGTGAAATCCTAAAGGAAGAAACTAGGGGTTCTTACATATTTTGTAGGGTTTGCCTTGATGAAGAACCCCCTAACCTTATGAGTGTTTATTTGAGTTATAAGAGAGTAATTCTATGCTCTTTATTATATCTAAGCTCAAGAGAATCGGCTTCATCTAGTTGTAGTGTTAAGACGAGAAAGATAAAGAGAAATCAAAGGGGAAAGCTTGTGTTGGCTTATAAGGTAGCTCTCCACTCTTTCTTGTTGCATTCTTGGATGTGTAATAGTCATTGTATGCTTATGTATATGCTTGTATTGTGAGACATGCCATTTGATGTTGCTTTGATGCATTGGTACCAATATGCTTATATTTTAGGTTGTGAAAATTGCTCGGGTGAGGTAGTGCCAAAAGTCCCTTGAGATGGGTGAGCTGGAGCCAAAAGTCCATAGAAATGGGTGAGACAATGCTAAAAGTCTCATAACTGAGTGAAACTAAGTCAAAAGTCCCTAAACTAAGGGTAAAGCCAATCTGAAAGTCCCAAAAATCGGGTGAGGCTAGATTAAAAGTCCCTAAAGCTTATTCGTGGCATTGATATGATATTCATGGCATGTAAATCATGTGGTGTATGATTATGAATGGTTAGATGCCTATTTGCATGCTTTGACTTGTTTATATGCCTTGATTGCTTCCTTGAATGAGTGTATGAGCTATTGAGATTCCATGAATCTCACCCCCCTTCCCTCTCCCATCTCATATGGTCTAGGTGGAGCTCAAGAGCCAAAGAGTAGAGGCCATAAGGCATAGATGGCCCGTACTTGCGACTTTTGCACACTCACACATAGTTTGATGTATAGAAAAGCCAAAGTGCTTATGTATATATATTCTTTTTTAGATGTAAATATTTGAGCAAGTGTAAAAATATGTATAAATGATGTATGAACCATGTATAAAGTCAAAGTAATGCAAATATAGGATTTGGCCCTTTTGTGGATTGTATCTAGTAGTATATTTTTGCCCGTAGCGTAGTGAGTTTGAGATGTATGATAATTTAGACCACTTGGGCATTTCATATATGCTGTATTTATGCCTTAGAAATTTTCCAAGAGGTGCTAGAGCATGCAAGAGACCATTTACCCCCATTTTGAACCATTAATGGTGTCAAAACTGCCAAATTTGTGAGCTCTGTCAAAGTATGACCAAATGAGCTCTTCTTGATATGAAATTTGGCATGCCTCTAGAGCTTGTTGAGAGCTTCTTAGAAAGTTAAAGTGGATAATATTTGGAAGTCTAGGGAATATTTGGTGAATTGTTGAAGTTAAAAAATTTTGATGGTTTTATTTAGTGCACTATTACCATAGGTCCGAAAATGAATCTGTGTCATTCATGGACCAAACGGTGTCCAATTGTTAAGAAATTTTATAGTGATAAACTAGACATCCACAATGACTTATATTGGAAGCACCTCAATTGGAGGTCTGTAAAGGAGAAATAACTTTCTGAAGTTCTATGTCAGCATCAGGGAAGCTATCTAACCTTTATTACTATTCTATCAGTTTTTAAGGTCCAAAGGCTACTGAAATGATCTGGACTTATTTTTCTTCTCTAGTTAACATCTGTAGCTTTCCAAATTGGTACAGTTTACCTAAATTGGATTTTTGTGGAATTAGTTATGAATTTTTGAAGTTCATGATAGCAAGTTGCATTAGTACCAGGGATAGTCGGACCTCTGTCTCTTTTTTGATATCAACATGGTCCAAATGCTGAGATTATGGTCAAAAATTATTTTTCCTGTACTGTTAACACCTAGAGCTTTCCAGAAAGTTATGGTTTTCTTGATTCTCATTTTTCTAGAATTAGTTATAATTTTCTAAAGTTAGAGCCAAAAATCTGACTTTTGGGCCCATTTTGAGAAATTGTATTTTCTGGTTTTTGACTTCATATCCCATGGTTCATGAGTTTTTTTATGCTATGTATGAGTTGTATAAATGAAATTTGATTATAGTAGGCGATTGATGGGTTTACGGGACTCACGGGGCAAATTATGGCTGATTAAACCCCGACTTAAAATAGTAAAATACCACGATTTGATCCTTTTTCATTGGAAATCATATGGAATTAAGCCTAAGTAAAGACTAGTTAGGGTTAATATATTATAGTGTTACAGTTTAAATGAGTATGTTGGAAGTGTCAATTCATATCTTAGTGGTTTAAATAAGAAAAGGCCCAATTTGAGAGCTCCTTCCATGGCCAAAATGAAGAGAAAAGCTGCCACCAAGATTTTGGATCACCATTGACATTAAAATGGAGCAAAGTGAAAGTTAAAACTAAGAAGAAAGCAACCCACACACAAAGAAGGAGGAAGGACAAAAATGGAGCCAAATAAAAGCTAACCATCTATGGTTTTCTTCCCATGCATCAATCGGCCAAGGATGTCATCAATCCACTTCTGGTCACCTACAGAATGATGGGAACAACATTTTACGATGGGGAAGGGCTGGGGCACAGTAAGAAATGAAAGAAAATGGAAGAAGAAAAGAAAGAAGGAAGCTGTGTGAGAGAAATAGCAAAACGTTTGAAGAAAGAGAAGAACAAATAAGGAAGGAATGTGCTACAACAAATAAGAAATAAGAAAGAAAGAAAAGAAATCATATTATAATGGAAAAGTGTAATATACTCGATTTTTCTAAAAACATATGAAAACTAACCAGTTATAAAAGGAAGTCCCTTAAATTGAAAACTCAATTTTTCTAAAACGTATGAACTAACTAGTTATAAAGGAAGTCCCTTAAATTGAATGATCTGAGACCAAATAAAATTAGAGCCATAATTTAGACTTCTAAAAGTGAGAATATGAAGCTTAAGATGTTCGAAAATCTAAGCCATAATAGTTAAGAAAATTGGGAAGTAAGCAGTGATATTTTTGTAATTTTGAGCACTTTTTAAAAATCTCAAAGGAGAGATTTTAAATGGAAAAATTAAATTTTTTGGAATTTTTAGAGGCCCTAAAAATCATAGAATCTCTAAAATAGTTAAAACCCCTCTAATATCCCATTTAGAGCATCGGTTAGCCAAAATTTTGACCAATTTGTTCGAAAGGTTTTAAATTTAATTTGGGTGAAACTAAAGACATTTTATGAATTAGAAAACCTAAATTTCATGATGGAAAAGATGATTCTAAAAAAGAAATCGAAATGAGCCCAAATGAAATGAACCAAGATGAGGGACTAAATTATACTTTGAAAAGTTATAAAATGGACTTTTAGGCTTCTTAAAACATCCAAATCTATCCAGCCTCACTAACCAACTTAGCTTCACTCCAAAATAGATTCAAGCTCTGACCTAAAAGGCACACAAGAGGGGAGGCCAAGGGAGGAAGAAAGAGCTTTGGATAGTTTAAGAATTCTTTAGTTTTTCATGTCTTCTCCTTCACTAAATCCATTCTCCTTCTTCTTCTCTCTCCTCTTATGGTTTTAGTGATTAATTTGACATGTTTGGTGGCTACTTCAGTAAGGGGAAGAGAGAAATTGGGAGAGCTCTTGGAAGCATAGGAAAGCACCTTTGAAAAGTTAGCAAACAAGGTAAGAAATTATGGTTATGTTGCTTCCTCTTAGCTTCTCTTCTTCCTCCTATTTTCAACCAGAATTGAGGCCATATGTTAGGGGTCTGTTTTTTATTTATACTTGATAGTAAGTGAGGATTTAAGGCATGGGAAACCAAATTGAACAGTTAGAATTTAAAGGAAACTAATAGATAACAAAGTATGTCCATTAGTATTTTAATGCTTCTAGGAATTTATGAAGCTTTCTAATGGTAATTTAGGTTGTCTAAGAGTGTGTTTTAGTTCTCAAGACATTTAGGAAACTTCATAGAAGGCAAATTCCCTAGGAAAACTAAGAAAATCTCATAGGGCTTCCATTATGTGTGAGCATCTCAACCAAGAGGGGAAGTGACACCTAGGGAGATTTTTCTTTGATTCCAAGGTTAAAAATGGTCTAGATATGGTAATAAACACCAAGGAAATCATTGATTTGAATTTAGAAGCCATGATTTATAAGATGGAAGTTTAGGCTCCATTTTAAGGCATAAAGAAATAACTTGAGTTTAGGCTCCTTGAATTGATTGAGAGATGACTCTAATAAGTTTAAATGGAGTCATATGACCTAGATTGAATAAAAAATTAGAGCCAAGATCATGAATCCTAGGGGTTGCTTCATTATGCTCTTATATGGAACCATATTGATGTCATAAGATAAAGTAGACTTGTATAGAGATTATGTAAAGTTAGAATTGGTTCCATGATTAAATTATATCCTATTTGATGTGTCTAGGCCAAGTAAATCAAGATCGCCCTAGTTGTGTGTGTGTGGCTAAGAAGGAGAAGGAGAAACTCAAGGGCAAAAGTGTGCTTCTTTACTTAAGGTAGCTCTTTAATCTTTCTTGCATGCATTCCTTGGATGCTTGAATGTCATTAGATGCTTGTGTGTATGTTTGAACCATGAGATATGTTCATAGCCATTGATTACATGTTATAGTACCATTATACTTCTTGAAATGCATTTTTGAATGCAAAGTAGCTTGAATGGATATAGTTGTGCCAAAAGTCCCTTAGAATGAGTGAGAAGAAGCCAAAGTCCTTATGAATGGGCAAGATAAAGCTAAAAGTCTCAAAAAAAAGTAAGACTAAGTCAAAAGTCCTTAAAAGCGGATGAGACAAATCTAAAAATCTTAAAGAAATTGGGGGAGGCTAGACCAATATTCTTTAAAGCCAATGTTTGGTTTTTATAAGTCTTTGTAACATGGCAATATGCTTATGTATGTTTATTAGAAGTTTTTATGATATGTTTGCATTCTTTGACATGTAAATGCATCATGTGTATGTTTAAAATGGTAATATAACATCTAATTTTCGTAAAGATGACAAAAATAAACCGATTATAAAAGGAAGTCTCCTAAATAGAAGGATTTAAGGCCAAGTAAAATTATAATAATAATCTAGACCTCAAATAATAAGAATGCAAGGCCCAAGGTACCCTGAAAACAAAATCAGAATAGCTAAATGAAAATTGACAGAACCATAGTGGCATTTTTGTAATTGTGGACACTTTTTAGAAAACTCATAAGAGAGATTTTAAAATAGACAAAATGAGTTTCTTGGGGTTCTCAGAGGCCTTAAAAACCATAGGAACCACCAGAATAGTGAAAACCCCTCCGGTTTATGTTTTAGAACGTCAGTTGACCTTAACTTTAAGCAGTTCGTTCGGGAAGGTTTTTAATCCAATTTGAGTGAAATCAAAGCCATTTTATAAGTTAAAGGACCTAAATTTTATGATGGAAAAGATGATTCTCGAAAAGGAGTTTAAATAAACCTAAATATCAAAAGTAAAAAAAAGGAGACATAAAAGGAATTTTAAAGGACAATTTTAAGAAACTTGCTTCTTATAAGTGGCATCGCATCCTTCCTCTTCATTTAACTAACTTTTCTTTTATCCAAAACAGAGGAGGGTTCAGCCAAGAAGCACGCACAAGAGGAGGGGAAGAGGAAGAAGAAAAGCCTTATGAAAAGCTAAGGAAACCATGGAATTTTATACTTCTTCCTTCATTAATCTTATTCTCCTCCTTCTCCCCTTTCTTTATATGGTTTTAATGTTTCATTTGGGACTGTTTTAGGATTGGTTTAGAGGGAGGAGATTAGAATTTGGAGGAGAAGCCTATAGCAAGGAAAGAGCTCTTGGGAAATACTTGAAACAAGGTAACTTCCATAGACTTTCTTGCTTTCTCCTTGTTGTTCTTCATGAGCTCTTGTTCAGCCAACTAGAGAGCATGTAGAAGGGATTAATTTCTAATCAAGACCAAGTAAGAAACCTAGGTTTTAGAGTGTAAGAAACAATTATATGCAAAGAAATTCTAAAAAGAAGCATTAGAAAGCAAGTTACCAAAACCTAGGGATTTTGTTGCACCTTGATATGTATGAAGCTTCCTAGTGGGAATTTTTCTTGTCTAAGAGTGTATATGGGTTCTTAAGACACCTAGGAAGCCTCACATATGCTAACTCCCTAAAGAAATTAAAGCAAACTCCATGGGTCTTCTTCCATAGGGGTGTCTCAACCTAAACAAGACAAGGCACCTAAGGAGAGTTTTAAAATTTTCTAAGGATAGAATAGGACTAGATATGATTGATGAATATTAAAGGAAGCCTTGAAAAAAATTTAGAAGCCTTAGTTTGTGAGATGGAAGTATAGGCTTCATTTTAAGACATAAAGAAGCAATTAAGGTGTAGGCTCCTAAAATGAAATTGTGATGGCTCATGGAGTTTTAAATAGAGTTAAGAGACTTAGATTGGAGGAGAAAATGGAGCCAAGATCATGAATTCCAATAGGTGCTTCATTGTGTCTTGTATAGAGCCATTATGTAGTCATATGAGAAAGCTTCCCTCCAGTAGAGTTTGCATAAAGCTAGAGCTTGTTCCTATGATTGAAAAATGTCTTATTTAATATGTCTAGGTCAAGAGAATCAAGTGCCACCTAGCTACATTACCTTGGCCAAAAAAGAGGAAGAAGAGTTCAAGAGAAAAGTGTGGTGTTCTGCTTCAAGGTAACTCTCTAACCTTTCTCATATGTATGGCTTGGATGTTTACTTGTCTTTGAATAGTTGTATGAATGTTTGAATTATGAATATGTTTCTAGCCATTGCTTACATGTATGGTACCATTATTATTTCTTGAAAGATGTTTATGCGTGCAATATGACTTGATGGGTTTGGTTATACCAAAAGTTCCTTAGCATATGTAAGAATGAGCCAAAAGTCTCTAAGATTGGGTGAGACAAAGTCAAAAGTCTAAGAAGAGTTAGGTTTAATCAAAAGTCCCTTAAAAGTGGGTGAGCTAAATCCAAAAATCCTTAAAAAGTTGGGTGAGGCTAGACCAATGCTCTTGAGAGCCTATGTTTGACATGTATGAGTTTATGTGATGAAAAGGATGATTTATGTATGTTCATGACAAGCCTAAAGGACATCATGCATTCTTTAACTTAAAATTGCATCCATTATGTATGTTTGAAAGGATAAAGAGTTATTGAAATTCTTTGAATCTCACTCTTTCCTTCCATATGCCTAACTATGTATAGGTGAACCAAATGGACCAAGAAAGAGAGGCCAACGACCTTAAAGACCAAGACTTTCACAATGGAGTAGTTAAATAGGCATTTTGATGACATATTGATGTCAAAATATGTAACCATGTGATGTATATATGATGTAGACCTTTGAACAAATTCAAATGTATGTAATACATGATGTATGTAACTATTTTGGAACCAAATGAATGAATGCATAAGTTTTTGCCACCTATATACTATGATGTGCATGTGTATAAATGCAAGTGGCAAGGTGAGAATGAGCTCCATGATGATTTGGATCATTTGTATGCTTTTGTATGTATATTTATACTTTTGGATATGCCAAATGGCTATGGAATGAGAAGGAAGCTTTTTGGTACCTTAAGAACCCACTTTGGACTACAAAATTGACTAATTTGTGTGTTGAATCATCTGACCAAATAGATGCTTTTTTGCATGAAATTTGGCCAGAAAGTAGGTCTCACCTAGAGCTTTTCAAAGAGCTAAAGAGCACTCAATTTAGAGCTCCAAAGAATTTATTATAATTTTTTAAAGTTGGCTAAGTTATGCAGAATTGGTATGTGCACTATTTATATAGTCAGTTTTCCTCTCTATGTCACATGTCAGACAAATGAAATCTAATATTCATGAAATTTTAAAAGCATAAACTAGACATCATAAACTTCCCATAGCTACCAAGATCACCTCATTTGAAGTTTTGTAAAGGGAGAACCAACATTTTAAAATTACAGGTCCTGGAATTATTCGAGAAACAACCTGAGTTACTATTCCATTATTTTCTATGATATAAATGGCATTGTCTTATTTAGAACTATTTTTAATCATTATTTAACATCCAAAGCTTTCCATAAAGCTATCATATATATGATTTCGATTTTTCTAGAATTAGTTATAAATTTTTAAAGTTCACACCAGAAAGTTGTGATAGCAACCCAAGAACAACTTCCTATTTTTCTGGTGCATGGTTCCAAATCCGTGGTATATGAGATGAATTGTGATGTTTATGATATATTTAGAGTTGTTATGGATGCAAAATGATATTGATGAGTTCACATGGTCCTTAAAACTATGAATGATGTATATGGTATTTCAACTATGTAAATTCTTATAGGTGAAAATGCATGCTCCCTTGCAAATATGTACCAACATACCAAATACATGTTGGAATAGCTTATGTGATCATTGTGTAAGAGCTAAGAGTTAAGGTATTGCAGGTAAAGGGCTATTGGGATTCTTTAAATCTTATTTTTCCCCATATATGTCTAACCATGTCTAGGTAAAGCTTAAAGAACAAAAGATGGGAGCCAAGCACCTTGAAGTATAGGACTTCGATAATAGAATAGGAAATTTTGTATTTTGATATCAAAGCTTATAACCATATGATATATATATGATGTAGACCATTGAGTATGTTTAAATGTATGTAACTATGATGTATATATCAATTTTGAAGTCAAATGAATGAGTATGTGAGAATTTGACATCATGGAGCCTTGATGCATGTATGTAAAAGTCATGTAGGAAAGTAGTTTTGAGATGTATGATGATTTGGATCATTTGGGATATTCTCATAGGCTGTGTTTATGCTTTTAGATGTGCTTAAATAGCTATAGAATAATTAAAAGGCCATTTGGTGTAATTTTGACTCCTTTATAGTTTCAAAATTTACATAATCTTGAGCTGAACCACAAATTGACCAAATGGATGATTTTGTGCATGAAATTTGGCATGATTATAAGTCTCATCTAAAGCTTTTTATAAGCTAAAGAACACCTAATTTGGAGCTCTAACGAATTTATTATGAATTTTCAAAATTAACTAAATTATGTAGAATTGTCCCAATTACTATTCATATGGTCAATTTGCATTTATGTGTCATTCGTGGGTCAAATGGAATCCAATGTTTATGAAAGTTTATAGGCATAAAGTAGAATCATAACCTTTCTATAGCAAAGAGCACCTCATTTGGATTTGTGTAGAGGGAAATATGAATTTTTGAAGTTTAGTTTTTGTTGTAGGATATATCAATGACCTGATGTACTGTTTCAATCAATTTTTGATAATCAAACCTGGTTGTTTTGACCTGAAATTTTTATGATAGTTAGAGGACATCCATAGCTTTCCAAAATGGTATAATTTATATGATTTCAATTTTTGTATAATTAATTATGATTTTTCAAAGTTCATATCATATTATGAAATTCTTGAAAATTGCCATATGAGATGCCATTCGTGTTGCATGGCTTGGACCTAAGTTTTGAGCTTCAAATTGGCATGTTTTTGATTGAAAACATGTATTGTGGGTGGAAAATAACTATGGTAAGTTCATATGATCCATTTAGCTAATGATGAATTAATTAGGCTTTTAATAACAGTAAAATCTGTTACTAAAAGTGCTTAAATTATGAAAATAAATCCTTTTGACCAATTGTGAGGTAAAATTATTGCTAGCTATGTATAGTGTGACAAAAAGCAAAAATTATAAAAAGGTGCCTAGAATTTTCTAATGGGATTTATGTAAGACTCATAGAAATTTTTTTTGTTCAATGTCTAAAAATGAAATAAGGAACCCACGATTAGAGTTTCTAGGTCATCAAATTTTAAAATTTAGAGACATAGAAATATTTTTAACGGTATAAGATAAATGTCAAAATAGCTCTTTAAAATAATATTAAAGCTCTATAATTATCCTTAAAATTATCTAAATATTATATTTACCCTAAAAATAATTTTGTTTAATTTAATTAATTATTTTACTATTTTATTTTAGTTTGGGTTATTTACAGAATGAAATTTAGACAAACTTATTCCATTATCATTGAGCAAATTCTCAATTTCAATAAGGCTAAAAGTTCTTTATTTCATCATCTCAAAGTTGCAAAGTTGCAATATTTAAACACAACAACACAATAAGTTATGTATATAGATAATGCAAGATATAATAAATAATATGTACATTTAATCAACATGATTTCTGTTTAATATAAGGAGATATACTTATAATCATGTCCCATAAAGAGATCTTTACTTTTGAAGAATGTCCTTAGTGAGCAATGACCATGTTTTATCCCCAAACTATTTTAGGCATTGAGAGAGTATTAGAAAAAAGCAACATGGCAAAAAGTTGTCTTAAGTATTCAGTTGATGCCTAATAACTTGCTTCTATAATTTCATCTATATATTCCTTTTCATCATCTAACAATCCTAATGTCTAAATGTGTCTTTATATGAGAATAGAGGACTCCATTTATTGTTCTTATATCTTCAAAAGAGGTTGGCCCTTTCACAATGTTTAGCAAAGTATGCATATAATATACTTCTCCACTCCTAGGAGTATAATACAATTTCCCAATTGAAAGTCCATGTTGTCTAAGATACCATTGACAAATATCACAATTGTAGGCAAATGTGAAGGAAATTTAGCATTGGTCATTTCCTTTGACTCTAAATATTCTTATTAGCATCTAGCCAAACATTGAGCATTGTATCTTTTTGTGCATTTTGCTCAACAACAAAATCAATAGGCACATTATTTGAAAAAACAACCATCTATTGTTGAGGTAAATTAAAGGAAAGTTGTTCTACAAAAGGTAAGTTTATGTATTTAAATCTATTTATTGTTTATCAAAATTACTATTCTATAACTTCTTAGTTAAATTTAAATTTTATAATTTATCTTAAAATTGGTTTACTAATTAACATTTGCATGAAAAGTCATATTAAATATATTTCATAAATGTTTAATATATACATTTAATAACAAATTTTTTCCTTTATCAAAATCTTTACAATAACTTTTTTATTTGCATATTACTTCAGCATTTAAAATGTTTTAATATATTATTCAATTAGTAGTATTTAAATTATTTTCTTTCATGAACAAAATTAGAGGCTTTGGAGTAGACCCTTATGATTAGCCCATTTAACCTTAATAAAATAAAGGTCAAAGCTTTTTAGTTTAGCTTTGTTAGTCTCATTGTGGGATTTTTCTACAAATCCTCAAGGATATCTGAGTCTAATATGAACTGTTCGTATTCTATATATATATATATATATATTTCATTTTCAGTATTTTTTTTTGAATGAAGTAGAATGTAAAATAAAAATAGTATTTTAATTATCAATTAAAAAGAATAACCACTGAATTAAAAAAAATAAAAAGATATAACAGTTTGATCATCTAAATTAGACTTGGATGGTCAAGGAAGGATGAGCATGCGATATTAATGCTTTAGGATTCACAAAGAATCCAAAGTTAGTTTGGTCTTTAGGCTTAAATGAGTCACACTAACTCTTAAGCAAGTTCTTAGGGTTTGACAAATTATTTTTTAAAAATAAAAATAAATTAAATCATTAATCATAAAAAGTACTCTTTTCTTAATTTAATTTTTGAAAAAAAATATTTTAAATTAATACTTAAAGTATCACTCTCTTCTAAATATGGTCAAATAAAAATTCTCAATTTAATACTCTAAATATTTTTTTAAATCAAAATGTTCCCTTATTATGTTAAAATGGGATTTCTCAGAGGCATGGACTAATCATATGACTTTGTTTAAATGTCTTCAACCACCAAAATGATACCATTTTTATATTAAAGAACTCATAGATGGTTTTTAAAGGAATATTTTTTATTAGGTTAAAATTATTTGAAAGATAAATTGAAATACTTTATTTTTGAAAAACTAAATTGAAAAAAGATTTATCTTTTAAAAATTATATTAAAAAATTTATATTAGAAACTAAATTAAAAAAAAGCTTTTAAAGACTAAATTCTTAATATACTTTTTAAATAATAACTGAGTTGGAGTGTTTCAAATTGGATGACGGAAGTCTTTTTCATTTTTAAAATAATTTTAATTTATTATCATTTAAAATACAATCACATAGAGATGTCCCTAGAGGTCACCCAGAGGCCTGCTAAAGGTGAGCCCTCGAGCCAGACCGTATGATCAACCTACAACCCTAATGGAATTGGATTGAAATAGAATTTTTCATATATATATATTCTATTTTTCATATATATATATATATATATATATGTATATGTACATGTACATGTATGTATGTATATATTTTCAAACAAAAAAGTTTCGTATGAAATGAAAATTAGAAAAAAAGGGGTGAAAAGGGCAAGGTAATTTGACCCCCTAATTTAATAGAATTCAAACCCGCCGTGAAAGCACGTGGTAGGTGTTCTTTCCGGAGTTGAGCCTCCCTCACACGCAACCTTCTCTCGCCGTTCGCTGATCCTCTCTGAAGTCTCTTACTCTTTACCCAAATTTCTTATATATCTGTTTTCTTTTTTGTTTTTCATGCACCACTCCAACCATTCTACACTGTTATCTCCGCCGTCTTAGGAGCAAGCCCCACCTTCACAATGGCGAAAAGCAACGAAATTGTGATCAAAGAGGAAGACCCTAAAGCACCGAGAATCGTTATCCCTTCTTCCCTAATTTTAAGTTCGATTTGCCTTTTTGAAGCCAAACCCTTCAAGGTAGTAGAGGCTCAGGTGAAGATGAACAACGGCGAACTGCGATTATTGGTGATGAAGGGAATGGGAACGAGAGTGCGAAGCCTAGCTTTGTGAGGTTTCCGAAAACCCAATTGGTTATTCCTCCACCTCTGGAGACTGAAGCTGAGGAGTCTACTAAAACTTCCAATCCTATTATACTCTGGCAGGTATCGTTTTATTGGTGTTGCTGTATTTTTTGAATGCCTTTATTTGCCGTTTGAATTGTAGGCTGCACATTGATGAAGTTGTAAAGTGGATCACAGATGAAAAATTATTCTTTCAATGATTAATTCAAGTTTGTCATGGTCTGGTGATACTATATAGTTTAATAGCCAGCAGATTAACTACCGCGGTTTTATGATGGAACCAGAATTTGAATATTGGAGGGGTCAAAAAATAAAGGACTAAGAATTTTTGAATAAACAATTAAAGTTGAAATTTATCCAATCGTATCATATGTTTAAGAATTTTTTTTACAAAGAAATAATATTGAAGTTTTTCCAATCACATCATATGTCTAAGAATTGCTAGAGTTTGATAAGCGGGATGTTTAATGTTAAGTGAAATTTCTTGCTGAACTCCGTGATATTCTGAGCTTGTGTTTGAAGATTAAATTTCTCTAGGAAGAAACTCCATCCTAGAAAATATATAGCTTTTGTTAGGGTCTAACCAGTTTTGCTTCTTTAACTAAAAATTTATTTTGCACAGTACATTTTTGTGGTGCTCAAAGTATTCAACCACTAAGTAATTTGAGGCTCTATAGGTTGCCTTGGATAATCTGTTGAATACAGTATATGATAACTTTCCCTGCATATTTTCAACGATCTCATGCTATATTAATTTTGGAATGATGTCAAATGAATAGGCAGTCCTGATTTGAGCAATTGCTTTATGAGGGACAGAAAATTTGCATTGCTTTTACATGTCTGACACAAATACTTCATTACTTGGATGGTGAAAAGATTCCTCAAATCCATGATGGGGTTAAAAGATTCCCCATCTTATCCCATGAGTGGATGGGATGTTCAAGGGGTTTATCTGTTTCATTCCAAAATCCTTGTCACATGTATTTTTTAGCAAACTACTTTCCTATGTTAGAACACATAAAATAGCTACACAAGAATAAATTCTCTCAAGCAGCAAGCTTGTGGTCACTATTAGCACACACATTAGAAATCACAACTTGCAGCACAGCGATGTGCAGCTTGTGTCATGGTGAGCACTGAAGTGCAGCATGTATGCACAAGAAACTTAGTTTTTTTAATAACAGAAAAAGAAAGAATAAAAGGACTAACTTACACAAACTCCAACAATCATCCAACATCCAAATGTATCAAGCATAAATTTCAATATGACGGTCCTTAATGTTTTGGTTTTCTTTGGGCATCAAATTTGTTTGTTATTGGAGTTTTTTTTTTGGTTATAATGCTCTTAACTTCTTCTCTGGAAATTAAAGTATTTTATGGATAAATAAATAAACTTAGAAGAAAAAAGAGAAGAAAAAGATAGAATGCATTGGATGTAGACAAAGATAGAAAAAACAGAGAATAAATGGAAAGAGAAGGGAAAAAAAACTGAGAAAACATAGAAAAAAAGAAGAGAGAGAACAGAACAGAGAAGAAAGAGAGACAAAGGGAGAAACAGAGAAGAAGAAAAGCAAAGCCTCAAAGAGGGAGAGAGGGGGCTTTGAACCTGGTCTAGCTGTGCAGGAGCCTTCAACGGCTTCAGAATGGGAGAGAGGGGATTCCATGAAAGGGTTTTCATGTACTCTTCATATGACGTGCACACCGCCAGTGACGCATAGACCATGTGCTACAGTGCGCTATCTTGATTCTGTGGCACACTTTTAATAACGATCCCCACTTCTCTAATCAGAAATGATGGAGTGGAGGTATTTTATGAAACTTTATAATTAATGAGTGAATGATATAACTAAGAAGAATACATTGACTCTAAATATTTCCATAAGTACCAGATGTATTTTCACAATTTTATATATTGGTTGGAGTGCCTTGGATTTTGCATACGACCGTCCCTACTCATTAACAACACCAGAGCTGGAAATCCACACCGTGTCTCACTGGGATGGGGGAGCTGCCTCCTATCCACCCTATGTGGTTAGGTTTCTGTGGTGAACTGTGTTAATCGGAAATCCATTTGGCTATTCACTGATGGACAGATGGTCATAGTCAATCAGAAATGAAGCCATGAAGGGACAGGGTTATCCATGGATAAATTGAAAGAGACTGAAGAAAATGAATGGTTATTGATTATTAATTGATTTGAAAGTAGAAAAGGATTTAGAGTAGTCTAATTAAGACCTTTTAACCTGATGATCAAATTTCTTACATGTCACATGATGATGTTATGATGAGGTTTCAAGGAAAATCCCTACAGGAGATAAGGTAGATGTATGTCTTACTCTACAATTAATATTTTATGAAATATGAGCACAATCTTCTCTCAGCATTGTAGCCCAACTATTCATTCGAAAGAGCTATAGTTTATGACAATAATTGTCCCCTCCTCTCCCTCTATAAGTGTGTGTGACACAACCATCCCTATGTATGCATCAATGCAAGAAATGTCTGTAGATCAACTAATGGTGTGTTCTTTGTCGGCACATTCAAACCCAGAAATGGGCATTTTTTTACCTCTATTATTCTCCCTGCATATTTAGATCATTCTTTTCTTGCTTTTCTTTTTTAATAATTCAACTCACGACATTAATCTGACAGCCTCCAACCTTTGTTACTCTATGATTCTTGTCTTTTCTCCTTCCCAACTTTAGCTAGAACATCGCATTAGGGTGAGAGTAATTAGCTTATGTTATTATATCTGATTGTCTTTTGAGTATAAATATGGCGCTCTGCTAATATTGTATCTTAATCCTCTGTTTTATTCCTACTTCTCTTATGATAAAATAGTGTCCTAAGATCTTCTGAAGTTAGATGGCATCTTTGTCACTGACTTAAGGTGTCCATGTTAATCAACTGGCAAAAGGGTTAGCTTTCAATTTGCTAGTTGATTTGGAGGGTTATCTTATAATGATCTAGTTTTTGGACAAATCGTTCTGTGAGAAGAGTTTGCTTGGTCTTGTTATAATTCTTCCACCATAGTGATAAATGATCATTTTACTTCATTATTCCAGGTTTATGCATTAGGAGCAATCCTTATTTCAAGGTGGGTTTGGGGCAAGATGGAATGAGAGGAAGGCTAAAGGGAGGTCCCCCAATGATGAGAGTGCACAAAATAAGCCTTCTTCAGATGAGAATGAGGGTCGGGCCGTTAGATAATGAATAGAAAATTTCAATTTCCGTATAGTTTGAATTATTAGATATGCAACCTTTAATATCTTCTCCTTGGCTGTATGAATGAACAATTGTTTCAATTGCTATACAGTGAGCCACTTGTTAGCTAATATAATTATCAGTCTTTGCTTAATATAAGAAGTTGATTCACACTCTTCCCCTCACAAGAGCTTGGATGCTGGGGTTAACATCGTACTAAAACCAACAAATTTATGTTTCATGATTTGTTTTTAAACCTGGGAAGGTAAAGCAGAATGCCATTTTAGAGATGCTATTCAATCTCTGCAACTCATGAAAGTTTGCTTCAGGAACATTTGTGACTTTCCTTTTAAGCAAGTATGCACCGATTTTAGGGATGAATGTGTCTCCCTTGTGCGTGAGCTCAGTTGATTGCATTGTTGGTTCTCTCTCTCTCTCTCTCTCTCTCTATATATATATATATATATATATATATATTTCCTCCTCAAATATAAGTCACTTAATACCTACCCTCACAGATATTAAGAAAATTGGTTAAATGTAGTTTAACTAATTAAATTTGTATCAAAACAAAAAATTTTTCTATATTTATCCCTATTTAAAGAGCTTACCTTTATTCTTAGTAAATTGCATTAACCTTAATGACTTTCTATTTAATTAGGGGTACTTAAGGAAAAAGTCATTTAATGATCAAGATAATTCCAAGAAGTGACTTATATTTTGGATCAAAACAATTTTTTAATAAGTGATTTATATTTGAGACTGGAGGGGAGTATATATATTTTGAGAGAACATGAACAAACAATCCGTAACAGATCTAACATTCTTAACAAGGCATTAGGCTTGCAACACTTACTCAAAATAAATTCACACCATTAACCTATCGACAGTGAGGACCATCAGCATCATCAACACCAGCAAAACAACCCCTAAGTTTAACAACCTCAGCTCAGAATCCAACTCAAAAACTAGTTCATTATATATATATATATATATATATTCCATATTGGCAAAAAGGTGGTACGTTTTGCATGAAGAAACATCTTCGAAATTGATTCTACAGCTCCAGCTACAGTCAACAAACTGAATGCGCTGCTATCAATGTGTTAACCCAAAAAAAAGGGCCAAACTTTGAGGGTTTGAAGGTGAAGTTGTAGAAGATCATTGGAAGAAATGTAGTTTAAATGGAGGCAGGCAAGTGCCCCAAACAATGCCGTGATATTCCCGAAGAATCGTAGCATTGCAAGCCCAAAGAGAAGCCACTTTCACTGATAATGATCGAAAAATCAACCTAGGCACCATGTTGCGAATACACGGCCCTTTGTTTGGTCTTCGAACTTCTTTTCTATCATTCATTCGTTGGTTGCAAGTAAACCTGCAAAATCAACCCATATTCATTATATAATTATTGATGTAATGATAATTATAAACTAGCTTAAAATTTGAGAAAAACTACACAACGAGCAGCCAAATAATAAACTTGATATAAATGATTTTTTTTTCATTAAAAAATTAAAATTGCATGGAAATGATGGATAGTACATATAAGACTGGCCTTAGGGCTGCGCTTTTGAATTAAGAAAAGAAATTTTAATGATTTGTAGTCCTTCAAAATATATCTTGACTCAATTTAGGTATTCAAAGATTGTTTCTTTTTAAAATTATTCTCATTTAAGCTATAACATATAATTAACCTGACAAGTAATGGTGCTTAATGTAATGAGTGATAATGTGGCCATCAAAATGTTGCACAAACACTCTCAAACCATTCGTTCAAGTTCCTACAATTTATAAAACACAACATTTTGATGGTCACATAAGCATTTAACAATTATATATCACCCATTCAATTAGATCATGTTACCTATCTCTCATTAATTATTTGTCAACAGGTCTGACACGAGGACTATTTTAACACAAACAATCATTGGAAGACTAAATTGAAACAAAAAATATCTTTTATGGATCAAAATATCATTCACGAAAAGAAAAAAAAGAGAGAATGCTTCAAATGACTTTCATTGCAATTCTCAAAGAAGGGTATATAGTTTTTAGATTTCCATAAATGAAAAAATTAGCATTAGTAGGTTCTGAAAGTACGTTTTAACTACAAATAGTGGAAGTATTACTCATCAGAAATATTACCAAACTTAGCTGTATTAGCCATGCCTAAGTCAGTAATATAGTGGTTTAAGTTTAAATGGGGTCCAAAGTCCAAACATAGGAATATGGCCACTTACACATTTTAAAAAAGCCTGTTATGGAACAAAAGGTCAGGTTACATACCACAATGACAGCAGTGAGTTGGCAGAATAGTGAAGATATAAGTCATCAGAAGAAACCAAGTGGGTAGCAATGGCTTCCTTTTGGCATGATCCACAAAATTGGCAAGAACTGTTCCCTTCACCTGATTTCCAAAGGCCGGTAGCCAGAGATGCTCACACTAAAAAATGTCATCACTGCCACTGCATAGCACATGCACAGCCCTTTCAGCGTCTTCCCTTCACTGGGGACCTATTGTTGCCTGCAAATATATATACACACACACATATAACCCCTGGTTAAATGTTAATTAATCACTGCTTAAACATAAATTGTTTAATAAGGCTGGTTTCAATTTGTTATACTATCATTTAGGTGCTAAACTTTAGAAGAGCAAATGACCACCAGAGTTGTTTGCAATTGCATGTAAGGTGATTTTGGAAAAGAAGATATCTCCTATTATGTTCTTAATAATAAAAAAAGGTGAAATTATTCTCTTGATCTCTATAGTTTTACTCAAATTTTGATTTAGTCTCTTTCGTTTAAAAATTGTAATTCAAGCTTATAATTTAAAAAAATTTTTAATTTAGTCCCCTATCATTAAATTGTTGACAATATTCTATTAAATTTTGATGATATGATTGTATTATTTTAATACTATAAATATGCATAATTTAAATTAAAAAAAATAACGAGTAAAAATAGATATAGAAATAAATTAACTCCCATGTATGACATGTAATGCAACATACATTAAATCATTTAGTTGAATTAGTTTAAATCATATATATTTAGAATATGAAAATAATATATAGTTAACCGCATCAATCAAATTTAACAGAGATGGAAGTTTATAACATATCAAGGATTAAATTTAATTTTTTTAACTGTAAGGATTTAATTACAAATCTCTAATAACTGTAAGGATTTAATTACAAATCTCTAAATACTAGGGACTAAATTAAAAATTGAGTAAAATTATAGGGATCGAAAGAGTAATTTTTCCTAAAAAGTGACAAGTAGAGAATTTTAGTTTAGGATTATATGATTAGATTCCTCAAATAAATTCTTCCATGTATTATATCTTGTTATCGAAAAAAATTAATAATAAATGATTTATTAAGAAATTTTATTTAAGTCTTTTCCTATAAAAAGAAGTATGATAAATCAATATATCACAACAGCAATATAATTACTGCACTTACAATTGTGGATCATAATATTCAAAACCCAGGATGGAGCTAATTCATTTCTTCAGTGACTAAATATGGTGAATAATAATTTAGCAAAAATGTCAAGTGTAACCTGGACTTGAGGAAAAACTCCACATGTATAGGACACGGCAATAATTGAAATAGCATGTATGGGGTTGAAAATGCCATTTCGATCTGCTTCATTCACTAAATAAACCTTGGGAGCTGATCTTTCGGTAGATCCTGCTATGGAGAAATTGAATCGTTTATTTATTATAAAGAAGCAAGACTCTGAATTTAAATTGATTTAATGTAGCTCACCTATATAGATGGAACCAATTGTAGCACAAGCACTATAAGCAAGGCAAAGCATTAAAGAGACAAGGTTAATATGCCTTAGGGAATGGAAGGATGGAAGTTGGACCAGAATGAGAATTGGGGTTCCAAAGAACGTGATGGAATTGTAAAGCCACAAAGTACCGTTTGGATTGAAGACTAGGTACGTACGTGAGCTGTCATAAAGAAGAAAAGAAATAAAACCTCATGTCTATTAGTGATTAATTAGTTTTTGGTTGCAAGTTTAAATGAATTAATAAGTGAATAGAGTATGATTTTTAATATTTGTGTGAGGGATGGAAATAAAGCTTTTGTTGGAGTTTGATAGGTAAGCAAGTCTTCAATAGCTTATTTATAAGATGTTTGACCGAGTATAATTAAGGTATAAAAAAATTAAAAATACATTGATTATAAAATATTAAACTTGTGGATATTTAATTTATGATTATCTCGTACTAAATATATTCTCAATCAATTTTTAATTATTTTAAAAAGTACGTATTCCATTTATCAAAAACACCCCTAATAGATTCTCCAAAATTTGTTTTATCATAAATATACTTATAGATGTAGTACCTGTTGGCCAAAAATATATACTTATATTACATGTGCTTTAAAAGATTTTTATTTGGGCGGTTTGTTGTTTACATTAGTGCCTATTGGCCACAAAAACACTCCTAATTGTTGTTTAAAATTTGCATTTGGATTAAAAAAAAAGGCATGTGCAAGTCACATGTCTCCCAAAATGCTCTAATTTGGTTGAATTTGATTTTCAAAAAAAAAAATCTATTTCCCAAATTATCCATATTTCCCAAATTCTTTGAATGAAATTAGAAATTTTATTGGGAAATTTAGAATCTGAACAAAATTAGAATTTTTTTTAGAGGGAAAATATGAAAAAAAAATTGTGTTAGTGTGTTGAATTCAAAATTTTTATTGTTCAATGGAGAAATTTCAAACTTCATTATATAGAAAATTAATTATTTTTATAAAAAAAAATTTTATATTTAAAGCAAAATTGAGGATAAAATCAGAGATTTTGTTTAGAAGTTAAACTTTAGAAAAGATATCGTATTATCTGCATCAAATTTGATATTTTAATTGGTTAAATGAGAAATTTCAATTTGATGCATACCAATTTAGAGATTTTTTAGGAAATTGTGAATTAAGGACAAAATTGAAGACAAATTTAGGGGCATGCTTTGTAAAATATTATATTATGTGTGTCGAATTTAAAATTTCAATTGAAAGGGAAGAATTTCAATTTTCACTACATAAAAAGTTAAAGATTTATTACAAATTTTTATGAATTCTATCCAAATAATAACATAATGAAATATAAAGTACTAATGTGCTAATGATTTAATCAACAAATTGTGCAAACTTTTAAATCACATGATACATGCAAACAAGCAAACCAAGGACAGTGTATTTAATCCCCTATTTAATTCTATGTTCTCAAAAATTATCATTAGCTTTTGTTTTCTTTTATGATATTTGAGAATTGAGGTACTAAAATGAAGGGTCTGGCCTCCCAGGAGAATAAATGCAACAACTACACCATAGCAGAAGAGAAGCTGAAGTGGCCCAACATAAAACTTTCCCCATCTTGGTCTTGGTCCTGTATAATAAAAAACACTACTAGTTATATATACTTCAATAACAAGAAGAAAATTCTGTACCAGGAAACCAAAAAAAAAAAAAAAGCAAGGAATTATAATAATAAGAAAAAATAAATAAAACATTGCGTTTCATCGATCCCTATTTGATTTAGATGGAGAATATTGCAATGAGACTTATAGATCAAGAATCAATTGTAATTATTTATATATTGAGAAAACATTGCCATTAGAAAAAATAAGAAGAAAAGATGAAAATGTTAATCCAACTCGAAAACAAGAAATGTGAGCTTTTCAGTCACTATTTTTTCAACTGAACTCTGGCTCTTCAAGTAATGGAAAGGATCCAGAAGATCCTAAGAACAGTCACCTAGTATATCTCCGGCCATATCCTGAAAGCAAAGCTGTGGATGCCCGAGTTGTGAGTGATGCTCCAAAACCAGAGATAGGGGATAATTAGAGTAAAAGGAAAGCATGCATGCCAGAACCAGCCACGACACTCAACCAACCCACCCAAGCAAAGACACTGCGAAGGGCAGACTTAGCAGCGACGGAGACACCATGGACGTCGTCAAGTGGTGCCCACAATGCCACCATGAACCTACCATATGACATCGGAGAACATGTCAATATCCATACGAAGGAATGAAGACAAAATTCCTAGTTCGATTATGTGATTATCTATACTGGATAAAATTTTGAATAATTCATGGCCGTTAATTGATGATATAGATTAAATTGAATACTTTATCTCAAAAGAATTAAATTAAAAGAAGAGTGATATTTTAAAAAATAAACTACTAATTTACTTTAAAATTTTTGCATCACTTTAGTACTAATTAATATAAGTTTGTTCTATCTCTAAATATTTTTTTATCCTTGAATAATTGTGTTGATCAGCATCGTTTTAATGTTGTGGAAGATTTAGAAGAACGTAATTGGAACAAAATCTTAGAAGGAATGTAAGTTTTAAGTTGCAATGTTGCGATAATTATCAAATATAATTTCTTCAAATCACAGTCATAAGTGTAGTATAATTTTAAATTTTAATGTCCTCCTTGCAGTCAATCCTTCTTAAAGAGATCCCTAGTACTCAGGAGCCAGTTGAGTAGCTTTTTTAAGGGATCAAAGTCTTTGGAGATAATCCTTTAACTTAGATCTCTACTTGTTGGCCTGGGATGTCAGTAGTTTCTACAATTTAATGAGTGCACAAATTAATCCTTAAAAATAACAAATTCATGTATTGATTGTTAATCTTTTGTCAAATGGGCCAATGATGCTGAAAAGAGTTAGATTTGTAAATTTTAGGAATCAACTTATGCACTCTTAATTTTTTGCGACTAAAGTTAAATAGACTTGAGAGATCAACTCGTTATTATAGTCAAACTTAAGACATACCTTGGGATTTAAGGACGACCATAGTTCCAGCATCCGGTTCTAAGCCATTAATGCTGTACAATTTGCTTTACATTAATGGATTCTGGAAGCAACGTACCCATCTCTTTACTTCCTATCTCTCTTTCACTTTCTTAGTATACCATGGAGAAACTGTGACCTGAGCGTTCAGCATATGAGATATAAATAAATATATATATATATATATATAATTTTTATGTGCTGGATATGCTGTGAGAAAGAATTAATTATATACTATATATAAATTTGAATTCAAAAAAAAAAAACTCAAAGGTTGAAGTCATCACCTGTTTTAAATATTATATGAGATTTTAATCTGTGAAAGATTCAAATGATCATTGGCTGATTATCAATATATTCAAAACTAATTAATGAGTTTTCATTAATTCAAGACCTCTTTCGTTAAGTAGGTAAAAGAATCGAAAGAAAATGACTTAATATACTGCTCGAAAGGAAAGCCTTAGATATTTATGATTGATGTTTTCATTCATTAAATTTCTTTTAAAATAATTGTAAACGGCTACAAGATAATAACCCAATCCTAACTTTGATTATATTAAAAAAAAAAAGGATGTACTGTTATCCCCCCGCCTCCCCTTTTATTTTAATAAGAATGCTAAATCAACACTAGAGAATATTTAAATACCTTAAAAAAATTGCAATGGCTTTTGAGTTAAATGAGTTTTACTTTTGTGAATGGGCTAAAGTTTTGTAAGCAAAACATGTCCAATTTATTTTCAACCCTAAAAAAATGGGAATGTCTTTTGGCCAAATAATTAAAGTGAATTCAACAAGGGTTACATGAGGCGATTCGATTATCCAGGTATGGCTGATCTTTCGCAAAATTTAATGAATTTTTTTGCGAAAACATTTTTGCATATTTTTTCCCACCTGCGTATTTTTAGGACTACTTAAGCCCCATTGCGTAGTGTTGATCATGAAACACTTTTGAAGTTACTGTGAAAACACATTCAAAATGTATTTGATTGAAAAACAATAAAAGTTATAAATTGCATTTTGATTACTAACAACTAAATATCATATTATAAGCACATGTGTGTATTTAAAATCACAAAATCAATATAATGTCGCAAATACTTTAGGGGTGGATCACCAAATCCATTGTAAGAAATTAAGAGTGACTTTATTAGGATTAAAAGTTACAAATTCGTGATGTCCACAATTAATTGTGTAACCTCCTCTAATTATGACTGGCATAATATTTTGTTTATTTAGGATTTGAGCAATACATATCTAGTGATGCCATATATACGGGTAGAATTCGAGTCATTCATAATACGGTGATTTATAACTCAATAATTGAAATTTAATTAATTGGTAATTAATTAATTTGAATTTCAACTTAAGTACTTAATTTTTTTAAGTTAGAAGGGTTATTGCGGATCAACAAATTGTAGAACATACTTTTTACTTTTGCAAAAATACATAGAACACAGAGATAAAAGGGTCTCTCTCTAAACATACTCCCTTCTTCAGACTATGGTGTCATTTGCTATGGAAAAGAGACCATGATTCCATTGGTGATCACAGACAGAACCACATGATATGGAAAATTTGCAAGATCATTTTATTGTATAGATACATGCTCGAAATCTGACATTGGTATTATAGCCTGATTGGCTCAAATTTTTCTTTCTTTGTGTTTTACATGATTAATTTCTAATTAATTTCATGAAATTATTCCAAAAATGCTAAAGATGCATGATTATAGAAATATGAATCTAGGAACCCCTTTAATGGTTAATTTTGATAGAAACCAAATTAGCTTTGATTTTCCTAGAATATGAAGCTTATATGATGAGGAATATATGGTTCAAAATTGGATTTAATCAAACAACCTATTAGAACGAAAATTGATTTTGAAGTTTCTTTAAAAAAAAATGATTGTACTCCTATATTTCAAGACTTGACATTCTTTGTGTAGAATGTTTTAGGTTGGGAACCATACATCATTGGAAATTTCTTGTTACAAGCTTTTCAACACTACCAATTTTATCCAATATGGATAAAAAATGAGTAAGATATGACCATTTGAAGTAGGAAGTTCAAGCTTGAAATTTCTAAAAAAACATGATTAATAGCTCAACTTTTAAGGTTGGCCATTCTCTTTTCAAGCCATCATTGTATGCAAGTCATATTTTGTTGGAATGTTAGTTTTACAAGCTTTCCAATGATATCAATTTTGTTCAATTTGGACAAGAAATGAAGAAGATATAAAGCCTTTAAGTTGGCAGTTTGATCACACAAATTTTGGAATTTTCTAAATTAAATGTCTGATTCTGGAGGTTGAAGATGAAATGCAAAGCCCACTTGTGGTATAGGCATGTTGTAACACTTTAGTTATTTAACTCTTATTTAATTACTATAAATCAATAATAAATCCATTTACTGATGACAGAAAAATGCTAAATCCAAGATTTCTAAAATTTATATACTTGCCTTGTTCATAAATTTCATGTCTAAACAACTTAACCATTAAAAATAAAATATACATAATATTTTGAGAAAAATTCGACAGAGTTTCTCCTTATAAAATTGACTATCTAGACTGTAACAGCCAAGAAAAGAAAAGAAAAGAAAGGAAAAGAGAAAGCTGGAAAATTTTCGAAGAGCTGAGAATTTTCTAAATCTTCTCGCCATAGCGAGAAATGGCCTCGCCATAGCGAGAATGCCCCCTCGCGGTAGCGAATATGCTCCTAGCTATAGCGAGTGCGGCATTCCATACAGAAACCAGGGAGTTGTTCGCTGTAGCGACGCCATCGCAAAGGCAGAGGTCTGGAACAGACACGAGCTCGCCGTAGCGAGGGTGATGACTCGCTATAGCGAGAACGGTCCAGAAAAGCGAGAAAAAGAGAATTTGACTTTTTAAAAGCTTCCAAATCTCTTCTTTCTTCTTCTAACCGACTCAAGCTCCTCTTAGGAGAGAGAAAAGGGCGGAGGAGAGAGAGAGAGAAGCTGAAGAGAAGAAGAAAGGACAAGAAAGGTAAGGATTCTCATGGCTTCCTCTTAGTATGTTGCCCTTCTCCCCTTTCCCCCTCTTTCCTACGGTTTAGATAGTAAAAATGGTTAGGTCTTGAGGTTGGTTCAGAAGAGAGAGAGTGGGAAATCACTCTTGAGAGAGGTTAGAAGTATATAGTCTTCTCTTTCTTGCTTTTCCCCTTTCTTAAGAGCTTAAGAGTTGAGAAAAGAGAGAGGATAGCTAATGGACTCTAGTGAGAGAAAAAGACCTAGATTGAGAAGCTCAGTAGAGCTAATTTGAAGAGATCCCTAGCTTGAGAATCAAGTATTAAGGTATTAATTCCATGCTTTTGTGTGGTTAGGCTCAAGAGAAGCTCTCCCATCTAGAAGTGGTAGTGAAATCCACAAGGGAGGAGACAATTGAAAGAGCAAGTAGTGAATAGCTAACAAGGTAGTTCTCTCCACTTTCTCTCATGCATAATTGTGTGTTTACATTGTCTTGTTTGTGTGTATGAATGATATGAGCTATGAGAAGTGTGTTAGCATGATGATATGTTATGAATTAAAATGATGATTTGTGTTATTGTTTTGGTTTGCTTGAAGAATGGAAAAGCCAATAACCCTATAGCCAAGGTGAGGATGAGCCAAGCCCCCAAGTTGGTTGAGACAAGGGTAAAAGGTCTCCCAAAAGTGAGGTTGACTCCCAAAGAGTAAGGGTTGAGTTTAAGGACCTCTAAAGAATGGGTAAGGCAAATCCAAAAGCCACAAGGGAGTGGGTGAGACTAATCCATGCACTTAGCAAGCTTCTAAATGTTATGCGTGGCCTACTCACATGTTGAGAATGTTTTCCTTTATGCATGGCCAATTCATATGTTTTAAATGTTTTTATCATGGTTTTATATGCTAACATGCCATACATGAATAATGAGACTTGTTGCATGCGATATATGTATGATTGAATGAGAGTTGAACTACTGAGATTCTCCGAATCTCACCCTCCCTCTCCACCATCCAAATATGCCAGGTGGACCAAGTGAGGCTAGAGATGGGAACCACCACCAAGCATGAGGCTAGAGAAGCTAAGGGAGAATTGTAAAAAGAGACTTTTTGTAATGTGTTGTATATAAGAGTTGTAAATGTAAATCGATAATGTTTATGATGTAGTCCCTAAGAGTATTGTAAGATAATGTATGTATGAATGATGAATGTATGAGAATGAAGTCTATGATGAATGAAGAGGCATGTTTTAATGGGAAATGCTCAATATTAGCATAGGCTATATGGGTGCATAAGTGGGTATGGGGTAGTGAGTTTCTTCAATCTAAGTTACTAGACAATTGAGACATGATTGATGGCCCCTAGAGATGCTTTC
Source organism: Erythrophleum ivorense (assembly GCA_026724425.1). NCBI lineage: Eukaryota > Viridiplantae > Streptophyta > Magnoliopsida > Fabales > Fabaceae > Erythrophleum > Erythrophleum ivorense. The sequence continues at coordinate 542,246 of JAIUCV010000336.1, read as the reverse complement.
TCATGTGCTCAAGGAGTCATAGAAGTAGAAAAACCAAGATTGGACCCTATGAACCCCACTTTTGGCCAAGAAAAGGCCTTCTTGCACATGATATCATAGATTAGCCATATGACCTCTTCTTGTTTTGAAATTTGACATGTAACTAGATTATGTTTAGAGCTTTCTGGGAAGCTAGAGTTCATGTCATTTAGAGGTCTATAGCATTTTCTATGATTTTTCAAAGTTGACATCAGAAAATTGGATTTCAGAAAACACTATTCATTTGGTCAGTTTAGAGAATCATGTCATCCGAGGGGCAAACGTAGTCCAATGGCTACGAAATTTCATACACAGAAACTAGATGGTCACAGTGACTTGTAGGAACTAGAAGCACCTCATTTAGAGGTCTAGAGAGGAAGATATGAAATTTTGAAGTTCCTGCCCAGAATCAGACACCCAACCAGACCCGAAGTACTGTTTCATCGGTTTCCGGGAGTTTGGCTTGGTGAACTGATCTGGAGATATTTTTTTCCTCTATCTAACATCCACATATTTCCATAGAGATATGAGTTGCAAGCATTGGATTTTTGTGGAATTAGTTAGACATTTTCAAAGTCTATATCAGTAAACTATGACAGCAAAGGAGCCCCCTCTGACCAGTGAACGATTTTGATGTCAAACGCATGATATGTGAGATATTGAGACTTATACTTATTTTTAACATGAAGTAGATGTCTCAAGATTTCTATAATGACCCAGATCATGTAGTTATGAGTTTTCTACAATTAGTTATGGATTTTCAAACTTAGCCCAGAAATGAAGCAAAATCTGCCAAGAACGGAAATGCATGTCTCCAATCCCTTTTTGCTTTCCATGAGTTCAAAGCATATAGTTGGGATTGAAATAAGTCTCAATAGTGCAATTGAGCATGAGGATGTCCAGAGAGAGAGTTCACCCGGTCCATGTTACTTCAAACTGGATCTCTACCCATACAATATGCCTTAGAGAAAGAGCACCAAGGTAGAGAAATCATCTCCCTTGTAAGCTTAGCATGAGTATACGAATATGTGGGCATGATGGGTATGAGCTAGAGGTTAAGGCGTTACATAGACCATTCAAATTGTTACATGACAATCCAAACTCACAGACATGGGAAAATACAGATAATAGTAAGGTCATATATTGTAATCTGGGCATAAAATATCAACTAAAACTAGATAATTCAAGCTAGAGTTATACATAACTATTTATAGTGCACTAATATATGTATGACATCATGATGGAGTTAAACATAATCCATATACATTTCTTGCACATTACAACAAAATTAAATACAAAATATTCATATAGTTTTGCAAATCAACTATTATTTTTTCTCTTTTCCTTTGTTGGTACTAATACTTCCACCTGGCATTGGTTAGTGGGAAAATAGAGATTGGGGTGAGATTCAAGAGAATCTTAGTAGCTATACTCAAATCACCTAAAATAAGCATGAGACAGTCAAGCAAGAACGATACAAGTATGCATGATCATATAAAACTAATATTAATGCTTACATGTTTGCAGTTTACTAAATCATGGCCATGAAACTTAACTTAGCTTAGGCTTTTCTTTTGGGCTTAGGAAAACTACTGCGTTCATTCCTATTACCCCTCTTTAGCTCTTAGCCTCAGCTTATCAAACATAATATACAAAATATAATTGATGCAATGCATTATAGCCTATATTGTCATGAACAACTAATACAATACAATGCATATCAAGCTCAAATAGGTCTGCGTGCAACTAGATGGGGAAGAGTAAGTTACCTTGGATAGGTGATAAAACCCAGTAAAAATCTTTAATTTCTCCGTTCTATTTTTGACTTTGTCTTTTTTTTCTTTCTCAACTCTATGCTTACAATGAGGTGGGGCCTCACTAGTTTGTCCTAGAAATAACACAAACATATCATCAACATCTCATACTCATAACTACTTCTCTTAAGCCTCTATGACTTTTATCTATACTTTAGGCCACTTAAATGCACTTAAAAACCTTTTTTACACACTTGCAAAAACACACACTTATTAGGTGATAATTTGACCATATTCAAGGGCTTAAATCTGTGTAATTCCCTTTGAATTTTAGCTCCCCATGATTGGTTCAACGCTTAGGCTTTAGGTTAGGGATTTCACTAAGTTTGAATCCTATGCCAACTTATGCTTCTAGAATTCACAATTCAAGCCACAAATTTCACATTTACTATTCATTTGGTTATTGGCACTATTTATTTGGTATTTTCACATTTTTACATAATGAAACTCTTTATGAAACCTTAAGCCTCAAGGGGAAACTTCAAAAATTCAATTTCTAGGATTCAAAATCTTACCATACATGATTCATATAGCCATATTAGGGATAATTAGAAGCATTACAAGCTTGGTCTCACAAGCCTAATGTCAATTGTTTCCATAATGCTCTTTCTTGACTTCTAAATTTTTAACTTTCAAATTCTAACTTGTAAATTCAATCTAATACTTCTATTATTGTTCTTATATCATTTTAAAACTATCTATAGCCCAAGAATCCATTGAACAACTTCCTAATCCCTTGAAATCATCCTTGGCCAAAAATGGAACCATAAACCCTAATTTGTACATTTCAAGGTTTTAATCAATTCTGCTTTTTTGGGAATATGAGTCGAAGCAATAACAAGAATATTTCTAGTGGAACATCTTCCATCCCTTGGGACCAACAAGGGATGGTACGAGAATATTCACCTATTGTCCATTGACTTAGATTCTTGTTCCTTGCATCAAATAACATCTAAATACACTAATTAAGAATGGAAAATAACATGATTTCCCCTTGAATCTAGCCTTAGCCAAAACATCACATAACATAGTCTAACTTGCTTTCTTTTGTGATTCAATGGAAAATAATGTTAGATAAGGAATTCTTGCATGCTAAAACCCTTAGTTCCATTAAGAACACATGAAGAAAAACTCTCCTACTCACTTTCTCTCTCTAGGCCGAAGCTATCATAGGCTAGAAATACAAGGATTTGCACTTGTTTCAAGTGAAATCTTACCTTAAATCGAAACTCTCTTCGCATAGATTAATTTTCACTAATTAGTTTCTTGAAAAGAGTTCCTTTTTGGCTTAGGTCAAACATGAATCTTCAATTTTTTAAGAAAAAAAAATCACCATTAGAGACCTCTTAGAGAGAAAAACAAAATTTTTAACTGGTACAAGGTGAAACGGGGTCATTTTCTTACCTAAAAGAAGGTTTAAACTTTTTCTCTCTCTCTCTCTTCCCTTAATGTGATGCCATGGTTGGTCTAAAATTCTGAAAATAGAAGCTTGGAGAAGATGATGAGGTGCATCTTACTTAAGAAGCCTCTTTTATAATTTTTCTAAATGATTATTTTGCCCCTACGTGCTCATTTGCTCCATTTTAACTCTTTTTTCATACTTTTCATGATCTGGTTGTTCCCTACAAATTTTTGGGTGCTCTTTCACATAAGAAAATTAATTTTGGGGTTTGAATGGCCTAAAATAGTGAAAAATAGTTCTACATAAAGTTTTGGCACTATTTGACCCTTTTAACATCTTAGAAGGGCCTTAGCTAATTCTGACTATTTATATTATTTTCAGGATCTCTAAAAACCCTGGTGACCTTAATTTTAGGCTTTAAAACTCTTTTTCTTGAATTTCCTAAAATTTTCTTAAAATTATAATTTTGCCACTGATAAGTCCTTTTTCTCTCTGCTTTGCTATTTTAACCTCGTTTTCTTTCCATGTATAATTTCTTATCTCCATTTCTTGACATGCTAATTAATATTTTACCCTTATTTAGATTTAATTCAATTTACTTTAAGGTCCTCTTTCATTAATATACCAACCCCAATTCAGTTAAAAAGCTAGTTGTTACACATGTGAGGCTTACCTTCAGTCCCACTTGGCCACTTGAAAAGCCTAATAATAAAAGAAAGATAATAGGAACCAATTGTACAAACCTATAGCCTAAATCTACCAAGAAAGAGGTGAGTAGAGTTCACTCCACCTTATAAAAGTGGATTTCATTTTATTCCTTTTTTTGTGGAATTTTTTAGGTATAAGGCTCATCAGGGCATGTGTAGGCATGTGAAACCTCATTTAAGGATGGTTTTGGTCTTTACAATTTTCTAAAATCATGATCTTTATACCCTAAAATCATGATCTTTATACCCTAAAATCATGATCTTTATACCAACATGTTTAGACATCATTACATAGTGTTCAAATACACATAAGACACATGAGACCATATAACTAACCTAAAGAGGAAAGATACTTCTTATGGGTCTTAGATTTGATTAACTCACTCCTTGATGGTGATAATTAGATATCAATTAAGGAGAATCTTATGGAGAAATTTTGAAAATCAAATGAAGACAAGACAAACTTTTCCTTTCATCAATGTGCATTAGGGATAAAATTCACAGAGGAATGTCATGTTGTCACAAATGTTAGGTGAGTTGCTTTGTTTTCTCATTTTACAAACATAAGAAGTGCAACATTTTTTTATGCATAATGCAAATAGAAAGAGTACACCTTAAGAATTGATCAAACATGCAGAGCATACTTTTTCATATATGTCAAAGTAACCCTTATAATTGGTGGCATGCCTTTGATTACAAGGTTAATGAAAAAGGTGTTTGAGAAGATGAAATATACTTGGCTAAGGCCTTTTAAAATGTGACATTGATGAGTAATGCAGTATATGTACGCATTTAACAGGAAATATAAAAGAAATGCCTTGTTAAGTAAGAGCTTTTAGATTAGTAAGTTTAGGCTTATCTGAGAACTACATTTAAATAATCAAATAGGAAAAGATAAGAAATATCTTGTTGAGTGGGAATTTTTGAATTGGTAGCCTAGGATTCATTTAAGAACTATATTTAAACAATATTTTCAAATGAATTTGATAGATAGATAATGATATTCTTAGGATATATATGATGGAAGTAAGACAAATATAAATTTCTGATCATAAACTTAATAATGTCACTATTTGTCAAGTCAAAATTTATTGCAAATATACATAATATTGTGTATATGTAGTTTGTAACACAATAATGTATTACCCGTGATTATCCATTACTTAAATTTGATTCCATATGATTTCCAAATAAAAAGAGTAAAATATGACTTTTTATTACGCTATGTTGGGGGTTTAAACACTTATATTTCGCCTCGTGGGTCCAGTGAACCCATTAATCATATTCTCTACTCAAACTCCATTTATACAACTCATACATAGCATAAAACAGCCCATGAACTATGGATATGAAGCCAAATGCAATTTCACAAAATGGGCCCAAAAGTCAAATTTTTGGCTCTAATTTTGAAAAATCATAACTAATTCTAAAAAAATGAGAATTAAGCAAAGCATAGCTTTCTGGAAATATTTTGATGTTAAATTTATACTAAAAATAATTCCAAACCACAATCTTAATGTTTGTGCCACGTTTGACATCGAAAAGGCACAAAGGTCTGGCTGTCCCTGGTACTGATACAATTTACTGTCATGAATTTCAAAAATTCATAACTAATTCTAAAAAAATCTAATCTAGGAAAAATATACCAATTTGGAAAGTTACAGATGTTAAATAGAGGAAAAAAATAATTTTGGATCATTTCAGTAGCTGTTGGAAATCGAAAATTGATGGAACAGTAACGAAGGTAGGCTGGCATCCCTAATGCTAACATAGAACTTCATAAACTTATTTCTCCCTCTACAAACCTCTAATTGAGGTGCTTCCACTTGTTATAGGTCATTGTGGATGTCTATTTTTTACCCATAAAATTTTATGACAATCAGACATCGTTTGGTCCATGAATGACATAATTTCATTTTGGACTAGTGGTAATAGTGCACTAACCAAAACTAAAAAATTCTCCAATTTCAAAAATTCACCAAATATTTCCTAAACCTCCAAATATTTTGTACTTTAGCTTCCAAGAATTTCTCAAAAAACTCTAGATATATGCCAAATGTCACATCAAGAAGAACTCATCTGGTCATATCTTGACAGAGCTCATAAATTTGGTACATTTGACCCCATATATGGTTCAAAATGGGGGTAAATAGCCTCCTACATGTTCTAGCACCTCTTGGGCAAGTTTTAAAGTATAAATATAGTATATATGAATTGCCCAAGTGGTCCAAATCATCACACATCTCAAACTCATCATACTATGGGAAAAAATGTACTACTACATACAAGCCACCAAGGGGCCAAATCTCATCTTTCCGTTACTTTGACTCTATACATGGTTCACACATTATTTATACATACATTTACACTTGTTTAAGAATATGTATACATAAGCACTTTGGCTTTCCTATATATCAAACTATGCATAATTGTGCAAAATTTTCAAGACGTGGCTATCTATGCCTCATGGCCTCCACTCTTTGGCTCTTGAACTCCACCTGGACCATATAAGATAGGAGAGGGAAGGGGGTGAGATTCATAGAATCTCAATAGCTCATGCACTCATTCAAGGAAGTAATCAAGGCATATAAACAAGTCAAAGAATGCAAGTAGACATCTAACCATTTAAAATCATACAACACATGATTTACATGCCATGAAAATCATATCAATACCAAGAATAAGCTCTAGGGACTTTTGGTCTAGCCTCACCCTATTTTTGAGACTTTTGGATTGGCTTCACCCTTGGTTTAGGGACTTTTGACTTAGCCTCACTTATTCATGAGACTTTTGGCCTTGCCTCATCCACTTTTAGGGACTTTTGGCTCTACTTCACCCATCACATGGGACTTTTGGCACCACCTCACCCGAGTAATTTTTACAACCTAAAACATAGGCATATTAGTACAAATGCATCAAGGCAACATCAAATGGCATGTCTCATGATACAAGCATACACACAAGCATACAATGACTATTATATATTCAAGAATGCAACAAAAAATAGTGGAGAGCTACCTTACAAGCTAACACAAGCCTTCCCTTTTAGTTTCTCTTTTCCCTTCTCAGTCTCAAAATTACAACTAGATGGAGCTTAGGTTCCTTGGCCTAAACACAAAAAATAGCATATAATTATTCTCTTATAACTTAAATAAATACTCACAAGGCTAGGGAGTTCTTACATCAAGGCAACTCTACAAGGTATTTAAGAATTCCTAATTTCTTCCTCTTGAATTTTACTAGTTCTTCTCTTAATTCCTTTGCATTTCTTAGCTTCCCACACTCTAATTCAAGGATTTCTTACTTATTCTAAATTAGAACTTCCTTCCTCTCATGGTTCTGTTCTTGACCAACACACTCAAGAAAAAGCAAGGGGAAAAGATGCAACAAAATAGAAAGAAGTTACCTTAAATCAAGCTCTTTCCAAGAGGCTCTTCCTTTGCTTAAATCTCCTCCTCAAATCCTTACTGACTTAGGCCCAAACCAAAGCCAATTCAATAACCAAAACCATGGAAAGAGAGGGCAAAGAAAGAGAAGAACAAAATTCTAAGAAGAAAAGCTAAGGAAATCTTAAGTTATGCTTACCTTTTCCTTGTTCTTCCTTCCTTCTCTTGGTCTCTCTCTCTCTCTTTAGCCCTTTTCTCTGTTTTGGTCGAAGCTTAAATCAGTTAGGAGAAAAGGAGAAGGTCTAGACTCTTTAAGAAGCAAAATTCTCTTTTTTCCATGCTTTTTTAGATCAACCCTCGCTATAGCAAAAAATAACTCTCGCTACGATAAGCATGTATCAGTCACAGGCCCCTGTTTTTGCTAGGTGCGCTATTACGAGGAACTCCCTGGTTTTTGTATGGGATGCCCGAACTTGCTATAGCTAGGTAGATTCTTACTATAGCGAACTGGTACATTCGCTATAGTTAGGTGGATTCTTGCTATAGCGAATTGGTACATTCGCTATAGCCGAACTGTAGCCAGTAGACTTAGAAAAATTTCAAGACTTAGAAAATTTTTAGAAATTCTGGTTGTTACATAGTTATTTTATGTTGTGTCGATATAGAGGTCTGATTATGATTATGGATACTAAGAATATCATTACTTAGCCTAATAAGAGTAACAAACTGAACAATAACAATTGATGACTATGGCACCAAAAGGTTTCTTAGATCCTTGAAAGGCAAGATGCTAAGAAATCTTGAACAATGTCATGTTGGAATCTAAGCATGGAAATAAAGTTTAGCACAGGAAAGATCTATAAGCTTTTCAAGGTTGAAAAAAAGAAGTCTTATCCAATTGCTTAAGCTATATGGATAGTGATAAGTTCCAAATTTTTATACTTTTATTAGCATTTTTAATGAAACTTATCATAGTTTCCCTTATGTTTTAAACCTTTTTTTTACATTAAATTTTATATAATTTTGGGATTTAAAGTTGAAAGATGTTATTAGGATCTTGTGTTCATAAATTCCCAATTCAAAGACTAGAATGCAATATTTTATGAAAATTTGCTTTTACTTGAAATTCCTTAAGTAGTGGCTGATTTGTAATATAACGAAGCCATAGTCTTATGTTGTAAATTAGTTTAATTTTTAGCATATGCTTACTTATTTTTATTTGATTAATTTTTCATTTAGTGTTATTGTTTTTAATTGTAAGATTTAAATGTAAATAAATAAGGATTCAAGCTTGGGAAGTGAAGATTGTCACGACTACCTCTTAAAATTTCTACATGGTGTTTAATGTTAGATGAAAGCTTAAACCATTATACAATCACCAAACATGAGGGTAAAAATTTGAACTTTTTATTCTTAACTTGGATAACTAATGTCATTTTATTTCTTCTTCTACTAGCTCAAGTTCTAGCTGATTATCACCTTTGTGGTTAGCTAATAGTTGGATCCTTTCTACCTTAAAAGTTGCCCGAAGATCAAGTTGACAAATCCTATTAACAAGATTTTAAACCAATCCAAAACACTTGATTACATTGTTCCAACTAATAAGTGAATCTATTAAGCTTCAATCTCCACTCATAGGAAGTGCCTTCTAGCTTCGTCTCCATACATATAGTCTCATCTCATAAGAGGTGCCTATAGGTTACATCTCGTTTTTGCATAAATACTTGGGAGTTTCCTATAGGCTGCATCTCCCTTCCCTCATGCATCACATGTATTAATTAGCATATTTACTATAACAATAATTTGTAATTTCATTTATTTCAAATTCATCCATATTAACTTAAATCATAAGCATATATAAAGAGAATTGTAATTATGGTTACCTTCACCTAACTTTATGCACAACTAGGCAAATACTGAATGGTTTTTCTATGATAGGTTTTATAGGCCACAACCAATTTAAAATAACAAGTAGATAAGCCTATAGCTAATTTCTTAGAAAGATTTAAGAGGCTAAGAACTAGATTTCATGTGCAATTACCAAAAGTAGAATATGCCATTATAGCTGTCAATAACATCATACTCAGCTAAGAGAAAAGTTAATAGCCCATTAATGTTCAAACTTGATTCAATTAGTAACTAAAACCACTCAAAATGAGCAATTCATTCTAAAGAAAGAACAAAGGAAGGCCAATTAGGGAGGAAAAGTTCCACATGTAGTTTCTACAATGGACTATGTTAATGATTTGAGTGGAGTAGCTAAGTATTAGGAAGATCAGTTAATTGATGTCTTGGTAGCAAACATCTTAAGAGGGAAGCCATACTTATGTCTAGCTTTAAAGCCTTTGAAAGACAAATAAATCATAAGACCATAAAGCATAGTGGAGTACTTATTTAATATCTCTAAAGTTGATCAAATTTTTGACTATTTGCTTAAATACTAGCATATTAGGTACCTAATAGACATAAAATTCTATCTGTTGAGGAGCTAAAGAACAAAAAATATTATAAGTGGCATCACTCATATAGTTATGCCATTGTTAATTGCATTATGCTTAAAAATTCAATCTAGAAAGCTTTGAAGGATAGGAGATTCAAGCTAGCTAATAAAGGTGTAACTGAAATGGTAATAGATGCAGATCCCTTTCTAATAGTGTTTACAAACATGGTTTTAGCATCAGGCTTACCATTTCATTCACTAAAATGTAAATGGAAATAACCAATGTAGAAATAATAAAGAGTGAAGGAAAAAGCTCCAAAACCTAACAAAGATGGTGAACAAAAGTTGTATACCCTAAGTAGTTAAAGTCTACTATTCACAAGCCTACTGTTTTCGATAGGTGACAATACCCAAGATGAAAAAGAATAGCAACATGTTTGATAGACTCCGGACTTCAAGTATGGGTGAAAAACTAGTTCCAAAAGAAAAAAGGCAAGTAGTCGAGTTCAACATTAAGAAGAGCATATCTATCTTGATGATAATCATTTGTAATAATGACTAGCTGAAATCATAAAGGATGGTAAAGCCAAAAGCTAACATTGAAAAAGTGTAGTGGTTTTTAGACAAATATGATGAAAAGAAGTCACAACAGTCATCCTAACCAATTACCTTAACTAATACTAAAAAAAGGAGATAGAGGCAAACATCTACCCAAAAGCTAATAAAAAAAGAAGTACAGTCACCCAAAAGGACTAACAACATGAACTAGAATCAAGTCTTAACCTACTAGAGGAGAAAATTAGCTTGGAAGAAAATGATCTCTTAGATAAAGATGATGCAAAAATATCTTCAACAAATGTTGATGTCATTGGCATTATTCCAACCAAGCTCTAGGTAGATGCAGGATAGCCAGAAGGATTGGAAATAGATGCTTTAGTTGAAGAAGCTAAGTAGGTAGTCTTGATAAAAGATAAAACACCTCAACCATCCATTGTTTAGTTCAAAAAACCCTTAAAGGCTATAACCAAACATTTAAAACCTCTGTAAATTAAAGCTTACATCAATGGCAGGCCAATCACTAAGGCATTCATAGGTGGATGAGCTATGTGGAATGTAATGCCAACCAGCACATTATAGAAGTTAGGAAAGATGAAGGAAAATTGAATCTCAATTGACATTAAGATGACCAACTTCATAAGGGAAGTAAGCTGCAGTTAGCGTATTAATAGTTGATATAATAGTGGAACCCAAAACAATTAGTCAACATTTTTTATTGTGCATGCTAGACGTACATATTCAGTGTTGTTAGGTAAGGATTGGATCTATTTAAATTAATGTGTTCCTTTTATGTTGCATTATCAACTCATATTCTATGAAGGTGATAATGTTAAAGTGGTATCAATTGACAAGAATCCATCTATAGCTAACATAAAGATAACAAAAGCTATATTTTATAAAGACAGGTCATTGGAGTCATGCAACCTTACTTCTTAGGGTTTCAAGATGGAGATCCAAACCAATAAGGCTGATCCATGGCCTTTTACAAAATTGATTTATGGATCAACAATGTAAAGCTGTCAAAGACATTCTGTGCTGGCTAGCATTATTCACGACCAAAGCTAGAATTAAACAATAAACCAAGTGACACACTTAAGGGAGGGGCAAGAAGATAACTTGGAGCCATTAACAAGCTAACAATTAGAAGAAGAATTAAAGTCCCAAATTAAAGGGTAGGTCCTCAGTTTGAGGCTCAAGACTCTTTGATCAATATTAACTTAGGTCTTGATGAAAAGCCTAAGTTAACTAGAACCAATGGTTTGTTGAAGAAGGAAAACTGAAATTGGCTAATTGATATCATAAAATAGTATAAGGATTGTTTAGCCTAAGAATACTATGAAATGTTTAGCCTAGCTAGGGAGTTGGTCGAGGTTCAATTGTTGAAAAAAAGATTTAAACCATACAAGTAGCTAACTAAAAGATTTAATTTAAAACTACTACTAAAGATTAAGGAAGAAAAAAAAGAGGATGTTGAAGATAGGTTTTGTATGTATAACTAGGTATATGGAGTGGCTTTCGAACATAGTTCTTATCATAAAGAAAAATGGGCATTATGTCAAGATTTGTATAGACTTTTGGAACCTAAATCTAGCTATACCCAAAGATGAATATGTCATGCCTATAGTAAATATGTTGATTAATGCAGTAGCCAACCATGGGATTCTTAATTTTATAGACAGATATTCAGGCTACAATTATATCTTTATAGTCAAAGAAGACATCCACACAACTGTATTCCATTGCTCTTGTGCATTGGGTATCTATGAATGGCTTGTTATGCCATTCAACTTAAAAAAATGCAAGTGCCACGTACTAATGGGCAATGAATGCTATTTTTCATGACTTAATTGGTGAAAGTATAGAGGCTTGTATCGATGTTATCGTGGAAAAATATAAAAATGCTTATCAACATTTGGCTTATTTGGGAAAAGCATTTAAGAGGATGAGATTTCATAATCTAAAGATAAATCCAACTAAATATGCATTTTGAGTATTAGTTAGAAACTTCCTTAGTTTTCTTGTACATTAGCAAGGCAAGGCTAAGGCAATTTTAAAGGCAAGATCACCACGAAATAAAAAAAAATTGCATAGTTTAATTGGTAAGATAAACTTCCTAAAGAGATACATTGCTAATTTAGTTAGGACGTTGAAAGCTTTCTCACATTTGTTAAAGTTGAAAGATGCTGATGAATTAATTTGGGGAGAAGAATAGTAAGTAACTTTGGAATAGAACAAGCAAAGCTTAGCCAACCCTTCTTTTTTATGCCATGCATATACAAAACTTGAGTATTACTTTTTACTTAAAAAAGTTTTAGTCATATACAAAATTAACATAGTAAAAGATTTACTTAATAGGCTTGTCTTATAAGGAAGATTAATACCATTAAGTTAAATTCATTTGCTTTAAAATATGTTCCACTTAAGGCCGTCAAAGGATAGGCCTTAGTTGATTTCTTAGCTTAGCATTCATGTGTTAATGTAACAGCCAAGAAAAGAAAAGAAATGAGGAAAGAAAAGGAAAAGAGAAAGCTGGAAAATTTTCGAAGAGCTGAGAATTTTCTAAGTCTTCTCGCCATAACGAGAAATGGCCTCGCCATAGCGAGAATGCCCCCTCGCCGTAGCGAAAATGCTTCTAGCTATAGCGAGTGCGGCATTCCATACAAAAACCAGGGAGTTGCTCGCCATAGCGACGCCATAGCGAAGGCAGAGGTCTAGAACAAACGATCTCGCCATAGCGACGCCATAGCGAAGGTCTAGAACAACCCGAGCTCGCCGTAGCGACGCCATAGCGAAGGCAGAGGTCTGGAACAGACACAAGCTCGCCGTAGCGAGGGTAATGACTCGCTATAGCGAGAGCGGTCCAGAAAAGTGAGAAAAAGAGAGTTTGACTTTTTAAAAGCTTCCAAATCTCTTCTTTCTTCTTCTAACCGACTCAAGCTCATCTTAGGAGAGAGAAAAGGGCGGAGGAGAGAGAGAGAAGCTGAAGAGAAGAAGAAAGGATAAGAAAGGTAAGGATTCTCATGGCTACCTCTTAGTATGTTGCCCTTCTCCCCTTTCCCCCTCTTTCCTACGGTTTAGATAGCAAAAATGGTTAGGTCTTGAGGTTGGTTCAGAAGAGAGAGAGTGGGAAATCACTCTTGAGAGAGGTTAGAAGTATATAGTCTTCTCTTTCTTGCTTTCCCCCTTTCTTAAGAGCTTAAGAGTTGAGAAAAGAGAGAGAATAGCTAATGGGCTCTAGTGAGAGGAAGAAACCTAGGTTGAGAAACTCAGTAGAGTTGATTAGAAGTAATCCCTAGCTTAAGAATCAAGTATCAAGGAATTAATTTCATGCTTTTGTGTGGTTAGGCTCAAGAGAAGCTCTCCCATCTAGAAGTGGTAGTGAAATCCACAAGGGAGGAGACAATTGAAAGAGCAAGTAGTGAATAGCTAACAAGGTAGTTCTCTCCACTTTCTCTCATGCATAATTGTGTGTTTACATTGTCTTGCTTGTGTGTATGAATGATATGAGCTATGAGAAGTGTGTTAGCATGATGATATGTTATGAATTGAAATGATGATTTATGTGATTTGTTTTGGTTTGCTTGAGGAATGGAAAAGCCAATAACCCCATAGCCAAGGTGAGGATGAGCCAAACCCCTAAGTTGGTTGAGACAAGAGTAAAAGGTCTCCCAAGAGTGAGGTTGACTCCCAAAGAGTAAGGGTTGAGTCTAAGGACCTCTAAAGAATGGGTAAGGCAAATCCAAAAGTCACAAGGGAGTGGGTGAGGCTAATCCAAGTACTTAGCAAGCTCCTAAATGTTATGTGTGGCCTACTCACATGTTGAGAATGTTTTCCTTATATATGGCCAATTCATATGTTTTAAATGTTTTCATCATGGTTTTATATGCTAACATGCCATACATGCATAATGAGACTTGTTGCATGCGATATATGTATGATTGAATGAGAGTTGAACTACTGGGATTCCATGAATCTCACCCTCCCTCTCCACCATCCAACCATGCCAGGTGGACCAAGTGAGGCTAGAGATGGGAACCACCACCAAGCATGAGGCTAGGGAAGCTAAGGAAGAATTGTACAAAGGGACTTTTTGCAATATGTTGTATATGAGAATTGTATATGTAAATTGATAATGATGTAAATGATGTAGTCCCTAAGAGTATTTGTAAGATAATGTATGTATGAATGATGAATGTATGAGAATGAAGTCTATGATGAATGAAGAGGCATGTTTTAATGTGAGATGCTTAACTTTAGCATAGGCTATATGGGTGCATAAGTGGGCATGGGATAGTGAGTTTTTCCAATCTAAGTTACTAGACAATTGAGACATGATTGATGGCCCCTAGAGATGCTTTCTCATGTGCTCAAAGAGTCATAGAAGTAGAAAAACCAAGATTGGACCCTATGAACCCCGCTTTTGGCCAAGAAAGGGCCTTCTTGCACATGATGTCATAGATTAGCCATATGACCTCTTCTTGTTATGAGATTTGACATGTAGCTAGATTATATTTAGAGCTTTCTGGGAAGCTAGATTTCATATCATTTAGAGGTCTATAGTATTTTCTATGATTTTTCAAAGTTGACATCAGAAAATCGGATTTCAGAAGACACTGTTCATTTGGTCAGTTTGAGAAACGTGTCATCCGAGGGGCAAACGTAGTCCAATGGCTACGAAATTTTATACACAGAAACTAGATGGTCACAGTGACTCGTAGGAACTAGAAGCACCTCATTTAGAGGTCTAGAGAGGAAGTTATGCAATTTCGAAGTTCCTGCCCAGAATCAGACACCCAACCAGACCCAAAGTACTGTTTCATCGGTTTCTGGGAAATTGGCTTGGTGAACTGATCTGGAGATATTTTTCTCCTCTATCTAAAATTCGCATATTTCCATAGAGATATAGTTTATGAGCATTGAATTTTTGTGGAATTAGTTAGACATTTTCAAAATCCATATCAGTAAACTGTGACAGCAAAGAAGCCCCCCTCTGACCAGTGAACGATTTTGATGTCAAACGCAGAGTAT
Organism: Erythrophleum ivorense; assembly: GCA_026724425.1. NCBI lineage: Eukaryota > Viridiplantae > Streptophyta > Magnoliopsida > Fabales > Fabaceae > Erythrophleum > Erythrophleum ivorense. Next base: position 526,893 of record JAIUCV010000336.1, on the reverse strand, counting down.
GTGAGATATTGAGACTTCTAAGTATTTTTAGCATGAATTAGACGTCTCAAGCTTTCTATAATGACCCAGATCATGCAGTTACGATTTTTTCATATTTAGTTATGGATTTTCAAACTTAGCCCAGAAATGAAGCAAAATCTGCCAAGAACGAAAATGCATGTCTCCAATCCCTTTTTGCTTTCCATGAGTTCAAAGCATATAGTTGGGATTGACATAAGTCTCAATAGTGCAATTGAGCATGAGGATGCCTAGAGAGAGCTCAACCGGTCTATGTTACTTCTAAGTGGGTCTCTACCCATATAATATGCCTTAGAGAAAGAGCACCAAGGTGGAGAAATCATCTCCCTTGTAAGCTTAGCATGAGTATATGAATATGTGGGCATGATGGGTATGAGCTAGAGGTTAAGGTGTTACATTTAATATTAAAGACTCTTTAGTAAAGTCAACAATTATGTTCAACTCAAACCATGGGTATTAGCATTTGATAGATTTATAACTTGAAAGCTATTAGGGTAAGAGTTACTATCACTAGCCCAACGAGTTAGATTAGGAAATTCATGTTCCAATTGAAATTAGGTTGTTCAAATAATCAAGCTAAATATAAGGCCTTAAGTATTGGGCTATGATTGTTAATATGCATGAAGGCTCAATTTGTTCAAATAATGGGGAATTCTCTCTTTTAGTAATTATTAGGCTATGATTGCTAATAATCAAGCATCTTAATAGTAAGTACAATTTCAATAATTTGAACTTATTACATTACTATGAGACAACTAACGCTCTTCTTCAACAATTTGCTAATGTGATAGTTATATATATACCTAAAGGAGAAAATGTGAAAGCTAACAACTTAGCCCAACGAGCTTCTAAGTTTAATATGGATTTTGAAAGAGATCAAGAAATCTTTCAAATGCATAAAAGTTACAGCATTTGACTAGAAACAAGCTGTGGAGGATTAAAGGACAAAATTGATTAGCCATTTGAAGAATCCATCATCTATAAAAGATTTCAAGCTCAAACAAGTAGCTCAAAGGTATGCCCTAATAGATGATGAATTATACAAAAGAGGGCTTAAGGAGTTATTACTAAAATGTTTGAATAAAATGTAAGCTTTGAAAGTTGTAGGGAAGTTCAAGAAGGAGTTTATGAATCTCACATATTAGGGCCCAATATGAGATGGTTGATTCACAGACATAGCTACTATTGGCTAACAATAATAGTTAATTGTTTCAAATATGTTAAAAGAGTATGAAGCTTGTCAATTGCGTGGTCTTATTCAAACACTCACTATAAGAAAACAGCAAAATTCTTGCAAAATTTTTCCATTAGAAAAACTCTAAAATTCCATAAGAATTGCTATTCTCATAAAAATTCTCATGGATTTTAGGTTGTGAAAAAAAAAATTGCTATAGAAAATCACAATTCTCATAGAATTCTTTCGTGAGAACCATGGTTTTAAAAACCGGACCGGTCATTAAACCGGTGAAGTCACCAGTTTACGGTTCATTGGTTCAACCGTGGTCGAACCGTGGTCGAACCGGTGATAATTAAATAAATATTTATTTATATTAAAAATGTAAGATAATACATAAATTTTAATAAATTTTAAAATATTATGACTAATTGTACATAAAAATAAACTATACATAACATAATTTTTAATTTTTAATTTGTTTAAATATATTTACATAATTTTAATAAAAATTATATGAATTTTAATTTTATTTCTTATTTATTATATTAAAATTTTGGATTATAAACAAGACAATAATAATTTAATAAAAAATATATTGTTCAGAATTTGAATAAATTATTATTCATTTTACTAATAAAAAATAAAATTATAATAAAGGTTATATATTAAATATTGCATATTATAACTAGAGATGTATCTCAGCTCAATGGTAGTGGTGCACTTGCTCTCCAAAAGGACCAGGGTTTGAACTGAAACTTTGCAAATTTTGCTAAATAATACAAAACCGGTTCAACCAGTAACCCGACCGGTTTTCCCGGTTCTCACCGGTTCTTGACCGGTTCTCAGACTCTCCGGTTCTGAGGGTCAACCGGACCGGACTAGGGACCGGTTCCCGGTCCAACCGGTCCAACCGGCCGGTCCGGTCCGGTTTTCAAAACATGGGTGAGAACAATGTTCTTATAGAAAATTTCTAAGATAACAATAAAAATGTTTCGTGAGAAAATTTTTTCAAAATTTGTGATGGAACTTATAACTTTCTTGCAAAATTCTCATCGTACTTTACTAGTAGAACAAAAATAATTTCAAAATTTTTTTGTGTTCTCACAATATTTTACTGTGAAAACTATAAAAAAGAAATTTGCAAATCAAGGCCAATTTTTTTAACATTTTCACAATAAATTGTAATTGTTTTTTGTTTTCACAATAATTTATTGTGATAAGACAAAAAGATTTAATTTTTTTTATTCTCATGGTATGCTACCATGAGAATTGTAAAAAAAAATTTACCAAAATTCAAAAAAAAATTTATGGTTCTCACAATAATTTACTACGAGAATACTAAAAAATTTTTGTGCTCTCAGGGTATTTTAACGTGAGAATGCAAAAGAATTTTAATTTATAGTATTCTCCCAAAAAAATTATATGAGAATGCTGCAAATTTTTTGTTATTTATATTGCATTTGGCCATCAACTTCTTTTTAAACAAGTGGCCCTTGTTTAAATAGTCAAGAAACACAAATTCAGGGTATAACCAATCAAAAACAAAGTATTATATGCAAGGAAAATATTAATAGATAAGTAGTAAATGTATTAAACATGCTACACAGTAAATTAAACCTAAGATAATTATGTGCTCAAAATCATAAAATTATAATTATAAAACCATAATAATGTCACATAAATAACTGCCCTAGAATCATTCTTCATCATCCTTACCTAATCATCATCATCATCATCATGAGCACATTAAGGTTTGGAAGTGCCCTTATATGTTCCTTTTTCCTTGACATCCACAATATCATATTTTGGACAACTTAAGTCTCTTGATTAATAGGATCATACCAAAATAGGGTACCATCTAAGAGTTAATCCTAGTTGATTAACTCTTAGATGGGGTTTCACGTTGTTTCTCAACATCATAAAAGCCTAGTTATCAAACATGTCACCTTTTCTATGCATAGTACATGCTCTCTGATTAAACTAATTAAATACAAGAATCAAGCAAAGCTTAAGAATAAAACTTGTAAGTTAACATGAAATTAAATACACAAAGTCAAGTTCAACTAGTTATATGCAGAATAACATACCATTTTCCAACTTAGCCATGAGAAAACAACCAAGTTATCTGCTAAAATTAAACTTGGAAATAATTAAAATATGCGTACTAATTCCAAAATTTTCAAAAAATACTAAAAACAAACTACATCACATGCACAAGAAAATATTTAAGTTAATTTCATTAAAAGTTCACAATAAATACCTCAATTTAATAATGTAAAATTTAAATTTTAATTCCTTAAAAATCTAATAATATGCAAATGAATTCCAAAAATTCTCAAAAAAATACTAAACACAAAATACATCACATATACAACAAAACCCCTAATCAATTTCATTATAAGTTCACACAAATACCTTAATTAAATTATGTAAATTCATATTTAATTCCTTAAAAAATCTAATATTATGTAAACTAATTCCAAAATTTCTCAAAGAAATACTCAAAACAAACTACATCACATATACAACTAAATTGTTAAGTCAATTTCATCAAAAGTTCATAACAGATGCCTCAATTTAATTATGTAAATTTAGATATAATTTCCAATCTAATAATATGTAAACTATAACACCATATTTTTCTAGCTTATTTTATATTACTTTCATATCTCATATCATGCAATTCATGAAGGAGTAAGAGAATTGGCATTAAAATAATGAATTTCTTAGTGTTGCATCACGTATAAAATTTTCATTCGATGTCTCGTGGACCATGTGAGCTCATGTATCATATTCTCATATTTAGTTACATAGATATAACTCATTTCCATCCCTAAAAGTGGCCTAAAACTCATGCAAGGCAAGGGAATACATAAAATCCATAGTTATTATTTTGATCAAAGTTTTTCTTTTTCTGTCACAAACTTTGGAAAATCATAACTAATTCTAGAAAAATTGAAATCATGCATTCTTTACAATTCTGGAAAGACACAGATGTATAATTTATGATAAAAATATGTACAGGCCATGAAATATTACAAAAAAGATGTTTGACATTCAAAAAGGAGCAAAGGTTTGACTAGCTATTGGTACTGATACAACTTTCTATTATGAACTTAAAAAATGTCCAATTAATTCCACAAAAATCCAATTTGTGCAAATGATACCAATATAGAAATCTACAGATGTTAGCTATAGGAAAAAATAATTGTAGACTAGCCTAGACACATCTAGACCTTGAAAACTAATCAAACAATACCTAAGGTCTGTCTGAATGTCTGATATTAGGCAGAAACTTTAAAAATTCATATTTTCCTCTCTAGACATCCAAATGAGGTGCTTCTAATTGGCACAAGTCATTGGAAATGTCTAGTATCTTTTTATAAAATTTTGTGGCAATTGGACATCATTTGCCCCCAAGTGATAGAATTTATTTTTGGACCTGAGTGAACAGTACCCTGAACCAATTTCAGAATTTTTCTCAACTTTGAAAATTTATCAAATATCCCATAGACCTCCAAAAATTCTATACTTTAGCTTTCCAAAAATCTCTCAAAGCTGTAATTGTATGCCAAATCTCAGACCAAGAAGAACTTATTTGAACAAAATGTTGTATAGGTTTCCAATATGGTCAATTTTGGTCCATATTAGATACCAAATGCGTCCAAATGGTTTTTCTTGATATTTGGTGCCTCTTGGGCAAGTTTAAAAGCATGAATATGACTTGTATGAGCTTCCCAAGTGGTTCCAAACCTTATGCATCTCAATTTGGCTATTCTACTTCCATTTATACATATATTTCCATAACACTAATTTACCATCACATGCCCAAATTGCACATTTCTATACATATAACCTTATCTCTTATTTACACATGATACATTAACATAATTATATGTGTTCATAATATCATAGGACATATACAACAATGGATTACAACATTTGTCATTCATATGGCCTTAAAGTAACAAAATCTATGTACTTTGATGTCATATTCTCATCTCTCAAGTGGTTGGCTCCCATTTCCTTATTCTCTTAATCCACCTAGCATATTAGAACATTGGAGAGGAGGGAATGAGATTCAAAGAATCCTAATAGCTCATCTCCCTTTCAATCATATATAAAAGATACAAAACAAGTCTCACAAATGCATAGGCATATTGACATGTGCAATTATTCAAGAGACATTCTTAACATTTGAGCAAGTCATACATAGCATACAAAGGCTTGCCAAATAAGTGGATTAACCTCACCCATTCACTTGTGGATTTTTGTAACGTCCGATTTTTTGTAAAATACTGAAATGAGTCAATTTTCAAAGCAAGTCTCTTGAGATGAGTGATTCAAGGCCAAATAAAATTTGGATAAAATTTTAGATAATAGAAAATGAGGATTTGAGCCTTGAGTTACTCAGAAACCGGGGTCGGAGTTATTCAAATAATTTGCCGAAAGGCCAGTGGCATTTTCGTAAATAAGTGAACTTTTAGGAAAACATACAGGAGGGCTTTTCAAATGAAAGTTTTGAGTCTTTCGGGGTTCTCAGAGGCCTTGAAAACCATGAGAAGTCCTAGGACCGGTAAAGATCCTATGGTGTAATTTTTTCAACGTCGGTTGACCCAGACTTTGAACGATTCATTCGGGAGGGTTTTAACTTCGATTTAAGTAATTCCAAAGGCATTTTATTAAATTGGGAACTTATTTGTTATAATGGAAAAGACAGTTCCCTAAAAGGAGCTAAACCAAAGGAGAAACAAAAAAACAAAGTACGAAGGGCAAAATTAAAATTTTTGAAAAAGTCACTTTTTCCTCCTCATATCTATGTGGCACCCCACTTTCCTCCCCATTTTGAATCAGAAAATTTTGCATAATTTCAGAAGGGAGAGCAAGGATCTAGGGTGCACCAAGAGAGGAGGAGAAGAAGAAATTCCAAGCTAAAGGTATAGAAAATTAGTTATTTTTCATGCTTTCTCTCCACGAACCTCTTCTCCTTTTTTTCTCTCTTCTTTTCCATGATTTTAATGAAGTTTTGAGGGCTGTTTTGAAGGGAGATAGAGGGGAAATTTCGAAATTCAAGTAAGGAGGCCAAGGAAAGCAAGAACAAGTAAAGGAATTCAAGGAAAATAAGGTATTTTGTAATTCTTCCACTTGGTCTTCCTCCTCCCTTCCTTCAAGCATATTTCGACCTAGATATCGATAGCCCTAGGGAGTTAAATTTTCAACCAAACCAAGGATGATTCTTAGGTATTTGATGGAGAGGAATAAGAATATGCAAAGAAAATAATGAAATAGGCATTAGAATGCAAGATGTAAAACCTAGGGTTTCTAGTGCAACTTTCAAATTCTAAATTTATGTGATGCTTCCTAGGTCTACTTTAGAATATAAATGAGTTCTTGAGGCACCTAAGATGCTCCCCACAAGCTTCTTCCTTCAAGAAAATCAAGAAAACTCTAAGAAGCCCAATTAATGTCATAGTCTCGGCCTAGGCTAGTTTGTGTAGGTGGGGGAGTTTTAAATTTTTCTAAGGTCATTCTTGAGTCATATTTGGTAAATGAAAATGAAGGGAGGCATTGGAAAAAAATTAAAACTCATAGAAATTAATTTGGTGCCTTAGGTTCCATAATATGACCTAAAGAAGCAACATGGTGCTAGGCCTTTTGTCTTAATGATGTGATGACTCCAAGAGGCTTAAAAGGAGTCAAAAATCATATTTAAAAAGAAAGAATAAGTCCTAGAGGTCATTTGAGGGGTGTTGCTTCATTAGGTGTGATTAGGGACCATAATAAAGTCTATAGAGTAATCTAGTGGTTCATCAAGTTATGTAGCCTTAGAATATGTTTCATGAACCTAATTGGCTCCCATAAATTGTATCTAGGCCAAGAGGAACCTTCCCCACACTCTTGTGGTTGTGTAACCGAAAAGAGGAACTTAAATTCAAAAGGAAAAGTGTGTGAATTGGTGCAAGGTAGCTCTCTCCACCTTCTCTCATGCATGGATGTGTGTTTAGCTTATGTTAGAATATGTGTATGTGTATTTTTAAGTTATAAGAAGTATGTTAGCATGCCTTTATATGCTATGATCCTTGATGCCATGTTATATTTTCTAATGAGTACATGATATTTGTACGAGTTTACTTGAGTCTGGAGAGGCCAAGAACCCTTCCCTTTGGTGAGGATGAGCCAAGAACCCTTGAACTTGGTTGAGACAAAGCAAATAGTCTCCCAAAAGAAAAGTGGGCTCCCAAGAGTATGGTTGAGTCCAAAGTGCCCAAGAAATGGGTGAGATAAGTCCAAAACCCATGAGGAGAAGTGTGAGGCCAATCCAAACACTTGGTGAGCTCTTGAATGATTTGTATGAGTTGTTCACATGCCAAGTTTTCTTTTAAAATGTCTATGGCTTTTATTTTCTCCATGCATGCATTTGTAAAGCTTGCTTGCACATATTATGTATGATTGAATGGGAGATGAGCTATTGAAATTCTTTGAATCCCATCTCCTCCTCTCTAATGATCTAACATGCTAGGTGGACCAAGTAATTATGGTAAAGGGAGCTAACAACCATGAAGAGTAAGGATTAACAAGGTTATGTATTATTTTGCCCATTTTGGAACCATAATAATAGTTCATAATGTATATGATGTTGTATATGTACCATGAACCTTGAGACATGTATAAATATGCAATTATGTGATGTTTTATAACTATGGATATGATGTATGAGCTCTAGAATACAGTTTGAGTATATAATGCCAAATTATGCAATTTGAAAGTTTGATGTAAATGTGCATAAGTGTGGGTGAGAAGGCCAAAATGAGATGCATGAGGTTTATGACCATTTGGACAGCTCACATAAGTCTTAAATGTACTTTTGCACTTGCCCAAAAGGTACCAAAACCAAGGGAAATCCATTTGGCAACTTTGGTACCCTATATGGAGCCAAAATTGACCATTATGGAACCCTAAATCACTTTTTAGCCAAATGAGTTAGTCTTGATCTGAGATTTGGCATGCAATTAGATCTCATTGAGATATTTTTGGAAAGCTAAAGATCATAATTTTTGGAGGTCTACAGAATATTTGATGATTTTTCAAAGTTGGCAAAATTTATGTTTCTGGTTTGCTGCGCTATTCATTTGATCCGAAATTAAACTCTGTCACCCGAGGCTCAAATGATGTCCAATTACTATGAAATTTGATACAAATAAACTAGATAATTACAATGACTCGTGCCAACTAGAATCACCTCATTTGGAGATCTAGAGAAGGAGATATGAATTTTTGAAGTTTCTATTCAGTATCAGTAAATTTTCTTGACCAGAAGTACTATTCCATCAAATTCTGAGGTCTGGGCTTGATGAACTGAACTAAAGATATTTTTTCTCTCTAGTTAACATCCACAAATTTCCATATTGGTATCATTTTCATGGTTTGGATTTGTTTGGAGTTATTGGACATTTCAAATTTCTTTGCAGAATTCTGTGACAGTTCCAGAATTCAGTCGGATCTTTGGACCATTTTAGATATCAAATGCCCTCTATGATGGATGTTATGGTATGAACATATTTTTAGTGTAAAGTAGACATGATAAAATTTCCAGAATGACCAAGATTGCATAATTTCAATTTTTCTTGATTTAGTTATGATTTTCCAAAATTTGGTTAGAAAGTGGAGCAATTCTGGTTGAGAATGAACCTCCATATTCCATACTCAATTTCGGTTTCCATGAGTTGTGGGCATAATTTTGGGATGCAAATGAGTTGTAATGATGTAATTAAATATGAGGATGTATAGTATGAGCTCCTATGGTCCATGTGACATCGATTGCAAATTTTTAGATATGATGCAACGCGAAAATAATCCCATTTTCCTTGCTTTTTCTATGGGAAACCTATATAATTCATGATATTATGCCATTTAAAAGCATGAGATGAGCTAGAATTTATGGTGTTACAATTTTGGACTTACCTCACCTATTTCTTTAACATGTTTTTGACTTAACCTTGCTCTTGGGAGTCAACCTAACTTTTAGGAGACTCTTTACTTTGTCTCAACCAATTCTAAGAGTTTTTGGCTCATCCTCACCATAGCTAAGGGTTCTTGGCTTCATCACACTTAAGCAAACTAAAGCAAGTATCATAAATATTATATAGAAATATAATGCATCATCATGATACCATGGTATATGAAATCATACTAGAATACTTTTCATGGCTTAAAACACACATACACACATTCAAAGACAAGCCAAGCATACATTTATATATGAGAGAAGGAGAAGTGAGCTATCTTAGTTATTCAAGCACACTTTTTCTTTAAATTTTCCTTCTGTCTTCTCTGCCTAACCAAAAGCTTAGGGAGCATTAACTTCTCTTGGCCTAAATACACCAAAAGAAACATGAATTACTCATGGGAACAAGCCTTGGCATTATACATACTTTACATTTTACTACTTTAGTCTATGGCTCCCTTATGCTTCCATAAGGCACTTAATGAAGCAACTATAAAAATTTATGATCTTGGCTCCTTCTCTCCTTCAATCTATGATTCTTGACTCCATTTAGACTCCTTAAAGTTATCACACAATTGTTTTAAGGAGCCTAGCTAGGAGTTGCTTTATTATGCTACATTATGGAGCCTACATCTCTATCTCACTATCTATGGCTTTTAAATTTTTCCTAAGGATTCCTCCCACCTTCTACCATCATAAGAAGTCCCAAACCAAGGGTAAAACAAATTAAAATAGTCCTTAGCCCAGTGGTTCTATCTTGGTCGAATTGATGGAGTAAGGAAGAGTCCATGGGCTTTTTGATTTTTCCTTGATGGGAAAGACACTTGGGAGGCTTCCCAGAGGTCTTAGGAGCTCATATAAACACTCACACATGCAAGGAAATTTGAGAATCAAAATAGTTTTTACAATGTGTTCAAAACTTCTTTACTTTTCCTAACTTGAATTTTACTTGCTTTTCTTCCCATTTCTTTGCAATTCTTAGGTGCCCCCACATACTAAATCAATGGGATTCTTGCTTGTTTTTGGATAGAAACCCCTCCCCCATAATGGTTTAGTTTTAGGCCATGGGATACCATGGAGAAGAAGAAGAAGAAGAAGAAGCAACAAGAGGAAGATGTTACCTTGGATTCAAGCTCCTTCCAAGAGTACTTTCCATGGCATATGCTAGGCTCAAGCTAATAGGCAAGTAGAGGCCATCAATAAAATTCTAATTAAGACAATGGCACAAAGTTTTATCTGAAGTACTTTAGGCATATAAGAATGCCAAGTGTACTGCAAATAGACTATTCCATTTCAGCCAGCATATGGCCAAGATGTTGTTTTTCCTTTAAAATATTATTGTAAAATCTCTTAGAGTGGCTAAGGAAAATGGTTTGGAAGCATATTAGAATCATCAATCTCTCTATATGAAAATGGAGTTAGTAGATGAAGAATAACTAATGGCCCTTGATAATATTAAGATAAATAAAGATAAAAGTGGTAAAAGTATATAATAGGTAAATTAGATAGAAGTTTGTTGAAGAGTCTTAGTTATAAAACTATTTTGTTAATTAATACTAAAGACCCTAAATTCATCAAATGGTTGCTAATTAAGAAAGCCCTTTCATTGTGAGTAAAGCTATCCTTGATAGTGCTTATCAATTAGTTAACATGTAAAGAAAGGAATTAAATAAAAAGATCAATGGAAAATATTTAAAGCTTATTACCCCCCTCTATCTGGCAAGACATTCAAGATGCAAGTTCTCAAAGGTAGCTATAAGCTAGCTACCTAGCTTTTAATCAACAAAACAAATGGAAAAGCTAAAAAAGGGTAGCCAAAATCAAAATCTACCAAGCTTGATCCTAGGCATTGGCTAGAGGATGAGGCATTGCTGTTAAAAGGACAACTTCTTCAATAATAGTTGTTGTTCCATAAGTGGCAGGCCTGACTTGAAGGGACAAGGGTCATTCCAACACTCATCTCAACCTTTTCTTAGTTAAAAAATGCAATAAAAAGTGTAAAGTATACATTATTTCAGCTTCTTCTTATCATTATTATCATTAGTTAAAAAGACGTAGGGAGAAAAGTGTTAGTAACAAAAATAAATAGGTTGGACCAATTTTTTGAGCCTATAGTTTAGGCTAAACCATTGGAGAATATTAGTAGGATTGGGTTTGAGGCTAAATTGAGCTTTTAAGGTAAAAAATGAGCCATAGCATCTTGGGCCACATATTTAATATGAGATTTTCTAAAATATTTAAAAGAAAATGGCCTAATAAAGTGCAAGTAAAATATAAAGGAATATCCAAGTATTTCCAACCCATTTTCAATCATTTTACCAATTTCTTACAAAAATATTTTCAAGGTAGTTAACCACATTAGCTAGAAAAAAAGAGAAGTTCATGAGTTGACCAAGTTAAGGGAAGTGCAGAATATGCTTAAAGACTCATTCTCCTAAATTTTAAGGATATAGATAATATGGTTAGCTGACGAAGCAGTTAGTTAGCAAATAGAAAATAATTTTTAAATCTTCAACTTTGTTGACGTGGAATAAACCATTACTTAAATTTGTTGGTCATAACTTTACATTATTGCTAACATAGGTGAAAAATAAGAAAGAAGTGGTGACAATTTTAATGGCATTAACGATAATTTTTAGACCTATAAATGCTCATTATACATTCATTTTGAACATATACATCCTATCAATCATACACAAGCCTTTCAATTTTATCTTTATATTCTTGCCTTTAAATTATAGAATTTCTCTTTATTTAAAATTTTTTTATTGCATTTCATGCCTTTACTTTCTTTTATCATGATCTATAGGTGTTAGTTACTCTTAATCATTCTTGAAATTAGGTGCTTCCTTTAGTAGCCTAGGAAAACATGAGAATCAAATGTGCGAGCTAACTAATCTATTTAACTAACGAATTCAAATTCACAAACCATAGAGTCTAAACAACTTAGCAAAAGTTAAGTGTATGATATTCTCGGTAGAGAAATATATGAGTGGATTTCTTTTTCTCTGTGTAAAGATTGAAGACAAAAATATCATGATGCTAAAGTTTAGTATCCTTGAGACCAAAAATAAATAGTGTTGTATCCTAAAAGTGACATTCTTAGTCTCATTGCACTTGGTGACACTTGGATTCAAATGTGGACCTTCTACTGTGTGCATATGTTTTTTTTTTTTTTAAATAATAGTTAAATCCCCATATCAATAGGATTTATAATGTTATATATATATATATATATATATAATACTTGGTTTAATAAAAAAATAATGTGCCAATAGTTCTTATCAGTAATTCAAATTTTTTTTTTGATAGAATCAGTAATTCAATTTTAAGTTAATTTTTTTTGTAGATCTTACCAAGTTAAGCAATATGCATATAAAACATTACAGATCTTACTGATATAGGAATTTTGACTACATTTGAACAAAAAAAATTGAAAAAAACAAGATCCATTCACCTTGGATTCACCTGTGAAAAAACATAAATCACCTTAAAGAAAACAAGATACTAATGCCTCAACCTAAAATCATGCCAACCCAATTTTTAATGTTAACATAATACTATTTTATTTATGTTTATCCTCTTCTTTTCAAAGTGTTAAAACAACAAAAATATTAGTATAATTTCTAGTAAAGATAGTTACCTTAGGTGCTGCAGGGATTAAAAAAACATAATTACTCTACAGGCAAAATAAAAATATTATAATTGCATTACATTAGAAAAATTTACTTCAAATACATATGATTTTGTTGAATTAGTGATAGTTTTATTCCTCTACAAATCATTACTTAGATCAAATCTTATGAATTATCCTAATAGCAAATCCTGCAAAAAAGGGAGAAGTTTGTAAAGCAAGTAAAAAGAAATACATAAAAATGATGACAAAGTAGCCTGTTGCCAAACAGAAAAGAAAATGGTTTATTAGCTTTGCCACTAAGTCAACCAAAATTTTTTTTATATAATATAATTTTAGTAGTAATTCATACTAGCTGTAACTTTTGACATTTAGATTATGTTTCTTTCTTTTTTTTTTAACATAGTATAATTCATGTCCCAAAAATAAAAGTATAATCTAAAGCATAGGTGATTGAATTTAAATTCTATATATCTGAATATAAAAATATAGTGTAAAATTGTGAATACAATATATATATATATATATATGAATTGCTTTTTTAAAAAGGAGTAGTATAAATTATTTTGCTTTATTTTATTAACTTTGGCTACTTATTTTCCTCTCATAACCTTTTTTATCCTATCACAAACATTCTAACTTAATACTATTTAGATAACAATCATTTAGAATTAGATCTTTTATATTTACATTATTGAGTTGTAAAGTGTTAATCAAATTGCTAAATCATATATTTCATGCCATATAACTTTTGCAATTTTCTCCTTTTCATGAACATAATTCATAATTCAACATTACTTAGAAACTCAAAAGTAGTAACCAAGCTTTAGAGATAATAAATTATTACCTTCTATTCTCTGAACTCTAAAGAACCTTTGGAACATAACCACATATACTATGTGTCACTTTGCTCAAAACTTTGAAGTAGGGATGTGACCAAGAATGCTTAAATAGTATAGGGCCCAAGAATCCCCAAAATCCAACTCCAAATCCCAATCTGAAGCTTATGTAAAATTCTCCATAGAAAATTGAGTCATCATCTTGATCAAATATTAGTTCCAATTGAGGTGCAAGCATTTCATTTTCTAAACACCTTTTGTCAAGTGGCATTCCACAAAGATTCATGTCTCCTTCAAAACTAGAGGCATCAAAACTCTACAGATACATTTTGATAGGGATTTTTCTATAGAGATTGTTGTTTGACAAGTCTAATGTAGTTAGGTGGTCAATATAAGCAAGACTTAAAGGAATCATAACAAAGAATTGATTTCTTGACAAATCAAGATATTCTAAAGATTCTAATTTCTCAATCTCAGAAGGAATTTTTCCACTCAATTTGTTTCTTGATAAATCCAAGGAAACCAATCCAAATAAAAACCCAAATTTGGTATCTCTCTTATTAGATCATTGCTTGAGACATCAATGCTTTTAAGTAGTAGCTCTAGCCTCCTAAACAAGTCATCAACACCTTTCCACATCAATGTTATATGGAAATTATAATGAGAAGTGTAGGTCTTGATGTAAGGATAAATATAATACCATAGGTAGATAGCAATTAATTCACAATACAAAATGCCTAAATCATCCATTTTTGCAATTTTAATACTTTTAGCAGTGAAATTTATCTACATTAAATGTCAAATTAATTCAATTTTGATTAAATAAACATTTCAACTTATCAAACTCATCTTCCATCCTTAATACACTTATTCATACAATAACATCATAAAAAGAGACATGGAATTTGTAATACCCTATAATCCAGAACTGAACTAAACCCAATAAATTAAAATGAGATCACCCAAAATCAAGGAAAATTAAGGTTAAATGATATTAGGATATTAATTATAGCATCTTAAAATGTGGATTAGAGCTTAAGGTTAACCCAAAATCAGAGCCAAAACGACCAAACGAAAAGCTACAGAGGCCAGTGGCATTTTTGTGATTTTGGGCAACTTATAGAAAACTCAAATGAGGGATCTTTAAATGGAAAATTTGAGTTTTTTTAGGTTCTGAAAGGCCTTAAAAACCATAGAAACCCTTGGAATGGTTAAAACCCTTTCAATTTACATTTTAGAATGTTGGTTGACTAAAATTTTAACCAAATCGTTTGGTGAGGTTTTAAATCCAATTTAAGTGAAACCAAAGGAATTTTATGAATTAGAAGACCTAAATTTCATGATGGAAAAGATGGTTCTCAAAACAGAGTTGAAATGAGCCCAAATGAAAAGAACTAAATTGAAGGACTAAATTGAAATTTTGAAAAATGTTGTAAATGAACCCTTAGCCCCCTTAAATCACATCCCACTTTTGCCTAGCCTCTTAACTAGCATTTCTTTGGTCCAAAATAGACTCAAGGGTAGCTCAAGGTGGCATACCAAGTGAGGGAGCAAGGAGAAGAAAATCCAAGGAAAAAGTGTAAGAATTCCTTACTTTTTCATGCCTTCTCATTCACCAAACTTCTTCTCCTCTTCCTCCTCTCTCTCCTCATAGTTTTGATTTTTGACTAGTTTAGTAGAAGAGAGAGAGAGAGTTTGAAGGGAATCTTTGAAGCATAAGAAAGTTCTCTTGAAAAGCTTGTAAATAAGGTAAGAAAGCATGGTTTAAAGTGCTTCTTCTTGGCTTCTTCTTGTCTTCTTCATTTCTGCCAAAATAGGGGTCATATGTAGGGAGTTTTATTTCAATCCAAACTTGATAGAAATTGGGGTTTTGAAGTATGAGGAACTATGTGAAGCAATTAGAATTCAAAAAGAACTTATAGGTAACAAGTTATGGCATTTAGGGTTTTGGTTGCACTTAGGGATTTATGGAGCTTTCTAGTGATTGTTTAGATTGTGTAAAACCATGTTTAAGTTCTCAAGACATCTAGGAAGCTTTATGGATGGCAAATTCCTTAGGAAAACTAAGAAAACTCCATGAGATCTTTAAGTGTGTGTGTATCTTGGCCAAGAAGGGGATTCTATACCTAGGGAGAGTTTTCTTTGATTCTAAGGATAGAAATGACCTAGAAATGAATAATAGATACTAAAAGAATCATTATTTTGAATTTAGAAATCATATTTTGAAAGTTGGAAGTTTAAGTTCCTTTTATGCATAAAGAAGTAACTTAATGTTTAGCTTCTTGGATTGAGTTTGTAATGGCTCTAATGACTTTTAATGGAGTCTTGTGATTGAGTGAGAAATTGGAGCCAAGACCATGGATTATATGAGTTGCTTTATTATGCCCTTGTATGGAACCATAAGTATGGCATAAACTAGAAATAACTTGTGTAGAGTTTATGTGATGTTAGAGATGGTTCCATTGATGTGTTTATGTCTTGTTTGATGTGTTTAGGCCAAGCAAACCAAACCTTCTCCAAGTGTGTGTGTGAGGCTAAACCAAGGAGATAAGGAATTAAGAGATTGTATTTCTTGAACCAAGGTAGCTCTCCATCCTTTTTTATATGCATTTCTTAGTTGTTTGATTGTCATTGAATGCTTGTATGTGTGGTTGAATCATGAGACAATCCTATAGCTATTGGTTTGATGCTATGGTATCATTATGCTTCTTAAATTGCCTCTGAAATGTGAGATTGCTCTTTATGGGTGAGGTTGTATCAAAAGTCCTTTAGAATGGGTGAGGATAAGCTAAAAGTCCCTAAGAATGAGTGAGACAAGGCCAAAAGTCTCAAGAATGAGTAAGGCTAAGTCAAAAATCTCTAAGAAAAGAGTAAGGCTATCCAAAAGTCCCAAATAATAGGGTGAGACTAGATTAAAAGTCCCTAGAACTTGATTTTGATCTTGACATGCTTATGTGATCTTGAAAATATGATTTGAATGGTTCTTGAAAGTGTTTGGTGCATACTTGTATTCTTTGACATGAATATATGCCTTGTATGCTTACTTGAAAGGGTGAAAGAGCTATTAAGATTCTTTGAATCTCACTCTCTCCTAGTTTTCATCTAACTTTGTCTAGGTGAAACCCAAGGAGCAAAGAATAGGAGCTAAGGAGCATGATTTGTAATACTTTGATAATAGGATAGTTTTTTATATAAATTAATGCCAAAGTATGTATGTGTAAGTTATGTATGAGATGTAAATCCTTGAGCACATATAAAAGCATGCAAATATGTTATATGAACCAAATTCGGAATCACATGTATGAGAATGTATGATTTTGACATCCTTGAGCCATGATGTCAATGTGTATATATGCAAGTAGGATGGTGAATTTGAACTCCATGATGATTTGGACCTATTGAGATACTTCTATATGCTATGTTTAATCTTTTGAATATGCTCAAATGGTCATGGTTTAAGTAAAGAGCCATTTGGTACCATTTGAAGCCATGTGAATCCTAAAATTGACTATATTTTTACCCTGAACCAATTTCTAGCCAAATACATGAATTTTTGCATGAAATTTGGCAATCATATAGGTCTTATTAAGAGCTTCTTACAAAGCCAAGATAACTATTTTTGGAGTTCTAGAAAATTTGTTATGATTTTTCAAAATTGACCAAATTATGCAAAAACTGTCACGGTTACTGTTCATATGGTCAATTTGGTTTTTAGTATCATTTAGGGCCCTAATGAAGTCCAATGCTCATGACATTTTACAAGCATATAATAGACATCATAATCTTTCTGTAGCTACTGAGAGCATCCCATTTAGATCTCTGTAGAGGGAGATATAAATTTTTGAAGTTTTTGGTTTGCTACAAAACATCCTCCAAACCCAAATCATTGTTTTATTAGATTTTGTGAGTCAAATGATGTCATTTTAATCTAAAATTTTTATGGTAATTAGAGGACATTCTGAGCTTTCGAGAAAGTCTAATTTGCATGAATTAGAATTTTCTATAATTAGTTATGATTTTTCAAAATTCATATCAAAATATGGATATCATGGAAAATGCAAGTGTGTTTTTGAAATTATGATGCATGGTCCAAACCCGAATTTCATGCCTCAAATTGTGATGTTTCTATTTGAATACATGTGTTAAGGATGGAAGATGAGAAGGGTAAGCCTAAATGGTCTATTTGACCAAAAATGAATTACTTTGACCTTTGATAATGGTTATTTCTTTTGCTAAAAGGGTAAAATTGGCGAAAATGGATGAAATTGCCATTTGTAATATAATTTAAGGGATATCTTGATATGGTATGACAGAATTCGGGTTTGAGCCATGCATATCAAGAAAGCATAATATTTCCATGTTTCCCCATGGTTCTATAATTTTGTTATAACTTCAAAAATCTTGATATGGTATGACAGAATTCGGGTTTGAGCCATGCACATCAAGAAAGCATAATATTTCCATGTTTCCCCATGGTTTTATAATTTTGTCATAACTTCAAAAATTCATAACTTGAGTTAGAAAATTCCAAATCATGCAAACTAAGACTCTATGGAAAGCTTAAGATATAATTTATATGCTGTGAGAATTTTAGATAAAAAAATATTATTTGGTACATCAAATCTTAATGGAACAATAACTTTATCAATATTTCATCCAAGCATAGACCTAGAAGTTTAAAATTTTATATCTCACGTTACAAAACTCCAAATTGAGTAGTCTTGGTGGCTATGAAAAGCTTATGATGTCAAATATATGCCTATAAAACTTTATGAGCATTGGACTTCCCCTTAAATACAAAAAAGACCAAAATGACAAAATGAATAATGCACTGACAATTTCTGCATAATTCAGCCAAATTTGAAAAATCATAATAAATTCTATAGAGTTCTAAAAATTGTATTCTTTACTCTATGAAAAAACCTAAATGAAATCTAAATATTTGTCAAAATTTATGCCAAAATTCATCCATTTGGTCTAGTTTTGATTCAGAGGAAGAATATGGCTCAAAATAGTACACAAGTAGGTTCATATGATTCAACATGACTTCTCCTGTGCAAGTAACCATTTGAGCACATCCTTAACCTCAAATACAACATATGGGAGCATCATAATTGTAATACCAAAGGTCATTAGATTCCTTAATCTCTTATTCATGATTGATTTCACATATTCTCAAAGAAAAATGAATATAAATATTGGTAATTTATTGCATTACGTAAAGGTCAAAATTTTCATTTCATGTTATGTGGGCTATATGAACTCACCATTAACATCCTCTACCCATAATGCATGTATACAAGTCATAGGCACCATAAAACATCACATCAATTTCAGGTAAGAAACCACACACCAGAAAATAAAGGAGTTTGCCTCAGGTTCAACTTTTCAGATTTCTGACATCAACTTTAGAAAATCATAATTAATTTTAGAAAAATTGAAATCAAGCAAATGATAGCTTTCTAGAAAGCCCTAAATGTTAAACATAGTTAAAAATAATTTCAGGCCATGAAAACATCAACTAGACTATGATTGATAATAGAATAGCACCAAAGGCCCAGTTACCCAAGTTTGCTATCATAGGTTACTTATATAAACTTCAAACATGCATAACTAATTCTAAAAAAATCAATACCTAGAAAACCATACCAATTTAGAAATCTATGGATGTCTAATTTTGATTGCAAATAGCTCTAGGTCAAGAAAATGGTTTTAGCTCACAAAAATTAATAGAACAGTACCAGAGGTCTTGTTGCACTACTATTACTATCATGAAAATTCAAAAATTTGGTTCTCTCTCTACAGAGCTCCAAATCAGGTCATCTTAATGGCTATGGAAGCCTTATGGTGTCTAATTTATGCTATAAAATTTCATAGCCATTGGATACTGTTTGACCCACAAGTGACAAGGAAATAAAATCTGACATATGAATAGTGCACCCTACCATTCAGCATATTTTTTTCAACTTTGAAAAATCATAATAAATTTTTTAGAGCTCAAAATTGGGTGCTCTTTAGCTCTATTGAAAGCTTTAGATGAGACCTATATTCTTGACAAATTTCATATCAAGAATAGCTCATTTGGTTAGATTTGATTTAGCTTAAGAATATGGCACTTTTGATACCATAAGGGGTCAAATTGGTTCTAATTGGCCTCCTCACCATTCCACAACAATTTGAGCACATTTTAAAGCATAAAAACATCATGTATAAGCTTCCTAAGTGGTCCAAAATATCACACATCTCAAACTCACCCTGTCACATGCATCAATATACAACCAAGAATGGGTTCACAAGTGGTCAAATCACATTTTCTCATTCATTTGGCTTCAACTTTGGTTCACACACTATATTTACATACTTTTACATTTGCTCAAAGGTTTACATCTAAAAAATAATTCATACATGCAAACTTTGACATTTAATTACATCAAAAGCTACACTAATGTTAAAGTATGGCCAATCATGCTCCGTGGCTCCCATTTTTGTCTCCTTGAGCTCCGCCTAGACATGGTGAGATGGAATAGGGAAGGAGGTGAGATTTAAAAAATCTAAATAGCTCAAACACCCTTTCAAGTAAGCATATAAGGCATATAATCATGTCAAGGAATACAAACAAGCCATAAACACTTTCAAGAACCATTTAATTCATAATTTCCATGCTATAGAAACATGTCAAAGCTAAGAACAAACTCTAAAGACTTTTGGTCTAGCCTCACCTTATAATATCTTATTCTCTGAAAATGAGAGAAAACGTGAGAAACTTAATGTACGGTTTCTCCATACACAAACGAAATTCAACGGATACAAAAGCAAGTCCCTTAAAATAACTTAGTTGAGGTCTCGAAAAATTTGTGTAGCATTTTAGACTCCAAAAAATGAGAATCTCAGGCTTAGACAAAAGAAAAAAAATGAGCTAGAATAAAGAAATGAAATTGAACAAAAGGTTGATAAAACGTAATGGCATTTTCGTAATTTTAAATAAATTTTGGAATCTTCACAGGAGGACTTTTTAAATAAAATTTTTTAGTTTTCCAGGGTTCTCAGAGGCCCTGAAAACCATGGGAAGCCCTAAGACAGTTAAAGTCCTTCCGATGGACGTTTTCCAACAGTAGTGAGCCTGAACTTGATAGATTTGTTCGAGAAGGTTTTAACTTTGATTTGAGTGATTCTAAAGATATTTTACTAAATTAGAAACCTAAATTTTATGATAGAAAATATGGTTCTAAAAAAAAAGCTAAAATAAACTGGAAATGAAAATGCCAAGAATGAAGGGCAAAATTGAAATTTTTGAGAAAAGTAACTTCTTGAACCTTCTCAAGAAATCACGCCACTTCTCTCCTCTCATTTAGGTTGACTTTGTTCTGTCTAAAAATAGAAAAGAAGAGCAGCAACTAGGACACACAAGAGGAGGAGAATTTGGAGCAAGAAAAAGCCAAAAAAGGTAGGAAATTTCAAAGATTTTCATGTTTCTTCCTCTTGCAACTTTGTTTCTCTCCCTCTAAGCTTTCTTTCTATAGTTTTATTAAGTTGTTTAAATCTGTTTTGAGGGTAGAACAAAGGAAAAAATTCGGATTTGAAGAGAGGAGGCCAAGGAAAGTGAGAAACAAGTCAGAAAAGTTAAGGAAACAAGGTAAAATCTTCATCCCATGGTAGTTATTCCTTCTCCCTTCTTCTCCCTATTTCGCCCTATGTATGTAACTACAAGAGGGCTTGAATTTTGGGCAGAACCAAGGGTGAGTTCTAGGAATTTAAGGGAGAAGAATAAGAATATGTAAAGAAATTCAAGTAAAAGTCATTGATTTTCAAGATAACAAACCTAGGGTTTCATGAGCTCTCTTGAAAATCTGATTTGATGCAATTATTCCTAGGCCTAAATGAGTGTTTAGATGAGCTCTTGAGATCCCTAGAAGGATCCTCATATGTATCTTCCATCAAGAAAATGAAGCAAACTCACTTGGTACTCATATGAAGCATGATTTCTGCCTAGGCTAGAAAGAGTACCAAGAGGAAGTTTTAAATTGTTCTAAGCTTAGTTTTAAGTCATGTATGATGGAAGAGAATGAGAGAAAGCCTTGGAAAAATTTTAGAAGCCATGGATAGTGAGATAATATAGGTTCCATATTATGGCTTAAAGAAGCAACACCTAGCTAGGCTCTTTGATTTGATTGTGTGATGACTCCAAGAGGTTTAAATAGAGTCAAGAATCATAAATGAATGGAGAGAATGGAGCCAAGATGATATTTTTTAAGGTTGCTTCATTAAGTACATTATGGAACCATAAAAGGGTTATATGAACCACCTAACTTTTCTAGTGAATGTATGGCCTTAGAATTTGATTCAAGAGTATAATTGGCTTCCATATGATGTGTCTAGGCCAAGAGAAATGATCTCCATCTCCTTGGGTGTATGAGGTCGAAGGAGAGGACTCAAGGCTCAAGGAAAGAGTATGCTTGTATGGCAAAGGTAGCTCTCTCCACTTTCTCTTATGCATGAATGTGTGCTTACATTGTTTTTGGATGTGTATATGTGTGTTTTAAGCCATGAAAAGTGTTTTAGCATGATTTCATATGCCATGGTACCATGATGATGTTTTATGCATTCAAATGATATTTTATATGCTTGCCTTGGTTTGTTTAAGTGTGGAGAAGCCAAGAACCCTTAAACTTGGTTGAAACAAAGTAAAGAGTCTCCCAAGAGTGAAGTTTAGTCAAAACCTCTTAGAAAAAATGGGTGAGGCAAGTCCAAAATCTATAAGTGAATGGGTGAGGCTAATCCACTCACTTGGAAAGCCTATTTATGCTATGTATGACTTACTTATATGCCAAGAATATTTCTTGAATGCTTATACATGTCAATATGCCTATGCATGCATTTTCAAGGCTTGTATTGCATACTTTATGTGTGATTGAAAGGAAGATAAGCTATTGGGATTCTTTGAATCTCATCCCCTCCTCTCCAATGTCTTAACATGTTAGGTGGAGCAATTAAACAAGGTAATGGAAGCCACCAAGCCTAGAAGAAGGAGATTGACATCAAAGTGTATGAAAATGCCTAGTTTTGTTTCTTTCATAGCTATACACATGGCATATGATGTAATCCCATGATGAAATTGTCATGTAATCATCTAAACATGTGTAAATATCCATATATTTGATGTATGAATGAGGTTTGATGCCAAATGAATGATAATGTAGTTTTTGGGTATTGAATGGCAAGAGAAAGTGCATGTATACTTATGTATGGCATGGGGTGAGAGAGTGAGTTTGAGAAATCTAGGTTGAGGCACCTTTGAGACAAGTTTAGAGAGCCATTTTGGTGCATTCCTATATGATCAAGTGGTTATGGTTGTCTTAGAACTTGAAATGGACCATTTGTCTCCTTTAATGACACAAAATGAGCCATTTTGCAACCCAATGTCATGATATGACCAAATGAACGAATTTTCTCATGAAATTTGGAACACATATAGATATTATCTAGATTTTTTTGGGAAGCCAAAGACCAATTATTTGGGGCTCTTTGGAATTAATTATGAATTTCCAAATTTGGCATTTTTCTATTGAACTAATGCGGACATTGTTCATATGGTTAGAAACTTGGGTTATATCATTTATGGGCCAAATAATGTTCAATGCTTATGAAATTTTATAGGAATAAACTAAATATGATGAAATTTCCATGGCCACTGAGATCACCCCAATTGGACCTCTGAGCAGGGAGATATGAATTTTTGAAGTTTTAGGTCAGTACCAGTAATGATAGTCGACCTCTGGTATTGTTCCATCAATTTTAGGTAGCTAGAACCCCTATTATGGACTAGAATTATTTTTAGAATAAAGTATACATTAGTAGCTTTCCATAATGGTATAGTTTTCCTGATTTTGATTTTTCTAGAATTATTTATGATTTTTCAAAGTTTAGGCACATAATCTAGAAAATTAGTCTGAGGCTGCACCATTATATTTTGTGTATCTACTCCCTTTGCTCAAGGTATAGGCCACTTCTTGAGCTTGTTATGATTTTTATTTTTGTATTTAAATATAAGAATGAGATGGATGAGTCCATATGGCCCACGGGACTCTAAAAGAAAAAAATATACCCGTGACGAAATGTAACTTATTCATGATTTCTAATGCCATTATGTTGCTTCCTATAGAACTAGCATCAGATAAGGCATGGAAATTGCATAAGTTGAGTCTTAGAATTATGGTGTTATAGGTTGCACTAAAGGTATCTCACTCCTCCTTCTCTCATGCATGAATGTATGCTTGACTTGTCTTTGAATGTGTGTATGTGTGTTTTAAGCTATGAAAAGTGTTCTAGCATGAGCTTTTATTCCATGGTACCATGATGATGCATTATATTTTCAAATAATGTTTATTATGTTTGCTTGGATTTTCTTAAGTGTCGAGAAGCCAAGAACTCTTAGCCATTGTGAGGATGAGCCAAAAACCCTTAGAAATTGTTGAGATAAAGAAAAGTGTCTCCCAAGACTGAGGTTGAGCCAAAACCTCCTAGAGAAAATGGGTGAGGTAAGTCTAAAATCTATAAGTGAATGGGTGAGGCTAATCCATGTACTTGACAAACCTATGGATGCTTTGTATGACTTACTCACATGTTAAGAATGCTTCTTGAATGATCATGTCATCCATTATGCTCATGCATATATTTTCAAGACTTGTTTTGTATTCTTTATGTATGATTGAAAGAGAGATGAGTTATTGGGATTCTTTGAATCTTATCCCCTCATCTCCAATGCCTTAACATGCTAGGTGGACCAAGTGAATAAGGCAATGAAAGCCAACAAGTTGGAAGATGAGAGTTTAACAATAAAGTGTCTTGATTTTGCTTCTTTATGGCCATATGAGTGGCAAATGTTGTAATCCCTTATTGTATATGTCCTATGACCTCATGAACATATGTAATTATGCAAATGTATCATGTATAAATGAGATTTAATGTTATGTGTATGATATAATGTATTTTGGGTACGGAATGGCAAGACTAGTCTTGTGTAAACTTGTGTATGGCATAGGCTGAGAGAGTGAGTTTTTAAATTCTGGGTTTGTGCACCTTTGAGACAAGTTTAGAATGTTATTTTGATGCATTCCCAAGTGCTCAAGTGGTTATGGTTGCCTTGGAGTTCAAATTGGACCATTTGTAAAGCTTGAAAATGACCATTTTACAACCTAATGTTAAGATCTGACCAAATAAACGAATTTGTCCATGAAATTTGGTACACATATAGATTTTATCTATAGCTTTTTGGGAAGCTAAATATCAGATTATTTGGATCTTTGTGGAATTAATTATGATTTTTCAAAGTTGGCATTTTTTTGCTAAACTGATATAGGTACTGTTCATATGGTCAGAAACGTGGGCTATGTCATTCATGGGCTAAATTATGTCCAATGATAATGAAATTTTACAAACATAAACTATACATGACAAACATTCCATAGCCATTGAGATCAGCTCAATTGGACCTCTGAGCAGGGAGATAGGAATTTTTGAATTTAGAGGTTAGTACTAGGAATGACAGTCAACCTTTGGTATTGTTCTATCAATTTTTGGTAGCTATCAGCCCTTGGATATATTCTTAGCATGAAGTAAACATCTGTAGCTTTCCAGAATGGTAAAAAATACATGATTTCAATTTTTCTAGAATTAGTTATGATTTTTCAAGGTTCATGACAGTAAATTGAGATTTCTGGCTGAGACTACACTCTTGAATTTCATGTAATCCCTTTACTTGCACGAGTTTTAAGCCACTTCCTTAGATGCTTTTGAGTTGTATTAGTGTAATTAAATATGAGAATGAGTTGAGTGAGTTCATATGGTCAACAGGACACTGAATGAGAAATTCATTCCCTACGTGGCACAAATTTATTCATTATTTTTATTGCTCTTTCCTTGAAAACTTGTGAAATTCTTGGAAATGAGCTTAGTTAAGGAATGAGATGAGCTATATAATTATTGTGTTACATTTAAGACACTTTTTCAAAATTTTCATTTTGTCCCTTTTTTTAGTTCTTTCCATTTAGGCTCATTTCAAATCCTTTTTTAGAACTATCTTTTCCATTATGAAATCTAGGTCCTTTAATTCATAAAATGCCTTTGGTTTCACCCAAATTAGATTTAAAATCTTTTTGTAATAACCATTAAAAAAAAGTTGAAAAATTTTCGAAGGGCTGAAAATTTTCTAAGTCTGCTAGCTATAGCAAGAAATGACCTAGCTATAGTGAATGTACCAGTTTGCTATAGTGAGAAATGGTCTACTATAGCGAGAGTTCCTTCAAACTATAGCAAAAATGCTTTTAACTATAGCAAGTACGAGCATCCCATACAAAAACCAGGGAGTTGCTCACCGTAGCACACGCCATAACGAAAATAGGGGTCTGGGACTGATATGTACTCGCCGTAGCGAGGGTTATGCTTTGCTATAGCGAGGGTTAGTCCAGAAAAGCGTGAAAAAAGAGAATTTGACTTCTTAAAGCACCCAAACTCATCATTTCTCCTTTTAACCAACTTAGGTTTCATCCAAGGCAGAGAAAAGGACGGAGGAGAGAGAGAGACACCTAGAGAAGGAAGGAGAACAAGAAAAAGGTAAGCATAACTTGAGATTTCCTTAGCTTTTCTTCTTAGAATCTTGTTCTTCTCTCCTTGCCTTCTCATTCTATGGTTTTGGTTATTGAATTAGCTATGTTTTGGGATAGCATAGCTATGGATTTTGTCATGGGGTTACCTAGGACATCATTGGGGTATGATGCAATATGGGTAATAATGGATAGGTTAACAAAGTCAGCACATTTTCTACCTATGAAAGCCACTTATACCCTAGATAAGTTAGCCCAGCTGTACATCAGGGAGATAGTTAGATTGCATGGTATGTCTAGGAGCATAGTGTCAGATAGAGATCCCAGATTCACATCAAATTTCTGGAGATCATTATAGGATGCTCTAGGCACCCAACTTAGATTCAGCACGGCCTACCACCTTCAGACGGATGGACAGACAGAGAGAACCATATAAACCCTAGAGAACATGTTGAGGCCATGTGTGCTAGAAATGAAAAGGAACAGGGATACATACTTGTCTCTAGCGGAGTTTGCCTACAATAACAATTATCATGCTAGTATACATATGGCACCGTATGAGGCATTGTATGGGAGGAAGTGTAAATAGGCCCAGAATTAGTAGATCAGACTTCTAGACAGATCAAAACTATCAGAAAGAAACTTCTAACGGCCCAGAGTAGACAGAAAAGTTATGTAGATAAACGTAGGTGACCGTTAGAATTTGAGGTTGGAGACTATGTCTTTATTAGAGTGTCTCCAGTCATAGGGATAGGTCGGTCCATTAAGAGTAAAAAGCTCAGTCCAAAGTACATAAGTCCTTTCTAAATTTTTGATAAAGTAGGACCTGTGGCATATAAATTAGCTCTTCCTCCGAACATAAGCCAAGTCTATAACATCTTCCATGTTTCCTAATTAAAAAAGTACCAGCCCGGCCCCTCACATGTCATAGAATATGAGAATGTGCAGGTACATGATGATCTAGCATATATAGTATCACCAAATTAGATCATGGATGTTAGACTCAAGCAGTTATGGAATAAGACGATACCGCTGGTGAAAGTGGTTTAGAAGGGATTGTCTCCTGAGGAAGCCACCTGGGAATTAGAAGATGATATGAGGAAGAAATATCCAGAACTTTTTCCATGAGGTATGTTATTTAAATTTCGATGACAAAATTTCTTTTAGGGAGGGTGAAATGTAACAACCAGAAAAAAAAAAGCTGAAAATTTTTCGAAGGGCTGAAAATTTTCTAAGTCTACTAACTATAGCGAGAAATGGCCTAGCTATGGCGAATGTACCTATTCACTATAACGAGAAATAGTCTAGCTATAACGAGAGTGTCTTCTAGCTATAGCGAGTGCGGGCATCCCATACAAAAATTAGGGAGTTGCTCGCCATAGCGCACACCATAGCGAAAACAGGAGTCTGAGACTGATACGTGCACGCCGTAGCGAGGGTTATGCTTCCTATAGCGAGGGTTAGTTCGAAAAAACGTGAAAAAAGAGAATTTGACTTCTTAAAGTGTCCAAACTCATCCTTTCTCCTTTTAACTGACTTAGGCTTCATCCAAGGTAGAGAAAAGGATGGAGGAGAGAGAAAGACACCTAGAGAAGGAAGGAGAACAAGAAAAAGGTAAGCATAACTTGAGATTTCCTAGCTTTTCTTCTTAGAATCTTGTTCTTCTCTCCTTCCCCTCTCTTTCTATGGTTTTGGTTGTTGAATTAGCTATGTTTTGGGCTTGGTTTAGAAGAGGGAAAGTGGAAAACTACTCTTGAAAAAGGTTAGAACTCATGTAGCTTTACTTCTTTGCTTTCCTTTCTTAAGAGCTTGAGAGAGGAATGATAATTGATGAAATTTTAGAGAGAGAAAGAACCTCTAGTTTCTTATATGCTAGAAACCCCTAATTTTGTGAATAAGTGTTGAGTTATGAGAGAGTAATCCCATGCTCTTTGTGTATCTAGGCTCAAGAGAAGCACTCCCATCTAGTTGTGATTGTGAAATCAAGAAGGGAGAAGACAAATTGAAAGGGAAGGCTTGTGTTAGCCTATAAAGGTAGCTCTCTCCCCCTTCTCTCATGCATGGATGTGTGTTTAGCTTATTTTAGAATGTGTGTATATGTATTTTTAAGTTATGAAAAGTATGCTAGCATGCCTTTACATGTCATGATCCTTGATGCTATGTTATGTGTTAAATGAATTCATGATATTTGTATGAGTTTGCTTGAGTGTGTAAAGACCAAGAACTCTTCCCTTGGGTGAGGATGAGCCAAGAATCCTCGAACTTGGTTGAGACAAAGCAAAGGGTCTCCCAAAATAAATGTGGACTCCTAAGTATGGTTGAGTCCAAAGTACTCAAGAGTGGGTGAGGCAAGTCCAAAATCCATGAGGAGAAGTGTGAGGCCAATCCAAACACTTGGTGAACCCTTGAATGTCTTGTATGCTTGATTCACATGCCAAGGTTGCTTTTAAAATGTCCATGACTTCCATTTTTCCATACATGCATTTGAAAAACTTGCTCTACATATATTATATATGATTGAATGAGAGATGAGCTATTAGAATTCTTTGAATCTCATCCCTTTCTCTCCAATATCCTAACATGTTAGGTGGACCAAGTGAACAAAGACATGGGAGCCACCAAACTTGAAGCTAGGGAAATTGGCAAAGGATTTATGAAATAGCCATTTTATCACCATTTTGTTGTTAAGAGATGTAATCTAATGATGTATATGGTGTGTGCACTTATGAATACTTGTAAATAGATGTACTTATTGTATATGTATGAGAATTAGAACTATAGTGCATGATGTAGCAAGTTTTTGGTATGAATAGCAAGATCTTGACATTATGTACATGGTGTATGTTTTGATGTAGGAGAGTGAGTTTTGCAAATTTGGGTTATTAGACATTTGAGCCATGTTTGATAGCCTATGTTGATGCTTTCTCACATGCCCATGGAGCCTTAGGAGTAGAAGAAGCAAATTTGAACCCTTGGAGCCCTCTTTTAATAAAGTAATTGATACTTTGGCCCTTTATGTCAAAGTCTGACCAAATGACCTCTTCTTGCCTTGAAATTTAGCATGTGATTAGATCTTTCCTAGAGCTTTCTAGGAAGCTAAATATTAGGTCATTTGGAGATCTGTGGAATTTTTATGATTTTTCAAAGTTAGTATCAGAATTTCAGATTTGCACCAGCACTGCTCATTTAGTCAGTTGTGTAATTGTGTCATCCTAGGGGCAAACGTGGTCCAATGGCTACGAAATTTTATAGGAAGAAACTAGACATTAACAGTGACTTGTATAACTAGAGCATCTCATTTGGAGGTCTAGAGAGGAAGATATGAATTTTTGAATTTTCTACCCAGTATCAATCATCTTGCCTGACCAGAAGTATTGTTCCATCGATTTCTGAGAGCTTGGCTTGATGAACTGATCTGGAAATATTTTTTCTCTCTATTTAATATCCATAGATTTCCATATTGGTATCATTTACATATATTGGATTTCTGTGGAATTAGTTGGACATTTTTTAAATTCATATCAGTAAATTGTGATAGCATCAGAACTTAGTCCGACCTTTAGAACAATTTGCGTGTCAAACGTCTTGTGTGTGAGATTTTATGGCTTATACATATTTTTATCATGAATTATACATTCCAAGATTTCCATAATGACGAAGATTACATGTTTTTAATTTTTCTAGAATTAGTTATGATTTTTCAAACTTTGCCCAAAAATGGGGCCAAGTCTGGCCGAGAATGAATATGTATGTACCATGTCTCCTTTCGGTTTCCATGAGTTGTGAGCAAGTTTTTATGATACAAATGAGTTGTAACAATGAAATTAAATATGAAGAGGCATAGTATGAGCTCACAAGGGCCATATGACACCGAAATGAATTGCTAGATATGAAGTAACACAAAAATATTCATTATCTTCCCTTGCTCTTTTATAATATGAAGCTAGAATTTATGATGGTGTTACACTTTTCAAATGAATCAGTCAAAGTTTCAATCAATCGATGTTTTAAAATGTAAAAAAAAAGGGTTTTAACTCTTCTAGGGGTACTTATAGTTTTTAGGGCCTCTGAGAACCTCAAGAAAACTTAATTTTTTTTATTTAAAGATCTCTCATTTGAGTTTTTTAAAAGTTACCCAAATTTACGAAAATATCACTGGCTTTTTGTCTATTTTTGTTTACCTATTTTGGCTCTAATTTTTGGGCATCCCTTATATCCTCATTTTTAAATGTTTAGATTATCATTCTAATTTTATTTGGCCTCTAGTCATTCAATTTTAGGGACTTCCTCTTATAACTTGCTTAGTTTATAGCTTTTAGAACAACAGGTGTTACATTAAGTGCTAGTGAAAATATGGTGTGCAAGCTTCAAACGTCCATCTATGGACTTAAACAAGCCTCACAACAATAGTACTTAAAGTTCTATAATGTGATCACATCTTTTAGTTTTGTTGAAAATATCATGGATCAATGTATATACCATAAGGTCAGTTGAAGAAAGATCATCTTTTTGGTTATGTATGTGGATAATATTTTGCTTGCATTTAGTGACTTGGGGTAGTTTCATGAGATGATGCAATTTTCATTTAAGAATTTTAAGATGAAAGATATGGGTGAGGCATCCTATGTATTAGGCATAAGGATCTATAGAGACAAGTCTCAAGATATCTTGAAACTATCACAAGAAACCTATTTTAACAAAGGTCTTGAATATTTTTAGATGAAAGATTACTTATCGAGTGTAGCATCTATAATGAAAGAGGACAAATTCAATTTGTTCCAATGTGCCAAGAATGATTTAGAAAAGAAAGAAACAGAGAAGATTCCATATGCCTTAACAGTTGGGAGTTTAATGTATGCCTAAGTCTACACAAGGCCAGACATAGCTTTTGCTATAGATATGTTGGAGAGATACCAAAGCAATCCAAGCTTGGATCATATGAAGGCTACGAAGAAAGTCTTAAGGTACCTACAAGGTACAAAGAACTACATGCTTACATATAGGAGAACCAACAACTTGGAAGTTGTAAGTTATTCAGATTTAGATATGGCCAGATGTGTTGACACCAAAACATTAACATCTAGATATGTTGATATGCTTATTGAAGGAGCCATTTCATGGAAGAGTGCCAAATAGTCTTTGACTGCTATATCCACCATGGAGGTTAAATTTATCTCTTGTGTTTAAGGCTAGTTCATAAGGAATATGGTTGAAGAATTTCATTGTAAAGTCCCACATCGAATAGGAGAGACCTGTGGCTAGCCTATATAAGTGGAAGCGAACTCTCCTCACTAGCAAGGCCTTTTTCTAGGGGAAATAAGAGTACTCGGGAGGAACAAAACTCCACTAGGCAGTATGCCGAGTGCTGTAACGGGGACAATATCGCTGAAGGCTCTGTGTGGTGTTTGGTATCAGAACCGGCCTAACCGCATGTGCAATCTAAGGACAGGTTAGCCCCAAAGGGGTGGAATGTAAAGTCCCACATCAGATAGGAGGGACCTATGACTAGCCCATATAAATGGAAGTGAACCTCTCCCCACCAACGAGGCTTTTTCCCAAGGGAAATGAGAGTACCCGGGACAAACAAAACTCCACTAGGTAATGTGCGTAGTGCCGTAACAGGGACAATATTGCTGGAGGCTCTGTATGATGTTTAGTATTAGAGCTGGCCTAACTGCATGTTTAACCTGAGAACGGGTTAGCCCTAAAGGGGGTGGAATGTAAAGTCCCATATCAGATAGGAGGGACCTGTGGCTAGCCTATATAAATGGGCGTGAACCTCTCCCCACCAACGAGGCCTTTTCCCAAGGGAAATGAGTGTGCCTGGGAGGAACAAAACCCCACCAGGCAGTGTGTCGAGTGCCGTAACGGAGACAATATCCCAGGAGAAATAAGAGTGCTCGGGAGGAACAAAACACCACATAGAGCCTCCAACGATATTGTCCCGTAACGGCACCTGGCACACTGGCTGGTGGGGTTTTGTTCCTCTAGGGCACTCTCATTTCCCTTGGGAAAAGGCCTCGCTGGTGGGGAGAGGTTCGCTCTTACTTATATGGGCTAGCCATAGGTCTCTCCTATCCAATGTGGGACTTTACATTCCACCCCCTTGGGACCAACCTGTCCTTGGCTTGCACATATGCCTAGGCCGGCTCTGATACCAAACACCATACAGAGCCTCCAGTGATATTGTCCCCATTGCAGCACCTGGCACACTGGATGGTGGGGTTTTGTTCCTCTCGGGCACTCTCATTTCCCCTAGGAAAAGGCCTCGCTGGTGAGAAGAGGTTTGCTCTTACTTATATGGGCTAGCCATAGGTCCCTCCTATCCAATATGGGACTTTACATTCCACCTCTTTGAGGCCAACCCATCCTCGGGTTGCACATGCGGCTAGGCCAGCTCTGATACCAAACACCACACAGAGCCTCCAGTGATATTGTCCCCGTTACGGCACCTGGCACACTACTTGGTGGGATTTTGTTCCTCCCAGGTAGTCTTATTTCCCCTAGGAAAAGGCTTCGCTGGTGGGGAGAGGTTCACTCTCACTTATATGGACTAACCACAGGTCCTTCCTATCCGATGTGGGACTTTACATTCCACCCCCCTTGGGACCAACCCGTCCTCTGGTTGCACATGCGGTTAGGCCGGCTCTGATACCAAACACCACATAGAGCCTCCAGCGATATTGTCCCCATTACAGCACTCGGCACACTGCCTGGTGGGGTTTTGTTCCTCTCGAGTACTCTTATTTCCCGTGAGAAAAGGCTTCGCTAGTGGGGAGAGGTTCAATCCCACTTATATGGGCTAGCCACAAGGCCTTTCTACCTAATGTGGGACTTTACATTCCACCCTCTTGGAGTCAACCCATCCTCAGGTTGCACATGCAGCTAAGCCAGCTCTGATACCAAACACCACACAGAGCCTCTAGCGATATTGTCCCTATTACAGCACCCGGCATACTGCCTAGTAGGGTTTTATTCCTCCCAGGTACTCTCATTTCCCTTAGGAAAAGACCTCGCTGGTAGGGAGAGGTTCGCTACCACTTATATGGGCTAGCCACAGGTCCCTCCTATCCGAGTTGGGACTTTACATTCATCACTAGGCTTCAAATTTTGGATTCAATCTCGAGGTCGATCAAAGTATTCTACTACACTATAGCTGTGGTCTTCATAGTTAAGAATAACAAGAGCAGCATTCAAAGTAAACACATTAATATTAAGTACTTAGCCTTAAAAGAATAGGTCAAAACTGGTCAAGTGGTCATCAAACACATATAGATGAGAGAAATACTTACTGATCCTTTAACTAAAAAGATGCATCCAAAGGATTTTAAGGATCATATGTCTCATATGAGATTTAGACAAAATTCATCATTTTTGGTATAGTTAATGTATGTTTAAGTGATCAAATTCAAATTGTTGGTTTGTTATCTTTATTTTATTTGTGTACACATATTGTGAGATAAACAAATATTTGAGTTTGAACCTAAATAAACATTGAAGTTTTATTCATAAAATATATACCACCATTAAGTTTAAAGATATGTTACAAGTGATACATGACAGGTAATACTCATTACTTAGAGGACTTATTGCTATGATCTTTGTAATATATTTTTGGTTGTGCTATATAAAGAACTGAATTTGGACCAAGTGGGAGAATGTTACAATTGATGGTCTTCAATTAATCTCCATAATTCTCTGTTATTCCATACATCAATTTTCATTTACATGGGCTAGTTACATATGCCAATATAATTGTGTCTTATGAGAAATAATGGCTATTAATGATGGCCTTAATTCTCAGTTAGCTATATATTCATGGGGTTCCTGGTTGAGGAAGAAGTTATCCATTCTTTTAAGTGTCCATCACATTGCTTCCTCTATCAGTTAGAAAATCTCTTTCTTATTTTTCACTTTTGCAAGTTTATATTTTGTGGTGCGCTACCTGTAACAGATAATTTGATATGGCTAGAGGTAAAATCTCATGCTTTCATTTTAAGGCTTTTTTTTATCATTATAGTTGGATCCTATTTGCAACAAAGTTGGCAATAGTGTATAGAAAAACTTGACAAAAACACCGCTCATTATAATTTTCCTCAGATGGAACTCTTTAATTCAAATAATTTAAACACAAAACAACAAGAGAAAATTATGATTTCGAATTTTCTTGCAACCTTTTTCATTTCTATTTCATTTTTTCTTTTCATTAGATGTGAGGTATCAATAATTAATAGTAAAATTTATATAGTTCATTGTGAGGATATACTTGAAAGATGACTTGTAGACTTTTATAATTGAAAAGAGAAAAAAATAAAAATAAAAACTTCATACATAAATGCCATTTCAACAACTTTGGACTTTTCATAGAATTTGAGAGATTAAAGCCTTAACATTCAAAGATAACTTAACAAAATTTCCAAGTATTCAATTTTATGGAATTTAGTGTTGTTAGATAGCATGTTCATGTAAGATATTTGTTTTCTTTGGCTTTTTTTGGGTATAAATTACGTATTTTTAAAGTCTATAAACAAAATCTCGTGTTATTAATTAACAATAAAGCACACTCTATATATGTACACATCATGTTATTTGAAGACAAATACAAAGACATAATGACTAAAAATTTTAAAAAGATATCATTCTGATGAATGATTTGATTATTTTATAGAAGAACAAGAATTTTTTTTTTGGTTTTTCTTTCTTTGTTAATAGTTAAAACAAACAAAAATTATATGATTTGGATTGGATCTTAAGAGTTTAATATTGTGGAAGAGGCTTATAGAATAACTTTGGAATTTCTTAAGTAAAATACATGAATTAAAGCACGTAGGGCAAGAAAAAAGAAACACAAGAAGAAAACTGACAATGAACACTTTGGATAGCTCCTATTCCTGATTTTCTAACAATTTTGCTAGTTAGAAAATCAATTGAATTGGTACAAGGCATCTTGTTCCTATTTGTAGACATTGCTTTTACATGAATGGTTCTATCAAATCATAGGTCTTAGTAGCATAATGACCTCCCCCATCCTTTCCATACTCAAAGTAAGTTTCACTAATATCCTTCTTTATACTCTTAACTATAAGATCAAAACTACCAATAAAAGAGGAATGTTATCACATAACTAACAAGGCTCTATTAGCATTAATAGCATATGCAAAACTCATTTCTAATATCTAAACAAAACAACATGGAAGAACTACTTACCTTCAGCCATTGCCAAAACCATGAAGCTTTTCTACCAAGGGATGCTTCTAAGCTCTCAAACTCCTTCTATTGATGAGGTGTATAAGTTTAAAAACTTAGTGGCTTGAGGAAACTAAGTTTAGGGACCTCTTATTTATAGTAAACATGAAGGTTGTATCTTCCTATCAAAGATGCGTGAATGGAAGAGGTAGGATGAATGCAATGATATATCTTTGACATGAAATCACCAAAACTCAATTCAATCCCAAAAAACTAGATTTGAATTTGCAGATGGTGTAGAAAGCCATATTAGATGAACTAGGCAGCTTCAAGATTTATATCTTGCAACTTGTTGCTATTGTTCACATTGTCCCACTTGGTCCTTGCACCGTATCCATGATGATTTCTAAAATTTAGATGCACCAAATACATTGCAAAAGGAAAACTATATACATGAATCTTAATGATAGTCCTCTGTAAGTGAGTATTATCTTTCATATATTATGATGTATTTAATTTCCAGAATCTACCATAACTTAATAAATAAGCCATATGCTTATTCTAGGTCCTCTTATTATTTTTCTCAAAATATTGTGTGCATACAAAATGAGAAAACAATTCAAACTGAATAAAAGCTTTATTGCAAATGATATTATATATATATATATATATATATCAAAAACTCAATATGGAATAAAATCTTATTCTAAATATATGATTCTTAAACCTTATTGGTAGATGCCTTTAGTTAAAGGATTAGTTATTGTTAACTTAGTGCTAATGTGTTCAATGGTCATTTTATTTTCCTAACATGTTATCGAATGACCAAGTGCTTAATGTTAATGTACTTACTTTGACTTTGACTTTTATTGTTCTTGGCTAAAAAAATAACAGCTAAGTTGTTCTTAAGGCCTAGAGATAGTGTCAACAATTTTAAGCCCAAAAATAAAGCCCTTCAACCATACATGATGTGAAATTGCTTCAAAACAAAATATGAACTTAGCTTCCATGGTAGAAAAGCAATCAAAGTCTGCTTCTTACTCCTCTAAGATATGACTCTAGCAACAAACATAAAATGTAGCTTAATATTGATTTCTGTGAATTAACACATTGTGCAAAATATGAATTTGAGTAGTCAACTATCTCAAGGTTCTTAATCTATCTGTATGTTAGCATGTAGTCTTTACTACTTTTAAGATACCTTATAACCTTTATTGTGGCTCTCCAATGATTAATAAATGCCATTTTTTATATATATTAGTTCTCTTAAACTTAGGCATTTTAATTAAATAAGGTTTAATGCATTTTATTAAAGTATATTTGATTTTAGTGACTATTCTTGCACTTTAGGAAATAATTCACAAAATTATTGGTTATCAATGCATAAATTCTTTTAATAAATTTTATGAATTTTTCCTATTAAATATTCCCTATTAATTGTGCAATTTTCCAATAGGCAATTGGAGCTTGAATGAGAAATTTATTTGAAGAAGAGAAGGAGAAGAGTTAGGCTTCAAGTGTGCTTTTTGTTGGGCAATTAAAATTGGAATGGGAGGAATTAATCACATGTGCAGTAAAGGATGAAGAAGTAGCTCATTCATTTGGTAAAGGGGTTGACACGTAGTAGCCCACCCATGTAACACATCAGCACATACTCATACATCTCACTCCACTTGTGCAATTCCCTATATCCACATGCACATGCATGGCTGGATTCATGTAGGATAAACACTTACAAGAAGCTACACAAGGTAAAAGCCACGTCTCCATAGTCCATGCATACCTCCAGTAATTCATTCATGTGGTAGCAAACACTCTAGCTCACAGCCATAGGCTCACACACCATAATACAACACTCAGTCAAGAAACAAAATTATAGCACAATAGCCACGTCACAAAAGCACATGCATCCATGAGTCCAGCTCACCCACATGCACACACTTACACTTGCACGTCTCTTAAGGGCTCATTATGAAGGGAAGCTAGAGCAAACTCAGGTAGAACATCCTCTCGAGTTTTATAAGATTCAAGACGTGAAAGTAAAATCAAATGAAGCTTGAGGCTGACGTGGAATGAGAGAAAAACACATGGTAAACATGAGCTGGGTAGAATAGAATGTGAATGACGTGAAGAAGAGCAGGAAGAATAGAGGTAGCTATGGGTTTAAAGCATGAGAAAGAGGCTAGAATAAATGAAGAAAAAGAGCTATATGAAGATACACATGAGCATAAAGCAGTCTCAATTTTGGAGAGCATAACGTGAATAGAAACAAAGGTATGAAGTCACGTTATTAAGAGAGAGCATTGAGAGGAAGAAGCAACGGGTTTGTGAAGATGTTGTGGGAGAGGAGAGACTCGAGCTTGCATGGAAAGAAGCATGGAAGAGGCAACACGAGTCAAGAACTTCACTTAAACACACTTCATGGCTGACTCAAACTCTTGGGTGGATGAGGAACAAGAGCTAAGCAGAACACGTGGGAAGCAAGGGCAGCAGCAGAAGCAATATTAGTGGAAGAAGAGCTACATGTTCTAGTACTTTTTGAGGAGGAGAAACACAGAAGTTACGTGGAAGAAAAGAAGCATACAAGAAGCATAAGTGAATGGAGCAACAAATAAGGCAAGGGTTCATACAAACACGTGGAAAGGAATTAACATAGCTACGGGTTGTCTCATATAGCAACTTCAAAAAAGGATTGGCATGTGTTTAAAGGTCTGGAGAGCATATGATTGTTAAAAGAAAATGAAGAAGCATGGCTAAAGCTTTTGATTGAAGAAGAGGATGAGCATATGACACACAAAAGGAAAAAAAGGGAGAAGGTTTGGGTCTTGATGCAACTCTAGGACGTGAACAAAGGAAAATTCTTCATTCCACATGGCCGTAGTTCCTTCCATCAAAATTCCTCGATTCATCTTCTCCATGATAGCTTGAGTTTCTATTGGTAGCTAGCTGAAGATTGGATCTCCCTTGATGCAGATTTAAGCTCCAAGATTGCCTTTCCAAATTGGATAAACTCTCCGTTCTTTATCTTTTAATTTTAGCATTGATTCCTTTGTTAATTTGACTAGGTTTAACTTGTTAATTAAGGAATTTAGTAGCTAGAATTTACTAGATTAAATTGAATTGTGGTTTGATTATAATCTCATAATTGAATGTAAATTTTGATCCTTAAGTATTTGTAGAAAGTCCAAACTTAATGACTGTACAATTTGCTATTAAATTCCTTTTGTTTTTAGGCCAATTAGTGTAATAGTTATTGAATTAAATGGTTGGAATTTTTGTGCAATTGTTGTGCTTGAGAAACTTATTAATCTAATTGGTTGATTAACATTTTAATGATTGTTTAGCAGATTTTAGTAAGCATTTAGGTTCTATTTTGGTGTGTTCTTTTTCCTAACTCAATTGATTAATTATTTAAGATTTCTTGTAGTTGCAAGGTCCTTGAATCATTAGTGAATTGAGTCTTGGATGGTAATTCAAGAGTCCCTATGGAGAATACACTAAGAGGCAAGAGTTTAAATATAATTTTGGTACATTAAAAAGAGAGCAAGGATAATTGAATTCTAGGGAGTCCATCTAAAGGCTAGTTACCACACTTTCCTAGTTATTAACTACACTTATTCTTAAGCTTTTAGTTCTTGTTACGTTTCTTTAATTCAATCAAAATTCAATAACTCAAAATCCCCCAAAACAATTTTCATTTAATGTTACTTGGAAAACTCTTTCACAAATAATTAGAGGCAAAAACTCCTTGGGAAATGACCTAGGTTGCACCATTAGCTACAAACCCTTTTCTAATCTCGTTTTATTTGAGATTGCGTGACACAACCGTCAATGATCCATACCTAGATTATTCTAATATTTGCCTAACATTCTAACTACAAAGGCAATGTCAGATTTTGTGCAAAACTTGAGCATAACATAAGGTTTGCAATAACTAAAGTATATGGAATGTTATGCATATATTCCCTTTCCAAATCATTTTTTAGGCATTAGTTTAAATTGAACTTATCACCCTTCATAATAAGTGGTATACTTGATGAACATTTTTTTATCTAAAATCTCTCTCAGACCTTATTGATATAGATTTCTTATGATAATTCCAAAATGCATTGGCTTATGTCTCTATGGATTTTAATGCCAATGACAAAAGTTAGTTCACAAATATATTTCATATCATAATTCTTAAAGAGAAATTGTTCCACCTTGTATAACAGTCTTTTATCATTGGTTATGAGTAATATATCATCTACATATAACACTAGGAAATAGATTTTACTCCCACTAGCCTTTTGGTGTAGAGACCGATTCATGACAACTATGAAACTAAATAAAGAGATGACATCATGAAACCTCAAATACAATTGATAGGAGATTGGTTTCAATATATATATGGATTTCTTAAGCTTACACACCAAATGCTTATCAAAAGTAGAGGATCATCCTTCAGATTGTTCCATACATACCTCTTCCTCTAGTTCTCCATTAAGGAATGTCGTCTCATCCATATGATTCAGTTCTAAGTCAAAATAGACTACTAATACCATTATACATAAGGAATCTTTCTTAGATATAGAAAAGAAAATCTTTGTGCAATCAATTCTTCTTTTTTTTTTTTTTTGAGTGAATTCCTTAGCCATGAGTCTTGCCTTATATCTCTTAATATTTCTTAATGATTCCTTTTTCATCTTAAAGACCCATTTTCATCCACTGGTCTTAAAACCACTAAGCAACTCAATGAGATCCCAAACTCTATTAGACACCATAAAATCTATCTCTTCTTTTATGGCTTTATGCCACAATTCATATTCTCTATAATTGATAGCTTCTAAAAATGTCTCAAGATCATCTTTGGCTCCAATATTGTAGTTAGACTTTTATAAATAGTCACTAGGAATTGCAGACCTCCTTATCTTAGTTGATTTTCTTAATATTGGTTCAACATTCTCTTATAGAGCATATGACTTGTAACACCCTAAAAATAATTAATAGTGATTTCTTGGATTATGAAATTATTAAGAGGGATTTAAAGAAAAATTATGAAGAGATAGGAATCTTGAGAAAAATAGCAAATTTGAGTATCATAACATAATAATTATTAATTGGATCATTTAGGGAAAGTAAAATAATGTTTATGGATTTAAATATGATTTGGGCCCATGATTGATTTATGTATACCAAGAATATTATTAGAAGCCTAATATTCTTCCTATTAGAGGCCTAACTTCATCTTAATATAACACAACTCTACTCTTATGGAAGCTCAACCCATTTTGAACTCAATTAACCCATATAGTCATGGCCCAACATGTTAAGCATCAGCCAACCTGAAATAATAGGCCCATTGGACCAACCCATCTGCACTAAAACCCTAAGAAGCCTTCTCCCCACCCATTTGGCTACTAAGGCATTCATTTTCTGCAGAATAAGACAAAGAAATTCGCATGTTAGAAAAGGGGCTAGGGTTTCTCAACATTTTGGCTCAGATTTGCACTCTTGGAGGAAGATTTAGCCAAGGTAGGTTCTATAAAACTTGACCCTCTCATCTTTCTCTACATTTTGGTCCTATTGGTTTGTCATTTAGGGCATTCTTCATTTCTTCTTAATATGAAATCTGGTTTTTAGATGATTATTGCAAGATTTCCTATGCTAAAAGTTAGAGGGATGATTGGGTAAGCATTTCCCTTCCATTTTGTATATTGTTTTGTTGGAAAATGTTTCCAAGGATTGATTTTCATAATGGGTTCTGCTATTATGCGAAATTACAAGGAGATGAAAGTGAAACACTGAAGTTTTCTAGATTTGATGACTCAAATCCGAATTTTGGAATGTCCCATAGTGTGTTTGTGACAACCCTAACTTCTAATCATAGTAATTATAGTTAAATACGCGAGTAATGATTAATGATCAAAGTTTGGAGTCATTATGATTAAATACATCATGAAAATATAAGAACGTTTGAACCTTGATAATATTAGGGTAATTAACTATACAGCCACACATGTGAGAATGCACAAGAGAAATTATACTATCATGAGGGGTTTGTGATTCACCTATCCATCACTTCCAATGCATAAAAACCTCTTACATGTGTTTCTACATCATTCCCTAACATTGCCATTAGAGAAACTGAGGTTTCTAGGCTAAAGGTAGAGGCTTGGGAACCTTCGCCACAACTTGAAACTCTCCCGCCGTGGCTAAGTTAGTTACTGGAGCTCAAAAACTAAGTTTTTCACTTTGTGTTGCGGCCCGACCTTTCGTATCGCAGCTAAGTCACTCTCAAGAATCTTATTGGGCAACTCACATGAATCTCCTTATGGCGAGCCTACGTGGTACTGTAACAAAAATGCCTCCTGAAGCTACTGTTTGAAGTCTGACGATTTTCGCCTCAGCGGGATACATTTACGCCATGGCAAGACTAGCTACTGGACACTCCTTACCCACTTTCCTCTACTTGAGCCGCGGTAGGACATGTTGCGTTGCGACCAGTTTACTCTCTATCACCCTCTATGGGCAACATTTTGCTTTGAGCCATGACGAGATTCCTCGCGCCGTGGCTCCCCTCGCCTCTATCACACTCTTAGCCTTGGCGAGACCTTACTACTCGCGACGTAACCTCCTCTTGCAACTACATCTTCCATATTTCATTCCATGTACTCAAATTCTACCCCTAGAGACACTCTAGGACCACTCTATCTCAATTTGTGGGGCTCTAATAGTTTTGATTCACCTAACTTACCCAACTTATCTATCATTACTAGTTCAAGACTTAAGTGTTAATTTCTACTCCTCCAACTACCTTATATCAACAAGTTCATAGAGTAATAACAACAAGAATTCATGAACTATCAACAATTATCATTCGATACATATTCCATTAGAGATTCTATACATCACTAGTTTAAGTTGACATCTGATGTATCAAGTGATTACAGTCCCTATGCTTGGCAATTTATGATGCAATGCGATAATTACATAAAACTAGTGGTCTAGTTATACAAATACAATCTAACAAAGTTTCTAAACCTACCTACTACTAAACCATATAATAAGCTTCCATTAATTTTCTCCTTGCCACTAAGAGGTCCGGTCTCTAAAAATGTTAGCCCACAATCGGGGTAAGATAAACAATCTCAGTAAACAAGAGCTAATTCTATATATATGTACAGATTAATCAATACAATGTAATTTCATAATATCAACACCAAAATCATCAATTCAATTTGTAAATGAACTAGTTGAGCTACTAATGACTACTTTCCCATGCCAACAATCACACAACATGTTAATGGCTAATAACACTGGGAGAGGTCCGTCTGTGACACCTACTCCATAATGAGCACAACCAGGGCTTAGTGCATCTGAAGTCTAATCACAACTCGATGCCCGATCAATGCACATGCACAGGTGGCAGTCGTACCATAACTCCACCATGGACTCGTAAGGTCCAATCATGATAACAATTCAAGTAGTTAATCAATCATTTAGTATTTCAAAATCATATATGTGCCAACAATAATAGATTAACAAGAACATATACATGGAATTAGGAAATTAACCCCAGTTACCTCAATGAAGACAATTACTTTGCCTCTAGCTACCATTATAATTCAAATGCACACCAAGCCTAAAACAAGTATAGTCATTATCGTTTCTAGCAATAAATCATATATCTAAAGGGTTAAACCACCAATGGCTACCTAAAAGTTACTTACCTAGTTTCTTAAAGAGTCAATTGCACCAATTCAAAGTCAAGACAACAAAGCTCATAATGGTTCACTCCCCACATCTCCATTTTCGCACATATATAAGCCATGCACCAAAAGTCAGCCCAAATGATGAAAATTTAGTACATACATCTCATAAAAGGAGAGAAATTACTTACTCATACATTTAAGAGGTTAAATGGATTGAGTTGAGCCTCAACTACTAAGAACACACCATTGGACATTCCTAAATTCGGATTTAAATCATCAAGCCTAGAAAATTCAATTTTTCACCTTTATTTCCTTATAATTTTACACAATAGCAAAACTCATTATGAAAATTAGTCCTTGGGGACATTCTTCAGCAAAATAATACACAAAATAAGAGGGAAATTCTTACCCAATCATCCCTCTAATTTCTAACTCTAAAAATCTTGCAAGGAAACACCCAAACACCAAATTTCAAATTTGAGAAGGAGATAAAAATGCCCAAAACCATAAACTAATCAAACCAAAATGAAGAGGAGAATGAGAGGGACATGTTTTATATAGATTACCTTAGCCAAATCTTCCTTTAGAAGTGAGAAATGGTGAAGGAATGCAAAAAAAACCCTAGCCCCTCTCCTAACATGCGAATTTCTTCTCTTGCCTTTTATGTTTTTTGCTGAATGGGGGGAGAAATTACTGAACCTTCAAAGTTATTAAGAGGAAATGGGTTGACCCATCAGGCCATGGTCCACTTGGGTTCTTTCTTTTTATCATTGGGTCTTTGCTTGGTGAGGTGGTCTGTAGAACACTTTGAATTAAGATGAAGCGTGCTAACCTTAAAGCCTAAATTCTAGTGGGTTTAAAGATTGGTGTTAGTTGGGCTAAGTCTCATGAGTTGGGTTATAGAGTTGTAGTTGGGTCAAGCCAAATTTCAAAAGTCCATTTATTTTGGGTCTACACCTATAATCATTAGGCTCAAATATTATCCATGGTCTGATTTATTTTTAGAATTGGGCCAAGGTTCATCAGTTTGGGCTGCAAATTTTTTTTTTTATGTTGGGGATGGAATGTGTTGATCTAATAGCCCAAGACCTAATTGGCCTCACTTCCCCAAATTTGGGCTAAGGCTAAATAGGCTCTTGTCTCATTTAAATTCACTAATAAGGTTTGGGCTTTCCAAAAAATTTAAGTTAAGCCTACAAAGAGACTAGTATTGGGCTCTCCTACTAAGCTTATGGCATAATTGGGCTTCTACATTTAGTCCAAAACTCAATTAAGTTCTCTATATTTCCTGAAGTAAAAGTCCACCCTCTTAATTAATTTTGCTAATTAATCCATGTTACTCCCTAATTGCCATAATTAGTCTTAAATAAATTTTGGGGTATTACAGTATTCTTAGTAGTTGAGGTTCAACCCAGTCCATTTGACCTCTTAAGTGTATAGATAAGTGTTTCCCCTTCTTTTATAAAGTGTATGTGCTAAATTTCTATCATTTGGATTGACTTTTGATGCATGGCTTTTACATGTGCAAAAATGGAGATGTTGGGAGTGACCCATTGT
The DNA here is from genome assembly GCA_026724425.1 of Erythrophleum ivorense. Lineage (NCBI taxonomy): Eukaryota > Viridiplantae > Streptophyta > Magnoliopsida > Fabales > Fabaceae > Erythrophleum > Erythrophleum ivorense. The sequence continues at coordinate 482,184 of JAIUCV010000336.1, read as the reverse complement.
GAGTTCTTGGTGTTATAACCTTAAATTGGTGCAATGGACTCTTTAGGAATTTGGGTAAGTGATTTCTAATGAATTCTTAATAAAATTGATCAATGAATAAGAAAATCTTTCGTTAATAATGGTTAAATGATAATAATTATACTTGTTATAGGCTTGGTGGGCCTTTTGATTATCTTGGTAGCTAAAGGAAGAGTAATTGGGTTTCATTGAGGTAATCTGGGTTAACTTCCTAATTCCATGTATATGCTCATTTTAATATGATATTTGTTGCATATGTTTGATTTTGAAATGCTAAATGATTGGTTGGCTACTTGAATTATTGTTGTGATTGGACCTTGTGAGTCTATGGTAGAGCTGTGATGCGGCTGCCACTTGTGCATTGTGCTTCTATCGAGCATGGGATTATGATCAAACCCCTGAATCCACTGATCCCAGGTTGTACTCATTAGGGAGTTAGTGCCGTGGATGGACCTATCCCAATGTTATTGGCCATTAACATGTTGCATGCGATTGCTAGTATGTGATAGTAGTTACTAGTAGTCCAACTAATTCATTTGCTAATAATATTGATGCATTCGGTATGTTTTCTATATAATTACATTATGTTGATTAATCTATACATATGTAACACCATATTTAACTACCTTGCCTTATTCATATCTTAGCTTTCTTCCATTAGTCTCACAAGTTTTTTAAGAAAATAGTATTAAAAATTTCAATTACTTTTGCGTTACGTTATGGATAAAATTTTCATGTTGTATCCTGTGGACCATATGAACTCATCCATTTCATTTTTATATTTAATTACATACATGCAACTCAAAACCATCTCAAGATGCTGCCAAAAACTTGAGCTCATGACACATATACACAAAAATCACATGTTCAGCCTTGGATTTGTGTGCCAAGTTACTGTTATAAATTTTGTAAAATTATAACTAATTCTAAAAAAATAAAATCAAGTACACTATACCATTCTGAAAAGCTATAGATGTCTAATTCATGCTAAAAATAATTCTAGACCAACCTGTCTAGCTACTAGAAATTGATGGAACCGTACCTAAACTTAGCTGTCACTACTAGTACTGACATAGAATTTTAAAAATTCATATCTCCCTACTCATACATCCAATTGGGGTGATCTTGGTGGCCATAGAAAGCTTATCATATATAGTTTATGCTTGTAAAATTTTATGAGCATTGGATACCATTTGTCCCTCGAATGACGTAGGAGAAGAAACTAACCATATAAACAGTAACTATACCAGAACAACAAAATTTTGGCAACTTTTGAAATTCATAATGAATTCCATGGAGCTTCAAATAATCTATTCTTTAGATTTCAAAAAGTCTCTAGATGAGACTTATATGCATGCCAAATTTCATGAGGAAATTCGTTCATTTGGTCAGATTGTGCTATAAGGTTCCAAAATGGCTCTTTTTATGCTTCTTAAGAGTCATAAGGGGTCCAAATTTGCTTCCAAGGCTTTCATGGCCACTTGAGCACGTGGGAAAGCACCATGATGGTCTATTAAACATGTCTCAAAAGTCCATAAAACTAGATTTCATAAATTCACTCTCCCACTCCATGGCATACACAAGAATATACAAGTTTCATCTTGCCATTCAATGTCAAAAAGTTGCTATATCATTCACATGGCATCAAATCTCATATATACATCAAGTATCTATGTAATTATACATGTTCAAATGGTTATACAACATATTCATCATAAGGTTACATCATATGCAATCAAAATGGTTACAAAGTAGACAAAATCACACACTTTCTTGTCAATATTTCTCCTTCAAGCTTAGTGGCTCCTATTTCTTGGTTTACTTGGTCCACCTAGACATATTAGGCAAATGGTGAGGAAGAGATGAGATTCTAAGAATTTCAATAGCTCTTCTCCCTTTCAACTATACATAAAGGATGCAAATTCAAGTCTAAAAATGCATGCACGGACATCATACATTACATAATCATTAATGTAACATTTCTTGCATCTAAGAAGTCACATAATACATATATAGGCTTGCCAAGTAAATAGTTTAGCCTCACCCATTTTCTTTGAGGATTTTGGACTTACTTCACCTATTTTCTTAAGAAAAGCTAAGCCTCACTGTTTAGAGACTTTTAACTTTGTCTCACCCATTCTTGGGGGCTTTTGGCTCATCTTTACCCTAGCTAAGGGACTTTTGGCTTCACCATACTCAAGCAAACCAAGACATGTCCATAAAACATCATTCAAGTGCATAATAAAGCATTGTGGTACCATGGCATATAGATACATCCTAAAACATCTTTCATGGCTTAAAATATATACACACATATTCAAAGATAAGATAAACACCTACTCATACATGAGAGAAATAAGAGGGAGCTACCTTGGTTACAAATGCACACTTTTCCTTTTGAAAATGCTTTCTCTCCCTCTGCCACACACTCAAAAGGATGTAATTCTTGATGCCTTTGGCCTAGACACATCATATGGAAGCCAATTACACTCTTGGAACAATTTGTAAAGCCACACATTCATTTCAAAAGTTAGATTGTTCCTATGGCTCATTTATGGTTCCATAATGCACCTAATGAAGCAACACCCATAATCCATGATCTTGGTTCCATTATTTCCTTCCATTTATAGTTCTTGACTCCATTTAGACCTCTTGAAGTCATCACACAATCCATTTAAGGAGCCTAACTACATTTTACTTCTTTAAGTCACAATATGAAACTTATGGTACCATCTCATTTCCTAAGGTTCTTAAAATTTTTCCAAATCTTCCTCTCATCCTCTCCCATCATATATGATACAAAACCAAGCTTGGAAGAAATTAAAACACTCTTTTGGTGCTCCTTCCATGTTAGGCTAAGACTATGTTTCAATATGGCACCAATGGAGTTGTTTTGATTTCTTTAGTGGAATAAGCATGTGAGAGGCTCTCTTGGTGTCTTAGAAACTCATATAGACTCTTAAACACTTTAATTTATGGCTAGAACTCATCTTACAAACTAAAGTGCAACTAAAACCCTAGCTTTTCTATCTTGCAATTTCATAGGTCTTTCTTTGTTTCCTTTGCATATTCTTATTCTCCTCACTCATTTTTCTAAGATTCACCCTTGGTTTGGTCCAAAATTTAAATCCTCTTGGCTGTCCCTATCTTGGCTAAAATACTTAAGAAGAGAAATAAGAAAGATCAAGCATGAAAGTAGCAAAATACTTTGTTTTCCTAGCCTTTTTTGGATGCTCTTTTTTTTGCTTGAATTCTTCTTCTCAAACTCAAAATTTCCCCACTTGGTCTGACCTCAAAATAGACCCACATACATCAACAAATCCATAGAAAGAAGGAAGAGAAGGAGGAGAGCAAGTTTGCTAAAGAGAAGACTAGGAAATTCTATGAAAACATACATTTCTTGACTTATTTTTGCTCTTCCTCTTCCCTTCTCTTGTGCACCACTCTCCCTAGGTCTCTCTTCTATTTTAGGGCAAAAATAAAACCATCCAAATGAGGAGGAGAGTGGGGCATGACATATATATAGGTGGGGAATTAAGATTGTTCTAAAGAAATTTCATTTATGTCCCATAAACTTGGCATTTTTGTTTTCAGTTCATTTTAGATCCTTTTTGAAAATCATCCTCTCCATCATAAAATTTGGGTTCTCAATCTTATAAAATGCCTTTGGAATCACTCAATTTGGAGCTAAAACATTCCAGAATGAAAGGGTCAAAATTCAGGTCAACTAACTTTAAAAAACATACACCGAAGGGGTTTTAACTATCTTGGGACTTCCCATGATTTTCAGGGCCTTTGAGAACTCTAGAGAGCTCAAATTTTTTATTTAAAAAGCCTTCCTGTGAGTATTCTAAAATTTACCCAAAATTACGAAAATATTATTACGTTACGTAGCTATTTCATTAAATTCTGTTTGGTTATTTTAGCTTCTATTTCAAGACATCTCTAACCTCCTAATTTTATTACTTAATGTCTAGATTATTATTCTAAAATTTTTGGACCTTGGCCAATCCATTTCAGGGGACTTACCTTTGAAACATATCTGCTTTCATCGTTTTTATGAGGACTAGACATTACAACATATATATAGAATTTGCCTCTTGTTATTGAGATTGTATATCTCACCCTAATATGGGCTAACATTTTCAAAAATCGAACCTCTTAGTAGTAAAAAGAAGCTAATGAAAATCTACTATGCTAGTTTAGTAATGTATAGACTTGAATGTCCTATGTAAATTGGGTTTGTATAGTAGGTATGTTAGTATTGCTTATTGTGTTGTATAATTGTGACATTACATCATGTATTGCCAAGTATAAGAACTGATTTTATAATATGAGGCATTATGGAATTGGTACTTATGATTATATATAGATGATTATTAATGACCACTTTGATATTCAATGACCTCTAAACAATTAGTATTGTAAAATTGACGTTTGAGCTATTAGTATAAAGGATTTGAAGGTTTGGGCTAGTTTAAATGTGTTCTCTACACCTAGTTAAAGTGTTTAAAGGAATTTAGAATCCATCCTTTAGGTTTTGAATTGTCACTTGAAAGCTTTAGAAGCAACTCTTTGTTTTTGTTGTCATTATAATCATTTGCTGTCATATAAGGTGTAAAGTGGACATCAATGCTTGGCCAATTGTGTTTTTGAGTTTGGTTATGGTTTAAGAGCCTTAAAGGACATGGTTAAGTTGTTTAGGTCATGTTAGTTGTGAGTCAATCCATTCCCTGGGCATACCTTGGCTCATTTTGCTATTATGAAAAGTCATTGGGTGATTTTATGGATGTTGCATAGTCATATGTTGCATCTGAGGCTGTTCTGGGGTTTTGGAGATAGAGACATGTTTATTTTGTCCATTGAAACTTGTTCAAAGTTGTTTAAGGTCAATTGGTAAGAAAAATACATTTATGAAATTGTCACTTGTGGCTTTATGTACCTTTGCTGTATAATTGAAGTTAGAATGATTAGATTAGCTTTTAATCCTCGAGTTAATAAGACAATTGGATGGAGATTTTAGGAATGTAAACCCTCTAATAACCTTGCCTTTTAGCCATTAGAAGACCCTAGGATTATTCTTGAAGTGGTAGTAAGTTGTTAGTTCGTTCTTTTAAATTTTTAGGTGCAATACATTTTCAAGTTGTGCCTAAGTTTTCCCAAGTAGTGACCAAAATGAGCTGATAGTATTCCAGTAGCGACTTTGGCTGTGGTGTAAAAGTTTTTGGCCACGATGCAAGAAGTTGGCTACGGCATAAATATTTTTTGCCATGGCGAAAATTGTGTCTGTGTCAAAATTTGATCAAAACCCAAGTTTAAGTACGATGTAAGTTCTTCAAGTGGCACAAGTGTAGAATTCAGCTTTTAGAAGTTCCAAAGGCCAAGTTGGTTGTAGTGCAACCATTCGAAGCTGCAAATTAAGTCTTGAAACCCCCAATTTAGTTATAAATGCTTAATTTTCACTATGGTAATGATGAATAATGACTTTTAGTACAATATATATATATATATGTTTTTAGGCTTCTTAAAGGTATTTTGGTTTAGACACAATTGTTAATGAGAGGTTTGAATAACTAAAAATAATAATCTCGTTATACAACTTGATTGTGAATATTGATTAATTAAAGGTTCAAATTTTTTCATATTTTCATCCATGGCTAACTCATTAACCGAATTAGACCTTAAGTGCGCTCAATTAAGAATACAATTATGCTTAATTAACTTCATTAGTAGTTAGGGTTGTTACATGACTCAACTAGTTGCTAAGCAATTTCTAATAGCTGTTCAACAACTGGATCAACTTGGTAATAGTCAATAGTTTGTGGATTCCCAATAACTAGTTATTTAATACCAATTTGTACTTGGGAAGTATGGATCACAACCAATTTGTACTTGAGGTAGGCGCTTAAGTACTATATTAATTATTTTTAGAAAACAAGTTTTATGTTTAATTACTTCCACAAATCAACTCTTTCACAAGAGAACTTTGCATTTATTGACTCTATAATTCTAGTGCTAGAAGGTGGATAATAAAATCTATATCCCTTAGACTTTTAACATATCTAATGAAGCAGCCATTAATAGTCCTTAGATCTAGCTTCTTTTTTTATGGATTATAAATCCTTACCTTAAATGGGTATTCTTAAATATAGATATGTCTTAAACTCGATTTTCAACCTTTAAATAACTCAAATGGCATCTTCTTAACAACCTTAGTTAGAACTCGATTAAGAATATATGTAGCCGTCTTAAGGGCTTTAGTTTACAAGGATTTAGGAAACTTAGAATTACTTAGCATGCTTCATACCATGTCCAATATAATATTCGGTTCCTTGTTTTACTACACCATTCTAGTCTAGAGACCCAGGCATGGTGTATTGGGTAACAATCCCACGTTCTTAAGTATACTTAACAAATGGACCAAGTACCTATTTGTCTTCAATATATCTACCATAGTGCTTACCACATTTGTATAATCTCACTATCTTAATTTGCTTACCATCTTGTTTCTCTACTTTAAATACCTTAAAGGCATCTAGTGTTTCATTTTTATTATTAAGCAAATAAAGATACATGTATCATAAGAAATCATTAATAAAGGTGATGAAGTATTTTTTACTACTATAATCCATATATGGACCATAGATATTTATATATGTGATTCCTAATATGACAAAGCTCCTTTTAGCACCTTTCTTGTCTTATTAGTTTGTTTTCCTTTAATGTAATTTATACAAGTATCAAAATTAGTAAAGTCAAGAGTATTAAATACTCCATCATTTACCAATCTTTTTACCTCTATATTGAGATATGACTCAGTCCTTGATGCCATAACATAGAGGAATATTCATTAGTAATACATCTCTTAAAACTTATGCTGCTAGAAGCATGCATTGAATCATAAGAGATATTGTAACAACCCAGAAAAAGAAAATAGAAAAGAAATGAGAAAAGAAAAAGAAAAGAGAAAGCTGGAAAATTTTCGAAGAGCTGAAAATTTTCTAAGTCTTCTCGCCATAGCGAGAATGCCCCCTCGCCGTAACGAATATGTTCCTAGCTATAGCGAGTGCGGCATTCCATACAGAAACCAGGGAGTTGCTCGCCGTAGCGATGCCATAGCGAAGGCAGAGGTCTGGAACAGACACGATCTCGCCATAGCGAAGGTCTAGAATAGACACAAGTTCGCTGTAGCGACGCCATAGCGAAGGTAGAAGTCTGGAACAGACACGAGCTTGCCGTAGCGAGGGCACTAACTCGCTATAGTGAGAGCGATCCAGAAAAGCGAGAAAAAGAGAATTGGACTTTTTAAAAGCTTCCAAATCTCTTCTTTCTTTTTCTAACCAACTCAAACTCGTCTTAGGAGAGAGAAAAGGGAGGAGGAGAGAGAGAGAAGCTGAAGAGAAGAAGAAAGCACAAGAAAGGTAAGGATTCTCATGGCTTCCTCTTAGTATGTTGCCCTTCTCCCCTTTTCCCCTCTTTCCTACGGTTTAGATAGTAAAAATGGCTAGGTCTTGAGTCTGGTTCAGAAGAGAGAGAGAGTGGGAAACCATTCTCGAGGGAGATTAGAAGCACATAGTCTTCTCTTTCTTGCTTTTCCCCTTTCTTAAGAGCTTAAGAATTGAGAAAAGAGAGAGGATAGCTAATGGACTCTAGTGAGAGGAAGAAACCTAGGTTGAGAAGCTCAGTAGAGTTGATTAGAAGTAATCCCTAGCTTAAGAATCAAGTACTAAGGCATTGATTCCATGCTTTTGTGTGGTTAGGCTCAAGAGAAGCTCTCCCATCTAGAAGTTGTTGTGAAACCAACAAGGGAGGAGACAAGTGAAAGAGCAAGTAGTGAATAGCTAGCAAGGTAGTTCTCTCCACTTTCTCTCATACATAATTGTGTGTTTACATTGTCTTGCTTGTGTGTATGAATGATATGAGCTATGAGAAGTATGTTAGCATGATGATATGTTGTAAATTGAAATGATGATTTATATGATTGTTTTGGATTTTGCTTGAGGAAATGGAAAAGCCAATAACCCTATAGCCCAGGTGAGGATGAGCCGAAGCCCTAAGTTGGTTGAGACAAGAGAAAAAGGTCTCCCAAAAGTGAGGTTGACTCCCAAAGAGTAAGGGTTGAGTCTAAGGACCTCTAAAGTGTGGGAAGGCAAATCCAAAAGCCACAAGGGAATGGGTGAGGCCGATCCGAGTACTTAGCAAGCTCTTGAATGTTATGCATGGCCATTTCATATGTTTTAAACGTTTTCATCATGGTTTTATATGCTAACATGCCATACATGCATAATGAGACTTGTTGCATGCAATTTATGTATGTTTGAATGAGAGTTGAACTACTGAGATTCTCCGAATCTCACCCTCCCTCTCCACCATCCAACCATGTCAGGTGGGCCAAGTGAGATTAGAAATGGGAGCAACCACCACCAAGCATGAAGCTAGGGATAGAAATGAAGAAGAGTGTAAAGGCTTTTTGTAATACATTGTATATGAGAGTTGTAAATGTAAAGCAATGTATGTATGAATGATGTATGTATGAGAATGAGGTTTATGATAAATGAAAAGGTATGTTTGATGTGAAATGATCAAAAGTAGTATAGACCATATGGGTGCATAAGTGGGCATAGGGTAGTGAAATTCTCCAATCTAAGTTATTAGACACTTGAGGCATGATTGATAGCTCCTATAGATGCTTTCTCATGTGCTCAAGGAGTCATAGAAGTAGAAAAACCAAGATTGGACCCTATGAGCCCCACTTTTGGCCAAGAAAGGGCCTTCTTGCACATGATGTCATAGATTAGCCATATGACCTCTTCTTGTTATGAGATTTGACATGTAGCTAGATTATGTTTAGAGCTTTCTGGGAAGCTAGAGTTCATGTCATTTAGAGGTCTGTAGCATTTTCTATGATCTTTCAAAGTTGACATCAGAAAATCGGATTTCAAAAATCACTGTTCATTTGGTCAGTTTGAGAAACGTGTCATCCGAGGGGAAAACGTAGTCCAATGGCTACGAAATTTTATACACTGAAACTAGATGGTCACAGTGACTTGTAGGAACTGGAATCACCTCATTTAGAGGTCTAGAGAGGAAGTTATGCAATTTCGAAGTTCCTGCCCAGAATCAGACACCCAACCAGACCCGAAGTACTGTTTCATCGGTTTCCGGGAAATCGGCTTGGTGAACTGATCTGGAGATATTTTTCTCCTCTAGCTAACATCCACATATTTCCATAGAGATATAGTTAGGAGTATTGGATTTTTTTGGAATTAGTTAGACATTTCCAAAGTCCATATCAGTAAATTGTGACAGCAAAGAAGCCCCCTCTGACCAGTGAACGATTTTGATGTCAAACGCAGAGTATGTGAGATAATGAGACTTCTACTTATTTTCCCCATAAAGTAGATGTCTCAAGCTTTCTAGAATGACCCAGATCATGCAGATACAATTTTTCTGCATTTAGTTATGAATTTTCAAACTTAGCCCAGAAATGAAGCAAAATCTGCCAATAGCGATAATGCATGTCTCCAATCCCTTTTTGCTTTCCATGAGTTCAAAGCATATGGTGGGGATTGAAATAAGTCTCAATAGTGTAATTGAGCATGAGGAAGCATAGAGAGAGCTCAACCGGTCCATGTTACTTCTAAGTGGATCTCTACCCACACATAGTGCCATAGAGAAAGAAGCATAAGGTAGAGAAATTATCTCCCTTGTGAGTTCCGCATCTGTACAAGAGTAAGAGGGCATGTTGGGTATGAGCTAGAGGTTAAGGTGTTACAGATATTGTCTTGTAATTGAATTTTGAAAAAATCATCACACATTGTACCATTCCTTACAATATTAGATTTATAGAATAGCTTGAACATATTGTTTGAAAATTCAAAGAAAAATCTAAATGGTATAAATTTTGATACAGAAATGAAATTTCTAAAGAAACTTTGGCACATAAAAGTTCTTTTCTAAAATCAAAATAAAGCCAATATCAAGCACTAATATGCACGTTTCTATAGCTTCCACTTATGAGCTTATCTTATTTCCAAAATTGTTGAATTGTTTATTGCCCACTAGCTTCGTTTGGTTTAAAAAATCCTACAAGGTATTAGAGATATGAATTGTAAAATCAAAATTAATCCACCATGTGTTACCATTAACATATACCATATTAGATTTATAGCAAAAGAATAATATTGAGTTATCTTTCTTATTAAGCCAAGCCTTGAACTTATGGCAATCTTTCTTCATGTGCCCTTTCTTCTTATAGAAGAAGGACTTAGACTCTTTGTTAATGTTAGATTGAATGGGTACCTTGCCCTTCCCATTTTGCTTTGGCTTGTCTTTTACCTTTTCCTTGTGTCATTGTATGTATACTTTCTCCTATTTCTACTAAAAGTCTTTATTCTTCTTGAACAGACATAGTTTGTAATTGATTTACTAAGCATTTCTCCTTTTATGTGTTGCAAAAGGCTTTGAAAGCCCTATATTGGGGTGCTAGGGAGGTCAAAAGAAAGTGCATTAGGAAGGATTCAAACATATCAACCTCAAAAAGTTTTAACTAAGCCATTATATTCCTTATTTGCATGATATACATATGCATACCACTTATGCCGATAAGTTTCAAAGTTGTTAATCTAGTCATTAGAATGCTTGCTAAGGCCTAATTCAAGGACCTTAAACTATTCATCAATGGCCTTAAGCAAGTCCAAGATGTTTTTATGTATTTTAACCAATCCACAAATGTTGGCAAATAGCTTGGTCTTAATATACATCATACTGAGGCAATTAGATCACTTTAGTGTTAATAAAGATCAAATTTTGAATTATTGCTAGTATTCATGTGCATAAGAAGCTTATCATTTTTTATGGCATAATCAATGTCCACCATCCCTAATTGGACAACAATTTTGTCCTTCCAAACTTTATAGTTATCATTATTTAATTTTAGAACTTGGAAATTACAAATATTTAGATGTTGATAAGCTGCAAATAATTACATGCTATATCAAGATTTTAAGGCAATTAAATATTTTATGTGACATGTCCTACCAAAAACACATCTTTCTAATCATGAGCCTAGTAATAAATAAAACTGTTTGCGAGCTCAGATTTATTTAATTAAGTCATGTACAAACATGATGAGACTAACAAATTATATCTCTTATCTTAATTCCTTTGAGTAAAATAAGAAAAGAAAAATTAACTATCACATCCTAATTAATCATATATAATATGATAAGACTCTTGTAAAACAATTATTACCATATTTAACATATTAATTATAAAATTGATATCATTTCCTTTATGTGATCTTTAATTTAATTTTAATACCTAATGTACAATTTTAGAATAATTACATGTGTTATGGCTAAACTTTAATTAAATTGAGATTATAAATATCGCATGACATCTTAAAATTAAATGTTTCTTTATGACTAAACATAAATGTATAAATAAACATTTCATAATAAGAATTAAACAATTAATCAATTAATCAATTAATCAATTAAACAACTATGTAAAAATATGATTAAATAATTAAATAAAATTATACCCTTAATTTTAACCCAAATGTATCATAATTATTGCTTATAAATTAATTAATCAAAATTAGGCATAGATTAAAATGACACCATAAAATAATTTTTGATGAAAGGCTCGTTAACATTGTCAAAAAAAGTAATTTTCCTAAGTTTTTGGACAAATTAAATAACAATTATTAATTTTTGACATAATAAATGGCCAAAAGAAGATAATCATTAAATTTTGGAACATAATTTGCCCAAAATATTTTGCTCAAAACATTCCAAAAATAAATTAATTTTGGCCCATTAAAAGTCTTGTGTGAAATTTGTACAAAAATAGACCCTAATAATTTCAATAAATTTGGTCCCTCAAAATAATACCCAAAAGTCCAAGGTTACTAAAATAATTGGCCTTAAATGGCCCAAAATAATTCTAGCCATAAATGCTCAAAAAGACCAAAAACAAATGACCCAACATATAAAATATATTTTTTTATGGTTCTTAAATGGCTAGAAAATAAAAAGATAGAAGCCCAAAATTTTGGCCAACACAACAAAGCCAACAGAAAACCAATAAGGCCAAAAAAATGGAGGCCCAACAACCAAAACGGATGTTCTATTTGAAAAAGACAAAATGATATGTCGCTTATATAAAGGTCAAAATGTGGCATGCATTATCAATAAAACAACTTGTTATTTATACCCTCCATCTATAACATTCAGTATCTTGTCTTAATTGGATCTGGTATTTTAAGTAAAAGGGACTTTAAAGTAATATGAGATAAGATTAAGCAAGAGTAGAAGATTAATTAGGATGTCAAGAAATGAGGTTAGGAGATCACTTACAATATGGAAACAATGCCAAAGTAGCTATATATGGTTCAAGAGTGAACTAATGACAAAATTATAATTTTGAGTAAAATTTTAGAAATTCAAAAGAAAAAGTTTTAAATGCCAAAATTAAGTCCACTAATCTTTGAAAAATCATAGGGACTATCAGAATTGGTTAAAATTCTTATGGCATGTAAAACGAGATAGATGATGCTGCAATTATAAACAGAGCCATTTTCACTATTTTATGCCATTTGAACCTAAAAAATAATGTTTTATGTAAAAGAACACTCAATTTTGTATAGAGAGCAATGAGATCTTGAAAAGTTTGAAAAATGCCAGAATAGAGTGAATTAATACCCAAGGATAAAATAGTTATTTTGAAAAAAATATAAAGGAGGCTTATATGAGAAGCCATTTCTATTCATCTTCATCACGCCACCTATAGAAGGTTGGAAAGTCTTCTATAGCATTAAACATAAGGGAGGAGAGAGAGAGACTTTAAGCTCTAATTAGAGTAAGTAAATGGCCTTTATTCATTCTTTGTCAGTATAAAGTTTACTTTACACAGAGAGAGCTTTCTATTAGTGGCTTTTTCTTCATGATAGGAGGAAATTCATATCTAAGCCAATAGAGAAATTTGCTTCTTTCGAAATTCCTATTGATGGGAATTAGTCTATGCTAAAAGTGCTCCACATTGAGGTAAGTTTTCATCTAAAACATTTGAAAAATTTTAAGATTTTAGGCCCCAAAAGTTTCGACCAAGAGAGAGAAAATGATGAAGAAGAGTTTTCTTCATGTAATCTTCGTGCATTCAAGGGTTTTAGGCCATTAGGCCATAAGGTTTGTAACAACCCTAATTTTGAATTACTATAATTAGGCTTAATTAAATGGTTAATAATCACAAATCAAAGCTTAAAGTCATTATAATTAATTATATTAAGAAAAAGTAAAGAAATTTGAACCTTGATATCATTAGGGTTATTAGCTAAATAACCACAATTAATTGAATTTATAAGTGATCATAATTATCAATTAAGACCTTTGATTCATCTTACTATTGATTTCAACTCCCAAAATCCTCTTATAAATATTCCTAAGCCATTTCATAACATTATCATAGTAAATCTCAAGGTTTCTAAGTCAAAAATAGGAGGTTGGGAACCTTTGTCACCACTTGGACCTTCCCTACCACGGCTAAATTGGTTATTGGAACCTAAAACCAAGTTTGGGAACTCCTGCCATGACTTGGTATACCTGCATTGCGGTGTAAATGCTCTCGGGAAATACTACTCACACTTTCGTAAATCTCTCTGAGACGATAGCCGTGGCGAGTTGGAGCCTTACAGCAGCAGGCCTATGTAGTGGTGTAGCAGGAAAGCATCCTGGAACCTATTGTAGAAAGTTTCACGATCCACACCACGATAGGCCATACCTAAGCCGTGGTGAAATTAGCTATGGGAACCTAGAATTTTCCTCCCTCGATTCTCACCACGACTTGATCTTCTCGCACCACGGTGAATCTACTCTCTAGAGGACTCCCTACTAGACTTCCCCAACTTGCGCCACGTCTAAACTTCTTGCATCATGATAAGGTTGCTCTTTGTCACTTTCCCTGGTTGAAATTTTTGCCTTGCGCCGTGGTGAGACAACCGGCACCGCAACACTCCTCACTTCTAACTGACTCTTAGCCACGACTCAACTATTCTTGGCTACAGTGTGACCCTCTTCTGCACTTATACCTCTAAAATTTCGTCCCATACACTCCAACTCTCCCTCCAGCAACACTCTAGGGCCAATCTACCTTAATTTATAGAGTTTTAATGGCATTTATCTACCTAATATACTTAGTATGTCTCTCATTACCAAATCAAATCCTAGATGTTGATTCCTACTCATCTACTATCATACTTTATATATATCAATGATAGTAAGAAGGATTCATAGCTACTAACATTATCATCCAAATATAAATTCCAATATAGGCTCTATGCATTACTAGTTTAAGTTAGCAATTAAGGTATCACATGATTACATTCTCATAATAGACCATATCTTAAGATCAATAAGGTTTTATATCAAATATATAAGTGTATACATTAAATTCCAAGTTGTAACGAGTCTAACTCCCTATTACTTATATCAATGTTTACCAAAACACAAAATACATACACTTGACAACATGATTACATGATGATGCTATATAAAAAAGTAACAAAAATTAGCATATATCCTAGATTAGATTCATCTAAGTGCAGAATTTTTCACACATGGTCTTAGCTCATGGATGTTCTTCCACTTGCTTCCTTTTATCCTTACCTGAAGGACCTTCACTTGAAATAGTTAGCCCATAAAACGGGATGAGATGCAAATCTCAATAACCAAAGGTAAATTCCATTCATATATTCTAATTTAATTAACATATGTGCATGAAATTATATCGGCATTAGAAAATATACCAGTCATACCAGCAAATGAAACAATTAGGCTATCAATGACTATTATCTTATACTAGCAATCACATTTTCAAATGTTAAAAACCATTAACACTGGGAGAGGTCCGTCTATGTCACCAATTCCCCAGTGAGCTCAACCTAGGCTCAGTGTATATAAGGGTCTGATCACAACCTAATGTCCAATCAAAACATGATACACAGGTGGCAGCTACACCACGACTCCACCATGGACTCATAAGGTCTAAACATACAATTTAGATAGCTAACCATTCATTATGCATTCAAAATCATATTGTGCAATAGATAGAAAATTAAAGTAGACATATGTATAGAATTTAATATTAACCCCAGTTACCTCATTTGAGATAATTTTTTGAGAGCCGACAATAATGCTACTTCATCCTATGGACATAAAACCAAACGATCACTATTCCTAATCATCATTTATAGCAGTAAACCCATTACTCAAAGGATTAAACCATAAAGGACTGCTTAGAGAGCACTTACCCAGTCACTACAAGAACCAAACTCGGATTTGGTTGTGCCTATACTAGTAATCTCATAATAACACTTCAAATTTTAGGAAAATTCGCATAAAATCACCACTCATATCATAAATCAACTATAGGGGTCCTAAACTAGTAGAAGATGCATCAAAATAAAAAGTTTATACTTATCCAATATCTCTCTTAGCCTCAACCTCCGAAAATCTTCTAAGAAAACATCAAATAACCCATATCAGATTTGAGGTATGGGTGACAATGCTCCAAATGAAAAATTAATTAGGTCAAATTGAAGAGGTAGAAGAGAGGGTTAAGTTATATAATAGTTACCTTGGCTTATTTTGGCTTTAGAAGTGGGAAATAGGTCTAAGAATGTGATGGAAACCCTAGTCTCTAAGGAACCTCCGAATTTACTTCTTGCTCTCTAAATGTTTCTGTAGAATAGTGTAAAGGAGGAGGGTTTTCTCTTAAGGTTTTAATGAGAAATGAGATGACTCATCAACCCAAAGCCTAATTGGGCTCCCTTTTAGTTGCTAGGCTATGGTTTAATGAATTAGGTTGCAAAATTTCTAGGATTTTTAATGGAGTTTTAGGCTTATAACTCAATAAACTAGATTGGGCCTTTATTAATGTTTATCCATGAAATAGTTAAATTAATTATGGGCCTAGATTAAGTTCTAACCCAATTGAATCTTAAACCCACATTAATAATTTATTCCTCCATAAGTTTCACCTTCCCTTTCCACTTAATTATTTTCCTTAATTACCCATACTAATTCCCCAACTCATCATAATTACTTTGAATTATTTTCGAGGTGTTATAGGTTTTCATACCTAGCAGTAGTTTGCATTGAATTATAAAAAAGAACAAGTTAGAACATTAAAGGGGGATTTTTGTCCTAAGCAAGGAAGGGGCTAAAGTTCAGTTGTTTTGATCCCTATTTGACATATTTAGAAGTTTTAAGATACAAGGATCATGAATCTAAGTTTGGTTTAGCTTGAATCTTGAAAAACTCTAAGTAGAGTACTATAGGTACCAATTCGGCTTTATAGAAAATGGACTACCTAGGGAGTTGTTTCATTGATTCTAAGGTTTTAGATGGCTTAGATATAAAATATGAACACTAATGAAAGCATTGAAATAAATTTAGGAACCGCATTTTAACAAGTGAAAAGTTAGGGTTCAAGAATGCTTAAATAGAGCAATGTGGTTCTATGCATGTCTAAGCATGCTTGTGATGGCTCTAATGAGTCCCATTGGAGTCATATAAACTATGTATAATGAGATTTTGAGGCTTAGAAGTTGAATCTTAAAAGTTATCGCTTGAGGCTTAAGTTGACATAATGAGTTTTAAGGTTGTCAAGAGCAAAAATACTGAATGAATAGTGTCAATGACTATATGAATAGTAAAAATAACATTTATGGTTTAAATTATGAGTTATAGAGGCTTAATTTTGCCTAGGATCCATGTTTAGTGAGATCTCTACCCTAAAGCCTAAGAAAAGGACAACTTGAAGGAAGTTAAATCCTAAAGGAATTTCGCAAGTTCTAGGCCACCAAATGAGGTAAAAATGAATATATTACATGATGTAAAAGCCACTTAAAAAGTGTGCATAAAGGGAATGTGAGAATGAGGGTCTTAAGTGCACTTTGAGTGGTCTAAGTTGTAACAACTAGGAAAAAGAAAAGAAAAAAAAAGAAGCTGAAAATTTTTGAAGTCCTAAAATTTTTTAAGTCTGCTAGCTATAGTGAGAAATGGGCTAGCTATAGCGAATGTATCTATTCGTTATAGCGAAAAAGGGTCTAACTATAGTGAGAGTGCCTTTTTGCTATAGCGAAAATGCTTCTAACTATAGCGAGTGCGGGCATCCCATACAAAAACCAGGGAGCTGCTCGCCGTAGCGCACGCCGTAGCGAAAATAGGGATCTGGGATGATACGTGCTCGCCGTAGTGAGAGTTAGTCCAGAAAAGTGTGAAAAAAGAGAATTTGACTTCTTAAAGCGTCCAAATTCATTCTTTTCCTTTAAATCGACCTAAGCTTCGTCCAAAGCAAAGAAAAGACTTGAAAGAGAGAGGGAAATTAGGAGAAACTAAGAGAGAAGGAAAGGAAGCTAAGGAAGAAAGGTAAGAACCTTTAAAGCTCTTCATGCTTCTTAATTCTATTCTTCTCCTTCTAAGGTTTCTTTCCATGGGTTGTTAAGTAAGAAAGCTTCGTTCTGACCTAGAATGAGTAAGAAACCCTTGAAAGAGAGTGTGATAAGTTAAGAGATGCAAAGAAAAGAGAAAAAGAATTGGTGAAATTCTAGAGAGAAAAAGAACCCCTAGTTCTTATGCTTTGTAGGGTTTATTATGCAAAACCCCCTAGCCTTTGTGAGTAATTGTTTGACTTCCAAGAGTAATTCCATACTCTTTGTTGTGTCTAGGCTCAAAAGAAGCAACTTCATTTAGTTGTGATTGTGAAATTAAGAAGGGAGAAGAGAAATTTAAAGGGAAGGCTTGTGTTAGCCGATAAGGTAGCTCTCCACTCTTTCTTGTTGCATTCTTGGATGTATATAGTCATTGTATGCTTAGGTAAGTGCTTGTTGTGTGAGACATGCCATATGTTATTACCTTGATACATTGGTATTAATATGCTTGTGTTTTGAGATGTGAAAAGTGTTCGAGTGAGGTAGTGCCGAAAGTCCCTTGAGACAGGTGAGGTGGAGCCAAAAGTCCCTAAACCAAGGGTGAGACCAATCCAAAAGTCCCAAAACTCGGGTGAGGTTAGACCAAAAGTCCCTAGAGCTTATTCTTGGCATTGATACGAAACCATGGCATGAAAAGCATGTGTTGTGTAATTGTGAATGGTTTGCATGCTTTGACTTGTTTATATGCCTTAATTGCTTCCTTGAATGAGTATAAGCTATTGAGATTCCCTGAATCTCACCCCCTTCTATCTCCCATCTTAACATGTTAAGTGAAGTTCAAGGAGAACCAAGTGCACACCAAGGAGCCAATTGAGCATGCTTAGGGAGTTGTGTAGCTATTTTAGTTCTCTTGATATAAAGAGGTGTCAAAATGAATATGCACCTACTATTTTTTAGATGTAAATATTTGAGCAAGTGTAAAAATATGTATAAATGATGTATGAACTATGTAGAGAGCCAAAGCAATGAAAATGTAGAATTTGGCCCTTTTGTGGCTTATACGTAATAGTGTATTTTGGCCCGTAGCATAATAAATTTGAAATGTATGATAATTTGGATCACTTGGGCATTCCATATATACTATGTTTATGCTTTAAAACTTGTCCAAGAGGTACTAGAACATGTGGGAGGCCATTTGGACCCACTTTGAACCATTTTAGGTGCCAAAACTGCCGAATTTGTAAGCTCCGTCAAAGTATGACCGAATGAGCTCTTCTTGATATGAAATTTGGCATGCCTCTAGAGTTTGTTGAGAGATTCCTGAGAAGCTAAAGTGGGTAATATTTGGAGATCTAGGGAATATTTGGTGAATTGTTGAAATTGAAGAATTTTCTTGTTTTGGTTATTGTACTATGCAACTAGGTTCGAAAATGAATCTGTGTCATTCATGGACCAAACGATGTCCGATTGTCATAAAATTTTATGGGGATAAACTAGATATCCACAATGACTTATAAACTAGAAGCACCTCAATCGGAGGTTTGTAGAGGGAGAATGAACTTTCTGAAGTTCTATGTCAGTATCAGGGAAGCTATCAGACTTTCGTTATTGTTCCATCCGTTTTTGAGGTCCAAGGGCTACTGAAATGATCTGAACTTATTTTTTTTCCTCTAGTTAACATCTGTAGCTTTCCAAATTGGTATATTTTGCCCAAATTAGATTTTTGTGAAATTAGTTATGAATTTTTGAAGTTTATGACAGCAAGCTGCACTAGTACCAGGGATAGACAGACCTCTGTCTCTTTTTCGATGTCAGACATAGTCCAAACACTGAGATTGTGGTAGGGCATTATTTTTATGTGAAGTTAATATCCAGAGCTTTCCAAAGAGTTATGGTTTTCTTAATTCTCATTTTTCTAGAATTAGTTATGATTTTCCAAAATTAGAGCTAAAAATCTGACTTTTAAGCTCATTTGAGAAATTACATTTTCTTGGTTTTTGGCTTCATATCCGTGGTTTATGAGTTTTTTGATGCTATGTATGAGTTGTATAAATGGAGTTTGAGTAGAGAATGTGAATGATGGGTTCACGGGACCCACGGGACAAAATATGACTAGTTAAACCCTAACTTAAAGTAGTAAAATACCACAGTTTATACTTGTTCTTTGAGAATCATATGGAATCAAGTATAAAGGGAGATTAGTTGGAGTTAAGTCATTATGGTGTTACATAAGTCATAGTTCAAGGGTCAAAAGAATAAGATTAAACAAGCATGGGCCTTTATTGATATGTGTGTCAATATTGATGTTTTTAAGCCAAACTAGTGGAAAAACATACCAATATTGGTGTGAGACTGAGGAGGGATCAAGAAGAGGTTAAAAAGCGTTTTGGCATTGGTTTTTGCTATTTCAAGATAGCCTACTCTTCCTTGCCTTTTCATACATGATGATTGTTTAAGCTTGATTGCATTGCTATACATTGATTGCTTTGATAACATGTATTATGATTGTTGTACTAGTTTTTAAGCTATGTATTACATGATGAGTGTATGGTTTATGGCTAGAGCTAAGGGACATGGAATTGAATGCGGTAGTTCACCCATGGGCCCAGAGGAAAAGTCAAAGCCAACTTAGATGTTGTGGCCATAATAAGAAGTAACAATATGTTTTCTAGTTTTCATGTTTCTTTATGTGATCTTGCATGCTTTTAATTTTTACTTAACTTCATATGCATATAATTAGTGGCTTGAGTAAAGCTATTAAGACTTTCCTAAATCTTATCCTTGTTTTTTATTTTTTCCCCATCAACCAATGCCAAGTGAAAGTGCAAGTACCAGAAAAGGGAAAGAACGGGCTAGTTCTCAGTGATGCCTAAAAGTAGCCGAGTTATGCTTATGCACATTTTTTTTATTTATGTTATATATTATTAAGATGAAATTAAATGATGAATTTAAATCATCAGTGATGTATATGTGGAACTAGTGTTTCAATATTAATGTTGTAACTATGTTTAAGTTTGTTTATCGAAAGTTGCATCTAATGAAGTATGTTTGCTCAATTGAGTTTTAATTGATGATTATAATGATTGTATTTTCCATTTTAGTGAATTTGGGCTGAATTCTGACCATTTGAATGGTCTGGATGGCTAAGTTTATTAAAGGGAATTTTGCCAGATTTTTCCCATAATTTAATGAATAGTTTTCAATTACTAATTGACAAGATAATTGGTAATAAAGGATTACCAATAATGAGCTAATTAAATTAGAAAGAAATGGAATCATAAAAAGATTAGTGAATATTCCTAGAAATATTTGGATCTGCATCTGCTTGTATGAGTAAAGTGGACTCTTTTATGAACCATAATAGCTAAGAAAAATGGGTAATAAGTTAAGGTGTTACACCATAAAAATGATTTGTTGTATACATCGTCTTCCACCTCTAGCCGAATTGTTTAGACTTGATCTAACTTGAGCCAAATCAAACCAATTTCACACCTGCTTTCAACTTGTAAAAAGACCTGGCCATTTCTCACATTCTTGGACTCTTTTTTAAGTGTTTCCAAAGCTAATTCCACTTTGAATTTCATGGGCAATAAATTTATTTAATCAAAACATGAAAACAAGGCTCATAAATGGCAATCCAAATTTGGCAAAAAACCAAAACCTTTTAAACTTAAAAAATGGCAAGATAAAAGCCTTTGGAGGCTCTAATACCAACTAATTGGGGCTATAACTTTGCTCAACTTGAGCAACAGACACCCAAATCCAAGATAATGTGAGTTCCAATCCCTAATTCATGTTGAAGTGGGAGAAAATGCAAGAAATGATGTGTTCATGCAAGTTATCACATGGGTGGATGGTGAAGATTCATATTTAAAGCGTAAATAATTGTAAAATCAACAAATTTTTTATAAAATCTAATCATATAAAATTATAATAAAATATATTTTTTTAAAAAATTACTAGTATAATTGAGAAATCAAAATGTTATTTGAATGTATTTTTACTTTTTATAAATTGAGAGAGATAGAGAGAGATAGAGAGAGAGAGAGGAGAAATAACTAGTTAAATTCATAGAGTTTAGATGTTTTGTCCATCCCTAAATTTATGGTGCTTGGATGTCTCAATAATATGCCACGTTGATGTCATGTCCTTCCCTTGTGGACCACTTAAACAAAAAGCCACTTAGATATAAATAAAAAATATATATCAAAATTAAAATTTCACTTTTTTTTGTTTTCTTTAATTCAAGCATACTTTAAATTTCAATGACTAGTAACGTTAGAAGTCAATTGCAACTTACGTCTGATTTTGAACCACGGCCACATTAGAGAAGGGCCGAGTTGAACTGGGCCATTAACTAAAATGCGTAGCCCATGGGCTCGCCAACACTTTGTTTTTTTATGAAAGTGAAAACTGTGCTACGTGATTGGTTTTTTTTTTTTTCCTTGTGTTATATGATTTAGGGGTCCTTTGATTTTAAAAGAAATAAAAATGTTATGGGTGAGTGATTTGGATTAGGTCATTGGGTAGGATTTGTATAGAATATATATATATATATATATATATATATAAAGGATGTCCTATCAAAAAGGAAAGATTGAAAGAGTCTAGAAAAGAAAAAGAAAAAGAAAAACCCATATGGGCCGACCCTTCCCAACCAATCCCAAACTGAGGGCTGTATTGAGACAAGCTGAAAGCCCGTTTACTAAATGTGGGCCAACCCCATTTTGACTGGGCTACCATTAAGGTAAAACATTTTTAAACCAAAGACCAAATACGCATTTGAATCTCATTTTTCGTTAGTGTAGTGTTCAATTATTTGTTAACGGTATTATTGGCTCAAAAAACATCTATTTGTTAATAGTATTCAGTTTACCTTCGTCGGTTAGCATCTCATCTTGGAACCCGAAAAGATTCCTTATGACGCAAATCTTAGTTCACCTAATGAAAATTATTTTAATGCTTAAATTTTCTGAGATATTTCATTCAGTGAGCTCTCACAACCAGTTAGCATATTGTAATTGTGTGTATGGGCGTGCGTGCGGGGGCAACAACAGAAAGGATAAGTCAAATTCAAGAGCATTCTGTATTATGTTCTGCAGAATTCCATATACAGATATCTAGATTGACCTGCCCAGAAGATGCAAGAAAATGGAAAGGAATCAAAAGAAAATCCATTGGAGGAAAAACTTCCATCCGTCCAGGAAAATTCTCAGTTACTGACTTCAACCTGAGAGAATTGCTCCCTCTATATGACACAATTTCATAAGGAAACCTCTGCTTTGATGAACTTGGACCAACACGAGTTATAATCACTACATTTCCATTAGTTTCTATGCCCTTGTTGAGAAGAAAGAGAACACCTTCTTCTTCCGCTTGGAGAACAAGGAATCGTTCATCCATCTGCAACGAAATAGCCGATGGGTGGTTATATTTGAATCGTCTTCCAGAATCCCAGTGTTTACTGCTGAAGTGCAGTGCCAACTGTTTGGATGATCCGATCAAGTTGCAGCCTTGAAATGGGCAAGCACACGGAACATAAATGCATGTTGCTTCATGTTCCTCACAGGTCATGTAGTCCACAGTTTCATTGCAACCATATTCTCCGTTCTGGCGAGGGGCTTTGACTGATTCAACTACTACCTCCACCTCTCCACATACCACGGATTTATTCTTGTGAAAATCCTGGAAGTCGTCCTGTGGAAATGTAATTTTTAAGGGATTAAGAACTTCAGACTCAAGCTCAAGGTTTTTATATTCAATGCATTGCCTGATCTCTCCCTCACACAGGTTACGGAAGAGCACATAAATGGAGCTTTGTTGAAAGCTCAAAGCTTTCATTGAGAAATAGATTCAACCAAATCCGAGGCAATTTATCACAAGTAGGCTAAGATGATAATTAGAAGTTATTAATATGAAGCCCCTCAATGGTTCTAAAATCAGATTGAAACCAAGTGCTGCCAAACAATGACAAAAGTTATTACTGTAATAAAAAAACTAAACTCAAACCAAAAACAACACTAAAAAAAAAAAAAATCTAAAGGCCGATAAATCCCACATGAAACCATTCTCATTACATATCACATAATGATTAAGATCACACTAGGAAACTTATTTAGCTCCAGAAGCAGAGTGTTCACACATTCAAATAAAAATAGTCCGTTGAAGAAAGAAAACATCAGAATTATTAAAGTTTCTCCATGAATGAAAATGTACATCAAGAGAAGAAATAAAAATACCAAGTTCGGTTTAGCATATCACAATTTGTATCACAAACTTAATAGTGGTTTGCAGGAGGCATTAATCCAAGACCTAGCATAACATATATAGTTTTCAAAAAAGCTACTGAAGCTTTCCTCAAATAACTATCTAATTTAATTAAAAAAATAATCCGAAGAGTTTAAGTCATCCATATTATTATTATGCCCAGATGAAAAAGTCTCTTGTATCAGTCTTTTATCTTTTGGGTCACTGTGTTGATTTTCTTATATTCCTTCTCTTCCCAATTTTTGGCTCTCCTTTTGTTTAGCTCCTGTACAATACAGTACTGTTTTTCCCTTAACAGATTCCTTTATAAAACTTTTATTCATTTAAAAATGGAAAATAGTCAAGGCTTTTTGCATGATTGTCCAATATCTGTTCTATAAACAGTGTAATGGTTTACATGTACAATATCCTGTATTTACACCTTTTAATCATTAAACACCATATTAAGTGTCAATGACGTGTCAGAAATATTTAAAATGTTTTTGACACCAATATGTGTTTGGATAAACATTAGAGGAGCATGGATTAAAAAAAAAAAAAGAAACTACACAAGTAAGCACCTTGGAAGACATTCAAGGCTTTTGACACTGATAATTATGTGTCTGGAGAAACATTAGAGAAGCATGGATTTCAAAAAAAAAAAAATTGAAAACAAGAGACTACACAAGTAAGCACCTTGGAAGACATTCCAGTTTGAGATTTTTTATTATATTAGTTCTTATACTATCAAACAAATCAAAATTCAAAGAAGTTAGCACCTCAGATAATCTATTTCCACAGCTTTTACTTCTATTAGGCCTTTTCACTCTACCATCGAACAGTCAAATTTAATTCATCACTAATTATCACGTCACATCAGCATTTCTGCATCAAATCTTCAACATCAACACTAAATTTTACAATCTTTGCCACCTACTTTTATCAAGCAGGCTATAAGATTTTGAAAAGGTGGCTCATCTTGGCTTGAGTATGCCAAAGCATCAGGTAAACCTACTAAAAATAAAGTACTAAAGATATATTTTCAGTTGGCATACCTAAAATTTTGTATATTTCTTATATTTCATTTGCTGCATCTCTAAAGTTTGGGTAAAGTTCATTATTGGAATTTTATGAAGAATAGTATCACTTGATTAGTTGTCCGCATCGTTTATTTCAAACGATCTACAGCACACCCAGCAATATTTGTTTTCTTTGTTTGGATAAACTAAGTCATCAAGAAGAAGAAAAAGAAAGCATAGAGGACAGAGAGAGAGAGAGAGAGAGAGTAAAGGGGGAAAATGAATGAAAAGAGAATTAAGAATCCTAAAAAATAAAAAATAAAAAAGAGCAAAACATACTTCAACTCTCAAGAGCTTTCCAATCCCTCTGCGTATCAGATTAAGGAACTCCCTCAGAGAAACCATGAGCAGAAACCCAAATAGATGTGACTGAAGAACAGCATCCTATCACAGAGAAGATACACTACAAGAAAATGTTACCAAAAATTCTAGCATTTGCCTCTGGCCAAATGCACGACATGGCAGGTAAAATAACCACACCTCCACAATATCTCACCCTCCTTCCTAATCCCAAAATCTCTACACCCACCCACACACACGAGTACAATACTCCTCATTTCTCCGTCAATTCAGTAGTCACATATCTTGCTTGCTCATTGGACTAGATCATTTAGTATATCATAGTTTTAAGGCTTTCTGAAATAAAGAATGTAAACATGAGACTACCATATGCATCTTGGTTACACCAGCTAAAAAGCTGATGAACATTCCTCCAGTTAACAAATCATGGGTCTCATTCATAGCACTGCAAAATCACTAATTCCAAACGTATGTCCTTTTTTGGTTTGTTTTCTTTCCTTTTTGTTGTTTTAATAGAAAAAACCCACCCATATCCTAGACAAAGATAAAGACAGTCATTCACTAGATGATGGATCAGAGCAAGGATTGACTTTATATGTTCATTGATGCAATATTACACTCAAATAATCAAGATTATTACCTGGATGAATTGCTGTTCAAGCACAGGACGATACTCTATCCTAGTGCTAAGTGTTCTAATTGGCAGACCATCTAGGTGATCTCCGTGCTCTGACTCCATACGATAGCACTTCTCCTTATACATTACCTGCAAAGCTAAAGCACTCCTTATCTATACAAACTCAGAATACATTTTCTATAGAAAATATTTACTTGGCACAAAAATATTTCTCAACAAGCATTTTCAAGTGAATTTTTTGAACTAAAAACTCAATAGGAAACATTTTTGAGAGAATGATGCATTCTCCTGCAATATACCAGTGTTTTATGTGTTCTAGGAAATAAGTTACCCTGAGGCTGCTCCAATTGTTTACAAAAAAGAAAAGAAAATAAAAAGAAAAAAGAGGGAGCAAACTTGTCATTTTAACTTATCTAACTTGTCTGTTGTTTGGTGCAGACACATTATTTTCCTATGTTAGTTAGAGCAATCAGTAGAAGGTTAACTATATAACAGAAAACAACTCTCCATGAAGAAAAGAAAAGGTAAGTCATTTTTCAGAATAAATCAAACAAAAAGAAAAAGGTAAGATGACATCTATTTTGGAATAAATCCAAGAAAACAATTTCAATTGAAATTGCCTTTTAAGGAAATCATTTTGCACTGAAAACATTTCTAGACCATACTATTTTTCACAAAACAAATGAAGATTAGAAGGGAAGTCATTTTCCTCTCCTTTGCGGGTATGTTTCAATTAATTAGGAAAAAATTTACAGTTGACTATTTGATGAAGAACGAACATTTGAGTGACAAGGTCAATGATATGGGTAATTATTTGCAAATCAAGAATTAAGCCATCAATTAAGGCTTAAATTAGGAATACTCTTTATTAATATTTTCTTTATTGTTTTAAGCATGGGTTTTAGTTTCCATTATAAACCCTTGGTTGTAGACCTTTCAGACAGCTTAGCAATGGAATAAAATGTTATTATTTTTTCCCCCTCTTTCTTCCTCTTTCTCCCTCCATCTTTTTGTTTTCTCCCCCTCCTTGTTCATCCTCTCCTCTCTCTCTCTCTCTCTCTCTCTCTCTCTCTCTCATCTTCTAAATTCTCCCTATCTCTCCCTTTTTCTTCAACTAGTCCTACAACACCATTGCACCAAAAACAAGAAAACAACACATTTTATAAACAAAACACCCAAAAATGCACAAATCTTTACAAGAAGTTAGTTTCCAACAAAAGCAAATGGATCCTTAGAGTAACAGCAATTGCTCATCATTATATACCTTCCCAAAACCATAGCCACCAATCTCTTTTTCTTGCTTTTCTCTCTCGCTAATCTCCTCCTATCCCCAATAAAACAAGCATGGAACAATTGTTGGAGCCCACAGCAGAAGATTTCTCAAGAGAGATGATTTCATAGTAGAACAGCTGAAAAAGAAATAGAAATTCAGAAATACAGATAATAACTGTATTAACAAGGGATCAGGATTCTCTAAATTTCACAAGACATTTTAATGGAAAATGGGAAAAGAATAGGAAAAACATTATTAATTATTGTAAGTTAGGGATTAAAAATAAATATAAGAAATAATATTTTATTAGGATTAGGAATTAATATTTAAATTACTTTGTTTTGTTAGTTATCCTTAGTTATTTTTAGTTAGGTGTTAAAAATTATCTTCTCTTAGAATTAGGCAATTATCTTTTACTAAAATTAGGATTTAATATTATTTTTTACTTTTAAAGCTATTATGAGTTATCTTATAAGCTCTATATAAAGCCTTAGCACTTGTATTAGAATGAACCTAGCTTTGAGTAATAAATAAAGTATTTTCAAATATCTCCCCCTCTATTTTTTTTTTATATCTCCCCCTTTTTCTTCTACATCTCCCTCCTTCTTCTCTCTCTCCCTTTTCCTCCATTATTCTATATCAAGTGGTATTAAAGTAAGGCTACAATTCCAATCACTCCCTCCGTTGCCTTTCAGCCATCCATAACTTGTTGGAAAACTTGCCTAAAAGTTTAACCCCTTCACGGTTGACACCAAATCTCACACCTCCAACCAACAAATCAGCTAACCAACCACACCATTGGAAATGCAAAGCCATAATTGGCCTATCCTTGGAAGCCCATCATAAGAGCTATTGCCACGCTAGAGAAGTTCCTTGTGTATGGGCTTCACCCACCCACACTCCCTACATATGCCAGATGTGGAGAACTTTGTTTTTCAACCATTTTTCATCCTATCTTTAGGCCTTTCAACCTCAAATTGCAAAAATCATCCTTTGGGAGTATTAGTGGGGAAATACTATTAGTTTTGATTTTCTAAATTACTATGGTAAGTGCTAGCTTGAACAAAATTTTGGTCACTGATGTGATGACACCTTGAGTGCCATTAGTCTACTATGTAGACAAGTCACTGGCAACAACTTAGAAAAATTAAAAGCAGAAGAAGAATGTCTTCAAGAGTCCAAAGCATTAGAGGAAGCTCTCTTGACCGAGCCCAATATTATTATTGTAGAAACCCTTGATTGCCCATCAGACATTGATGATGATGGCAACATCATAGATTTTGAAGAGCAATTGGAAGCAAATTTAAGATGTGACCAACAGTTTAAATTTAAACCTCAAGTTGTAGAATATTGTTTTCAAATTCAACCAATTCAACTACTCCACCAGATCGAGTTTGTTATTCTAGATGTATTGGTGAATTCAAAATTGTCTTAGCAACTATATCTTAAAGCAGTAGGCCCCTCCAACCAAAGGCTCCAAGATAGGTTATTTTAATGTTTCTCCACATCAAAACTCAAGGACGAGTTTTCTCCAACCAGGGAGAAGAATGGAGCATGGAAAGAGAATAAAAAAGATATTATTAATTAATTGTAAGTTAGGGGTTAAAGAATAATATAAGAAATAATATTTTATTAGGATTAAAAGCTAATATTCAAATTACTTTATTTTATTAGTTATCCTTAGTTATTTTTTTTATTAGACTTTAATAATTATCTTTTATTAGGATTAAGCAATTATATTTTACTAAATTAGGATTTAATATTATCTTTTACTTTTAAAGCTATTAAGAGTTATCTTATGGGCTTTATATAAAGCCTTTAGTAATTAATTGTATTAGAATGAACCTAGCTTTGAATAATAAATAAAGTATTTTCAGATATTCCCCCTCTATTTCTTCTAATATCTCTCCCCTCTTCTTTTACATCTCCCTCCTTCTCTCTCCTCCTTTTTCTCCATTGTTCTACCTCACATTTATTGGGAAAATTTTGCTCCATCCACACTGTTCAATCTAAAAAACTTCCCAGCTACAGCCAAAATTAATGCCACATCAGTATTTGAGGCTTAAAAAAAAAAAATTCACTGCTTCATCCATCCTTGTTTCTTATTCTCAGCAGTCATGTCAGGAAGGAGAAACCCATCAATTAAATGACAAATTGGCCCACCTGATCAATTAAGGCCAATGTAAACCAGTACCCTGGCAAAGTACTGCATAGAGCTAGAAGTGTTTGTGCTCTTACAATCTTGTAAACTTCATGGAATGCATTAATTTCTTTTGCAGGAGAGGTCCATCCAATTGGAATGAAAATATCCTCTGGAAAAGGTTTTCGCTGTGGAAAAGCAATATCCAAATTCAATAAGAACCAAGAAGTAGTTGTTCCCAGCAATGCAGCCATGGTGCTTGGCAAATCCTTACTAAACAAACCAAACCTATTGGTTTCAGCCTCAGTCAATTTATTAACCTTCTCATCAGAAAACTTGAATTTTTTATGAGGGGATTGGCCATTAGGCCATTGAACCCAAAACTTTTTCACCCATCAATCTTTGATTTTACTCAATTACTCCATTGTTGGTTCACTTCATTGGCAGCCACACCACTGAGATGAGATGGAGAAGATTAACAAAGCAGTGAAATTTATTTTTTAAGCCTCAAATGCTGACATGGCATTTCTTTGACAATGGATGGGAAGTCTTTTAGATTGAACGGTGTAAATGGTGCAAAATGTAGAGAATATTGATCCTTTAACAAGTTGTACAAAGGTATCTATTTCAGAAATACAGATAGTACCTGTATTACCAAGTCAAATAGAGATTTCCAGAAGTACATTTCACCTGAAGAAACAGAAGACAACCACCAACAGCTCATTGCTTTCCTTGACAGAAGCGTGATACCTCTTGAACTAGCCTATCAAGCAAGAATTTACCCCAGTTGTACTGATGGACCAGATCCATATTTATCAGAAAGTGGAGGAAAGAAGGGCTAACATCCAGCCTAGCTGTTGGGGACAAAAGAGTGCCCAGTGCATACAGAACAAAGGATCTCCTGAAATCCTCTCCGGCTTCTGGACCTGCCAACCGCTCCTCCAGAAGTCGAACTGAAATTCCATGATTTGTAGCATTGTAACTGTTGCGTAAGTCTGTAATTAAGTCATCTGGACCTGAGTGCACCACATCTTTTCCACTTGCTGATAATCCCATCACTGTCTCTACATCTTTTGGAGTTAAAGACACATGTTCATTACAGCTCTCCAAGCTGAGATTTGTGGTGTTAAACCTCTCCAATAGCCAAAGGCACAAACTGCGACGAAGTGTCCGGCATCTAAGGCCAAGGAGGCTGCCAAATCCCATGCTCTTAACTGCATCCTTTTGTTCAGGTGTAAGGTGCTGTAACAAATTGAATAAGCGGCCAGGAGAGCATCTTGTAACCAGCTTTGTCTGCACCAATAAATCTTCAAGATTGGTCAACTATGGCAAAGGATAAACAACCAAGCATCACCAAGTGCTAAATATTACCTGTTTTCTTGGCTTGGGAACACGGACAGGACATGAATTCAAGTAGCCATCCCACACCTCATGTGCATGCCTAGTGTATCTTTCCTTCTTTTCAGGGCTCATTGACTTCCAAGCATCTGATGCAGCCTTAGTTGCCTGGAGAAAGAAAAACTGCTGATGAAATGATCTTCTTAATTAGTTTCTAACAAAAAACCAGTACACAAACTTAGCAGTTTTAAAAAAATAAATGGACTCACAGCTTTAAGGCCAGAAGACTCAGGATGGGAAGCAATGTACTCTTTGATAAACTCCTTGCTGTAATAGTTAATTCAATCATGTATATGTAGGTAATGAAATCAGAAAAGGAAAAATTCTCATAAGAAAGGTTATTTGACTTTTAAGAAATTATAAAATTACAAAAATACCTGAAATACACCCAAGAACATGCAGGACGGGGAATAGAAAGTTCTTTATTCTTCTTTTTCCTTCTTCCTTCCGGCATCATTTGTTTATCAAAACTTTGCTTTACCATCACAACATCACCTTCATGTTGTACCTGACTTTTAAC
Source organism: Erythrophleum ivorense (assembly GCA_026724425.1). Lineage (NCBI taxonomy): Eukaryota > Viridiplantae > Streptophyta > Magnoliopsida > Fabales > Fabaceae > Erythrophleum > Erythrophleum ivorense. Next base: position 451,139 of record JAIUCV010000336.1, on the reverse strand, counting down.
TTAAATAGTTCACATGCCATGATGTAAACATGAGGAAAATAATAAGGATTTTGGATTAAACCATAACAGCTTACAAACCAAAGATCAACAAAATAAATGGCAACTCAAATTTTAGTACACAATGGAGGAACCCATTGTAATGATGCCGCTATGAACAGGTTCAGACCATTTATCTTTCACCCTACTTTGTTCCTGCAGCTTATTAACTACAATACCGTATTCCCACCTCCAAAAATCCATTAACGATCCCAAACCTAAACTTACGCCTCATTCAACCCTGCAAGTCAGCAACAGTCATGAGCCATTATCCACTCATTACTTGTAAATTGGGGTCCCGGGAGAAGGAGAGGAAAAGAAAAAAAAAAAGAAGAAAGGGGGGGGGGGGGGGGGAGAATGAATTACAATGTAGAATACCCATAAAGACTATTTGCATTATAGGAACTTTAAACAAAAAATAAGTCAAGAATTAACCATTATCCACTCTTTAATCATTGTTAACATTTTTGGTGCGTTAATATTACTAAATTGGAAAAATCTTGGCCAGAAGTTCCTCTATTGTAATTCTCCTAAAAGAGCATAGATACTTACCCAACGCATAGGTAAAAATAAAATACCAACAAAAATAGAAAATGCAAGACAGTACATAGACTCACAGCAAAAATGCAAAAATTTAAAAAATATATATATACTTACCCCATTATTGTAATTCTCATGAACAAATGCAGGAAGAAAATTCTCCTAGTCCTTTAACATATGACACATTTTTTCTGTCTAGAGAGGGGGAGGGGGAACGGGTCAGCGACGGAAAGAGTGAGATTGGAGAAGAGTCTCACAGGGAAACCGAGGACGGAATACGAGAGAATTACTTCTCTGGCGATGAACGGTGCAGCAGCGCCGCTGTCTCCGTCGAATAGCGAAGGAGCCCCCGTGAAACGCGTCAAGTGGGAAAGTAGCTTTGCTACCCAGATCACCAGGTTGCCGCTAAAACTCACCGTTCAAGCTTCGCTTCGGATCCTTATTCTTCGTGCTAAACTCTCCGCCCTAGATACCAATTAATTTTGGCAAAACTATTTTTTGCGTTATAACTTCTTTTCGAAGATTTTATTTTTTGTCAATTTTGTCATAATTAAAAGTTTTTAAAATTATTTTAAGAGCCAATATTGTTAGAAATCTGAACAAAAGCTACCAATCCGGAGAAATTCTTTCGTGCTCCAAGTGCACCACTTCAATACAATTCTAACCAATCAAAAAGCTACATTTAAGACCAGATGGCAATGGGTCCAACATCTTTTATCATCTACTTTACTCTCTTTTCCTTTCTCCCTCAACCATAACTCATCTTGCGTTTCGGTGTCTCTTTTGTTTTAAACATTTTTCTCCCCTGATAACCCGCCTCGCCTTTCTCTTTCTCTTTCTCTTTCTTGCAAGCGTCAAAAACTCTTTGGGCAGCCATGGAAAATAGGTTGTGAGAAATTTACTTCATCTTTTTGATCATCTTCGAACCACCCTCCACCGCAAATGGCACCGATTAGCTAGATTTAGAAATGACACTAGACCTTGTTGCTTTATGCTAAAATGCAAACTTCGAGAGAGATAAGGTAAACAGTTTCTTGAGAGAGACTTCCCCTTATACACTGGCGACAACCAAATCCATCGGTGGGATTCTGAACTCCATTGACGGCATATTGTGGGAGGGAAGAATGTGCGACTAAGTGAGAGGGAAAGGGCACTGAGAAAGAGATGCGAAATGAGTTCCAGTTAGGGGAGAGAGGAGAAGAGAGTAAAGCAGATGATAAAAGATGTGGGACCCATCTGCCATCTGGTCTGAGATGTAGCATTTTGGTTGGTCAGAGTTGTGCTGATGTGGTGCACTTGGAGCACAGAAGAATTTCTCACCAATCTGTCACTTATAGAGCAAGTGACATTTTCTTAATGAGCGACGTGGCATGTTCAAACAAATAAAAAATATTTAAATGTCCTCATCTTCTTCATTGTTTTATCTACATCTCCCTTCCTCTTTTTCCCCTCACTTTATCAGACACCACAACCCCCACAGGGGGGGCCCATAAAAGACCCTTCTGCCAAGATTTTGCAAGTATAATGAAAGAAAAGTCATCAAGAAACTCACAACAATGCAATAAATTAGCCCACAATATGATATGAGATGCATGCAAGTTAAGGGGCTGTAGTTGAATACAACATTGTTTTGGAAACATGTCCCAGACTTGGACTTCCAAAAAATAAAAATAAAAAAACAAACAATTTGCCAAACTAAGGACTTGTCTAGTTTCTTGTTTTTAGAATAATTTTTTTTATTTTTAAGAACAAAAAAATAAAAAAATTGTTTGATAATGTATTTTTAATGAAATGTTTTGTAAAACAAAAAAATAGAATTTTATTTTCAGAAATAGAAAAATCAAAACATTTTTTAGGTATTTTTATAATTTTTGTTCTACAGAATCAGAAAAAAATAGCTATTTTTCAAAATAATGACTCAAATAGATTTTTTTTTTAATTTTTTTGTTCTCAAAATTTATTCTAAAAAATATATGTTTTAAAAATATTAAAACAAAAACAAAATCAAACAGGCCCTAAATATCTTTGTCCCATTCTGATTGAATTTGTTTGTATACTTAAACCTCCTATCAAGTAGCCATTAATAGTATATTAAGCATATAACTCTATAATAAATGGCACTATTGTGTAAGCATATATTGTCAAGAATGACAAGGCATACAACAGGCCCTCTATGCTCCAAGTCCCTGATCCATGTTATGATGGAAAAATTGCCCATGTCCTTGTTCCTCGTAAGATGTGAGGACCCATAGAGACCTTGAATCTATTAGATCCCTTAACCAAAAAAGTGATCAATATGGAATATGAAATCAATTTCGATCCTATAAGCCTACAAATAAAAACATGCATCTATGTATAAAAGCCAAAATATCTAAAATAATTCAAATAATTTTTCAGATATTTTAACAAAGCCTTCCCTAACAATTGCACTATTCTAACTGTTTACAATAACTCAAAATTTAGTCAAACTTATAAAAATAAATGTAGAAGAGCTTTGTTCTCAAACTCTATTATTTCAAAGTATAACTAATTAGAATAAACTACTAAGGAATCTAAGATCCTACCTATGGTTTAATGAATTCACAAGCTAAATTACAATAACAAATTTGACTTCAAAAGAATATGAACACAACAGGTCCACGCAAAAGTATTAGGCTCACCTTGTGACTCACAACATGAACCATGTTGTGGATGATGAACCTAGCTCTACAATATTATCTAAAACATGTGAAAATGATGGAGTGCCTTTGAGAATTCAATGAATAAATAGCATACACCATAATAGGGAAATGGGACAAGCAAGAATACAAATGTTTTAATGAAAATAAATTTAGCTAAATTATTAAGTTATCAAGAAAACAAAAGTAATGTCACTAGAAAGAAATCATGTTCAAAGTATAGCACTAATCAATACTTACACAACTTAAAGCAAATGTGTAAGGGATTAACTTATCAAATTAGCAAAATAAAATTTGTATGCAAGATCACTTAGGGAGGATATAATAATTACTATAAAATGTAAAATTTATTTGTTATGTAATAAAAAGATAGGAGGACTCCTATGCAAGAAAAAAATAGTTTAAAAACATAATGGGAGGAACCCCCAATAGAATTATGTGAACCCTCAAACAATAAATGCCTTAAACCCACATGAAACTAAATCACAATCTAAAAAAGTTAGAAAATTAGATTGTGAAGAAGATTAAAACCCTTAAAGAACAAGCTCTAAAAATGCTAATCTATAATTGAATGCCATAAAGATGAAAATCTTTGATAAGTTCAATAATAGTTCAAGGAAGAACTAAGAGCAAGCGACTCACTCTCTAAAATTCATTGTTCATTCATCCAAAAAATACTATTCACACATCTATAAATATGGCAACAAAATAAACCCTAATAGCTAATTGACTAAAGTTAAAAAAGCCTAAACCAATATGAAAACCTAGCCCAAATAAAATAGTAATCCATTTAAAATAAAAAGCCCAATTAGAAAGGAAACTCATGGATTCCTAACCCAAGTAGGATTAGTAATTCACTTATAATAAGAAAGCCTAATTCTTATAAAAAATAGCAAAATATAAAATCAAACACATAGGTTTAAATAAAAATAATGTTTAGCCTATTTACGATTAGAAAATCAATCCTAACAAAATTACAAGGCCCAAACACCAAAGTAAATCCCAAAACTTGTATCATATGCACAAGAAATGATTCTCCCTCCTTCAAGCTTATCTTACCAATTGTTGCATTGCTTTGCAAATTATTATTTTTGGCCTAACAAGCTTAACCTAATTCTTGCATTGCTTCTTTGATTCTTTTGACTTTAGCCCATGTTCTTGGCCCATCTTAAACATGCAAAGGATCCTTAGATACTTGTCCACTATGATACTCATCATTTCCTCCTTCCTTAGAAAGATTTGACCTCGAATCATCATTGCATTATAAGGGAAAAGATCATAAACATTGAATGTAACAAATATAGTATTCTCACTTGGGAGATCTAACTTGTGGGCATCATCAATGATTTTCTCCAAGACTTGAAATGCCCTATCTCCTCTTAGATGCAATTTTGACGTCTTGCAAGCTAAAAACCTTTCTTTCCTCAAATGAACACAAACCCAATCTCTTGGTTCAAATGTAACTCATCTCCTCCCCTTGTTTACTTAGGCAACCACTTGTTCATTCTTTTCGGCAATTTGAAGCTTCACCTTTTCATGAATTGGCTTCACCAAATTAGCCTTCTTGTTTCCATCTAAGTTAGCCTTTTCATCAATAGGTAAAAAAATCAAATCCAATAGAGTAAAAAGGTTAAATTCATACACAATTTCAAAGTGAGAAAACTTAGTAGTCGAATGCATGGCTCTATTGTATGCAAACTCTATGAATGGCAAGCATCCCTTCAACATTTTTGAATTCTTCCCTATAATAGTGTGCAACAATTGTGTAAGTATCACATTTACTATTTCTATTTGACCATCAGTCTATTAGTGACAAGTGGTAGAAAATAACAATTTACTCTCAAGCTTACCCAACATTTTCTAGAGGTAACTAAAAAACTTAATGTCTTTATCTGACATTATACTTCTAAGAACACCATGTAACACACTATTTCTCTAAAAAGTAGGTTAGTGATATTTATGGCATCATTTGTTTTATGACAGAGAATGAAATATCCCTTTTACTAAACCTACCCATAACCGTGAATATGGAATCACATCTTTTTCTAGTCCTAAGTAGTCCCAATAGAAAATCCATGGACAAATCAACCCATAGCTCACTAGTAACAAGTAAAGGTGTGAATAAACCTTAAGACAAGACATTAGATTTGGCTCTCTTACATGTAATGCATATATCACAAATATGTGTTACATCCTTTTTCATCCTTGGCCAATAAAGTATTTATAGCATCATTTGTTTTATGACATAGAATGAAATATGCCCTTTTACTAAACCTATCCATAACCACGAATATGGAATCACATCTTTTTCTAGTCCTAAGCAGCCCTAATAGAAAATCCATGGACAAATCAACCCATAGCTCACTAGTAACAAGTAAAGGTGTGAATAAACCTTAAGGCAAGACATTAGATTTGGCTCTCTTGCATGCAATGCATCTATCACAAATATGCATTACATCCTTTTTCATCCTAAGCCAATAAAAATGCTTATACAACATCTCTAAAGTCTTTCTAACTCTAAAATGACCCATCAAGCCATCACTATGTGCTTCACACACTAACTCATATAATGGATAAAAAACCATACACAACTTATTTTCCCTAAACAAAAATCTATCATGCTTGAAAATTTTACCAAGGGTAGCCTTATTATATTTGTCATAGACATTCACAAAATTAGCATCTTTGGTATGTAACATCCCTAAAAATTAAGATTTTTGAATTATTTAATATTTTATATAATAAATTTATTAAGCCTTAATAAGACAAATTTAAACAAAATAGTTTCATATATGAAAAGTATGAGACGAATAGAACCTATAGAAATTTTTGAGATTTTAGGGGGGTCCAGGGGCAAAATCGTCATTTGTCATCTGGATGAATTTTAATAATTTCTTTAGAAGGTTGGGGAGTCAAGAACTAGCCCAATATATACATTAGTAGTTAGGAAATAATGTGAGAAAATTATAAAATTTGTTCCATAAAATTTTGAAAATGTTAGGATCAAAAAATGGCATCGGACGATTAAGAGCTTATATGGAAACCAACTAAACCCCGAATCTTGAGTTAACTATCTTAGGAAATTCTATGCAAAGAGATTTATCAGATGGTGGTAATGGAATTTAAAGTAAAAGGTTAAAACAAAGATATAAGCAAAAAATAAATAAAGGTACTTGTCTGTTATGTTTTCACTATGGGCAAAAAGGTCATTTGGACTTTAAAATAATAAAATATTAAGAAAATAAATAATAATAAAATATATGATTAGATAACTTAGGTTGAACTTACATAGGCCCCAATAATATTAAAATATAGTAGAGAACTCAGAGAACATGTTATACCTAACTTTATTTAACTCATTTATATAATACATGAAGTTTAAGGTAAAGTTCATATCAACTTTTAAGTTTTTCAATACCAAAATCGGTTCGTTCATGGGTTATATAGAGTTATAAGGGTCCAAATTTAATTCTTTCTTTTTATTTATTCATATTCATCATAAAACAAATTTAAATCAACCTGTTGGATAAGAAAATATGCATAGAAAGGCTCACAAATGAATTTGACTCAAGATGATATTGACACCAAAATTCTACACTAATTTTGAAAATGCATAACTCAGGCTATATTACTTTAATTCATGCAAACTAGGTGTTTATAGAAAGTTTACGATGTGAACTACATGCTATAAAAATTTTAAGTAAAATTGAATTCATTTGCCACATGAAATTCAACGAAACAGTACCTGACCTCGAAAAAGAACTCATATAACAGATTCTAAATTTAAAAAATACATATCTTTGGCTACACAACTCTAATTTACGTGATCTCAGTGATCACAGAAAGCTTATAATCTCAACTATATGTCTGTAAAATTTTATAAGTATCAAAGTTGAATGCATGCCAAATCTTAGATTCCAACTAGGTCATTTGAAAATTTTACAAGACTTGGTGAACAGTAACAAGACTAATTTTAAAATTTTACAAAATTTTAAAAATTCATAAAATATTCTATACAACTCCAAAAAATTTAGTTCTTAATTTGTTAAAAAGCTCTAATAAGGGTCTAAATGCATGCCAAATCTTAGATTTCAACTAGGTCATTTAGGCCACTTTTGATATAGGAGTTTGTTTATGCCAAATTTAAGACCAACTTGAGGTTCAATTTGAACCATTTGATGTTTAATTAGTTTTCTTCCACTTTGAGCACATTTCTTTCATCCTAAATGACATTTCTAACCATTCCATAATATGCTAAAAGGGTTGGATCAAAAATTGACCCCTTGACACCTAAATATACACACATACATTACGGTGCCAAACATGACAATTGCTACGTAAAGCCTCATACATCATCACAAAATGCCATGCATTCATAATCTTATACTTTTACATATAGTCTCATCATAAGATACAAGATATCATCATCAAATACATCATAAGTCCATAATGATACAAGTAAAGTGTCATATGAGTACATACATCAAAATTTAATATAAAAGATTGCTAATACATCATTTCCTAACTTTTATGCCTTCTCATGGTCTTGGCTTTGGCTTGGTGATCCTAAAATAGTTAGTGGGAGTATGGGAGTGAGATTCGAGGAGAATCTTAGTAGTTAATCTCAACCAAATCAATGCACACATGAATACTATGAGTAAATGCAATGTATGTGGTGCAAGAATACTATGCATAAACATCATATGGCTCAAACACATCATGTAGCATAAAAAATTCATTCATACATAAGCCATGGTATCATCACAAAATTGCTAGGCTCAACCATTCTCAACTCAAGGCCAAGAAAAAGCTAATGCGCTCAATTCCATACCTTAGGGAGTTAGGAGTCATCATATTGCCTTTTCATATACATATAGTACTTATATAGCTCATATGAAAAAACACTTTTCATGAAAAAGCATCAAGCAACAGCACACATAAGCATTTCAACTTATTCAAGCATTGAAATATATGTAAGAAAGGAAGATAAAGCTACCTTGAAACTTGTAAGAAATCAAAGTGCTATTAACCTACTAGTCTTGTCTTTTCTCTTGGGCTTCTTTCTCTTAGCACTTACATTTAAGAGTGTTTGAGCTAGATTAGCATACACATCACAATTTCAAGACAAATTAACCCCATGGAACTCATTCTAGTCTTCATTATCTTTCTTGTATCTTATTAAAGCCTAAAGTGATACATAAAGCTAGTTTTAGGCCCATTATGAAGCTACTCTTGGTTTTTGCTTTCCAAACCCTAAACTCTTGTTTGCTACAAGTTTTATAACTCCTAAAAAACTCATTTGAATCATTTCATGCTTGGTTATAGGGGTTTAGAACTTGCTTACTTTATTAACCTCATTTAAGCCTTAAATTTTCAACTTTCATTCTAAGATGTCTAAATTTAATCCAATACTTCCATAATTATTTATTCACTATATCTAAGTCTCTAAATTCATTATAATTCAAAGAAACACTCTCTAGGTACTCGCTTCATGCGTAGGCTGAGACACCACTTTTAGGGAAGCATAATGAAATTTTACTATTTCTTACTAGGAGTTTGATGCATAACCATGTTCATTGGTTTCTCTACAACTCAGTCATGAATTCATATGATTCAAAATACCTTTCAATGATTCCAAAACTCCTAAGGTACAATTAAAATCCTAATTTTTATATCTTAAATTCTAAAGCTTTTTAATTGATTCCAATTGCATATTCTTGTTTCTCATGCTTCAAAACCCTTGGGTTAGCCTTGCTATGGCCAAAATTCATCCTCTTTCATATGGTTCTAGGTCTGGCTGAAACTAAGAAGGAAGAGAAGGCAAGGTGGAGCAAAATTTCTACCATAAAATATACCTTGTTTTAAAGCCTTATAAGAGAGAAGTTTGATGCTTGGTTTGTTTTCTTTAAACTCTCTCCTTCCTCCAACAAATTAGCCACAAAAATACTTCTTTCTAGAAGCAAAAACCATTAAAAGAAAGAGCTTAAGGAGAAGAACAAAGTTGGTAAAGACAAGAGTATGAAAAAGGGACTCTTTCTTACCTTTCTTTGGCCTTCTTTCCTTCTTCTTCCTTCTCTCTTTGGTGCACCTTATGGTTTTGGTTCAGAAGCTATGGAAGTTGGTTATGAGTCTCTAGAAGTGGCATGGCTAATATAAGGAGGAAAAGGAGTAAGTTATAATAATTTTCATAATTCCTGTTATGCTCTTTAACTTCTATTTTCCCATTTTTACACATTTTAATTCCTTTCCAAGAATCATTTTTTCCATATGAAAATTTAAGTCCTTTAGTTTATTAGAAACATTTACTTTCAATTTTATGATGTTCGGAACCATCACGAACATCCAGTCAAAGTTCAAGTTAATCGATATGGTTTAATATGTTCTATTTGTTGTCTTGTGTATTTTGAATGATTTATGTCGTCTAATATGTTCTATATGTGGCTGGATTATATTGATATTTATTTTGTAATTTTTGGAGCTTAATTGTGCTAGTTAGAAATTTATAAAGTGTTATGTCAACAACGGAATATACGATAAATATATGTTTTGGACTGCGCTACTTGTTGTCTAATTTCCTAATAATATGGATAATATGCTACTTACTATTTGATTTTATGAATATGAGTTGTTTGGTAAAGGATTGGCCTATATATATATTATGGTAGAGTTGCCGTGTTCAGGGGATAAGCCCTGTATGTGCCAGAGTTGGCCACTAGATAGCTATTATTGTGCTGGATATCCAATTTTAATGAAAAAAGATACTTACAAATACCTAAAATACTAATTAGGACTGGTGATGGCCATTTGAATATTTTAGACCTATTTTGGACTTATTGGGCTCTATTAAGCCTCTTTATACTTGAACTAGCCATTTATGGCTATACTAGACATTACTCTATACCTTAACGTTAGACCTTGACTTATGGACTATTTTGGACACCAGATGGGCCCCAAGACAAATCTGGACTTAAAAAAGTAAAAAGATAATTTTAATATATAATTTTTCCAAAATTTAGTATGCTATTATGCTATTGAGATTATTTGATTATGCACAAAGTTATGCAAGGCAATTCTTTTCCAAATATACCTATTATGTCTTGATCAAATGATAGATTGGATGACATATTATTGTGATATTTTTATATGACTTTTATTGGATACCCACTAGGGGACGCCTTGGTAAAGGAAGTAGGGGTAAGCTTGTTAAATCATGGTAGTGTAACATAATTTGGGTATTGAGCCTGGCAGTCTCCAAGTCCTAATGCTCAAGCTAAGTAAATGTTGTTTGTTATATTTTCTAAATTTTGTGCATGTTGATATCTTGCAGTTGATGAACTCTGATTCTATTGATATCTTGTATTTAAATCATGTTCCATTTACATATGCAAAACCTTGAAATTTATATGATATTCTTTGTTATATGTTTGTATAAAACTCTTTGTTACTCTTTGTTTTCATTATTTTGTATCCATGTTAAATATTACAAAAATACTATATTTCTCTATTTACATTATTTTGTAAATTAATTATTCTTTGTAGAGTCTTCTGTTTATATTACCCAATGTTTGTTAAATTTACAATTAACATTTCTTCATGAATATTATGTTGTATGAATTATATCTATGTTATTGAGAAAGTTATTTCTCATTTTGTTGTGATTTATATTTTTACATGCCAATCTACAAAGTGTTGTTAAATATGCAGGCGGAATAGATACAATTCCCTCTATGGGGTTGGGTCTATGTGATCCATAATATACAAATCATATCCTGTGATGATGCTATACAAATTGTTTAAGTGATTTTTGTGGCACTAGGAGAGTTGGAGACTCACTCATTTCCATAAAAATATGTAGCCGTTATTAGCTGTTAGTTACATTTTCGTATAAATAGGGGACTAACTTTGGTAGCTCTTTTTGTTATCTGAGGATTTCTTTTTGGGTAGCCTAAACTAAATTCCCCCATGATATACCCTGGTCTGTACCTATGTTGATTCAGCTCCCCTATGATGAAACTTTTGTTAATGACATATAGTATCAGTAGTTTATTTTCATCATTTTTCATATTTCGCTATGTTATAACAATTTAATTAACAAAATAGAGAATTTTTATTGTCAAGGAATAGTTAAAAGGGAAAAAGGGTAATTAAACTTAAGTTAATTAGAATTTTTTGTTAGAGTTAATTTTTTTTTTACTAAAAATAGGTAATTAGATGAGGCGTTACATTTTTGGTATCAAAGCAGGTTAAATTTATTAGTGCCTTTGGGTATGGTAATTGAAATTGATCTTGGTGAAGTCTTGGAAAAGTTAAAGCTAGACTTCTTTTGAGGGTTAGTCTGTAGATAGGAAATTATTAGTGTTTCCTTACTTGTATGCTAATTAAGTTAGCACTATCAAAATGAATGAATAAATAAGGGTATTGTATTTTTCTATTTTCACTATTGAGTCTAATCACCTCAGTAATATCTATTTATGTATGCAGGAAAATAATGACAACCTAACAAAATGCTAATAGAAATACAAACAATATTGATGAGACTCTAGAGGAATTAGCCTTAGCTATTAGGGAGCAGGCCACTACTACGCACCAGATCTTGCAACACCTATAGGAGAATGGTCAAAATGAAAATGGAAGAAATGAGGATGAAAGAAGGGAAGAAACAATAAATATAATAACCCTAATTCTTAATTATCATGATTAGGCTTAATTATATGGTTAATGATCATAAATCGGGGCTTAATGTCTTTATAATTAATTAAATTAGGAAAAAATGAAAAATTTAAACTTTGATAATATTAGGGTTATTAGTTAAATCATCATAACTATTTAAGGCCATAAGTAATCCTAGTTATCAATTAAGAACCTTTGACTCATGTTACTATTGATTTCAACTTACAAAATTCTCTTATAATGTTCCCAAGTCATTACATAAGCTTAACATAGTGAAATTTAAGGTTTCTAGGTCAAAATAAGAGTTTAGGAAAACTTCATCACAACTTGACTCATCCTGTCGTAGCTAGGTTGGTTATTAGAACCTAAAAACCAAGTTTAAGAACTTGCATTATGACTTAGTATGTCCAAGCTATGACGTAAGTGGCTACTGGAGTTTAAAATAAAAAATACAAACCTTGCGCATGCCTTTCGTGCTGCAGCACAGGTGCTCTTAGGAACCTATTATTCAAACTTTCATAATGCTATGGCAAGTAAGGTGTCTCGCCATGGCAAGAGAGCCTCTTGGGACTCTCCAAGCTTACCTCCTGATACTTGCTGTGACGAGCTTCCCTTGCACCGCAACGAGTGTGCTCTCTATTATTATCATTGAACGAATTTCTTGTGTTATGCCATGGCTAGACATCTCACACAGTGGTGTGCCTAGCTTATGGAACTCCCTTGGCCATGGCTTAACCCTCTTTTACACTTAACCTCTCTAAATTTTGTCCTACACATACCAGACCTCCCTCTGGCAACATCCTAGGGTCATTTTACCTTAATTTGTAAGGCTTTAATGGTAACCAACTAACTAAACTACCTAACATACCCTCATATCCCCTTAGTGTAACACCATATATTTCTACCATGCTTCCTATCCTTTCTATGTCTCACATGATGAATTGCACAAAAGGGAATGGAAAATGGCATTAAAATCATGCCTTATTTCGCGTTGCATTGCGTATGAAAATTCTATTTGGTATCATGCGGATCATATGAGGTCATATATTGTATTCTCATATTTAATTACATAAATACAACTCATTTGCATCACCAAAATTGGCCCACAACTCGTAGAAGTCAAAGGGGAGCATCAAACTCACACTATTATTTTCGGCCAGAATTTCAGTTTTTCTGTCACAACTTTGGAAATTCATAACTAAATCTACAAAATTTAAAACCCAACAAAATTTAACATTCCAAAAATTTCTAGATGTCTACCCCATGTTAAAAATAATTTCAGCTCATGAATCATTAAGGGGAAAACATTTGACATCCAAAAAGCCACTGGGGTTGCTGTTGTCTGGGCCACTAGTTTAGTTTACTGATAGGAAGTTTCAAAATTCATAACTAATTCTAAAAAAATTGAAATCATTCATTCTTAGCCATTCTGGAAATCTACACATATCTAATTTATGGCAAAAATATTTCCAACCATGAAACATAACACAGAAAGCGTTTGACATGTGAAAAGTGGTAAAGGTTCAGACAGCTACTGGTACTAATGCAAGTGTCTGCTATGAACTTCGAAAATGTACAATTAATTCCATAAAAATTCAATCCATGCAAATAATACCAATTTGGAAGGCTATGAATGTTAAATTTATGGTAAAAATAGACTCAGATTGGAGAAAGCACGTTTAGCTACCCAAATTCAATGGAACAGTGACTCAGGTCGTGCTGTGCTACTGTTACTATCCTAGAAATTCAAAAATTCATATCTCTCAACTCAGACCTCCAAATGAGGTGCTTCTAGTTGCTACAAGTCACTGTGAATGCCTAGTTTCTAACTATAAAATTTTGTATCCATTGAAGTACGTTTGCCCCTTGGATGATATAATTTCATAACTGACCAAATGAACAGTACAAGTGCAAATCTGAAATTTTGATACCAACTTTAAAAAATCATAGAAAATTCCACAGATCTCCAAATGACCTGATATTTAGCTTCACAAAAAGCTATAGGCAAGATCTACTTGCATACAAAATTTCAAGTCAAGAAAAGGTCATTTGGTCAGACTTTGTCATAGCTCAAGAATATGGCAATTTTGGTCCCAACAAGAGGCAAATTTGGTGCAAATGAGCCATCTATTATTTCACACACATTTGAGCAACTTAGAAAGTATAAATATAGCATAAATAAGTCCCTCATAAGGTCTGAAATCTCATGCAACTCAAATTCACCATGCAACTTTCATAAACATACATACACAAGTGGGCTCCCAAGTGGTCAAAATACACAATTCTATGCATTAAACTCTATTCTTGATACATACACTAACTTTACATAGTTTTACACTTGTTCAGAGTATCATGGCTCAAAAATAATATTTACATATCTACTTTGACATTCTAGACATCATAGTACATCAAAAATGGAAGGATTTACCAAGAGATGGGGATTTATGCTCCTTGGCTTCCATCCTTTAGATTTTGAACTCTACCTAGATCATATGAGATGAAAGAAAGGATGGGGTGAGATTCATTGAATCTCAATAGCTTATACACCTATTCAAGCACATTTTCAAAGCATATAACATGTCAAAGGTACAAGTATGCAACTACTCAATCGATGAAGCATTCAATTTCCACATTTTTATGTCACAAACACATGTCAAGAATAAGAATAAGCTCTAGGGACTTTTGGGTTGCCCTCACCCCATTTCTAGGACTTTTGGATTGCCTCACTCTTGGTTCTTGGGAACTTTGACTTAGCCTCACCCATCCAAGGGAATTTTGGCCTTGTCTTACCCATGCCATGAGACTTTTGACATCTCCTCACCCACATTAAGGGACTTTTGGCATTACCTCACCCTTATGAGCCATTTCCATCATTCAAAGACATTCAAGAAAGCATATTGGTACCAAAATAGCAACTTAGCATCAAGTGGCATGTCTCAAACATATAAACATACACACAAGCACATAATGACACCATATGCACCAAGAAAATGCAACAAGAAAAGGTGGAGAGCTACCTTGGTACAAATTCAAGCTTTACTTTGCTTGTTTCTTTTCCTTTTCGGTTTCACAAACACAAGGAGGTGGGGTTGGATTTCTTTGGCCTATTCACAATAAACAACACTAAATTATACTCTTGGAACAAATTATGACATCCAACTCACTCTTAAGACTACACTTTGATCTATTTGTCACAATATGGTTCCATTAAGGACCTAATGAAGCAACTGCCATAATTAACATTCTTGGTTCCATTCTCTTGCCATATTTAGACCTCTTGACCTCATTTAAGGTCCTTGAAGCCATCACAGCCATCACACACTCACTTTCACAAACCTAGGTCCATGTTGCTTCATAAGGTTACATTATGGAAGCCATTGCCTCATCTCCCAACCTAAGGCTTCTAAATTTTTCCCAAGGGTTTCTGCTATCTTCTTTTATCATATAAAGTCCCAAATCAAGCTTGAAACCATTTAAAATACCCCCTAGCTATCTCTATGGGTTTTGACCTGGTTATGCTTCCATTAAAGACTCATAGAGTTTGGGATTTTTCCTTAATGGATGGGGCACTTGGGAGGCTCCTTAGGAGTCTTAGAAACTCAAACAAACACTCACATATGATGGGGAAGTCTTGAATCAACCCAGATTTTAACTTATGTTCAAGCACCCTACACTTTTTCAACTTGAGTTTTACTAGTTTTTCATGCATTTCTTTAGTATAATCCATCTTCCCATGGCTTAGTTGGATGGATTCTTTTGGATTATAAAACAGAAACTCTTTCCTCTTCATGGTTCTGTTTGAGATATCCTACCATGGAAGAGGAGAAGGAGAAAAAGAAGCAACAAAGGAAGAGAAACTACCTTGCAATCAAGCTTCCTTCAAAAGCCCTTCCTCTTCCCTCTTTCTCCTCCTTAAATTTTAAATTTTCCTCCTCTGATCTGGATCCAAATCAGCACCAAAAATTACATTAAAACCATGGAAAGATGAAGCAAGAAGGGGAGGATGAAGTTTCAAGAGGAAAGAGCATGAAAACCTTATACTTTCTCACCCTTTCTTTGGCTTTTCTTCCTCCAAAATTTCCTCCCTTTGTGCGCCTAAGACAACAGCTCCATTTCTGAGATTTGGGCAAAAGAAAGTCAGTTTAGAGAGGGGGGAGCTGAGAGGGAGTTTGGAAGCTTCTTTTATGCACTTTGTTTCCATTTTTACCCTTCCATAATGGTATTTCCGGTTTGGCTTTGTTTTAGCTCCTTTTTGAGAACCGTCTTTTCCATCATAAAATTAAGATTCCCAATTTAATAAAATGCCTTTGGAATCACTCAAATTAGAGCTAAAATCTTTCCGAACGAACCGGTCAAAGTTTAAGTCAACTGACGTAGGAAAGAGTACACCGGAAGGGCTTTACCGGTTTCGGGGCTTCTTATAGTTTTTAGGGCCTCTGAGAACCCTAGGTAACTCAAATTTCCATTTAAAAAGCCCTCCTAGATGTTTTTCCAAAATTGTACTTATTTACGAAAATGTCACTGGCCTTTCGGCAAATTTTTCGAATCACTTCGACCCTGGTTTCTGGGCAACTCAAGGCTCAAATCCTTGTTTTCTATTATTTAAAATTTTATTCAAATTTTATTTGGCCTTGAATCACTCATCTCAAGGGACTTGCTTTTCAAACCTGCCCATTCCGGTGATTGTACAACGTACCGGACATTACACTTAGAGACTAGAGTATTGATTTCAAATCTCTCTATCAATCATACGTAAGCAATTTCATGAATTATTGACACCAACAAGATTCATAAACCACTAACAGGATCATTCATCATGATATAATAACATATTTCAAGTGACGAGTTTTATATCCATACTAATAAGGTTCCATATTAGATTATAAGTGAGTTCATATATCATATTCCAAATTATATAAGGCCTATCTCCCTATTAGTTACATCATAGTCTACCAAAACACAAATCATCTACACTTGGCATATGATTATATGATGATGCTAAACAAAATGAGATACAAAAACTAGCATATAGTTGATGATTGTGTCATATAACCTCAAATAAAACTAGATTAGAAAAAGGCTTGTAACTAATGGTGCAACCTAAGTCATTTTCTAAGGAGTTTTTGCCGCTAATTATTTGTGAAAGAGTTTTCCAAGTAACATTAAATAAAAATTGTTTAGGGGGTTTTGAGTTATTGAATTTTGATTGGATTAAAGAAAAGTAATAAGAACTAAAAGCTTAAGAATAAGTGTAGTTAATAACTAGGAAAGTGTGGTAACTAGCTTTTAGATGGACTTCCTATAATCCAATTATTCTTGCTCTCTTTTTAATGTACCAAAATTGGATCTAAACTCTTGCTTCTTGGTGTATTCTTAATAAGGAATCTTGAATTGCCATCAAAGACTCAATTAACTAATAATTCAAGGACTTTGTAACTATAAGAAACCTTGAACAATTAATCAATTGAGTTAGAAATAAAAACACACCAAAACAGAATCTAAATGCTCACTAAAGTCTATTGAACAATCCATTTAAAATACTAATCAACCAATTAGATTAATAAGTTCCTCAAGCATAACAATCGCACAAAAATTCCAGCCACTTAATTCAATAACTATTACACTAATTAGCCTAAAAACAAGAGGAATTTGATAGCAAATTGTACAACAATTAATTCTGAATTTTCTACAAACACTTAGGGATCAAGATTAACATTCAATTATGAGATTACAATCAAACCAAAATTCAATTTAATCTAGTGAATTCCAGCCACTAAATTCCCAAATTAATAACCTAAACCTAAATAAATTAACAAAGGAATCAATGCTGAAATTAAAAGATGAAAAGAAGAGAGTTTATCCAATTTGGAGAGGTAATCTTGGAGCTCAAATCTGCATCAAGGGAGATCTAATTTTCAGCTAGCTACCAAGAGAAACTCAAGCTATCATGGAGAAGATGAATGGAGAAATTTTAATGGAAGGAACTCCGGCCATGTGGAGAAGATGATGGATGAATTTCTCCTTTGCTCACGTCCCTAGAGTTGCATCCAAACCAAGAGTATCCCCTTGTTCCATTTTTTTCACGTTATTCTCTAGTCCATTTTTTTACATTCTGCCTCCCCTTACCCTTAGTCATGTTAATCCTTCCTCTTTAGCACGTTTTGCCCGTGTGTGTTTATTCCTCCACTTAATGATCACGTGCCTCATTTAGAATCTGTTCACGTGTTTTACAATTAGCTACTTGAGCTTCATGTGCACTGTTGACGTGGTTTTTTTTAAAAAATTTTTGCATGTCACTTCCCACGTCAACTTCAGCTTATTCATTCACCTTGAACCCAAGCCTCTTCCATGTTCCTTATGTGCTTCTTCTTCTGCTCATTCAGCTCATGCTGTGGCTTCATGCACATGCTTTATTAAATCTCTAGCCTTTTAAACCCATGTCAATCCTTTGCTGAAGCTACTTGTAACATTTGGTCTCTCCATAAATGTGAGAAATGCGATATTCAGTTTCTCCGAAATGTCAGAAATAGGCCAGATATAAAAGAAAGTCTTCAAAATAGAAGGATTTGTGGCCAACTAAAATTATAATAAAATTTTAAATATTAGAAAATAAGGATTTGTGATTTAAGATGCCTAAAAACTAAAGCCAAAAGAGCTTAGAAAATTTGCTAAAGAAGGGGCATTTTTTTAATTTTTGAAAAATTTAGAAAACTCATAGGAGGGATTTTTAAACAGAAAATTTGAACTTTTCGGGGTTCTTAGAGGCCCTGAAAATCATGGAAACTCTTAGAATAGTTGAAACTCATCCGGTGAGCGATTTCGGCTATCAGTTGATTGAAACTTTGACCGAACAGTTCGGAATGGTTTCAGATTCTTTTTGAATGATTTGAAAAGTAATTATATTGATTAAGAGCCTAAGGAATATGATGGAAAAGAAAAATTTCAAAAAGGAGTTGATTTGAGCCTCAAATGGAAAAGCTAAGAAAAGGGACTAAAATATAAAAGTAAAAAGTTGCATAAAGTGACTTTTAGCTCCTTCTTATCCACGTTCCAAAAGCTCCTCATTTCCACGATTTGTTTCTACCCTAAAAATAGAGAAGGAAGCCAGCTCTCTTAGGCGCACAAGGAGAGAAGATTTTGAAGAGAGAAAAAGCAAGGAAAATGTAAGAAAAATATGGAATTTTATGCTCTTCCCTTGAGTAAACTTGTTCCTCTCATTCTTCTCTTCATTTCTATGGTTTCATTGATGGATTTGGTGATATTTTAAGTCTGGTCCAGAGGAGGTATAATAGAATTTGAAGGAGAGGAACTAACCACTTGGAAGAGCACTTGAGAAAAGCTAGGAAATTAAGGTAAGTTGTTGTCTTCCATGCTTCTTCTTCCCTTCTCCTCCTTGTGATAATTTCATCCCATATGGAGCCCAATCAAAGGGAGATGAATTCTGGTCCTAGCAAGGGAGATTCATAGATTTTGGAGTGTGAGAAGCAAGTAGGTGCAAAAAAATCAAAGAAAGAAGCATGAAAACACAAGATAGAAAAGTTAGAAATTCATGGAGACATTGTGAAATCTGTCTTGATCCATGAATACCCTAGCTTAGATAAGTGTTTGCTTGAGTTTCTAAGATCCCTAGAGACCTCCCCACCCACCTCTTCCATCAAGAAAACAAAGCAAACCCATTACTTCCCTTTTTTATGTGTCATTTTTGCCTAGGGCATAACTATAGGTTAGGGATAGTTTTAATTTGTTCCAAGCTTATTTTTGAGTCATATATGATGGAAGAGGATGAGAGGAAGCCTTGGAAACATTTTAGAAACCATAGATATTGAGATGGAGGTGTAAGATCCATAATATAGAATAATGAAGCAACTCCTAGCTAGGCTCCTTAAAATAATTGTGTGATGACTCCAAGGAGTCTAAATGGAGTCAAGAATCATAGATTGGAGGAGAGAAGGGAGCTAAGATCATGAATTTTTGTAGTTGCTTCATTAAGTACCTTATGAAAGCATAATGGAGCCATAAACCAAAGTAGCATCATGTAAAGTGTGTATAATGCTAAGGCTTGTTCCCATGAGTAATTCATGTTTCTTTTAGTATGTCTAGGCCAAGAGAAATGGTCTCCACCTTCTTAAGTGTGTGAGGTCAAGGGAGAGGACTCAAGGCTTAAGGAAAAAGAGTGTGAATGCAAGCAAGGTAGCTCTCTCTCTTTTCTCCCATACATGAATGAATGTCTACATTGCTTTTGAATGTGTGTATGTGTATTTTAAGCTATGAATTGTATTTGAGTATGATGCCTATGTTCCATGGGACCATAGTATTACATTATGTATTCAAATGATGCCTAGAATGTTTGCACTAGTTTGTTTAAATGTGGAGAGGCCAAGAACCTTCTATCTTCAATGAGGATGAGCCAAGAGCCCTTAGGAGTGGTTGAGACCAAGAGAAAGTCTCCCAAGAGCAAGGCTTAGTTCAAGGCCTTTGAGAAAAAGGGTGAGGCAAGTCCAAGAACCTTGAAGGAAGTAGGTGAGGCTAATCCATTCATTTGGCAAACCTAAGTATGCTATGTGTGCTTTGTGTAAATGCCAAGAATGCATCTTTAACCATTTCAAATGTTAGCATGCCATGCATGCACTTTAAGGCTTGTATTACATTTTTTATGTATGATTGAATGGGAGATGAGCTGTTGAGATTCAATGAATCTCACTCCCTCCTTTCTCTCATCTTATATGATCTAGGTGGAGTTTAAGATCTAAAGGATAGAAGCCAAGGAGCTTAAATATCCATCTCTTGGCAAATCTTGCTATTTTTTATATACTAAAATGTCTAGAATGTCAAAGTATATATGCATATGTTATTTTTAAGCTATGACACTTTGAACAAGTGTAAAATTATGTAAAGATAGTGTATGTATCAAGAATAGAGCTAAATGAATGGAAATGTGCAATTTGACCCTTTGGGAGCCCACTTGTGCATGTATGTTTATGGGAGTGGCATAATGAATTTGAGTTGCATGATAGTTCAAATCTTATGAGAGACTTATTTATGCTATATTTATGCTTTCTAAGTTGCTCAAATGTGTGTGGAACAATGTATAACTCATTTGGACCAAATTTGCCCTCTTTTTGGAACTAAAAGTGCCATAATCTTGAGTGATAGAAAAGTATGAACAAATGGCCTCTTCTTGACTTAAAATTTTGCATGCAATTAGATCTTTCCTAGAGATTTTTGGAAAGCTAAAGACCAGGTCATTTGGAGGTCTATGGAATTTTCTATGATTTTCCAAATTTGGTATCAGAAATTCAGATCTGCTGAAGTATTGTTCATTTGATCAGTTGTGAAATTGTGTCATCCGAGGGGCAAACGTGGTCCAATAGCTATGGAATTTATAGGTAGAAACTATACATTCACATTGACTTGTAGCAACTAGAAGCACCTCATTTAGAGATCTGAGCTAAGAGATATGAATTTTTGAATTTCTAGAACAGCAGCAGTAGCACAACATGACCTTATTCACTGTTCCATTGAATTCTAGTGGCTAAACGTATTTTTTTGGGTCTGAATCTATTCTTGCCATAAAGCTAACATCCATAGCTTTCCAAATTCATATAATTTTCATGAATTAGATTTTATTGGAATTAATTGGACATTTTTAAAATTTATAGCAAGCACTTGCACTAGTACCAATAGCTGTCCGAAGCTTTGCATTTTTTCGAATGTCAAACGTCCTTTGTGTTGGATGTTATAGTCTGAAAATATTTTTAGCATAAAGTAGACATGTGTATATTTCTAAAATGGCCAAGAATACATGATTTCAATTTTTATAGAATTAGTTATGAATTTTGAAAGTTCATATTAGTAATATGAACTAGTAGCCCAGATAGTAGCAACCTCAGTAACTTTTTGGATGTCAAACATTCTCCTCTTAATGATTCATGAGTTGAAATTATTTTTACCATAGGGTAGACATCTAGAGATTTTTGGAATGGTAAATTTTGTTGGATTTCAATTTTTGTGGATTTAGTTATGAATTTTTAAAATTGTGATAGAAAAACAAAAAATCTGGCTGAAAATATGTATATGTATTTTATACTCCCCTTTGGTTTCCACAAGATGTGGCCCACTTTTGATGATTTAAATGAGTTTTATTCATGTAATTAAATATGAGAATGTGTTGTATGAGCTCACATGGTCTACGTGACACTGAATAAAATTTTCATACGCAACGCAACGCATTATTTAATTCCCTTTTTCTTGCCCTTTCATAGAATCTATGAATGTAAAGCATGGGAATGTTGTGAAATGAGCTAGAAATATACGGTGTTACACTACTACATGAGACAACCCGTAGCCATGTTAATTCCTTTCCATGTGTTTGTATGAACTTGTGCCTCATTTGTTACTTGACTTCCTCGTGCTGCTCTACTCATGCTGCTCTTCTCCAGCCCATGACATGTGAGAAACCTAGTTATGCATGAACGTGTTCAAGTGGTTTATGAGTGAAGCTGTGCAATGGTTGTATGTGTATGATTGACCTTGACTCGTGTTGCTTCTTCTCTTCCACATGAGTTGATGTGTGTGACGTTAAGAGAGCTGCCTCCTCCATGTTTCTTTCCACGTAACTTCATTTTGTTTTTGTGAGTGTATTTCTTGAATGTGTGCTATAACCCATGGCTGTGAGAGAGCTTTCTTGTGCTCCAGCTTGTGCTTAAAGTGTGTGCTTCATGTAGCTTTCACATTAGCTATACATTAAACCCGAAGCTCCTTCTTCTTCTACATGGCTTTTACTTTATCCACCCAAGCTTGAGCTTCATTTACTGCTCCTTCCTTCCCTCTATTTTGTGTTTCTTCTGCTCATAAACCCATGGCTGTAAGCTGTATTTCATGCATGTGTGAAAGAGTGATGTGTAGCTGCTAGATGTATGAAAGCTACGTGCAAGTGTATGGAGTGCATGGCATGCTACGTGTTAGAGTAAAGCTTTGTGTGTTGAGAGTCTGTGGAATGGAGTGAGTGGATAAATGCTGTGTGACATGAGTGTGAAAATGTAAGGCTCTGCATCCAGTAGGTGTGTGTGAGTGAATGAATAAGCCACACATGTGAGCTGCCTTCCATGCCTACGTGTTTGTTCCTTCCACATTCTATCCAGCCTCCCATTTCACCTGTGTGGCCTGTGTGTGATTTTAGTGGTAGCTTTCATGTGAATGATGTGCTTGAGTGTATTGTTGAGTGAGTTGCTGTGCTGTGAACTGGAGCAGTGCCAACCACGTGGAAAAGCAAGAAACCCATGTATGCTACATGGAGATGAAGGTGTAAGAAAGAGAGAGACCTTGTGTGTGAAGTGGAAGTGCCTACATGGAATGTGCATGAATAAAAAGGATGATGATGATTGTGCTACCTCCTTGTCATTCTTTTATTTTCAAATTTTATTTTTTAAGAAACTTGCACACTTGAAGCTCTATTTCTTCTTTAATTCAATTTCCCATTCAAGCTCCAATTGGCATTGAAAATCTGCACAAATAGTAAGAAAAATTCAATAGAAAAAATTCACAAAATAATTTAAAGAAATTTATACATTAAAATTAAAAAATTTTGTAAATAAATTCCTTGAGTACAGGAATGGCCATTAAA
The DNA here is from genome assembly GCA_026724425.1 of Erythrophleum ivorense. Classification (NCBI taxonomy): domain Eukaryota; kingdom Viridiplantae; phylum Streptophyta; class Magnoliopsida; order Fabales; family Fabaceae; genus Erythrophleum; species Erythrophleum ivorense. The sequence continues at coordinate 427,592 of JAIUCV010000336.1, read as the reverse complement.
CTCAAATATTATTTAATACAATGTAAAAAGCCATATTCAATCATTAAGAGGATTAATATATCTAAAATTGGCATTTATCAAATTCCTTCACATTTAAACCTTTGTACTCCTAGGCAAAACTCAAAATCCAAGGAAAAGCTAATGGAATGGCAAGTGGAGAATGAAAATGAAGAGGAGAGTGAAGTGTAAAAATCACAAGTTAAAGAATGATCCCAACTCTTTAACACTTTAACAATCAAAGTTGACTACACTTGCATCAAGAAAGCAAATTCCATGGCAATTTCATTTGAAGAAAATGAATCAAAAATGCATAGCCCCTCACATGGATTGGTGTTTACTCTCAACTTTCAAGTGTTTAAAGGCAATGTAGATCACTTAAATTTTACCTATTAAAACTTTACTACCATAGGCTTGTCAAGCTTTTAAGTCTCCACGACCTATGCCAAATGCAATACACAAATCAAAAAGACTTTATTTAAGGTTGTAATGGGGCTAGGGAATGAATTGAATGGGTAAACAAGAATAAGGATAAACAAACAACAAATGGATACCTTAGAACTTTAAAAGCAATAAAAGGAACTTATGATAGGGAGGAATGTGTGTTTCAAGGCCTTATTTCCAACTAGCATATGTAATTACAAACCCAACTTAAAATGCTTCTTTCTTTGATTTTCTATTTTTTTTCTTTTTTTTTTTTTCATTCATTGTTTCTCTTTTGCTTTTCTCTCTCTTCTTTTCTTTCCATATATTTTTTTCTTTTTGAAAATCTTTCTCAACTTTTAATCACAATGGCTTAAATTGATGCAAAGCGCACATTCACCTATCCTAATTAGATGTAATGCTTGTTGAAATCCATAAGGTATCTTAAAACAAAGTGGGAAATATATATATATATATATATTACTTGACTATGGGCTCAACAAGAAAACAAAACAAGGTCCAAAATGACTAAACAATGGATAAAATGCATGTTAAGGTTGGCTTTTTGGCTCATTAGCTATAAAAGAAATGAATGCCTAATCATTTTCATACATGCAAATGCAAATGTGGTCTCAACAAAGAATCAAGATAAGTTCTAAAGTGAAAGTAAAGATAGGTGAATACACACTAAAAATGAACAAATAAGGCTCAATTTCTCACCAGCTAATGATTATCAAAATAATTCATTGAAATCAAATTTATTGCCACTTCACTTGAATCAAGACACAAGATCCATTACTTATTATATCAAAGTGAATTCAAGCTATAATTATCTCAACTTGCAACTCTACAAAAAAAATAATTTTTTTTTTATTTTTTTAAATAATTTTTTTAAAAACTAAAAAGCAACATAAAACTTCAAAAGTGAAACAAAAGACTAAAAACCTAAAAAAATCAACTAACCAAGATAAAGAAAAACTAAATTTTATTTGCACCCCCACACACTTAAACATTGCATTGTCCTCAATGCCAGCATAAAATCCAATCAATAAAAAGACAACACAATATAAAAAAGTAAAAGGGAAAGGGTACAATTGGGTAATCAGGGTGAGTCTTAAAGTTGGAGCTCCTCCTTGTCATCCCTTGAAACTCCTTTATGAAAGTGCTTGAGCCTATGTCCATTAACTTTGAATTTAGCTCCTGACTGCACATCCAAAAGCTCAACTGCACCAAAAGGAAAAACATCAGAGATTATATATAGACCTTCCCATTTAGAATGAAGCTTACCCAGCATGAGCTTTAAGTGGAATTTATAAAGTAGAACTTTTTAGCCAACTACAAATTCCTTTCTTGTAATTATCTTGTCATGGAACGCCTTTGCCTTTTCTTTATAGATCCTTGCATTATCATAGGCTTCCAAGCAGATCACTTTAAGCTCTTGAAGTTGGAATTTTCTATGAGACCCCGCTCCATTCAAATCCAAATTACATTTCTTCATAGCCCAATAAGCTTTGTGCTCCACTTCTACTGGTAAGTGATAAGCTTTCCCAAATACCAGTCACAATAAGAGTCTTGTGGGCAGTCCTATAAGCCCAAAGTGCATCGTCTAGCCTCTTGTTCCAATCTTTCCTATTCAGCTGCATTGTTTTCTCCAAACTTTGCTTTACCTCCTGGTCAGAAATCTCTGCCTGGCCATTTGTTTGAGGGTGATACGGAGTAGCTACCTTATGCACAACACCATACTTGCTAAGCAAGCTTTGCATACTTCGGTTGCAAAAATGAGTGCCTTGGTCATTAATAATGGCTCTGAGGATACCAAACTTGCAGAAAATATGAGAGCAAACAAACTCTACAACCACAGAAGAGTCATCAATCCTAGTGGGTTTTGCTTCCACCTACTTCAAAACATAATCTACATCCAATAAAATGTATGTAAAGACAAAAGAAGTTAGAAAATGTCTCATAAAATCAATGCCTTAAACATCAAAGACTTCATAAAACAAAATGGGATGCTGTGACATTTCATTTCTTCTAGATATGCTTTCTATTTGTTAACACTTAACACATCTTTTACAAAAATCAAAGGCATCACGAAACAAGGTAGGCCAATATAATCCACTATTTAGAACCTTCCTAACTGTGCGTTTTGGACTGAAGTGACATCCACATGCAAATGTGTGACAAAATTTTAAAACAGATTCAAATTCTATATTAGACACACAACGTCTAATCACTTGGTCACTATATAGTCTCTACAAGTATGGATCATCCCAAATATAATATCTAGTTTTACTTTTAAACTTATTCAAATCAATAGGCAATTTAGAATCAGCTAGATAATTAACTAAGTCAGCATACCATGGGTAGAAACTATGCACAACATACAAATGCTTATCAAGGAAATCATCATCAATAGGTAAGAAATCTACCATTGGAGCCTTAATTCGACTCAAGTGGTCAACCACCAAGTTTTTTGCTCCACTTTTATCCCGGATGTCAATATCAAACTCTTGAAGTAGAAGCATCCATCTAATTAATCTTAGCTTCGCATTAGGCTTCTTCAGCAAGTACTTCAGGGTTGTATGATCAATAAAAATAATTACTTTAGTATCAAGCAAATAAGATCTAAACTTATCCAAAGTAAAGATAATAGCAAGAAATTCTTTTTCTGTGGTTGTATAATTTGCTTGGGCTCCATCTAAAGTCTTAGATGCATAAGCTATCACATGGGACTTTTTATTCACTCTTTGGCTCAAAACTGCACCTACAGCAAAATTAGAAGCATTACATAAGAGCTCAAATGGGAGATTCCAATCAGGGGGTTGAATAATGGGTGGGCAAGTCAATTTTTTCTTAAGATCATCAGAAACTGTTTTACATGCATCATCAAAATAGAAATCAATATCTTTTTGTAACAACTTAGATAATGGCAAAGCAATTTTACTAAAATCCTGGATGAATCTTCCATAAAAGCTTGCATAACCTAGGAAAGATCGGACCTCCCAAATACATGTTGGGTATGGTAGAGAAGTGACAACATCTATCTTAGCCTTATCAACCTCTATGCCCTGTTCAGATGTAACATGACCCAATACAATGCATTTCCGAACCATAAAATGACACTTTTCAAAATTAAGTATAAAGTTCTTCTCTATGTATCTCGTTAAGACTTTATCTAGACTAGATAGGCAGTCATCAAAAGAGTTTCCCATATACAGTGAAATCATCCATAAAAATTTCTATACAGTGTTCCATAAAATCACTAAAAATGGAAACCATGCATTGCTAGAAAGTTCTAAGGGCATTACAAAGACTAAAAGGCATTTTTCTATAAGCAAATGTTCCAAATTAGTAAGCAAATGTTGTCTTCTCTTGATCCTTCGGGACTATGCATATCTAAAAAATAACTTGAAAATCCATCAAGAAAATAGTAGTGAAATTTCTCAGCTAAACATTCAAGCATCTGATCAATAAAAAGGAGGGGGTAATGATCCTTTCTAGTAACTAAATTAAGCCTCTTATAATAAATGCAAACCCTCTAGCTGTTCTGTACACGGGTGGGCAGCAATTCATTATTTTCATTTCGAACCACTGTGATCCCTGATTTTTTTGGAACCACCTACATAGGACTAACCCATTGACTATCAGAAATAGGATATATAATATTAGCAGACAAAAGATTAGAAACTTCCTTTTTAACTACATCTAGAATAAGTGGATTCAATCTCCTTTAAGGTTGTCTCATTGGTTTTGCCCCATCCTCCAACAAAATTCAGTGCATATAGGTGTTAGGGCTAATGCCAGGTATATCTGTCAAAGTATACCCTATTATTTATCTTCTCCTCCTCAAGACCTCTAGAAGCTTCTCTTCCTCCTCTAGGATAATGTCACTAGCTACAATCACTGAAAGCTTCTCATCTTTCTCCAAACAGGTATACTTGAGGTTATCTGGCAGTGGTTTGAGCTCTAAGGTAGGAGCTTGCTCAACTGAAGGCATGAGTGGTTTGATTTCAATCTCTTCCATGCCAAATACTTGTTCAGACAACTCACAGATAGAAGAAACTACTTTCCCATCCTTAGGAATATCAGTAGCATGGGAAGAATTAGCAGTCAAGTGAATATCAGTATCATAATTACCCAAACTATCCATATCAGCATGCAAAGACTCATTAGAACCAGGGAAAGCAACAAAACTAATAAAATCGACAGAGGTTTTCGATGAAACAAAATCAATCTGATCAGTAATAGATTCTTAGAGTTAATACCATCATACAAGCTCAAAAATTCATCAATTTCTCTATATATAGTACAAGAATGAGAATCATCATAGATGTGTCTTAGAGAATCATCAAGATCAGCAATATTACAAGAATTAGTCAACATGTTATCCTTAAACTCAGCACTAGTATCATCAACTAGCATATCAATTAGACTCATACGAAAAATAAAGTTATCATCACATAGGTGTTTCATGGCATCAAATATATTGAATTGTATCACATTGCCAACAAACTCTATTTGAAGAGTACCCTCATGCACATTTATAATTATCTTTGTAGTTTTAAAGAAAGGTCTACCTAAGATGAGAAGGGCATGTCCATGAGACCTATATCTATCATCCTCCATGTTAAGGACATAAAAATCAGCTAGAAATATCAAATCCTTTACCTTAACTAGGACATCCTCCAAAACTCCTGAAGGATAAGCGATGCTCCTATTTGCAAATTGCACAATCACTCCAATAGGTTTCAACTCTCTTATCTACAAAGATAAGTACATTGATTTAGGCATAATGTTTATAGCAACACCAAGATCAATCAAAGCATCAGAAAACTCAAAATTTCCAATAATGCATAGAATTGTAAAAATGCCCAAATCTTGACACTTAGTGGGCATTATTGGCTGTATAAGTGCTGAAACATTCTTGCCAAAATTGACTTTCTTGTTCCCTCTTAACTGCCTCTTGTTAGTACATATTTCCTTCAGAAATTTGGCGTACTTAAGGATGGTCTTGATTGCTTCCAACAAAGGTATATTAACCTCAACCTTTTTGAAAGTCTCAAGAATTTCTTTTTCAATTTCTACTTTAGTTTGCCTCTTTTCTAAGGTAGGTTTATGTGGGAAAGGCAAAATCTTCTTTGGCTCCTCTTCCTTCTTAGGCTCATCTGGTGTAATATGTGTTTTTGATGATGTCGGCTTATGCATGGTAATGGTATCTGAGAATCCCTGAACTTTCTTTCCACTCCTAAGAGTGATGGCATTAACATTGCTACTATTTCTTAGATTGACAATTGTTTGCGATGATAATTGGCTTGAACCTTGAGATTTCACCTCATTGAGAGAGGTAGCAAACTGGCATAATTGAGTATCAACTTTTCTGTCTAAATTTTGCATGCTCACCTGTAGATGTTATTATTGATGTTGCAATTGTTACGTAAGTTTTGCATTACTCTCTATAAGCTGCTTCATCATGTCCTCCATATTATTTCCTTTTGTTGGTTCCTCCTGTATAGGGACTGATTGCCTTATAGGTTGGGAAGGTTGTATACTAGGTCCTACAACATTATATCTATTCTACTGTTGTCCTCCCCTATATCTTAAGTTGGGGTGATCCCTCCATCTTGGAATGTATGTATTAGAGTAGGGATCATACTTTTGCTGCCCTTGTTGCATTGGCCTGACTAGAAATATCCTAACACAAGTCTCGACCCAATCTTCTAACATCAGGACTGATCAGTAGCATGTGTGGCCAAACAGCATATGTCACATAAAGGTCCCACCAAGGTAGTAGAGGTAGATGTCTGCCTAGGTGTATAGCACTGTGGATAAGAATGCATCTGAGTAGCATAGGACTGTGGTGCACAAGTCTGAGATAGAATGGAGGATGATTGTGGCTGTTACTGAGTTAAAGCAAGTTGTCTGAGCACAGAAGACATCTCATTAATCTTGCTTCAATTCTTTGATCATAGTATAGAGCATACAATTCACTGACTCCTCTCACTGTCTATCTCACACCAAATTGTTGTGCATTCTGAGCCATCTTGTTAATCAACTCCCAAGCTCTTGTAGGTGTTAGATCACCCAAAGTTCCACCAGAAGCAACATCAATTATGTTTCTATCCATGTTCAATAGCCCTTTATAGAAGTACTGAATAAGTAATTAATCAAAAATTTGATGGTGAAGACAACTAGCCAGCAATCTCTTAAACCTTTCCTAGTATTCATACAAGGTCTCTCCACCATTTTTTCTGATCCCACAAATTTCCTTCCTTATTGATGCAGTGTGAGAAGTAAGAAAGAATTTTTGCAAGAAAAGCCTTTTCAGTTGATCCCAAGAAGTGATAGCACCAAGGGGTAGATAGTACAACCAATCTTTGGCTACACCATCCAATGAAAAAGGAAATGCTCTAAGCTTAATTTGTTCTTCTGACACTCCCTGTGGCTTCATTGTAGAGCAAACAACATGGAATTCCTTCAGATGCTTGTGAGAATCATCTCTTGCAAGTCCATGAAATTTAGGAAGTAAATGAATCAAACCAGATTTAAGCTCAAAATTTGCATTTAATTTTGGATATTGTATACAAAGATTTTGATAGTGCACATTAAGAGCTATCAATTCTCTAATGGTTCTTACATGCATGTTATCATTCAAATTTGCATTTGCATTCAAGTTAGCCTGAACATGCATATTCATGTTAGCATTCACTTGTTCTTGTTTAGCCATATTATCACTAGCAAATTGAAGTATACAATCAAATCCTTGCACACAATCAAAAGTAAAAGAAGTAGTGCCACTATTTCCTACACTATCACTATTTTTCTTAATCCTTACTTGTCTTCTAAAGGTTCTTTCAATTTTCAAATCCAAATAAATTAATTTCTCACTAGAGGTCCTTGTCATAAACCAATTAGGCAAGCAAAAACTAAGAAGGAACACAAAAACTAGCAAAGAAAAACCAAAATAATAAGTCTAGAAAAATAGAGAAAATAACTAAAAAATTAAAAAAATTTCTTTACACTAAAAGGCAAGAAAGTTAATTCCAAATTAAACTAACAACTACCTAGCATATATAAACACTCAAAAACAAAGACAAATCACACAAAAGGAGTTCACAAAAATAAAGAAAATAAATCCAAAAAAATGAGAAAAATCCTAGAAAATTTGAAAAAATATTAAAAAATTAGAAAAAGTAGCTGAAACATTGGAATTTGGGGCAAAAGATAGTGCACCTAATAGCTTTGCTACTACTTTTGCTTAAAACACCCAAAAACCTTGAAAAATAAAGTTTGAGAATTTTCTGAGCACATCAAACAAAAGTTCCAGAAAATAGCACAATTAATTCAATAACTATTGCACTAATTGGCCTAAAAATAAAAAGAATTTAATAGCAAATTGTACAACAATTAATTCTGGATTTTCTACAAACACTTAGGGATCAAGATTAACATTCAATTATGAGATTACACTCAAACTACAATTCAGTTTAATCCAGTGAATTCCAACCACTAAATTTCTTAATTAACAAGCTAAACCTAGTCAAATTAACAAAAGAATCAATGCTGAAATTAAAAGATGAAGAGAAGAGAGTTTATCTAATTTGGAGAGGCAATCTTGGACCTTAAATCTGCATCAAGGGAGATCCAATCTTCAGCTAGCTACCAAGAGACACTCAAGCTATCATGGAGAAGATGAATGGAGAAATTTTGATGGAAGGAACTGAGGCCATGTGGAGAAGACGATGGATGAATTTCTCCTTCGTTCACGTCCATGGAGTTGCGTCCAAACTAAGAGTATCTCCTTGTTCCATTTTTTTTGCGTTAATCTCCAGTTCATTTTTTTTACGTTCTGCCTCCCCTCGACCTTAGTCACGTTAATCCCTCCTCTTTGGCATGTTCTGCCCGTGTGTGTTTATTCCTCCACTTAATGATCACGTGCCTCATTTAGAATCTACTCACGTGTTCTACAATTAGCTGCTCGAGCTTCATGCACTGTTCACGTGGTTTTTTTTTTAAATTTTCCCACGTCAACTTCAGCTTATTCATTCACCTTGAACCCAAGCCTTTTCCGTGTTCCTTACATGCTTCTTCTTCTGCTTATTAAGCTCGTGCTGGGGCTTCATGCACATGCTTCATTAAATCTCTAGCCCTTTAAACTTGTGCCAATACTTTGCTGAAGCTACTGCATGAGACAACCCATAGTTACGTTAATTCCTTTCCACATGTTTATATAAACCCATGCCTTATTTATTGCTTCATTCCCTCGTGCTTCTCTACTCATGCTGCTCTTCTCCAGCCTATGATGTGTGAGAAACCCAGCTGTGCATGAACGTGTGTTCAAGTGGTTTGTGAGTGAAGCTATGCAATGGTTGTGTGTGTATGATTGACCTTGACTCGGGTTGCTTCTTCTCTTCCACGCAGGCTAATGTGTCTGATGTTAAGAGAGCTGCCTCCTCCACACTTCTTTCCACGTAACTTCACTCTGTTTCTGCTGTGAGTGTGTTTCCTGAATGAGTGCTATAACCTGTGGCTGTGAGAGAGCTTTTTTGTGCTCCAGCTCGTGCTTAAAGTATGTGCTTCATGTAGCTTCAACGTCAGCTGTACATTAAACCTGTAGCTCTTTCTTGTTCTGCGTGGCTTTTACTTCATCCACCCAAGCTTAAGCTTCATTTACTGCCCCTTCCTTCCTTCTGTTTTGTGTTTATTTTTCGCTCACAAACCTGTGGCTGTGAGTTGTGTTTCATGCATGCGTGAAAGAGTGATGTGTAGCTGCTAGACATGTGAAAGTTACGTGGAAGTGTATGGAGTGCATGGCATGCTACGTGTTAAAGTGAAGCTTTGTGTGTTGAGAGCCCGTAGAGTGGAGTGAGTGGATAAATGCTGTATGATGTGAGTGTGAAATTGCAAGGCTCTACATCCAGTAGGTGTGTGTGTAAGAATGAATAAGCCACACATGTGAGCTGCCTTCCATACCTACGTGTTTATTCCTTCCACGTTCTATCCAGCCTCCCATTCCACCTTCCTTCTCTTCTCTTATAGTCCCATGGCTTCATCTCAAGTCTTGTGTGTGATTTTAGTGGTAGCTTCCATGTGAATGATGTGCTTGAGTGTGATGTTGTGAGTTTCTGTGCATGTGAACTGGAGCAGTGCCAACCACGTGGAAAAGTAAAAAACTCATGTATGCTATGTGGAGATGAAAGTGTAAGAAAGAGAAAGAGCTTGTGTGTGAAGTGGAAGTGCCTACGTGGAATGTGCATGAATAAGAAAGATGATGATGATTGTGTTGCCTCCTTTTCATTCTCTTATTTTCAAATTTTATTTGCTAAGAAACTTGCACACTTGAAGCTCTATTTCTTTTTTAATTCAATTTCCCATTCAAGCTCCAATTGTCATTGAAAATCTGCACAAATAATAAGAAAAATTCAATAGAAAAAATTCAAAAAATTATTTAAAGAAATGTATATATTAAAATTCAAAAGTTTTGTAAATAAATTCCTTGAGTACAAAAATGGCCACTAAACTCAAATATTATCTAATAAAATGCAAAAAAGCCATATTCAATCATCAAAATGCCTAAGCTTAGGAGAATTAATATATCTCAAACTGGCATCTATCAATACTTTAAACCAAATCAGTTTAAGTGTAGAATTTCACACATGGTCTTAGCTAATGGATGTTCATCTACTTGCTTTCCTTATCCTTATTCGATGATCCTTCACCGAAAAGGGTTAGCCCATGAAATGAGGTGAGATGCAAATCTTAGTAACTAAATGTAAATTCCATTCATATGTACCAAATTAATCAACATATATGCATTAAATCAGATAAGCATCAGAAACATTAATCGTATCAGCAAATTAAATAGTTGAACTACCAGTGATCACCGTCTCATACCAGCAATCACATACAACATATTAAAGACCAATAACACTGAGAAAGGCTTGTCCATGGTGCCACTTCCTTATTGAGCACAACTAAGGTTTAGTGCATTCAGGGGTCTGATCATAATCTGGTGCTCGATTGAAGTACAATGCATGGGTGGCAGTCGCACCACAAGTTTCTCATGGACTTACAAGGTCCAATCACAACATATCAGATAGCCAACCATTTATTTAGCATTCAAAATCATATATGTACAACAAATATAAGATTAAATTAAACATATGCAAGGAATAAAAAAATTAACCCTAGTTATCTCACTCTGTGGATAATTTTGAAGGCTACCAGCAGTACCAAAATCATCCTATGATCATAATATTAAATAATTACTACTCTAAATTATCATTTATAGTAGTAAACCAGATATCTATAGAATTAAACTACCAATGACTACCTAGAGGAGTCTTAAATTCAGAATCGAGCCTCACCCACCTAGAAAACTCCAAAATACCACTCAATTTTTTAGGTAAATATGCACAAAATAAAGGCTCATATTATAAATCAATCATAGGAGTCTTAAACCAGCAAAAACTACCTCAACATGGGAAAGAAATACTTACCCTATCAACCTCATAACCTTAACCTCTAAAAATCCTCCATGAAAATACAAAACAACACATTTCAGATTTGGGTGTAGGTGAAAATGCTCCCCATGAAATACCAATCATGCCAAATTGAAGAGGACTAAGAGAGAGTTAAGTTATATATAAGTTACCTTGACTAAATCTTTCTTTAGGAGTGGAAAATGATGGAATTGTGCCAAGAACCCTAGCCACCTCCCAATACCTCTGAATTTTCTTTACTCTTAAAGTGTTTCTACAGAATGGGGGGAAGGGTAAAGTGGTTTTAGGGTTAAAGTTAGGTTATAAGCTGACTCAGAGCCCCAAATCCAAGCATGTTTAGATTTTTAGCTTGTTGGGCTAAACTTGATGGGTTGGGTTGCAAACTTTCTAAGGTGTTAGTAAGGTCTTGGGCTAACTCCAAAGCCCAACTCTTCACTTGACTTATGTTCTTGGTTCTGGGCTTCTAAATCACTAAACCAAATTGGGCTATTGTTGAATAGTTTCTCTTAGGCTAAGCTTCATAAGAAGAAGTTAGGTCTACACAAAATATAATTGGCCCTCTATTAGTCTTTATCCTTGGCATACTTAATTTAATTATGGACCTAGATTAAGTTTCTAACCCAATTGAATCTTAAATCCACATTAAAAATGTATTTCTCTATAAGTTTCATTTTCCCTTTTCCACTTAATTACTTTCATTAATCGCCCCACTAATTCCCTAATTCATCATAATTATTCTTAATTAATTTTAGGGTGTTACAGTGAACCAGCAAGGGTGGTTAGACTTCATGAAGGCTAAACCTCCTACCTTCACTAGAGTCTTTGATCCTGAAAAGGTTGATGAGTGGATAAAGGAGTTAGAGAAAACCTTTGAAGTGCTAGGATTTTTAGATGAATAAAAGGTAACATTTGCAGTATATATACTTTTTGGGGATGCTGAACATTGGTGGGGGAGTACTAAATAGTTGTTGGAAAGTTGAGGTACCTTTATTTCTTAGGCAATTTTTTAGAAGTCTTTTATGGAAAATATTTTCCTGAAGAAATCCACAATGACAAAGAAATAGAGTACCTTAAGCTAGTCTAAGGCAATATGACTTTTAAATAATATTTAGTGAAATTGGAAAAATTATCCAAGTTCTCCTCTTATCTTTGACATGACCAGGATGAAGCTTGGAAGTGTCAAAAGTTAGAGTCAGGACTATGGATAGAAATGAAAAAGGTTATATCCCCACTAATGATTAGGAATTAGCTAGAGTTGGTGAATCAGTGTAGGGTGGTAGAAAAGAAGGAGGATGAGGCTAAAAATTTAAGAATAACTAGTGGAAAAAGAAGGGAAAGACCATTCAAACCTTTCCATAAGAACCTACAAAATGGGAAGAAACCTGCCCCTTATTAACTCAAACCAAATAACATCACGATATGTAAAAAGTGTAGGAAACAACAATCTAGTAAGCCATGTTCGTCAAGACCTCCTACTTGCTATAAGTGTGGTCAAACAAGACATTTCATTAGAGATTGTCCACAATAGAAGAAAGAGCAGAATCCTACTTGACCATAACATCAAGAAAGAGTCTATTCCTTAGATAAATGAGAAATAGCTTAGTCATCCGGATTAATACATGTTATATTAAAATTTTTACTTTACCTGTATTATTTAATTCTGGAGCTACCCATTCATTTATATCTGTAGACTATATAAGGAACTTACAACCTCCTATATCTGTTTTACCCTATGATCTTGCTATAGTTACCCCTACTGAAAAAGTAGTGACTTTTCATGCCTACCTAAACTGTCCTATCCATGTTTATGAACAAAATTTCATTGTTGACCTTATCTGTTTACCTATGACTGATCTTGTTATCATCTTGAGAGTGGATTGGTTATCTATTAACTATGTTACCCTTGATTGCCATAACAAGACTATTTTTATCCCTCCAAAGATCTCTGCTAATTCTTATGGAAAGGAAAATGATTTTATGAATTTAAAGAGTATCCCCTTGAATTCATCAGACGTTAAAATAAAGATAACTCAAATTCCTATGGTTTGTGAGTTTCTTAAAGTTTTTTTAAATTAAATCCCAAGATTTCCCCTTAAGAGAGAGATAGAATTTTTTAATTGACCTTATACCTACAACTGGATCAATTTCCATCACCCCTTATAAAATGTCATCTCTTGAATTACAAGAACTAAATTAATGACATATTAGAAAAGGAGTTTATTAGGCCAAGTGTTTTACCTTGGGGAGCACCAGTTTTGTTTGTAACTAAGAAAGATGGAAGCCTTAGGTTATGTATAAATTATAGACAGTTGACTAAGGTAACTATCAAGAACAAATATCCTCTCCTAAGAATAAATGACCTGATTGATCAACTTAGAGGAACCTCTGTATTATTCCAAGATAGATTTAAGATATGGATACCATTAAATTCAAGTAAGGGAAGAAGATATTCCTAAAACTACCTTTAGAACTAGATATGGTCATTATGTATTCTTGATAATGCCATTCGGACTTACTAAAGCACTTACAGTGTTTATAGACTACATGAATAGGATTTTCCAACCCTACTTAGATCAATTTGTGGTAGTATTTATAAATGATATCTTAGTGTATTCAAGAAGTAGAGAAGAGCATGAAACACACTTGAGACTAGTTTGCAAATCCTTAAAGAAAAAGAATTGTATGCTAGGCTAGAAAAGTGTGAATTTTAGTTGTCTAAAGTGAAATTCTTAGGCCATGTGATTTCTAGTCAAGATATTAGTTGATCTTAGTAAATAAAAGCTATACTTAAATGAGAAAGACCTAAAACTATCATTGAAATTAAAAGTTTCTTAGGATTAATTGGGTATTATTGTAAATTTATAAAAAGATTCTCCTAAATAACCTTACCTTTGACCAAACTAACTAGGAAAGAAAGTCCTTTTGTTTGGACTACTGAGTGTGAGTAGAGTTTCCAAACTCTGAAAGAGAAGTTAACCATTACTTCAGTATTAACCATACCTAATCCTTTAGGAACCTTTGAAGTGTACAGTGATGCATCAAAGAAAGGATTAGGATATGTGTTGATGCAAGATAAAAGAGTAGTGGCTTATACTTCTAGGCAATTGAGACCTCATGAGGAAATTACCCTACCTATGACCTAGAATTAGCAACTGTAGTGTTTTCCTTGAAAATTTAGAGACATTACCTATATGGGGAAACTTTTTAGATCTTTAATGATCATAAAAGCCTTAAGTACTTATTTGAACAAAAAAAAAACTCAATATAAAGCAAAAAAGGTAGATGGAGTTGTTGAAAGATTATGATTTTGAGCTGAAATATCACTCAGGAAAAGAAAATGTAGTGGTAGACACTTTAAGTAAGAAATCTTTATATGTATCCTCCTTAATAATAAAAGAAGTGCATTTGATGGAGTAAATTAGAGATTTACACACTTTTCTCATTTGGTCACTTGAGAGTTATAGGTTAAATAGACTTGAAGTCTCTTTTAATTCGAAAAATCATATTAGAGGAGCCCAAGAATCTAACCTAACCCTAAAGACTCAAATTAGACAACTTGGATTTACCAAAATTGAATATGGAACCATAATGTTCCAAGGTAGACTCTGTGTGCCTAATGGAGAATTAAGAAAACTAATTCTAGAAGAAACTCACAAAAGTAAATACACTATTCATCCTAGATCCAACAAACTGTATCATGATCTTAAGAAATTGTATTGGTGGCCAGGAATGAAGAAAGACATAACTAAATTTGTGTCTAGATGTCTAGTGTGTCAAAAAGTAAAAATAGAATGCCAAAAACCTTCAGGATTGTTGCAACCTCTAAAAATCCCTGAGTGGAAATGAGATAGCGTATTTATGGATTTTCTAATGGGATCACCCATAAATTAGTTAAAACATGATGCCATTTGGGTTACTATAGACAAAATGGCTAAATCAACTTACTTTTTACCCATTAAAGTTACCTATTCTTCGGACAAACTAACTCAATTGTATGTACAAGAAATTGTAAAGTTACATGGAGTTCCTTTCAACATTTCTTCTAATAGGGACCTTAGATTTACTTCTTAATTTTGGAAATCCTTTTAAGCTACTTTTAGGACTAAGTTATGCCTTAATATTGCTTATCACCTTCAGACTAATGGACAAATTGAAAGAACTATTCAAACTTTAGAGGACATGCTTAGGGCTTATGTGATAGAGCAAAAAGGAAATTAGGATAAGCATGTCATTAGCAGAATTTGCCTATAACAATAGTTCCCATTCCTGCATTAGGATGACTCCTTATGAAGCTTTGTATGGACAAAAGTGTAGATCCCCTTTATGTTGGTACAAAGTTAGAAAAAAGCCTTTGATAGGACTTGAGTTAGTTCAACAAACCACATATTAGGTTAAGAAAATCAAAAAGAAGTTAATCACAACTTAAAGTAGGCAAAAGAGTTACTCTGATCTAAGAAAAAGACCTCTAGAATTTAATGAAGAAGATCATGTTTTTCTTAAAGTTACTCCTATCACTGGCATAAGTAGAGCTATCCAAACCAAAAAGCTAAATCCTTGATACATTGGTTCTTACCAAATTCTAAAAAGAATTAGTTTAGTAGCTTATCAACTAGCCTTACCTGCTCACTTGTCTAACCTTCATGATATTTTCTATAACATTCCTAACTCCTAATTGTAGTGGTAAGCTTAATTACGCAGTTAAAGTCCCAAACCATGGTTTAAAGTTAGTACAAATAACCATTTATGAAAATTATTGAGGAAAATTTTGAACCTTATTATTATCCTTGATGATCATTATTTAACAAGTAAAACAATTTAAGCCTATAAAAAGTTCACGTCATCAATTACAACCTTCATATCATATTAACACTAACTCCACAAATAGTTTACCTTCTTATAACTGTTCCCAAGTCATTCAATACCATTAACCTCATAAAAACTAAGTTCTGGAGGATAGAAATAGGACTTTAGTGTTTTTGGTCACAACTTGGACATTCTTGTTGTGGCTAAGTTGGCTACTAAAACCTAAAAACTAAGTTATTGGGCTTGTGATGTGACTTGGTTTGCTTGTGCCATGACTTGAGTGGTTACTGAAGCTTAAAACCAAAACTACACAATCCACTTTGTGACTTAGGCCTTCCACGCCGTAGTGAAGTTACCCTTTGGACCCTACTATTCAAATTCTCTTGATTCTCACCTTAGTGAGGTGAGCTATTAAAACTCCACTCCCATGTTGCACCACGGCCTAAAGTTCTACACTGCAGTGAAGTCAAGTTTTGTTACCCTCCCTATGCAAGATTTTCACTTTGCACTGTGTAATACCTTATATTTCTATTATCATACTCTTCCATTCTGAGCAATTGGTGCACATTCACAAGACAAAAATAAGGAAAAGTATAAAAATAATACACTTTTACCGTGTTACGTTGGAGTTAAAATTTGCAATTTGCATTATGTGGGCCCCATGGATTATTCAATAACATTCTCTAGCCATTTATCATTGGAAAAAATCACACATAACTCAAAACATCATACAATTCCACGGTTTCAAGCTAAAAACCCCGAAATTCCATTATTTCTTCTCGGACAACATGTGGCAAATTTTAGGGGTAACTTTGAAAAATCATAAATAAATATAGAAAAATTGAAATCACACAAACCATAGCTTTTTGAAAAGATCTAGATGTTATCTTTACACTAAAAATAAATTCCAACCACGAAAATCTCATCTAGACCATATTTGATAATAGAAAAGGAAGGAAGGTCCGGTTGACTAATACATATTACTGATATAAATTTTGGAAATTTATAATTAATTCCAAAAAAATTCAATCCATTCAATCTATACCAATTTTGAAAGCTACAAATGTTAACTAGAGGAAAAAAATATTCTACATCAATCTGATAGCATTCAGACCTAGAAATGCAATCAAACAGTACTCTGGGTCTGACTGTGCACTTGGTACTGGACAGTAACTTCAAAAATTAATATCTCCCTCGCTAGACATCCAAATGAGGTGATTCCAATTGAGACAAGTCACTGGGAGGGTCTAGTTTCTTCCTATAACATTTTGTGGCAATTAGACATCATTTGCCCCATGAATGATAGAGAAAAATTTTTGGACTATTTGAATAGTACCAGTAGCTAAACCAAAAAATTTTCCCAACTTCAAAAATTCATCAAATATTCCATAGGCCTCTAAATAATACCCACTTTAGCTTCCCAAAATTTTTTCAATAAGTTCTAGATGCATGCAAAATTTTAGATCAAGAAGAGCTCATTTGGACAAAAAGTGATATAGCTAACCAAAATAGCCATTTTTGCTCCATATGAGATACCAAATCTATCCAAAGGGCCTCTTTTAATGTTTGGCATCTCTTAGGCAAGTTTAAAAGTATGAATATGACTTGTGTGAACTGCCCAAGTAGTCCCAAACCCCATGCATCTTAATTTGACCATCCCACACTCAAGAATACATAATCATCACATGCTATCAAGGTGTTAAATTCTACATTCTCATTGATCTAATGCCACATAAGAGCTCTACAATATTCATACATCATATTACATTTTTCCATGGGCTTACATCTCAAAAATAACATTTACATAACCACTTTGACCATTAGGTACAAAAGAAACTACATAATGAACAAAATATGGCTTTTCAATGCTCTTGTCTTGCATTCCTTGCTTCTTGGACATCACTTAGGCATTTCAAGATAATGGAGGGAAGGGGAATGAGATTCCTAGAATCTTAATAGCTCATACACCCATTCACACACACATTCAAGGCATATATACATTAAAGCATATGTATGAAAGGTTTGGCAACCATAAAGTATGCAAAGTCATAATTTCCATGCCACTTATTCATATTCAAGCCAAGAACATGCTCTAGGGACTTTTGGTTTTGCCTCATCCATTTCTAGGACTTTTGGATTTGCTTTACTCTTGGCCTAGGGACTTTTGACTTGGCCTCACCCTTCCATGAGACTTTTGGCATCTCTTCACCTTTATTAAGGGATTTTTGGCATCACCTCACCCTTATGAGCTATTTCCACAACCAAAGCCATTTAAGGAAACACATTGGTACTAATGTAATGTCAAGGCATCAAGTGGTATATTCTCAAATCACAAGAGCATACACAAGCACACAATTACATACATATTCATATAAGAATGCAAGGAGAATGAGGTGGAGAGCTATGTTGGATTTATGCAAGCTTTTCTTGATCCTTTTCCTTCCCTTTTTTGACCTTACAAGTGCACCTAGGGGGTTGGTGTTCTCTTGGCCTAAACACCATAAACAACACACAATTACACACTTGAAGCAAGCCAAGATACTTAACTCACTCTTGAACACACACTTGGTTCCATAATTGGCTTTTTGAAGTAACCTCTACAATTCAAGCTTTAGGCTCCCATCTCTTTCTATTTTTAGGCCTTTTGGCCTTATTCAAAGTCCTTGGAGCCCTTACACATTTATTTGCACAATTAGAAAACCAAGTTTCTTTATAAGGCACCATTATGGACACCATTATCCCATCTCCCAATCCATGGGTCCTAAATTTTTTCTAATAGTTTCTCCCATCTTCTAACATCATATGAAGTCCCAAACCAAGGCTAGAACAATTTAAAACACTCCCTAACCTAGTATTCTTGCCTTGGCCAAAACTAGCACCATAATGGAGGTTCATAAGCTTCTTGATTTTTCCTTGATGGGAGATCCACTTGGGAGGGTTTCTAGGGGTTTTAGGAGCTCAAGGAAACATTCAAATAGCCAAGGAATTACTCACACAAAATCAGATTTTCCAAAACTCTAGAAAACACCACACTTTCCTAACTTGATTTCTATTAGTTTTTCTTGCAATTTCTTACCATATTCCTCTTCCTCATGGTCTAAAACCCTAGTCCTTCTCTTGTTTTTGGATAGAACATCTCCCCCTCATATGGTTCTGATTTGGCTGAAATCATACACAAGGAAGAAGCAAAGAAGAGAAACAACAAAACCATGAAATACCTTAGATTCAAGCTTGGTTTCAAGACTTTTTCTCCTTGGTTTTCTTCTCCTCAAGCAATTCAAATTGGTCCTCCTTGTTCTAGACTCAAAACAGAACCAATTCACTTAAATAAACCATGGAAAGAGAGGAGGAAAAGAGAGGAACAAGATTGGAGGAAGATGGAGCATAAAATTCCTTAGATTTCCTTACCTTTCTCTTGATTTTTCTCCTCTTTCTCTCCTTCTCCTTGTGTACCTAGAAGAGCTGCTCCATTTCTATATTTTGGGCAAAAAAAGTTGTGCTTAAGAAGGTGGGAGAAAGAGGAAGAAGTGTGTGGAAGCTTAAGAAACTCACTTTTTCAAAAATTCCAATTTCATCGTTCCATAATGGCAATTTCGTTTCAACTTCGTTTTAGCTCCTTTTTGAGAACCTTCTTTTCTATTATACAATTTAGGTTCCTAATTTAATAAAATGCCTTTAAAATCACTCAATTTGGAGCTAAAACTTTCCTAAACAAATTTGTCAAAGTTTAGGCTCACCAACATTAGGCTTTACTAATCTCGGGGCTTCCCATGGTTTTTGGGGCCTTTGAGAACCTTGGGCAACTCAAATTTCCCATTAAAAAAACCCTCCTATGTGTTTCTCTAAAAGTTACACTTATTTACGAAAATGTCATTACGTTTTGTCAGTTTTTATCACAAATTGTTTCACCATCCTAGCTCCGTTTTTCTTTTTTTCTGAGTCTAGAATTATCACTTTTAAGAGCCTAGGACTCTACCCAAATTTTTCAAGACATTATCTAGCTCATTTAAGAGGATTTACTTTTATATGGCTCATTTCGTCATTTTACAAAATTTACGTTTGTTACATGCTACATGCCCCATTGTCTTGTAATAGCCCTAGCCTTGACTTATATACTCTTGGCCATGACTTAACCCCATCTTGAACCTAAACTCCCAAATTTTCATCCTAAACATTTCAGCTCTTCCTTTAATAATATTCTAAGGTCATTCTCTCTAAATTTGTAAGGTTTTAATGGCATCCAACCCTTTTAATTACTTAACATACTCATCATTATCACTTAGGGACTTAAGTATTGATCCAAACCCAGTTATTTACCATACATAAGCAAATTATGAATTGTGATAGCAAGGAGTGTCTAAGGCCATTTTGGAGGAGCTCAATCCTCTATCAAAAGTTCCTAAGTTACTCTAATCAAGTTAAGGTAGCTAAAATGAACCAACTCTTAACCTTATGATATTAAAGTATCTTCCTAATAGGAATTACAAATAAACATCCACATAATAAGATAACACTACATCAATAAGCAGCACATTCAAGCTCCATACCTTACTTCATACTTATACCAGATTAGCATTTGCTAGGTACATTATAGTTCATAATACTTTAAGTCTATCTATCCAATAATTACATCCTTGATCACAAAAAATCCAAATACCTATACTTGGCAAGAATGGATGCAACATGATGCTAAACAAGTCCAGTTACAAAAATTAGCATCTAACTAAGTCTAAATGCTCCTAAGTGTAAAAATCCTACATAAGGTCTTAGTTAGGGGTGTTCAGCTACTTGCTTCCCCTTATCCTTAATTGAAAATCCTTCACTTGAAATTGTTAGCCCATAAAATGGGATAAGATGTGAATCTCAGTAACCAAAGGAAAATTCTAAACATATGTACAATTCAATTAGCATAATTGTAATTTAATCAGATAAACCTCATAATTATCCATCATATTAGCAAATGATCTAGTTGAGCTACCAATAACTATTATCCTATACTAACAATCACCTACATTATGTTAATGGCCAATAACACAGGGAAAGGCTAGTCCACGGTGCCAACTCCCTATTAAGCATAACATAGGCTTAATGTATTCATAGGTTTGATCATAACTTGATGCCTGATCGAAGCATGATGCACAGGTGGTAGCCACACCACAATCCCGGCATGAGCTCACACATGGTCCAAATATAATAATCAAGAAGCCAACCAGTCATTTAACAAAGTAAAATATAGATATTAGATTAACAAAGCACATGTGCAAGGAATTAAATCAAACCTTGGTTATCTCACTTTCTAGATAAATCTTTGAGAGCTAACAACAATGCCAATTCACCTTATGAACACAAGTTCAGAAAATACTATTCTTAATAATCATTTATAGCAATAATCAGATACTCAAAGAGTTAAACTATCAATGACAACCTAGAGGTTATTTACCTAACCACCAATTTTCATACCATATAAAGCTAGCATTGAATTTGCATCATGGATAGCTAAAAGCATCAAATTATACTAAAGAATTACTTTTAGCCATGGAATTTACTGTCATTGAAAGCTATATTAATTCATTCTTGACTTAATGAACCATGTGAGCTTACCAGACTTATTTTCCATCTTTAACACATTTGTTCAATCAGAAATATCACAATTTAAAGCTTAAAACTCGGGTCTAAGGCATACATCTCAAAATCATATTACACTTTGCAATTCCCATTAAATTCCATATTTTGATATGAATTTTGAAAAATCATAATTAATTTTCAAAAAATTCAAATCATGCAAATTATAACTTTCTAAAAAGTTCAGGATGTCATCTATTTTTCATAAAAATTTAAGGGCAAAATAACCACATTTGGCCAAAGAAATTCGATGGAATAGTATTTCGGGTCTAATAATTGTTCTACAACAAACCTGGAAATTCAAAAATTTATTTTTCCCTCTATAGAGCTCCAAATTAGGTACTTTTGTTGGCTATGGAAAGATTATGATGTCTACTATATGCCTATAAAATTTCATTAGCATTGGATTTCATTTATCTCTTGAGTGATACCGAAAACCAAACTGACCACATGAATAGTAATATTGACAGTTTCTGCATAATTTGACCAACTTTCAAAAATTATAATAAATTATCTAGAGTTCCAAAAATAGTGCTATTTAACTCTATGAAAAGATCTAGATGAGATCTATATTCTTGCCAAATTTCATGCACAAATTCTTCCATTTGGTCAATTTGTGGCTCAGGCCAAGAATGTGAAAAAGTTTAGGACCATAATAGAGTCAAAGTGCACTAAATGGCCTTCTAATCATATCATGACCATTTGAGCATGTGCAAAAGTATAAATACAGTATATAGAAACATTACAAATGATATAAATCATCATGGAGCCCAAATTCACTATCCTACTTGCATATATACACATTAATGTCAAGGCTCCAAAATGCCAAAATCATGCATTCTCATACATATGGCTCCAAATTTGAATCATACACCATAATTACATATTTTTATATATGCTCAAAGGGTTAAATCTCATAAACTTCATATACATATAAACTTTGACATCAAAATACATAAATTCCTATTCTATTGTCAAAGTATCATTTTTCAAGTTGCTTGGCTTCCATTTCTTGCTTTATGTGACCCACCTAGCCATGTTAGACGTAATATAGGGAAGAGTGAGATTCATAGAATCTCAATAGCTCGTTTACCCTTTCAAGCATACATATATAACATATTTTCATGTCAAAGAATGCAAGCATATAATAAAAGCCTCTTGTAAACATACATAAGCATATTCTCATATCACATAAACTCATTCAAGTCAAACTTAAGCTTTAAAGGCTTAGTCTAACCTCGCCCAATTCTTTGGGACTTTTGGATTTGTCTCACCCATTTTTAGAGACTTTTGACTTAGCCTTATTCTTTCTTGAGACTTTTGTCTTCTCCTCACCTATTCTAAGAGACTTTTGGCACAACCTTATCCATTAGGTGCCATATTGTATTCAAAACATGTTTTAAGATGCATAATGGTACCAAAGCATAAAATCAATGACTATAAACATATCTCATGGTTCAAATATACACACAAGGATCCAATAACAATCAAACATCTAAGAAATGCATACAAAAAGGGATAAAAAGTTATCTTAAGTCAAGAAATACAAGCTTCCTTACTTGAAGTTCATTTCCCCTTTTCGGCCTCACACACACACCTAAGAGGATCTTGATTTTCTTGGCAAAGACACATCAAATAAGACACAATTACATCATTGGAACAAATTATAGGCTCACATAAACTCTATGCAAGCTTGCCTTAACTTATGGCATGGTTATAGTTCCATATAAGAGTATAATGAAGCAACCCCTATAATTTATGATCCTAGCTCAAATTTCTCATTCGATCTAAGTCTCATGACTCTATTTAAATTTATTAGAGTAATCTCCAATTCAATTCAAGGAGTCTAAATTCAAGTTTCTTCTCTATGCCTAAAAAAGAAGCCTAAACTTTCATCTTATGAACTATGGTTTCTAAATTCAAACCAATGATTTCTTTGGTATTTATTAATCATATGTAGACCATTCCTATTCTTAGAATCAAAGAAAAATCTCCCTAAATGCACAATCCTCTCTTGGCTGAGACATAGCTCAAGGTGAAGGGCCCATGGAGTTTCATTCAATTTCCTAGGGGTTTTAGCATCCCTGAAGCTTCCCAAGCCTCTTATAGACTCATACATACTCTTAATAAGCTAGATTATCATTAGAAAGCTTCAAAAATTGTTAGGTCTAACAAAAACCCTAGGTAACATAACTTGAATTTGAAAGCTTCTTTTTTACTTCCAATTGCATATTCTTAATCCTCATGCCCTAAAACCCTTATTCCTACCTTGCTAGGATCAAAATTCACTCTCTCCTTCATGGGCCTAGGTATGGCCAAGACACCTATGGAAGAAGGAGACAAGATGAAGCAAAATAATCCATGGTTTCTTTACCTTATTTGTGAGCTTTTCTAATGAGCTTTCTAAAGCTTTCAATCTCTCTTTCAAATTCTGTCTTCCTCCTACTGAACCAGCCATGATATAGCTCCAAATAAGTCATCAAAACTATGAGAGAAAAGAGGAGAAAGAAGAGAAGAAGTGGGAAGAAGGAGAAAGTATGAAAAACCCTAAATTTCTTACACTTACACTTTTTGCTCGGTTTTTTTCCTTCCTTCTCTTCTCCTTCTTGTGCTTCAAAGTGAATGGAATTCTGATTTAAGGCAGAATAACATTGGTTCAGAAATAAGGAAGAGGTGGGGCATGACTTTTGTAATACCATAATTTATTAAACTCTATATCCTTATATCTAAGCTTGATTTCACAAGGTTTTACATAATTCCAAAGAAAAAAGGAATAAAATAATAGCATTTTCTTGCATTGTGTAGTACTTGAAAAATTCAAATTTTGCTCCGTGAGTCCTATGAACCCATCAATAACATTCTCTACTCATACTCCATCTATACAACTTATACACATAAAATTATCAATGAACCATGGATTTGGAACCGAAAACTAGAAAATTGCATTTTTGCTCTCAGGTTTAAATGGCAAGTTTCTGATACAAACTTTGAAAAATCATAATTAATTGTAGAAAAATCAAAATCAAGCAAATGCACATACAAGCATACAATGGCAATTACATATCTAAGAATGCAAACAAGAAGGAGTAAAGAGTTGCCTTGCAATCTAACATAAGCTTCCCTCTTGATTACTCTCTTCCCTTTTCAGTCTCACATCCATAAATAGATGGAGCTTGATTTCTTTAGCCTAGACATAACAAATAACATCCCATTAAATTCATGGAACAAGCCTTAGCATTAAGCACACATTAAAGCAACATACTTTATCTTATGGCTACAAAATGGTTCCATAAAAGGCCTAATGAAGCAATTACTATAATTCAAACTCTTGGCTCCATTATCTTTTTATATCTAGGCCTCTTGAATCCATTTGGTATCCTTAGAGCCATCACACACTCATTGGTAAGAGCCTAAACATATGTTGCTTTTTAAGTCATAATATGGACCCTATAGCTCCAACTCTCAATCTATGGCTTCTAAATTTTTTCCAAGGCTTCCTCTCATCTTTCTCCATCACATATGGTCCCAAACTAAGCTTAGAACAATTTAAAACACTCCTTAGGTGGCCAGACCTTGTGTGGCCAAGATATACATCATGAAAAGAGCCTTTGGATTTTGCTTTGTTTTCTTAGAAGGAATGGCACATATGCAACTTCTTAAATACCTCTAGGAAAATTAAATTTCATCATTTATTTCAAAGCCCCAAGTTATACCAACTTGAATTTTAAGGCTCCCTTTTTGTTTCCACTTGCCTATTCTGAATTCCCACACTCTAAATCACTTGTTCTTCCCTTGATATGGTCAAAATTTAACTCTCTTTGGATGGGCCCTAGGTTGCACGAAATTCATATGGAGGAGAACAAGCAAGAAGTGCAAGAAAAGCCATGGAATTTACCTTGTTTCAAGACAATTTCAAATGCTCTTTTCATTGCTTCATACTCCTCCTTAAAAGTCTAAGCTCCCTCCTCTAGATCAAACCCAAAATAGCCCCATATACATCATAAAAGCCATAGGAGTAAAGTGGAGAAGGAGAGGAATAAGATTAATGAAGGAATAGTTATGAAATTCCACACTTTTCTTATCTTTTCTTACCTTTCTCCTTCCTCTTTTCCCTCCTTTCTTGTGCATTTCTTTAGGGCTCTCTCAACTCTATTTCAGACCCAAAAAAAATTATGGCTAAGGGCTAGAGTAAGTGGCTAAATGTTTAAAAGCCAAAAAGGTAAAGTTAACACACTTTTTTGACTTTTCATTTTAGTCTCTAAACCATGGTTAGTCCATTTGGCCTTATTTTAATTCCTTTTTGGGAACTATCTTTTTCATCATAAAATTTAGGGTCTCTAACTTATAAATTGCCTTTGAAATCACTCAAATTGGATTTGAAACCATTCCAAACTGTTCGGTTAAAGTTTTAGATAATTAATGACCAAAATCGCTCATCGGGGGTTTTTAATTGTTTCTAGGGTTTCCATGGTTTTTAGGGCCTTTGAGAACCCCGAAAAGCTCAAAATTTTTGTTTAAAAAGCCCTTCTATAAGTTTTTCAAAATTACCAAAAATTATGAAAATGCCTAAACTTTCTTTCACAAACTTTTCTGACTTTGTTTTCAAGGCACCTCTGGTCTTAGATCCTCCTTATTTGAGGTATAGAGTGTTGCTTTAATTTTGTTGGACTTCAAATCATTTTATTTGGGGGGACTTCCTTTTATATCCGGTGCATTTTGTACATTTATAGAGAAACTGGGTGTTACAACTTTAAGAAGCTAAAGGGTCTAGTTATAACATTTTCTGAATTCCCATTTTGTCTTTTTTTCTTGGTTCTTTTCATTTATGCTCATTTTTACTCCTTTTTTAGAACCATATTTTCTATTATAAAATTTGGGTTCTCTAATTCATTAAATGCATTTGGTTTCACCCATATTAAATTTAAAATCTTCTTAAACGAATCGATTAAAGTTTTGGTCAACCGACACGCTAAATTACATATTGGAGAGGTTTTGGCCATTTTAGGGGTTTCTATGGATTTTAAAGTCTCTAAAAACCCCAAGAAACTCAAATTTTCTATTTAAAGATCCCTCTTTTGAGTTTTCTAAAAATTGCCTAAAATTAAGAAAATGCCACTATTTTGCATTTAATTTTATTTACCTTTTCTGTCTCTAGTTCTCAGGCATCTTTAGCCGTGTATCCTCATTTTTAATTATTTAAATTATTGCTCTAATTTTGTTTGGCCTCTAATCATTCAATTTAGGGGACTTCTTTTCGTAATTTTTCTTAGTTTTAGGGCTTTTAGAATAACAGGATATTACATTTCTCCCCTTTTAAATAAAATTTCGTCCTCAAAATTTAGATACATATCTTATTGAAATAGCTTTTGATATTTCTTTTTCATCTCCTATTGCAGCCCCTAGGTAACTTCCTTAGGAGATAGTTCCTTCCAAACCACTTTCACCAGTGGTATTGCTTTGTTTTTTATATGTTTTAGTTTAGCATCCAAAATTTTATCTGGTGATACTATATAAAATAAATTGTCCTATACTTGCACACTTTCATATTCTATGATATGTGAGGATCAGGTTGGTACTTTTTCAATTGAGATATGTGGAAGACATCATGTATTTAGTTTAGGTTTAGGAGAAAGGCAAGTCTGTAGGCTACAGGTCCAACTTTATTGAAAATTTGAAACGGACTTATGTGCTTTAGACTAAGCTTTCTACTCTTGATGGACATACATATCCCTGTGACTAGAGACACTCTAATAAACACATGGTTTCTAACCTTAAACTCTAACGACCTCCTCCTTTTATCTGCATAACTTTTTTATCTACTTTACGCTGTTAGGAGTTTCTTTCTAATTGTTTCTACTTGTTTAGAGGTTTGGTCCATTAATTTTGGGCCTATAAGGCTCTTCTTTCCAAGCTCAACCTAACACACTAGGGACTTACATTTCCTCCCATATAATACCTCATATGGTGCCATTTGAGTACTAGACTGACAACTATTATTGTAGGCAAACTCTGCTAGAGGCAAATAGGTATTTTAGTTACCTTTTAGCTCTAAGACACAAGCCCTCAACATGTTTTCTATGATTTAGATGGTTCTTTTTGTTTGACCATCTATCTGAGAGTGATAGGCTATACTAAATCTCAATTTAGTTCCTAAGACATCTTATAATAACCTCAAGAAATTTGAGGTGAATTTGGGATCTCTATATGATACTATACTCTTAGATACACCATGTAATCTTACTATCTCCCTTATATATAGTTGGGCTAACTTGTCAAGGGTGTAAGTGGCCCTAATTACTAGGAAGTGAGCTAACTTGGTTAATTTGTCCATTATCACCCATACAGCATCATACCTCGATGATGTTCTAGGCAATCCCATGACAAAGTCTATAACATGCTATCTCATTTCCACTTTGAGATATCTAAGGGCTAAAGTAACCCAGCTAGCCTCTGGTATTCTATTTTGACTCTCTGACATACTAAACATTGTGAGACATACTCAGCTATATCTGTTTTCATTCTAGGCCACCAAAATATTTTCTTTAAATCATGATACATTTTGTCACTGCCTGGATAAATTGTATATTTATTTGCCTATTCTAATATTCTTTCTTTCAATTTTGAGTTCTTAGGTACATACAACCTATTCTTGTACCTTGTTATTCCATCCTCAGACAGATTCAAATTCAAAGTGCTACCTTAGGACATCTGAACTTTAAATCATCTATTTAGGTTTTACTCATTAATAACTTCCCAGAATACACTTGACATGAGAGATTCATATCTCTAAATCTCTCAATGAGTTCTTGCTCTCTTAACATTATATAAGTCATATGTATGAACTTCCTACTTAGTGCATCTGCAATCACATTAGCCTTACCTGCATGGTATTTCACAGTGAAATCGTAATCTTTTAAGTATTCTAACCATCTTCTCTCCCTCATGTTTAACTTTTTTTGCTTAAACAAATACTTAAGGCTTTTATGGCCACTATATATCTTTATGGATGCATCATACAGGTAGTGTCTCTACATCTTAAGAGTAAATACCACTGCTACTAGTTCTAAGTCATGAGTGGGATAATTTTCTTCATGTAATTGTCTAGAAGCATAAACTACCACTCTGCCTTCCTGCATAAGCACACATCCTAACCCTTTTTTAGAAGCATCGTTGTAGACTACAAAAGCCTCTCTAGGGTCAGGGATCACTAAAACTAAGGCTGTGGTTAACCTATGCCTCAATTCATTGAAACTCTGTTCACATTTCTCATCCCACACAAATAGTTCATTCTTTCTAATAAGCCTAGTTAGTAGCATAGCTATATGAGAAAAGCCCTGAATAAACCTCTTGTAGTATCCTACTAAACCTAGGAAACTCTTGATCTCTGTCATTGTCCTAAGTTTCTCCCATTGAACTACTACCTTTACTTTATGGGGATCTATTGTGACCCCTGCTTGTGAAATCACATGGCTTAGGAATGTTACTTCAGCGAGCGAAAACTCACATTTATTGAGTTTAGCATATAATTGCTTTTCTTTTAAAGTTTTTAAGGCTAATCTCAAATGATGTTCATGCCCTTCTCTACTCTTAGAGTATATGAGAATGCCATCTATGAAGACAACTGCAAATTTATCTAAGTAGGGTCTAAACACTCTGTTCATGTAATCCTTAAATACAGTAAGTGCATTCGTCAACCCGAAGGGCATTGTGATGACCCTACCTTCTAAACATGGTAATTATAGTTAAATATGCAATTAAATATTAATGATTAAGGTTTGGAGTCATTACAGTTTATTACGTTATGAAAATATAAGAAAATTTGAACCTCGATGTTAAGGTCATCACTAAACAACCACAAACAAAACAAAAATGCATAAGAGAAATCATACTACTATGAGAGGTTTACGATTTATCCATTCATCAGTTTTAACACACAAAAACTTCCCACAAGTATTCTTATATCATTTCCTAGCATTACCATTGAAGAAACTAAGGTTTCTAGGCTAAAGGTAGGAGTTTGGGGTCTTACGCCATGGCCCAAACCATTCGCACCGCGGCTAAGTTAGGTACTGGAATCGTTGGGCAATTTTTCACGAATTTCGCTGCGGCTAGTTAGACCATCGCGGCGACCGACCTACATGGCGCCACAGCACAAAATGCCTCCTAGAACTACTGTTCCAGATCCCATGATCCTCACCTCGGCGGAACACCCTTATGCCGCAACGAGATTTGCTACTGTACACTCCTAACTTTGTTCCCTCGACTAGCGCTGTGGCGGTACATGTTGCGCCGTGGCGACGTTTCATTCTGTTACCCTTTTGGGTAATTTTTTTTTTCACTCTGCGCCGTAGTGAGATTCCTCAAGCCACTATTACTCTCCAGGAGAATTTTTATTCGCTTGCACCGCGGCGGGACTACTCATACCATGGCACCCCTCACCTCTGTCACTCATTTGGCCGTGGCGGGGCCTTCTTAGCCGCGGCGTGACTCCCTCCTATAAATACATCTCTCAAATTTCGTCCCCTACACTCCAATGCTCATCTTGGGACTACCCTAGGACCACTCCCACTCATTTTATATGACTCTAATGGTATTTATCTACCCTATACACCCAACTATTCTACCATTACCAATTCAAAACTTAAATGTAAATTTTCACTCCTCCAACTATCCTATATCGGCAAGTCTATCGAATAATAGCAACCAGAATTCATACACTATTGGAAATTAAAATTCGACATACATTCCGTCAGAGGTTTCATACATCAATGGTTCATATTACATCTAATACATCACATAATTATATTTCCAACAGTATACCATACCATAAATTCAGCAAAATTCATACGTCAAGTGTTATGGGTTCATACATCCAATATCAAGCTAAAATGAGGTCTAACTCCTCAATGAATACATCCAAGGTAATCAAAATATAAGAGCCTACACTTGGCAACATGATATACATGATGATGCTATACAATAACGAATATAAAATTTAGCATCTATACTAAATAAGTCAGCCTATGTGCAGCCTTTTCCCCACATGATGAAGCTCATGGATTTTCATTCACTTGCTTTGCCTTATCCTTACCCGAAGAACCTTCACCTGAAATATTAATCCCATAAAATGGGGTAAGATGCGAATCTCAGTAACCAAAGCAACTCCATCATATAATCTAGTTTAATTAGCATACATGCATAATTTCACATAAGCATCAAAAGAACACCAGTCATATCAGTAAA
Organism: Erythrophleum ivorense; assembly: GCA_026724425.1. Classification (NCBI taxonomy): domain Eukaryota; kingdom Viridiplantae; phylum Streptophyta; class Magnoliopsida; order Fabales; family Fabaceae; genus Erythrophleum; species Erythrophleum ivorense. Next base: position 397,005 of record JAIUCV010000336.1, on the reverse strand, counting down.
TAAAATAATTAGGCTATCATAATCACTATCCCATACTAGCAATCATATTTTCACATGTTAAAGGCCATTAACACCAGGAGAGGCCCATCCACAGTGCCTACTCCCCTTTGAGCACAACCAAGGCTCAGTGCATCTGGGGTTTGATTATAACCTGGTACTTGATTGAAGCATATGCACAGGTGGTAGCTGCACCACAGCTCTACTATGGACTCACAAGGTCCAATACAATACGATAGATAGCCGACCAATTCATTCAATATTTCAAATCATTCATGTACAATAAGTATGAAATTAAAAAAAAATATATGCATAGAATTAATATGAACCCAATTACCTTACTTGTAGACAATTGCAACAACCACTAATGGTACAAAAATCTCCTTAAAATCATAGTATCAGAAAATTACTACTTTAATTCATTATTAACAATTGCAACAAGTGTCCAAAAAATTTAAAATGCTAATGACTACCTAGGGAACACTTACCCAGCCACCACAAATCCCAAATTCGGATTGAAGTGTCCTCTACCAGAAACCTCAATATTTCACCTAAAATCCTAAGCAAATTCATGCAAAATTAATACCCATATTATAAATTGACTATGGGGGTCTCAAACTAGCAAAGAAAGCATCAAAATGAAGGATTTATCTCACCTAATGTCAGCCCTAGTCTCAACCTACGAATTTCACCAAGAAAATCCTAAACAACCACATTTCAGATTTTGGGTATGGTGAAAATACTCTAAATGAAAAACTAATTAGACCAAAATGGAGAAAAAGATGAGAGGATTAAGTTATATAACTATTACCTTGGCTAAATCTTGCTCTAGAAGTGGGAAAATGTAGAATTATGCCAAGAACCCTAGAGCCTCATTTGGACCTCCGAATTTTGAGATGGGTGTTTGTGTTTCAGCAAATGGGGAAGAGGGTGAAACATTAGGGTTTTAGTTGGATTTTAGTTAAGTCAAATATGGGTCATGGGTTGCTCCAAGGTCTAACTCCATTTGGGCTTCAGATTTTAGCTTTGTTGGGCCAGCTCTTATGCATTGGGCTACTAAAATTCCATTGGGCCAGACTTAGTTTTAAGAACTCCATTGTTTGAGTCTGCACAAGGTTCATTGAGCCATTCCTAAGAGCTTGTGCAAGGTGGGCCTTAGGTCTCTAACCCATTAAATCAAATTGGGCCTGCACCTACTTATTAGGCCTCCATTAGCCTCTTATCATGATCTCCTACATTAATTTGGGCCTAGATGAAATTTCTATCCTAATTAAATCTCAAACCCATGTTAATAAATTTTATCTTTTTAAAATCTCCTTTCACCTAACTTGCCTAATTATCCTATATTAATTATCTCTAATTAACCTAATCCATGATTAACACTTTAATTAATTTTTGGGGTGTTACAGGCATAACCAAAAACTCATAAAGTTCATACCTTGTCCTGAAAGTTGTCTTAGGAATATCTTTAGCCTTGATCTTGAGTTAATGATATCCTTACCTGAGATCAATCTTAGAAAATACTAACACTCCTACCAACTAATCAAGGAGGTCATCTATCCTAGAAAGGGGTTACTTATTCTTAATAGTGATCTTATTGAGCTCTCTAATAGTCTATACACAATCTAAGATTCCTATCCTTCTTTTTAATAAATAGGACTGGGGCTCCTCACCGTGAAACATTAAGTCTGATGAAATCTTTCTCTAAAAGCTCTTTTATTTATTTCTTTAACTCTGCTAGCTCGGTGGGTACCATCCTATATGGGGCCTTAAACATTGGACCTACCCCAAGTACAATATCTATAGTAAACTTTATTTCTCTATCAGAGGGTAGTTCGCTAATTTCTTTAGGGAATATCTCTGAGATCTCTTTAATTATAGGTATCTCCTTTATACCCTCCTCTCTACTTTAGTCTGTATAGAAAAGAAAACTAAAAATCCCTGACAACCATACTTTAGAGATTTCTCAGCTTATGAGGTGGTCATAAATGCTAGCTCAATCTTAATACTAAGTACAGTTCTACATTCAGGTAAAGTAACACACCTGTTATGGTAATCAAGTATGGCATTATTTGCAGACATTTAGTTCATTCCAATGATCAAATCAATATCAATCAGAGGTATACAAATCAGGTCAAGTATGGTAAAATAATGATTAAATTAGACTACACAATTTAGACATGTATATGAGGTAATGACTGAGTTTCCTATAGGGGTGGATACATGCAAATCATAGGGTATTATACACATGCCTAGACCCAACCTTTTAGCATAGTCATAGGATATAAAAGAATGACTAGTACCCAAATCAAATAAGACATGTACAGTACAATTATTAATCTTAATAATACCTTGGATTAGACTCGAGGATTTGCTAGCCTCTTGTTGTGTTAGGGCAAAGACTTTACCCTGGGTCTGAGGTATGGGGGTAGAAGCTACCTCCATCTGCTGTGTGCAATCTCTAGCAATGTGTCATAGTCTACTACACCTGTAACACACATTCTAGCTTGCATAACACGGTCTGCCTCTGTGATTCTTGCCACACTGATTATAGGCTACTGGAGTGGAACTACCTCTACTAGACTAAGTTGGTTTCTTTCTGCCATTTCTTTTCTTGTTCCACTATCCTCTACTACCTCTTTTGTTGCTACTGGTGGCTAGTAACTCCTCTTGTGGTCTTTTTTTTGTTAAGGAGGGGAGGCATAGCATTAGGGACTACGTGCATCATTCTCAAATTTGCTTCTGTAACTACAAACTTCAACTAAGGCATTGAAAGTCCCTGATTCTTTGGGGCACTACTCTATCTCTGATCTCTGGTAGTAGCCCATTTTCTAACTTATCTGCTCTCTATCTCTCATCATCATGTTTCTGCAAATAAGAGGAATATCTGGAGAGCTCTAAGAATTTTGCCATGTACTGATCAATTAACATCCCATATGTCTGCCTTAGAAGGACAAACTCTGACTCCTTCTCATCCCAAATAGAACTGGGAAGTACTACTCATAGAATGCCTATAGGAAAGTTTCCTAGTTGATCAGGAGCTTCTTGGATATGATTCTAGGTTCAGTGCTCTTCCACCAATAGTCATCTTCTTTTATAACTGAAAGATAGCCATCACTACTTTTTGCTCAGATATACACTCCATAACTTCGAAATTTTCTCTAAGTGCATAATCTTGGCCTGTACTTTCTCTGTATTCATTTCACCATCAAATGTTTGAGGCTCAAATTTCCTAAACTAGGCTATAATCTGCCCAATAAAAGGCTGCTCAGGATAGGAGGCGCTTGAGCTGGTAGAGCCTAGGAAGTCTGTGAGTGTTAACCTAAGGGGATCACCTCTGAATTCTCAAGATGATCTTAGTGCTATGGCTAAGGAGGAGTAGGCTTCTTACTATCTCTTTAAGCAAGCCTTTCTTGCAACTGTATAATCATGGCTTACTATTGATCCAGGTGAGCCATGATAGCCTGTAAGGCTCTAGCCATAGGATCACTAGGCTCTGCTCTGCTTTAGCCTCTTTAAAGGGCCTATCTCTTTTGGTGTTCACTCTCTTATCTAAAACAATTCGACATCATTTTAACACAAAGCATGAACACAAGCCACAAACCAACACTTAATTCATCCATATACATTATACATAACTAGCAATCTCACATTCTCAAGCCATAACTAACACAAAAATGTCTGAACCTTTACTATGATACCAAAAAATGTCATACCATTATAGCTAGCATTGAATTTGCATCATAGATAGCTAAAAGCATCAAATTATACTAAAGAATTACTTTTAGCAATGGAATTTACTGTCATTAAAAGCTAAATTAACTCATTTTTGGTTTAATGGACCATGTGAGCTTACCAAATTTGTTTTCCAACTTTAACACATTTGTTCAATCAAAAATATCATGATTTAAACCTTAAAAATCAAGTCTAAGGCATACATCTCAAAATCACATTACACTTTGCAATTCCCATTTATAATGAACGGTAAATTTCATAAAATGATGAAATGAGTTTTATAAAGGCAAGTCCTCTATAATGAGCTAGATAATGTCCCAAAAAAATTAGGTGGTGTCCTACGCTCCTAAAAATAATAATCTTAGGCTCAGACAGAAAGAAAAATAGAGCTAGGATAGTGAAACAAATTGTGACAAACACTGATGAAATGGTATTTTCGTAAATATGTGCAATTTTTGAAAAAACACATAGAAGGGCTTTTTAAATAGAAAATTTGAGTTGCCTAGAGTCCTCAAAGGCCTTGAAAATCAGGGGAAGTGTAACATCCAGTTCTCTGAAAATAAGAGAAAACGTGAGAAATGTAACGTATAGTTTCTCTGTAAACGAACGAAATTCACCGAATACAAAAACAAGTCCCCTGAAATGGCTTAGTTAAGGTCCCAAAAAATTTGGGAAGCATTCTAAACTCCTAAAAATGAGAATCCTAGGCTCAGACGGAAAGAAAAATGGAGCTAGAATGAAAAAATAATTTCTTACGAAAAACTTATGAAACATAATGGCATTTTTGTAATTTTGAGCAAATTTTGGAATTCACATAGAAGGTCTTTTTAAATGAAAGTTTTGAGTTTTCCAGTGTTCTCAAAGGCCCTGAAAACCATGGGAAGGCCCGAGACAACTAAAGCCCCTCCGGTGGACGTTTTCCAAAGTTAGTATGCGTGAACTTTGTCGGATTCGTTCGGAAAGATTTTAGCTCTGATTTGAGTGATTCCAAAGGCATTTTATTAAATTGGGAACCTAAATTTCATAATGGAAAAGATGGTTCTAAAAAATGAGCTAAAACAAAGGAGAAACAAAAATGCCAAGAACGAAGGGCAAAATAGAAATTTTTGAAAAGTGTAACTTCCTCCCACCTATATATATGATGTGCCCTTCTTCTCCCTTCATTTTGCACGACCAAGTTCTGCCCAAAAGCAGAGGAAAACCCTAGGGAGAGTGGCACACAAGAGGGAGGTAAAGAGGAACAGAAATCAAAGGCTTAAGGTATAGAAATTTAGTAGTTTTTCATGTTCTTTCTCTTCTAAATCTCATCTCCTTCATTCTCCTTTATTTCATATGATTAAAATGAAGCTTATAAATCTGTTTTAAGGGAGAAATTGAGGGGAAAATTCGGATTTGAAGTAAGGAGCTCAAAGAACACAAGATTCAAGTGAGAAAAAGCAAGAAAACAAGATAATTTCCTCTCCCATAGTTGCTCCCTTTGGTTCCTTTCTCCACCATTTCGCCCCACTTGAGAAGACCTAAGAGGATTTGATTTTTAGGCAGAACCAAGGGTGATTCTAAGGAAAAAGGGTATGGAGATTAAGAATATGTAAAGGGAATTAACAAAAAGTCATTAGATTTCAAGATGTAATTTCTAGGGTTTCAATTGCACATTGTAAAATCTGATCTTGTACAATGATTCCTAGGCTTAAATAAGAGTTTAAATAAGTTCTTAAGATCCCTAAGAGGCTCCCCACATGCATCCTCCCTTGAGAAAACAAAGCAAACTTCAAGAAACCCCATTTCCTCTATAACCTCAGCCTAGATGGGTTCTCTTAGCTAGAGAGAGTTTTAAATTTTTCTAAGCCCATTCTTGAGTCATATATGATGAATGAAAATGGGGGGAAGCCTTGAGAAAAATTTTTCATAGAAAGTGAATTGGTGCTTTAGGTTCCATATTATGACTTAAAGAAGCAACATGTAGTTAGGCACTTAGTTTTAATTATGTGATGACTCCAAGAAGCTTAAAAGGAGTCAAGAATCATATTTGAAAGGAAATAATGGAGCCTAGAATTTATTTGAGGGGTGTTGCTTCATTAGGTGCAATTATGGAACATAATGAGGTTTATAGGACAACCTAGTGTCTAAGTAAGTTGTGTGACCTTAGAAATTTTTTCATGAACCTAATTGGCTTCCATAAATTGTGTCTAGGAAAGAGAAAGCATCTCCATAAGTTTGTGTGTGTGTGGCCAAAGCAAGGAAGGGAATTTCAAAAGGAAAAGTGTGTGATTGTGTGTAAGGTAGCTTTCTCCACCTTCTCTTATGCATTGATGTGTGCTTAGCTTGTCTTAAAATGTGTGTATGTATATTTTCAAGCCATGAAAAGTATGCTAGCATGATTTTATATGCCATGGTTTCATGATGACATATTATATTTTCTAAATGATGTTATGATGTGTGCTTGGGTTTGCATGAGTGTGGTGAGGCCAAGAACCCTTAGCTATAATGAGGATGAGCCAAGCACCCTAAAAATTAGTTGAGACACAGCAAAGAGTCTCCCAAAAGCAAAATGGGCTCCCAAGAGTATGGTTGAGTCTAAGAATTCTTTAAAGAATGGGTGAAGCAAGTCCAAAATCCACAAGAAATTGGGTGAGGCCAATCCACTTACTTGGCAAGCCTTTATATGCTGTGTATGACCTTCTTAAATGATGAAAATGTCTCTTGAGTGATTGCACATGTTCACATGCCATGCATGCATTTCTTTGACTTGTTTTACATCCATTATGTGTGATTGAATGAGAGATGAGCTATTGGGATTCTTTGAATCTCATCCCCTCCTCTCCAATGTCCTAACATGTTAGGTGGACTAAGAGAACAAGGTAATAGAAGCTAACTACCTTGGAGAAGAGAGCTTGACAACATAATGCATGGTTTTTAGTTCTTTAAAGCCATATTCATGTCTAATGATGTAACCCATGCTTGTAAATGGTCTATGACCTTTGGAACATATGTAATTATGATAATATAAGATGTAGAAATGAAAGAATGTGTCATGGGAACGATGAAATGTAAGCTTCTTGAAAGTTTGATGTGATTATGTATAATTGCATGTGGCATAGCCAAAAGGAGAGGCATGGAGTTTGGGACCATTTGGGCAACTCACACAAGTCCCAATTATGCTTTTAAACTTGCCCAAAAGGTGCCAAAACTCTAGGAAAGCCATTTGGACATTTTGGTATCCTATATGGAGCCAAAATTGACCATAATGGAACCCTATATCACTTTTTGCCCAAATGAGCTTTTCTTGATCTGAGATTTGACATACAATTAGAACTTATTGAGAGCTTTTTATAAAGCTAAAGAACAGAATTTTTGAAGGTCTACAGAATATTTGATGAATTTCCAAAGTTGGCAATTTTTTTGGTTTTGGTTATGTGACTGTTCATACTGGTCTGAAAATAAAATCTATTACACAAGGCTCAAATGTTGTCCAATTGTCACAAAATTTTATACAAATAAACTAAACATTCCCAGTGACTCATGTCAACTAGAAGCACCTCATTTGGATGTCTAGAGAGGGAGATATAAATTTTTAAAGAATCTATCTAATATTAGAAACTCACCCAACCTCAGTTACTGTTTGATTAGGTTTTAGGGTTTGTGAGTGCTTGAACTAGTATGGAGTTATTTTTTTCCTCTAGATAACATCCACATATTTCAATATTGGTATCATTTACATGGATTGGATTTTTTTTGTAATTAATTAGATATTTTTGAAATTTACTGCAGAATTCTATGATAGCACCAGTGGACAGCCTGACCTATTGACTATTTTGAATGTCAAACATCCTCTGCGATGGATGTTATAGTCTGGACATATTTTTATAATGAAATAGATATGTGTAGATTTCTATAATGGTCAAGAATGTATGATTTTGAATTTTCTAGAATTAGTTATGATTTTCCAAAGTTGTGACAGAAAATAGGCAAAATCTGGCCGAAAATGGATATGGATATTTCATGCTTCCCCTCGTGATTCTTGAGGTGTAGGCCACTTTTGATGATGCAAATGAGTTGTATTTATGTAATTAAATATGAGAATGTGACATATGAATTCACATGGCCCACGGGACTCTGAATGAAAAATTTATGTATAGTACAACTAAGAAATTCATTATTTTACTACATTTTTCCTTACTCCTTCATGAAATGCATGATGTGAAGCATGAGAATAGCAGGAGATAAGCTAGGAAATTATGGTGTTACATTTATTGGTATCTGAGCAAAGTTTCAAGCTCTCTCAGATTGGATTTGGCTTGAGGATGTAGCAATAGAGTTATGTAAAGGGCTATGTAAAGGCTTGAATGGATAGGTAGACCCTCATATGAGACATATTGGGTATATGAAGATAGTTTGTAGCTTTGTGCATGGTGAGTAAGTTGTAGTTAGTGGACACTGGGAAAGAGTGGCCTTTAGAGTAACTTGAGCAGAATTAAGCTTAAGCAGAGCTAAGTGATCTGACAGCTGGAGCTCTATGAGATATGATAACTCGTCGAGATCAGTGGCAAGCCCTAGATATAAATGATAAGAAATGATCTCGTTGATAAGAAGAGGCTTGCTAAAGAGAGTATGTGAGGCCTAATTCTCCCTGGTAGTCATACTCAGGTCATTCCGAGATGTCCTGCTTAATGTAGAGACAAGTAGTGATGCAGCACGGTATGAAATGAGTCTGCGGCTGCACAGGACCAGTTTAGAGGGGAATGAGAAAGAGAATTATCTCCTACCCACAACACCCAAATGTCTAGATAAGTTCCAGAGCCCAAAAAGGCTAATTCCTTTAGGCCAGAGGTCAAGTTATGAGCTACACCCCTAGAGCCCAATAGCCCAGAAATGACAGTTAGTTATGTATAAGTGAAGCAAGAGGAAGAATCCTCTAGCTTGATGATGGGCTAGATATAGAGGCAATGTGGCTCGAGTAAGTAGCTAAAGATGAAAATCCCAATCCTTGAAAAAGTAAGCCAATTGAAGGCGGTTAGCTGCAGCCAATTAGTTGTTTAGTTGCAGCCAATTATTCCAGGAAGCAGCAAGGCAATCCAGAGAGTTCCTCGTTGTAGCCAATTAAGAAGTTAACTATGGCTAATACTCGACAAGAAAACTAGGGTGAACCCAAGGCTGATTAGCTGTGACAAATGATATGTTAGCCACGGCGAATGGCAGTATGAATGCCTTGTTAGTCATATTTAGGCCAATTTGAGAAATGAACTGATAAGGGATCAGTCGATCCACAGAGAGCAGGAACCCCTAGTATAAGTAGAGGAAAGAGAAATGAATAATCACGGAAGATTAGTAAAAAATTCGTGGACCTAGCAAATAAGACTAAGAAAAGAGTTCAACATAGAAAAAGTTAAATATAGGGATAATGAGGTTATTGAGACCTACTTATGAGGTATTGACTCCAACCTAGAGTGCTACCCAGTGAAACACTGAATGATAAAATGTTAGTGTAACCTCGAAATAACGTAAGATAAGACTACTAGTAGTGAGGCACATAGTGAGTGGTTTAGAAAGGTATACCTCATAGGTAACACTTACAGGTAAGTATGAGTAACCTAGTAACATGGACTCAAAAAAAGAATGAGGATAGTTAGTAAGCTACGGGTCCGATGAGATGGCTAGCCTAGGCTGAGCATAAGCTAAAGCTTGGGAAAGATGACCAGTAGCATTGTTCTAGGTGAGATATGTAAATGAAAAGCTTAGTGAAAATTCTCCCTAGATTGAGAAACGAAAGATGAGACATTCTAAGTCAAGGAACCCACCTAGTAGTAGTTAGCAAATTCCCCTAGATAGACCCCCCGAATTATAAAAGTACAGTGATAAGGGAAGCAAGGAATGGCTGAGAAACTAGTTACAAAAAAGATGCCATCGCTTTAGTCATGATTAGATAAGTAAGCTAAGCTTAGAAGAGTAAATAGATAAGGGTCTTATAATTAGTCAAACGAGCTTCCTAATATAAGAATGATATAGGGTTAGAGCACGCGAGTGATTAGAGCACTCAGTAGAGCATAAATTTTCAGTGAGATAAAATCTAGACATTGAGAGTACATGTCCTGGATTGGGTTAGAAAACCCTAGAATAATATACTATGCTCCTGGGGATGAGGCTAAAAAGGTTAAACAAAGAGAAAGCCTAGCTCTGATATGAACATAAAAATGAGCTAGAACAACCAGCTAATGCCTTAGTACCCTCAAGAGAGCTTGAGGGAGTTAGAGACCGCCTCAAAAGGTGAGTCTTGCATTATGTAAAGAAAAAATGTAAGCCGAGAGTGCCATAGCATGAAATTCTTGGGAGTCTATGAAATAGAATCCTTCTTACCAAGGGATGGTTTAGCTAAGAGCAGAGTAAGTGTATGAGCGAAAAGTAGCCTAGGCTGAGCATAAGCTAAAGCCAGGGGAAGATGACCAGTAGCATCGTTCCAAGTGAGATATATAAATGAAAAGCTCAATGAAAATTCTCCCTGGATCGAGAAACAAAAGATGAGATATTTTAAGTCAGGGAAACCACCTAGTAGTAGTTAGCAAATTCCCCTAGATAGACCCCTCGAATTGTAAAAGTACAGTGATAAGGGAAGCGAGGAAGAGTTGAGAAACTAGTTACAGAAAAGATGCCCTTACTTTAGTTATGATTAGATGAGTAAGCTAAGCCTAGAAGAGTAAACAGATAGGAGTCCTATAATTAGTCAGATGAGCTCCCTAATATAAGAATGATATAGGGTTAGAGCATGCGAGTGATTAAAGCACCCAGTAGAGTATAAATTTTTAGTGAGATAGAATCTAGACATTAAGAGTACATGTCCTGGATTGGGTTAGTAAAACCCTAGAATAGTATACTATGCTCCTGGGGATGAGGCTAAAAAGGTTAAACAGAGAGAAAGCTTAGTTCTAATATGAACATAGAAATAAGCTGGAATAACCAACTAGTGCCTTAGTACTCTCAGCAGAGCTTGAGGGAGTTAGAGACAACCTTAGAAGGTGATTCTTGCATTATGTAGAGAAAGAATGTAAGCTGCTAGCGCCATAAAATGAAATTCCTGGGAGTATACGAAATAGAATCCTTCTTACCAAGGGATGGCTAACTAAGAGCAGAGTAAGTGTATGAGTGAAAAGTAGACTCCTTTGATGTTATAGAGAGTGAATAAGTGAAGGAATCCCAAAAAATGCAGGAGCTCTTAAGAATAAAGAAACCTGAAATGGCAACAGAGACAGCCAGTAATAGAGTATCCTTTTATCGAAGTAAAAGGATAAGAAAGGTAAAAAGAGGAAAAGAAGATATGACAGTGTTCAAGCTAAGGACATATTAGATTGAGAATAGATATTCAATTAATGTGCTTGAGTACTTAAGAAAAGAAAGCACACTTGTCCTTGGCATAGATGCCCTTCTAGCATTATAACGCCTGAAGTAAAAATAGTCAGGTAATGCAGAGAGATCTCGGGATGTAGTAGAGGAAGAATCCTATTTTCTCAAGCACTCTACGGGAATAGGGCATATAGAGGTAAGTAAGGAAGGAATACTTTAGATTGTTGGAAAACTTGCAATATACAGGCGATAGTGGCTTTGAGCTCAGTTATGAAGTGCCTGTGTATTAGTGTTTGATGTTATGGTTTGCTTGCAACAATGGTCACATGATATTAGGCCTGATTAACCTAGTAGTAATGTGGCTTAAGTGAGTAGCAAACAATGACACAATCACCAAAGTGTCTTGATAATTGAAAGGTATTCTAGTTAGTTAAAAAATGAGATAAGTCAAAAAAGAAAGGTAAAGGGATTCCAGAAATACCAAAACAATAAGAAAAGTATGCAAAAGGAAATCCCTAATAGAGAATGTTCAGATCCAGATAGCATGAGTTCAGTATGTATGATTTGAGTCCCTTATAGTGCTTGTAAACAAAATGAGAAGGGACCAGTATATAATCTCTCTCCTGCCATAGATGTTAACCACACTTAGTGTGTGAGATTCCCAAGTGCCAAAGCACTTAAAAGCATAATGTGGGCATAGTTAGAAACTGTAGGATATGAGAGGAAGGCTAGAACGAGCATATGTAAAGTAAGTAAGTCAATAAAGTAAGAAAAGGAAGCCCAAGCAAAAGGGGATAAAGTGGGAATTTAAGGATCCTATGAGGAGTAATGAGTGAAAAATTTAAAATACTCCCTAGTATTAGTATGACAGGATCCTAGAGAATCAGATGATACAGAACCCACTTAGCATGAAGAGAATGATGCACCTTTGAATTTAGCCTTAGCTATTATGAACGATGGTTACTGGACTTAGTGAGCATGTATTTTACTGTCAGATACAGTGATCTTAGGCTTTGACGTCTCCCAGAGATAGATCATAATAGATCCTAGCATAGCTCAGCGGGTCGCAGTAGACCCTAGTAGGGCTCTGAGAGGTTGCAATAGACCCAGGGGTCACAGTAGATCCCATAGAGTTACAGAGGGCCCTAGTCACAGTATAATAGTTCTTTAGTGAGATGACGGCTTGAGATAGTTCTTACAGAGCAATTAGTCTCAGAGACCAGTACAGATTTAGTTAGCTTTTGTCTCAGAGACTACAGATCTTTTAAGTCTGGTAGACCGTTACTACAATGATATGAAGGCTTTACTCAGATAATTAGACCACTGACTAGATCTCTTAAGAGATGAGTATAGTGTGTGGGATGAAGAAAGTAAGAAATTAGCTTTCCAAAGTTTGAGCTAGATGAACCACTACCTAGCAGACAGTAGTCTTAACCGAGGGATAGGGAGATCCCCGCATGCTAGCTTATATATTTAAAAAGGGGTCAGGTGTAGTTTTTATATGAGGTAAGTGGTACAGTATGCCTCTAGTGATCGAAAGTGTGAGTATAGCTAGCATCCCACCAGAGCTAAGTAGTAGTCAGTGGTAGTAACTCTTCGGTGCTAGTATGAGACACACATGTTAGGCCTATCAGTATTGAAATAAGGGACTATAAAATGCCACTGTAAGTGAGCAAAGAAAGTGAGAAAAAGCCCTAGCCTACAGAGACAGATATAGTAATAAACAAAGAAACTGGGATCATTAAAAGTAGAAACTCCTCAAAGGAGCTATAATCCCAGTAAGTAACTAAGATGTGAGGCCTATGATAAAAAAATGTGAATTGTAATCATGGAATGAGCTGGTAAGAAAGAACGCAAGGATGAACAACAGATAGAACATGTAAATAAGTAAGCAGACAGACAAAAACCTCCAATAGCTATAATGATTAGAAAAGATAATGAGATGTTATGAGAAGCTATTAAGAGAGGTCACGGGAGACTTGACACAAAATAAATTACCTCCCGAGATGTGTAAATGAGTTCACTAAAAGAAACATTAATCCTGCAAATGGGTTAACATTTAACTCGATATGATTAGTAAGCTCTCCCAGGATAGGCCTCTAAAGTTAGAAATTTGTTTCCCTTATGAGAAAGAACTAGCTAGTATTTTATAGCGATAAAGCTAGAAAGAAAGGAAAGAAAAGAGCAGTTAGGCAGAAAAGAAAGTGTAAAAGGAAAGCATACCCAAAATTTTAAGGATGAAATTTATTTAAGGGGGGAGAAATGTAACATTTGGTTCTCTGAAAATAAGAGAAAACGTGAGAAATGTAATGTACAATTTCTTTGTAAATGAACAAAATTCACCTGATATAAAAGTAAGTCCCTTAAAATGACTTAGTTATGGTCCCAACAAATTTGGGAAACATTCTAGACTCTTAAAAATGAGAATCACAGGCTCAGACGGAAAGAAAAATTAAGTTAGAATGAAGAAATAATTTCTTATTGAAAACTTACAAAACGTAATAGTATTTTCATAATTTTGAGCAAATTTTAGAATTCACATAGGAAGGCTTTTTAAATGAAATTTTTGAGTTCCCCAGGGTTCTCAAAGGCCCTGAAAACCATGAGAAGGCCCGAGACAGCTAAAGCTCCTCTAGTGGACATTTTTTAATGTTAGTGTGCGTAAACTTTAACGGATTCGTTTGGAAAGGTTTTAGCTCCAATTTGAGTGATTCCAAAGGCATTTTACAAATTGGGAACCTATATTTCATAATGGAAAAGACAGTTCTAAAAAAAGAGCTAAAACGAAAGAGAAATGAAAATGCCAAGAACGAAGGGCAACATGAGAATTTTTGAAAAGTGTAACTTCCTCCCACCTATATATATGATATGCCCTTCTTCTCCCTTCATTTTACATGACCAAGTTCTGCCCAAAACTAGAGGAAAACCCTAGGGAGGAAAAAAGGAGGAGAAATCAAAGCCTTAAGGTATGAAAATTTAGTAGTTTTTCATGCTCTTTCTCTTCCAAACCTCTTCTCCTTCATTCTCCTTTATTTTGTATGATTAACATGAAGCTTATAAATATGTTTTAAGGGAGAAATTGAGGAGAAATTAGGATTTGAAGAAAGGAGCTCAAAGAACACAAGATTCAAGTGAAAAAAAGCAAGAAAACAAGGTAATTTCTTCTCCCATGGTTGCTCCCTTTGGTTCCCTTCTCCACTATTTCACCCCACTTGAGAAGACCTAAGAGGATTTGATTTTTAGGTAGTACCAAGGGTGATTCTAAGGAAAAAGGGTGTGGATATTAAGAATATGCAAAGGGAATTAACAAAAAGCCATTAAATTTCAAGATGCAATTTCTAGGGTTTCAATTGCACGTTGTAAAATCTGATTTTGTACAATGATTCCTAGGCTTAAATAAGAGTTTAAATGAGTTTCTAAGGTCTCTAAGAGAATTCCCACATGCATCCTCCCTTAAGAAAACAAAGCAAACTCCAAGAAACCCCATTTCCCCTATAGCCTCGCCCTAGATGGGTTCTCCTAGCTAGAGAGAGTTTTAAATTTTTCTAAGCCCATTCTTGAGTCATATATGATGAATGAAAATGAGGGAGGCCTTGGCAAAAATTTAGAACCCATAGAAAGTGATTTGATGCTTTAGGTTCCATATTATGACCTAAAAAGCAACATGTAGTTAGGCTCTTGATTTTAATTATGTGATGACTCCAAGAAGCTTAAAAGGAGTCAAGAATCATATTTGAAAGGAAAGAATGGAGCTTAGAATTTATTTGAGGGGTGTTGCTTCATTAGGTGCAATTATGGAACCATAATGAGGTTTATAGGATAATTTAGTGTCTAAGCAAGTTGTGTGACCTGAGAAAATTTTTTGGCTTCCATAAATTGTGTCTAGGCAAGAGAAAGCATCTCGACAAGTTTGTGTGTGTGTGGCCAAAGCAAGGAAGGGAATTTCAAAAGGAAAAGTGTGTGATTGTGTGTAAGGTAGCTCTCTCCACCTTCTCTCATGCATGGATGTGTGCTTAGCTTATCTTAGAATGTGTGTATGTATATTTTCAAGCCATGAAAAGTATGCTAGCATGATTTTATATGCCATGGTTTCATGATGACATATTATGTTTTCTAAATGATTTTATGATGTGTGCTTAGGTTTACATGAGCGTGGTGAGGCCAAGAACCCTTAGCTATGGTGAGGATGAGCCAAAAACCCTAAAAATTGGTTGAGACAAAGCAAAGAGTCTCCTAAAAGTAAGATGGGCTCCCAAGAGTATGGTTGAGTCTAAGAATTCTTTAAAGAATGGGTGAAACAAGTCCAAAATCCACAAGAAATTGGGTGAGGCCAATCCACTTACTTGGCAAGCCTTTGTATGCTATGTATGACCTTCTTAAATGATGAAAATGTCTCTTGAGTGATTGCACATATTCACATGCCATGCATGCATTTTTTTGACTTGTTTTGCATCCATTATGTGTGATTGAATGAGAGATGAGCTATTGGGATTCTTTGAATCTCATCCTCTCCTCTTCAATGTCCTAACATGCTAGGTGGACTAAGAGAACAAGGTAATGGAAGCTAACCACCTTGGAGAAGAGAGCTTGACAACATAATGCATGGTTTTTAGTTCTTTAAAGCCATATTCATGTCTAATGATGTAACCCATGCTTGTAAATGGTCTATGACCTTTGGAACATATGTAATTATGATAATATATGATATAAAAATGAAAGAATGTGTCATGTGAACGATGAAATGTAATTTGAGTATGTAATGCCAAGATATGCTTCTTGAAAGTTTGATCTGATTATGTATAATTGCATGTGACATAGCCAAAATGAGAGGCATGGAGTTTGGGACCATTTGGACAACTCACACAAGTCCCAATTATACTTTTAAACTTTCCCAAAAGGTGCCAAAACTCTAGGAAAGCCATTTGGATATTTTGATATCCTATATGGAGCTAAAATTGACTATAATAGAACCCCATGTCACTTTTTGCCCAAATGAGCTTTTCTTGATCTGAGATTTGGCATACAATTAGAGCTTATTGAGTTCTTTTTATGAAGCTAAAGAACAAAATTTTTGAAGGTCTACAGAATATTTGATAAATTTCCAAAGTTGACAATTTTTTTGGTTTTGGTCATGTGACTGTTCATACTAGTCTGAAAATGAAACCTGTCACACAGGGCCCAAATATTGTCCAATTGTCACAAAATTTTATACAAATAAACTAAACATTCCCAGTGACTCGTGTCAACTAGAAACACCTCATTTGGATGTCTAGAGAGGGAGATATGAATTTTTAAAGAATCTATCTAATATTAGAAACTCACCCGACCTTAGTTACTGTTTGATTAGGTTTTAGGGTCTCGGTGTGCTTGAACTAGTCTGGAGTTATTTTTTTCCTCTAGCTAACATCCACAAATTTCCATATTGGTATTATTTACATGGATTGGATTTTTTTGTAATTAATTGGATATTTTTTAAGTTTGCTGCAGAATTCTATGATAGTACCAGTGGACAGCCTGACCTATTGACCATTTCGAATGTCAAACATCCTTTGTAATGGATGTTATGGTCTAGACATATTTTTATCATGAAATAGAAATTTTCATATTTCCAGAATGGCCAAGAATGCATGATTTTGAATTTTCTAGAATTAGTTATGATTTTCCAAAGTTGTGACAGAAAAGAGGCAAAATCTGGCCAAAAATGGATATGGATATTTCATGCTTCCCCTTGTGATTCTTTAGGTGTAGGCCATTTTTAATGATGCAAATGAGTTGTATTTATGTAATTAAATATGAGAATGTAACATATGAGTTCACATGGCCTATGGGACTCTGAATGAAAAATTTATACATAGCATAACACTAAGAAATTCATTATTTTAGTATTTTTTTCCTTGCTCCTTCATGAAATGCATGATGTGAAGCATGAGAATAGCATGAGATAAGCTAGGAAATTATGGTGTTACAAGAAGCCTTAGGACAATTAAAGCCCCTCTGGTGTACTTTTTTCAATGACGGTGAACCCAAACTTTGACAGATTCGATCAAGAATATTTTAGCTTTGATTTGAGTGATTCCAAAGGTATTTTATTAAATTGGGTACCTAAATTTTATTATGAAAAGATGGTTCTCAAAAAGGAGTTAAAATGAAGCTAAAACAAAAAAGCTATTATGGAAGGATGAAATTGGAATTTTGAAAAAAAAAACTAGCTTCTTGAATGTTCCATAAGCTTCATGCCTCTTCCTCCCTTCATTTTGGCCGACACACCTTTTGCCCAAAAATAGAAAAAGAAATAGAATTCTTAGGCTCACCTAGAGGAGGAGAGAAAGAAGGAAGAAATCAAGGAAAAGAATAAGGGGGGACAATTCAAGTTTCTTGAGGAGAAGAAAACCAAAGAGAAAGACTCTTGAAACTAAACTTTAATCTAAGATAAACTCTTGTTTCGGTTGATTCCTTCTCTTGTTCTTCCTTTGTCCTATTTTTGGCCAAACCAGAACCATGAGAGGGGAGGGAGTTCTGTCTAAAAACAATAGAGGAACTAGGGTTTTAGGCCATGGGGAAGTGGAATATGCCAAGAAATTGCAAGAAAAACCAATGCAAAATCAAGTTAGAAAAGTGTAGGACTCTTTAGGGTTTTGTAAAATCTGATTTAATACATTAATTTCCTAGGCTATGTAAGTATTTAACATAGCTCCTAAGACCTCTAGAAAGCCTCCCAAGTGGCCCTCCCATCAAGGAAAAATAAAAAACTCTTTGAACCCCATTCTTGGAGGGTGTCTCGGCCAAGCAAGGTTCTTAGGGCTAAAGAGTATTTT
Source organism: Erythrophleum ivorense (assembly GCA_026724425.1). Taxonomy (NCBI): domain Eukaryota; kingdom Viridiplantae; phylum Streptophyta; class Magnoliopsida; order Fabales; family Fabaceae; genus Erythrophleum; species Erythrophleum ivorense. Next base: position 379,126 of record JAIUCV010000336.1, on the reverse strand, counting down.
AATTTGTTCTAGCCTTGGTTTGGGACTTCATATGATGTTAAAAGATGGGAGGAACCATTGGAAAAATTTTAGGATCCATGGATTGGAAGATAGGACAATGGTGTCCATAATGGTGCCTTATGAAGCAACTTATATGTAAGCTTGTGCAAATGAATGTATGATGGCTCCAATGACTTTAAATGATGGCAAGAGGCCTAGAAGTGATAAGAGAATGGAGCCTAGAACTTAAAATGTGAAGGGTGCTTCAATAGGCCAATTATGGAACCATTATGTCACTTGTAAAAGTAAGTATGTTTTTAAGAATGAATTTGGTATCTTGGCTTAATCCAAGTGTATAATTGTGTGCTATTTATGATGCCTAGGCCAAGAGGATCTTAACCCACCTAAGTGCTCTTGTGAAATCGAAAAAAGGAAGGAGTAAAGCAAAAAAGTGCTTACATAAATTCAAGGTAGCTCTCCACCTTATTCTCCTTGCATTCTTGTGTGCATATGTATGTCATTGTGTGCTTGTGTGTGCTCTTGTGACCTGATAATATGCCATTTGATGTCTTGATATTGCATGGAAGCAATGTGTCTTCTTGAATGGCTTTGATTGTGAAAGTGGCTCATAAGGGTGAAGTGATGCCAAAGTCCCTTAATGTGGATGAGAAGATGCCAAAAGTTTCAAGACATAGGTGAGACTAGGCCAAAAGTCTCTTGGAAGGGTGAGGCCAAGTTAAAAGTCCCTAGGCCAAGGGTGAGGCAAAACCAAAAGTCCCTAAAGTATGTTCTTGAGCTTAAAGTGAATTGGTGGCATGGAAATTGTGATTTTGCATGCCTTATGGTTGTTTTACTTTCCATACTTATGCTTTTGACATGTATATGCCATGAATGTATGTGTGAATAGGTGTGTGAGCTATTGAGATTCCATGAATCTCGTTCTCCTTCCCTCTTCCTTCTTAAAATGTCTAGGTGGTGCTCAAGATCAAAGGAATGCAAGCCAAGGAGCTTAATATGTCATACTTTGTTAATTATGTAATTCTAATTGTAGTTGAATGTTAAAGTAAGCTTGTACATATTATTTTTGAGATGTAATTCCTTGAGCAAATGTAAAATAATGTATGGATATTGTATGAATATCAGATGGTAACAAGTGATCGAATTATGCAAAGTGCCCCTTTGATGGCTTGGTTTGTTAGTGTAATAATGGATGTGGGATGGCCAAATTGAGATGCATGGTGTTTGGGACCACTTGGGCAATGCCTATAAGTTGTATTTGTGCTTTTAAACTTGCCCAAGAGGTTCCAAACCATTAGAGAAGCCATTTGGATAAAGTTGATACCTTTTGGGAACAAAAATTGGCCAATTTGTGAAGTTATGTCACTTTTTATCCAAATGAACTCTTCTTGGTTTGAAACTTGGCATGCATCTAGAGCTTGTTGAAAGCTTTTTTGGAAGTTAAAGTGCAGAATATTTAGAGGTCTATGAAATTTTTGATAAATTTTTTAAGTTAAAAATTTTTCTAGTTTTGGTCAGTGCTATTATTCATATGGTCTGAAATGAAACTTTGTCACTCATGGGGCAAATGATATCCAATTACTGTGAAATTTTATAAGGAGAAACTAGACCTTCCTAATGACCTAGCCAACTAGAAGCACCCAATTTGGATGTCTAAAGAGAGAGATATGAATTTTTGAAATTTATGTTTTGTTCCAAACGCACAGCCAAACCTTAGTATCGTTCCATCAATTTTCAGGGTTTGAATGCTCTTGAATTGATCTAGAACTATTTTTTTGCTCTAGTTAACACCCACATCTTTCTAAATTGATATAGTTTACATAAATTGGATTTTTGTGAAATTAATTATGAATTTTCAAAATTAACATCAGAAAGCTATATCAATATTCTGGGCAGTCTGACCTTTGTGCCTTTTCTATTGCCAAACACAGTCCAAATGAGATTTTCATGGCTAGAAATTATTTTTACTGTAAATTTAAAATCTAGAACTTTCCAAAAAGCGATGGTTTACTTGATTTTGTTTTTTCTGAATTTAGTTATGATTTTTCAAAGTTGCCTTAGAAATTTGTCACCATGGAACTCGAGGCAAAATGTGAGAATATGTGATTTTTGGGCTTTTGGTTCGTGGTTCATGTGAAGTTTTGAGATGTTTATGATTTGTATGAATGAAAAATAATTAGAGAATATTGTTGGTAAGTTTTCAGGGTCCATAGATTGAAATTTGACTTTTTAACCCTAACATAACGCCATTAAAGTCATGGTTTTAATGCATATTTCTTGGGACTTCTTTGCTAATTTATGTAATCCAACTTTGATAAAGGAAATTAATGCTAGAAATAATATGGTACACCATTGAATTCCATATTCTAATATGAACTTTGAAAAATTATAATTAATTCTAAAAAAATTCAAATCATGCAAATTATAGCTTTCTAGAAAGCTGAGGATGTCATATAGCTGCCATAAAAATTTCAAATCAAAACAACCATGCTTGGCCTAAGAAATATAATGGAATAGTACTTTGGGTCTTATGGTCATTTTGCAACAAATCTAGAGCTTCAAAAATTCATTTTCCCTCTATAGAGCTCCAAATTGGGTGCTCTCAGTGGCTATAGAAATCTTATGATATTTACTATATACCTGTAGCATTTCATAAGAATTGGACTTCATTTGATGCCTTAGTGACACCAAAAACCAAACTGACCACATGATTAGTAATAGTGACAGTTTCTACATAATTGGGCAAACTTTGAAAAATCATAATAAATTCTCTAGAATTTCAAAAATAATGTCATTTAGCTCTATAAAAAGCTCTAGATGAGATCTATATTCTTGCCAAATTTCATGCACAAATTTGTCCATTTGGTCAGTTTGTGGCTTAGGCCAAGAATATGGTAAAGTTTGGGACCATAATAGGGTCAAAGTACACCAAATGGCCTTTTAATCATACTATGATCATTTGAGCATATTCAAAAGCATAAACACAGCATATAGAAACATCTCAAATGGTTCAAATCATCATATAGCTTAAATTTACTATTCTACTTACATATATACACATTCATGTCAAGGCTCCAGAATGCCAAAATCATGCATTCTCATACATATGGCTTCAAATTTAAATCATACACCATAATTACATACTTTTATACATGCTCAAAGGGTTACATCTCATAAACTTCATATACATACAAACTTTGATATCAAAATACATAAATTCCTATTCTATTGTTAAAGTCTCATTCTTGAAGTTATTTGGCTTCCATTTCTTGCTCCATGTGGCTCACCTAGACATAATTAGACATAATATGGGGAATTGTGAGATCCAAAGAATTCTAATAACTCTTTTACCATTTCAAGCATACATATATGGCACATTTTTATGTCAAGGAATGCAAACATGCGATACAAGCCTCTTATAAACACACATAAGCATATTCCCATGTCACATAAACTCATTCAAGTCAAATTTAAAAACTGGAGCCAGAATAGCAAAACAAAAATCTAGATAATTAGAAATGAGGATACAAGGCTTAAGATACTTAAAAACTAGAGCTAGAATAGCAAAACAAAAATTGACGAACATGGAGTAGCATTTTTTGTAATTTTATACAACTTTTAGAAAACTCAAAGGATAGATCTTTAAATGGAAAATTGAATTTCTCGGGGTTTTCAGAGGCTCTAAAAACTATAGGAACCCTTAGAATAGTTAAAACCCCTCTAATTTACGTTTTAGTATCAGTTGATCGAAACTTTGACTGATTCATTTAGGATGGTTTTAAATCCAATTTGGGTGAAATCAAAGGCATTTTATGAATTAAAGGACTTAAATTTTATAATGGAACAAATGGTTCTTGGAAAGAATTTGAAATGAGCTCAAATGGAAAGAACTAAGAATGAAGGGCAAAATTAGAATTTTGAAAAGTCTTAAATGAACCCCTAGCATATATATAGCATGCCCCACTTCTTCCATCTACCTTGATTGACTTTCATTTGCACTAAAATAGAACCCTCGGCTTCTTGAAGTCAAGTACCAAGATGGAGGAAGAAAGGAAGTGAAAACCGAGCAAAAGGTAAGAAAATGCATGATTTTTCATGTTTCTTCCTTCATGAATCTTGTTCACCTCTTTCTCCTCTCTTTTCATATGGTTTTGATGATTGATTTGGAGATTATTCATGGCTGGTTTAGTAAAAGGAGGATATAAATTGAAAAAGCAACAAGAAGCAAGTGAAAGAGCCTTGGAAAAGCTTGAAATCAAGGTAACTTCCATGGATTTTGTTGCCTCTTCTTACTCCTTCTCCCATGCCTAGTTTTAGGCAACCCTATGCCCACTCAATAGGGAACGAATTCAAGTCAAAACAAGGTAGAGACAAGGGTTTTCAAGCATGAGAAACAAGAATATGTAATTATATTTAAAAGAAAAACTTTAGAATTCAAGTTGTATAACTTAGGGTTTTTGTTGCACCTAGCCATTTTTTAAGCTTTTTAAGAGTAGTTTAGCCTATGTGAGAGTATGTATGAGATCTTAAGACATCTAAGAATCTTCATAAGTACCAATTCCCTAAGGGAAATCAAACAAACTCCATGGGTCTTTAAGTAGCTACATGTCTCGGCCAAACCTAGAATAAGCACCTAGAGAGAGTTTTAATTCATTCTAAGGATGGGAATAACCTAGATATAATTAGTAAACATCAAGGGAAGCATTAGTTTGAATTTAAAAATCATGGCTTGTGAGATGGAGGTTTAGGTTCCTTTTTAAAACATTAAAAACCAACTTAGGTCTAGGCTCTTTGAATTGAATTTGTGATGACTCTAAGGAGTCTAAATAGAGTCAAGAGATTTAGATTGAATGAGAAATTAGAGCTAAGATCATGAATCCTGAGGGTTGCTTCATTATGTACTTATATAGAATTATAACCATGTTTTAAAATAAAGTAAACTTACACAGATTTTGTGTGAAGGTAGAACTTGCTCTAATAATGTAATTGTATCTCATTTGATGTATCTAAACCAAGTGAACCAAGCCCCACCTAGTTGTGTATGTGTGGCCGAGAAGGGGAAAGGAAAGAGCAAGGAAGGAAGTTGTGATTTTGATTCAAGGTAGCTCTTTAACCTTTCTTACATGCATGTCCTAGATGTTTGATTTTTATTGGATGCTTGTATGTATGTTTAAACAAAGAGATATATTTATAGTTGTTTATGAAATGCTAGGGTACCATTATGCTTCTTGAATATGTTTTGAATATAAAGTGGCTTGAATGGATATGGTTATGCCAAAAGTCCCTAAGAATAGGTGAGACAAAGCTAAAAGTCTTAAGAAAGAGTGAGGCTAAGTCAAAAGTCCCTTAAAGTGGGTGAGGCATGTAATATCTAGTTCTCTGAAAATGAGAGAAAACGTGAGAAACGTAACCTACAGTTTCTCCGTAAACAAACAAAATTCACCAGATACAAAAGTAAGTCCCCCGAAATGACTTAGTTAAGGTCCCAAAAAATTTGGAAAGTATTCTAGAGTCCTAAAAATGAGAATCCCATGCTTAAATAGAGAAAAAAATAGAGCCAGAATGAAGAAATAGAATTTTATGAAAAACTTACGAAACGTAATGACATTTTCATAATTTTAAGCACATTTTAGAATTCATAAAGGAGGGCTTTTTAAATGAAAATTTTGAGTTCTCCAAGGCTCTTAAGGGCACTGAAAACCATAGGAAGCCACAGGACAGTTAAAGCCCCACGGTGGATGTTTTCCAATGTCGGTGTACCCGAACTTTGACGGATTCATTTGGGAAGGTTTTAGCTCCAATTTGAGTGAATCCAAAGGCATTTTACTAAATTGGGAATCTAAATTTTATAATGGAAAAGAAGGTTCTCAAAAAGGAGCTAAAACTAATTAGAAACAAAAATGCCAAAAATGAAGGGCAAAATGAAAATTTTTGAAAAGTCATCTTTTCTCCACCTATATATGTAGGGTGCCCCACTCCCCCACTCATTTAGCTTCATATGTTTCTACCTAAACCAGAGAGGAAACCCTATGAGAGTGGCGCATAAGAGGAAGAGAAGGAGAAATCAAAGCTTGAAGGTATGGATTTTTGGTAATTTTTCATGCTCTTTCCCTTTCAAACCTCTTCTCCTTCATTCTCCTTTATTTCCTATGATTATAATGAAGTATATGGATCTGTTTTAAGGGAGAAATTGAGGGGAAATTTCGAATTTGAAGAGAGGAAGCTAAGGAAAGTGAGAAACAAACAAGAAAAGCCATGGAAACAAGGTAAAATCTTCATCCTATGGTAACTACTCCTCCCCCCTTCTTCTTCATATTTCACTCCATATATGTAGCTACAAGAAGGCTGGAATTTTGAGGAGAACTAAGGGTGAATTCCATAAATTTAAGGGAGGAAAGTAAGAATATGCAAAGAAATTCAAGAAAAGGCCATTGATTTTCAAGGTGGCAAACCTAGGGTTTCATGGGTTCCCTTGAAAATTTGATTTGATGTAATTATTCCTAGGCCTAAATGAATATTTAAATGAGTTCCTAAAATCTCTAGAAGTCTCCCTATATACATCCTCCATCAAGAAAACAAAGCAAACTCCATGGAGGCCAAAAGGAGGCATAGGCTCGGCCAAGGGGGTTAAGACACTTAGGGAGAGTTTTAAATTCTTTCAAGCTTATTTTTGAGTCATATATGATGAATGAAAATGAGGGGAAGCCTTGGAAAAAATTTAAAAACCATAGAAAGTGAGTTGGCCTTATATGTTCTATAATATGCCCTGAAAAAGCAATATGTAGTTAAGCTCTTTATTTCAATTATGTGATGACTCCAAGAGGCTTAAAAGGAGTCAAGAATCATATATGAAAGGAAAGAATGGAGCCTAAAAATTATTTGATGGGCATTGCTTCATTAGGTACATTCTTGGAACCATAAAGGGGTTATTAGACAAAGTTAGTGTTTAAGAGAGATGTGTGGCCTTAGAATGAATTCCATGAATCTAATTGGCTTCCATAAATTGTGTTTAGGCCAAGAGAAAATATTCCCACACCTTTGTGTGTGTGAGGCCGAGGAAGGGAGCATTGATTCAGGAGAAAAAGTGTGTAGTTGCTTCCAAGGTAGCTCACTCCTCCTTTTCTCATGCATGAATGTATGCTTGGCTTGTCTTTGAATATGTGTATGTGTGTTTTAAGCCATGAAAAGTATTCTAACATGATTTTGTATGCCATGATACCATGATGATGCATTATGTTTCAAATGATATTTGTTATACTTGCTTAGGTTTGCTTGAGTGTGGTGAAGCCAAGAACCCTTAGCCATGGTGAGGATGAACCAAGAACTCTTAGAATTGGTTAAGACAAAGTAAAGAGTATCCCAAAAGTAAGGTTGACTCTCAAGAGTAAAGTTGAGTCTAAGAACCTCTTAAAAGAAAAGGTGAGGCAAGTCCAAAATCCACAAGTGAATGGGTGAGGCTAATCCACTTGCTTGGCAAGCCTTTGTCTGCTATGTATGACTTGCTCAAACGTTGAAAATGCCTCTTGAATGATTACACATGTAAATATGCCCATGCATGCATTTGTGAGACTTGTTTTAAATCTTTTATATATGATTGAAAGGGAGATGAGCTATTGGGATTCTTTGAATCTCATTCCCTCCTCTTCAGTGTTCTAACATGTTAGGTGGGCTAAGAGAGCAAGGAAATAAGAGCCAACCACTTGAGAGATGAAAGTTTAACATTAAAGTGCATGGATTTAGTTACTTTAAGGCCTTATGAATGGCAATTGTTGTAATCTATTATTGTATATGACCTATGACTCCTTGAGCATGTGTAATTATGTTAATATGCTATGTATAAATGAGAAATTATGTTATGTGACTATTAGAATGTAAATTGAGTATGTTATGGCAAATTGACTTCTTGAATGGCTTTGTGCAATTGTGTATAAATGGAAGTGGAATGGCCAAATTGAGATGCATGAGGATTGGGACCACTTGGGCATTTCATACAAGTTACAGTCACCCTTTGAAACTTGCCCAAGAGGTGCCAAACACCAAGGGAAGTCATTTGGACAATTTGGTATCCTATATGGAGCAAAAATTTACCATATTGGAAACCTATACCACTTTTTGTTCAAATGAACTCTTCTTGATCTGAGATTTGGCATGCAATTAGATCCTTATCGAGAGCTTTTTGGAAAGCTAAAGTAAATAATTTCAAAGCTCAATGGAATATTTGATGAATTTTCAAAATTGTGAAAAATTCTGAAATTGGTTCTAAGTACTGTTCACTCAGGTCTGAAAATAAATTCTATCACTCAGGGGGCAAATGATGTCCAATTACCACAAAATTTTATAGGGGAAAACTAGACATTCCTAGTGACTTGTTCTAACTAGAAGCACCCCATTTTGATGTTTAGAGAGGGAGATATGAATTTTTGAATTTTCTATCCAATAGCAAGCATCCAAACATACCTAAGTTACTATTTGATTGATTTTCAACACCTGGACACGCTTAAACTAGTCTAGAGTTATTTTTTCCTCTAGATAATATCCTTATATTTATAGATAGGTATCATTTGAATAGATTGGAATTTTGTAAAATTAATTGGACATTTTTTAAGTTTGTAGTAGAAAGTTGTGACAATATCAGTAGCTAGTTTGACCTCTGCACCTTTTCGAATGTCAAAAGCTTCTATGTGGTGTTTCATGGCTTAGAAATATTTTTAACATAAAGTAGACATGTGTGAGTTTCTATAATGGCAAAGAATGCATGATTTATATTTTTTTAGAATTAGTTATGATTTTCTAAAGTTTATGACAGAAAAGAGGAAATTTTGGCCGAGGATATATGTATGAAGTTTATGTATCCCCTTGCCTTGCAAGAGTTGTAGGCCACTTTTGGTGATGGATTTAAGTTGTATCCATGTAATTAAATATGAGAATATGATACATAAGTCCATATGGCCCACGGGACTCTGGAAGAAAAATTTTATCCATGGCAAAGTGTATGTACATTTATTGTTCTCATACTACCTTTCTTGCTTCATTCTGAAATATATAGAATAAGACCTAAAAATGGCATGAGGCAAGCTAAGTAAATTTGTTGTTACAAGGCAAATCCAAAAGTCCCTAAGAAATTAGGTGAGGCTAAAGCAATATCCTTTAGAGCCTATGTTTGGTTTGTATAAACCTATGTGACATGGAAATATGCTTATAAAATGTTTTTAGAAACTTTTATGACATATTTGCATTCTTTGACTTGAAAACATGCCATGTATGTATGCTTGAAATGGTAAAAGAGCTATTAGGATTCTTTGAATCTCACTTTTTCCTCACATATGTCTAACCATATCTATGTGAGTCAAGTGGAGTAAGAAATGAAGGGCAAGCACCTTGAAGCATGGAATTTTGACAATAGAATAGGAATTTTGTGTATTTTGATATCAAATTTTGTATCTATATGATGTACATGTGGTGTAAATCATTGAACACAAACAAATGTTTGTAAATATGATGTATGAATGGGATTTAGAACTAAATGAATAGTTATATGAGTTTTTGACATCCTTATGCTTTGATGTCCATGTATGTAAAAACAATTAGGATAGTGATTTTGTAATGCATGATGATTTAGACCATTTGGGATGCTCTCATAAGCTGTGTTTATGCTTTTGGATATCTTCAAATGGTTGTGGAATCATTAGAAGATCATTTGGTGCATAATTGACCCCTTTGTAATTTCAAAAGTAATATAATCTTGAGCTGAACCAAAGTCTGACCAAATGGATAAATTTAGGCATGAAATTTGGCATAATTATAAGCCTTATCTATAAATTTTCACAGATTTAAAGAGAAACTAATTTGGAGCTCTAGAGAATTTATTATGAATTTTTAAAAGTTGCCAAAATATGAAGAATTGTCCAAGTTACTGTTCATTTGATTAGTTTGCATTCCTGTGTTACTCGAGAGTCAAATGATGTCCAATGCTCATATAATTTTATAAAAATAAACTAGACATCATAAGATTTCTATAACCACTAAGAGCACCACATTTAGAGTTTTATAGAGGGAGAAATGAATTTCTAAACTTAGAGTTCAGCTATAAGATGCATCAGTGACCTAATGTACTGTTCCATCAATTTTTGTAAGGCAAACCTAGTTGTTTTGACCTAAAATTTTAGTGGCAGCTAGATGACATCTGTATCTTTCTAAGATGGTAAAATTTGCATAATTTTGATTTTTCTAGAATTAATTATGATTTTTCAAAATTCATATCAAAATATAGAATGGATGCAAAAATGGCAAAGTGTGTTGTGATTTCATGTTATGCACCTTGGACCTAAATTTTGAGCTTAAAATTATGTTAAGTCTGGCTAAACAAATGTTTTATGAATGAAAAATAAGTTTAGTAAGCTCACATGGTCCATTTGGCACTTAATGAATTATTTTGGTTTTCAATGACGATAAATTCTATTACCAAAAGTGCTTAATTTATGAAAACCTTATAGCCAATTGTGATACAAAATGGATGCCAGCTATGTATGGTGTGACAATAAACATATCTCATGGTTCAAATATACATACAAGCATCCAATGACAATCAAATATTCAAGAAATACATATAAGAAATGACAAAAAGCTACCTTGAGCCAAGAAACACAATCTTCCTTACTTGAAGTTCTCTTCCCCTTTTTGGCCTCACACACACACCTAGGAGGACTGACAATCATGTTGCACAACCTTAAAATAAACTAGGTTGGATAATATTTTGCAATATAGGGTGCAACCTAGATCGTCTCCCTTAAAAATTGATTTCAATGTTTAATTGAGTTTTCTAAGTGTAAAAGAATCCTAGAACTACCTAGTTTAAGGGGGGTTTGATCTAATTAAACTAACTAAAATTAAATTAAAATAATGCTCTTAGTTACTACCTAAATGCATGAACTAATAAGTAACTAATGGACTTGTGACTATCTTTAAATTCATCCCTAGGTATCCATTATCCTTATCCTAATTTAATTGTTAATGTTTTAGTCTAAGAGTCCCTAATTGTGTTCATGGTAATGCATCTAGAGGTATCACACAAGATTCAAGAAATTAACAAGTTAATATTGAATTGAAACCTTAACCATGCATCAAATTATTAATTTTTGTCATTAGAATCCTTGAATACTTAAATGAATGATTAATCAATCCATTAGCTTTTAAATTTTCACCATAGAATCTTCAATTAACCAATTAAATAGAAATAGAGAAAATAAAATAGGAATCTTAGCCAAAATCTCTTGATTATCTCCATAGATTCAAGCTTCCCTAAGGTCTTCCTCCTAACTAGCCACAATTATGGATTTAATGCTTCGTGGAGGTGGAAGGAGATAGAGGAAAATGGAATGGATGTAGCTATGACAATGGAATGAAAAATGGAGTGTTGGTGCTGTAAATGAATGGATGTGTGGAATGTGGATTTGATGAATGGATGGATTGATTGCTTGCTGAATGAATGGTATCCACAAGTCTCTTAATCCTTTCCCTTTAATGATCATGTGCCTAGCCTCTTTTTAAATCACGTGTTACTTCAATTACTCTGCTCATGTGTTTTGGATGGAGTGTGAATGAATAATGCGTGAATGGCATAAATAGATGGAATCACATGATCCCTCATTCTCTCTTTGATGCTGCTTTGCCTGAGCCTTTATTCCTCTCTTCATGTATTCATTTTTAAAAGTTTATGCACGTGCTTTCTTCTTCTCCAGCTCATTCTCCACTCCCTTCTCCTCTCCAAAATAGAACATCATGCTTCTTTTGTTTATTATTCACGTGGTTCTGCATGTCTTCTTCTCGCATGACTTGCTTGTGATCATCCCCTGTGCATGATTCCCATGCATGGCTTTTATCTAAAAATGGATGTGCTTCAAGTAAGGAGAAGGAATGACTTGGTAGCGTGAAAGTAAGTGGAATGCCTTAGATGTATACTGCTATATGATTTTATATAAATATAAAGCTAACATGTAAGCGAAGGTTCATGTGGATGCCCGTATGTAATGAATAAAGCTAGTCAATACATGAGAATAAGATGTGGCAACGTGCCAGGTGAGAATACTGGTAAGAGAATGAGTGGATGAACATGCATGACTTCCTACGTGTGAGGTTGAATGAAGTGTGTGCTATATGTCTACATGGAATGGACGAGAGCTTCACTAGACGTAGATGTAGAGCACTGCTTCTTCACATGTTTGGCCTAATGGTTAGTTAAGAGAACTTGAGGAAGCCCATGCAACATGTGAAAGATGAACCTGTTTTCTTTTACATGAAAAGCCCTAAGTCCAAATAAACAAAATCAATGGCCCATGGAATACAATTGTCATCTAGGAAATAAAAAAACATTAAAATGTCCAAGTTATTCACTAAAATTCCAAAAGATAATATTTTATTTCCTAATCCAAATAATATTCACTAAAACTCCAAACATCATCAATTCATTAATAAAAAGTCCATAATTAATGAGTAAAAATATAAAGGATATTTTAGTTATCAAGGAACTTGATTTGTTTAGCTTAGACATATCAAATAAGACACAATTATATCATTGGAACAAATGCTAGGCTCACATAAACTCTATGCAAGTTTGTCTTAACTTATGGCATGATTATGGTTTCATATAAGAGCATCTTGAAGCAACCCTTAAAATTTATGATCTTGGCTCCAATTTTTCATTTTATCTAAGTCTCATGACTCCATTTAAACTCATTAAAGTAATCTCCAATTCAAATCAGTGAGCCTAAATTCAAGTTGCTTCTTTATGTGTTAAAAAGGAACTTAAACTTTCATCTCATAAATTATGGTTTCTAAATTCAAACCAATAGTTTCCTTGGTATTTATTAATCATATCTAGACCATTCCTATTCTTAGAATCAAAGAAAATTCTCCCTAGGTGCACAATCCTCTCCTGGCCGAGACATAGCTTAAAGTAGGGACCCATGGAGTTTCATTCATTCCTAAGGGTTTTGGCATCTATGAAGCTTCCTAGGCCTCTTATGAACTCATACGTAAGCTAGATTATTATTAGAAAGCTTCAAAAATTGCTAGGTGAACAAGAACCTTGGGTAACATAACTTGAATTTAAAAACTTCTTTTTTACTTCCAATTGCATATTCTTAATCCACATACTCTAAAACCCTTGTTCCTACCTTGCTATGATCAAAATTCACTTTCTCCTTCATTGGCCTAGGTCTGGCCGAGGCACCTATGGAAGAAGGAGACAAGATAAAGCAAAATAATCCATGGTTTCTTACCTTATTTGTAAGCTTTTTTAATGAGCTTTCTAAAGCTTCCAATTCTCCTTCAAATTATCTCTTCCTCCTACTAAACCATCCATGACATAGCTCTAAATAAGTCATTAAAACTATGAGAGAAAAGAAGAAAAAGAGGAGAAGAAGTTAGAAGAAGGAAAAAGCATGAAAAACCTTGAATTTCTTACACTTTTTGCTTGGTTTCTTCCTCCTTTCTCTTCTCCTTCTTGTGTGCCACTTCAAGGTGAATGGAATTCTGATTTGAGACTAAACAAGGTCGGTTAAAAAATGAGGAGGAGGTGAGGCTTGACTTTAAGAAGCTAAAAGGTCTAATTATAATATTTCTTAAATTCTCATTTTATCCTTTTTGTTAATTCTTTTCATTTGGGCTCATTTCAACTCCTTTTTAAGAATTGTTTTATCTATTATAAAAGTTAGGTCCTTTAATGCATAAAATATCTTTGATTTTACCCAAATTAGATTTAAAACCTTCGAACAAATCAGTTAAAGTTTCAGTCAATCAATACACTAAATTGTATACTGGAAGGGTTTTAGCCATTCTAGGGATTCCTATAGTTTTTAGGGCCTCTGAAGACCCTGAGAAGTTCAATTTTTTCATTTAAAAATCTCTCCTTTGAGTTTTCTCAAAGTTACCCAAAATTACAAAAATGCCACTGATTTTAGTCTAATTTTATTTAGCTATTCTAACTCTAGTTTCCAGGCATCTTTAGCCATGTATCCTCATTTTTAATTGTCTAAAATGTTGCTCTAATTTTTTTTAGCCTCTAACCATTCAATTTAAGGGATCTCCTTTAGTAATTTTCCTTGGTTTTAAAGCTTTTAGAATAACAGGATATTGTAATAGATTCCAATTTTGAGTTTTAGCTTCCCCACATCAGAAACTACCATATTCCACTTAAATTTTTGGGTATTTTCACACAAAAACCAAGCTCATACCATAAGTCAGCTATTGGGATCTCAAACTAATAGAAAAAACCTAAAAATGAGGAGAAAATACTTATCTAATGACCTTTCTAGTCTCACCCTTCAAAAATCAACTATGAAATCACCAAAAGCAAGTTTCAAATTTGAGAAGAAAATGAAAATCCTCCAAATGACAAACCAATTAGACCAAAACATAGAGGAGAATGAGAGGGTTAAGTTTTATATGGGTTACCTTGGCTAAATCCTCTTCTAAAAGTATAGAATGAAGCCAAGTTATTAGTACAATCTTAGCCTCCCTTGGACCTCCAAATTTTCGTCTTGAGTTTTTCTTATGGTTCTGTAGAATAGGAAGGGACTATGAAGGGTTTTAGTGAGGTTTAGGGCTTGCTTAAGGGTCTATGTCTCACTTGGGCCCATTTTTTGAGTTTTGGGCTTCTAAGAAATTGAACCAGATTAGGCCATTCTAAATGGATTCATTTGAATTAGGTCTGCATATGGTTATAATTGGGCCTTTATAAGCCTTTATCCTTGACATGTTTAGATTAAACTTTTAATCCAATTGAATTTTAAATCCACATTAATAATTTATTTTTCTATAAATTTCTATTTCCGCTAATTTGCCTAATTATCCTCATAATAATTCTTTAATTATCTATAATTACTTTTAATAAATTTTGGAGTATTATATTCTCCACTTTTTTTAGGAATTTTGTCCTTAAAATTAGACATACCTTAGTCAAAGAGTGCTATTCCCAAGTAGCTTCATCCAAATTAAGTCCCTTCTATACCACTTTTACTAGGAGGATGTCCTTATTATGCAACTGTTTGACTTTCAAGTCCATTATCTTTTCCAGCTCAACCACATAAGACAAGTTATCTTATAGATACACATTCTCATGCTAAACAACATGTGAAGGGTCCAAGTTATACTTTTCAACTGCGATACATGGAACACATTGTGCAATTGGGCCAAACTTAGTGGTAAAGCCACTCTATAAGCTACGAGTCCTATCTGCTCTAGGATTTGGAAAGAACTAAGATAATAAGGACTAAGCTTTCTTGACTTGATAGACAGTCCTACACCCGTCAACAGAGTAATTATAAGGAATACATGATCTCCCACCTCAAATTTTAAAAGTCTCATTCTCTTATCAACATAACTCTTCTACCTACTCTGGGCAACTAACAATTTCTTCCTAATGAGTTTTATTTGACGGGTAGTTTGGTCCACTATCTCTGAACCTAAGAGACTTCTCTCACCAAGCTCTACCCAGCACAAAGGTGATAGGCACTTCTTCCCATAAAGTGCCTTAAAGAGTGCCATCTAGATATTAGAATGGTAACTATTATTGCAGGTAAACTAGGCTAAAGGCAAGTACACATCCCAATTCCCCTTCAATTCTAGTACAACTACTCTAAGAATATTTTCAAGAGTCTAAATAGTTCTCTCAATCTATCCATCTGACTGAGAATGATAGGTAGTGCTAAAGTTAAGACTAGTGCCTAAGCTTCTTGGAAAGACCACTAAAACTTCGATGTGAATCTAAGGTCTCTATCTGACACAATGCTATTAAGGACACCATGTAACCTCACAATCTCACAAATATATAGTTGTGCTAGTCTATCCAGAAGATAAGTGGCTCTAATAGGTAGAAAGTAGTCAGACTTCGGTAGTCTATCCATAATCATCCAAATAGCATCATAACATGAGGATGTCCTAGGTAAACTTATCACAAAATCCATAGATAGACTATCCCATTTTCATTCCAAAATTTCTAAAGGCTATAATAATCCCACAAGTTCTTGGTGTTCAATCTTAACCTTTTGACAAACTAAATATTTGGCAATAAACTTCGTGATGTCCAATTTCATTCCAAGCTACTAAAAACTCTTCTTAAGGTCCTTGATCATCTTAGTGGTACTTAAATGAAGGGTGTACCTACTCTTGTGAGCTTCAAACAACACCACATTTCTTACCTCTTCATCTTGGGTATACACACTCTACCCTAATACCTCACTAGACCATCATTTGATAGGTCAAAATCCTTGACTTCTACACTTTCTAATTGCTCTTTAATCCTTCCCAAATGTTTATCAAACTCTTAGGCCTCTTTAATTCTTTTCCTAAAGTCATTTTCTATCATTAATTCTCCCAAAAGTAGGCTACTAGGATGTACTAAAATAGACAGGTTCAAGTCTCTCAACTCTTTAATCAGTCTTTACTCCTTAGGCATCATCATTGCCATATGAATGGATTTCTTACTCAAGGCATGGGCGACAACATTTGCCTTCCCTGGATGATACTTTAAGGAGAAATCATAATCCTTAAGGAACACCATCCACCTCTTTTACCTCCTATTCAATTCTTTTTTATCAAATAAGTATTTCAAGCTCTTATGGTCACTATACACCTCAAATTGGGTACCATAGAGATAGTACCTCTAAATCTTAAGGACAAAAATCACAGTCACTAACTCTAGGTCATAGGTAAGATAATTCTCCTTATGGGATCTAAATTGTTTAGAAGCATAGGCTATCACCCTACCTTGTTGCATTAAAACACAATCTAAACCTTTCTAAGAGGCATCACTATATAATGTAAAGGTCTCTTTAGGGTCAGGTATTACTAACACAAGAGTAGTGCTTTGAATGTGCATGTGAATGGGTCTGTGAGTTATTGAGATTCTAGAAATCTCATTCCCCTTTCCTTCCATTATCTTGAAATGTCTAGGTGATGTTCAAGAAGCAAGGGGGCAAGCCAAAGATCTTGAGAGATTGTATTTTGCCTATTATGTAACCTTAATTATAGTTGGATGTCAAAGTAAACTTGTACAAGTTATTTTTGTAATGTAAGACCTTGAGCAAATGTAATATGATGTATGAACATTGTATAGCTCTTACATGGCATTAGATCAATAAGAATGTAGAATTTGACACCTTGATGGCATATGATGATTATGCATTCTTGAGTGTGAGATAGCCAAATTAAGATGCATGGGGTTTAAAACCACTTAGGCAGTTCACACAAGTTATATTCATGATTTTAAACTTACCTAAGAGGTGCCAAACATTAAAGGAGGCCATTTGGACACATTTGGTATCGTATATGGAGCAAAAATGGTCATTTTGGTGAGCTATACTACTTTTTATGTGACTGAGCTCTTCTTAGTCTAAAATTTGGCATGCATCTAGAGCTTGTTAATAGCTTTTTGGAAAGCTAAAGTGGGTATTATTTGGAGATCTGTGGAATATTTGATGAATTTTTTAAGTTAAAAAATTTTTCTAGTTTAGCCACTGGTACTGTTCATATAGTCTAAAAATTGTTCTCTATAATTCATGGGGCAAATGATGTCCAATTGCCACAAAATTTTACAGAGAGAAAATAGACCCTCCTAATGACTTGTGTTAATTAGAAGAACCTCATTTGGATGTATAGAAAGGGAGATATTAATTTTTTGAAATTATTGTCTAGTACCAGGCACACAGTCAGACCCATAGTACTGTTTGATTAAATTTTAGGGTCTTAAATACTCTTGGATTGGTCTGGAACTATTTTTTTCCTCTATTTAACATCTATATCTTTCTAAATTGGCATAGATTGAATGGATTGGATTTTTTTAAAATTAAGTATGAATTTCCAAAGTTTATATTAGTAATCTATATTAATATCAGAGGGCAGCTAGACCTTCCTGCCTATCTATTATCAAACATAGTTTAGATGGGATTTTCATGATTGGGACTTATTTTCAATGTAAATTTGACATCTATAACTTTCCAGAAAGCTATGGTTTATGTGATTTTAATTTTTCTACATTTAGTTATGATTTTTCAAAATTTCCCCTGAAATTTGCTATGTGCTGTCCGCGAGCTTAAGTGTAAATTTCGGGGTTTTAAGCTTGAAAATCGTGGATTACTTGACATTTTAAGTTGATTGTGATTTTTCCAATGATAAATGACTAGAAAATGTCGTTGGATAATCCACAGGGCCCATGTAACGCAAATTGAAAAATTTAACCCTGACATAACGCGATAAAAGTGTATTATTTCATACTTTTCCTTAATTCTGTCTTGTGAATGTGCACCAATTGCTCTAAATAGAAGATGTATGGTAATGGAAATATAAGGTATGATAGAAACCCTTAGCAACCACACCTAAGGTACCTCCCAACTTGGGTAGCATATACATAAGTAAGTTCAGTCATAGGACAAGATTTAGGTATATTAGCAAGTAAGAAAATGGTCTTAAGGTTACAATCAGGTATCATATTATTAGTTGACAACCAGTCCATACTAATGATCACACCAAAGTCATGCAAAGAGATATAAATAAGGTCAAAGGTAGTAAAATGGCTATCCAATTATACAACACAATATAAGCACACATCATATGTAATTATGGAATATCTAGTAGGGGTAGACATAGATAATTCAAATGGCAACAAGCTAATTTTAAGACCCAGACGCTTAACATAGTCATATGAGATAAATGAGTGGATTACACCTAAGTCAAATAATGCATCTATAGCATAATTATGAATAAGAATAGTACCTCAGATCAAACTAAAGGACCTGCTAGCCTCTTACTATGTAAGTGTAAACACCCATCATTGTGCAAATGGTTTGATTGATGTAGTCAACTCTTATGACAACATGTAAGTCTATGTATAATGTCCCAGTTTCCCACAACTATAGCACACAGGACATGGTCTACTACCATGATTCTTCCCACACTTGTCATAAGCTGATGGGATACTAGCTAAGCTCTTCAAGGGTTTTATACTCCTTCTTTAAAGGACATTTCTTGGAGGTGGTTTCCTACCCTAAGAGTCACTATCACTATTAACTCCTTTCTTGTTTCTTCCCCTTAAAGGCTCCATACCTCGATCACATTTACCATCTATGTTTTTCTTTCTTTTGGCCTCACTCTCCATCAAGGCCCTTTCGATCACCTTACATTTCTCCACTAATTCATCAAAGTTACAGATTTATAGGAGTACAATCTTGTCCTTCAATTTTGTTTTAAGGCCTCTCTCAAACTTGTCTACCTTCCATGGCTCATCATCAAATCACCTCAGGTAGGAGGAGAAATGAGACAATTGAATAAATTTAGTAGTGTACTAGTTCACATTCATCTCTTTTTGTTCAAGGCAATTGAACTTAGTTTCCTTATCAACCCTCATTGATGGTGGGAAATATTTGCCTTCAAAGGTGGTTTGGAAACTCTCCTAAGTCAAAGGTATCCCCTTTGAAGTCAGCAACCTATAAGCACTCCTCCACCAATGCTCCACCTCACTTTCCAACTTATAAATGGCCAATTTCACCTTTTGCTCAGTGGTGTAGGTCATAACTTCAAAAATCTTATTTAGTTGCATTAGCCATCTCTCAACTTTCTTGGTGCCTAGCTCCCCTATGAATGATAGAGGATTTTCCTTTTCTAAACTTGGCCAATATAATAGAGAGATCACCATTTTCCTCTTAATGCCCTACACCAAGGTTCTGACTAGCACCAACTCAGTTTTTAATTGGCTCCTTTTGATTCTGCTTATTCATCGTCTCATGTAGTTGTTGTAGCACTTGAATAGTGCTTGCATGGATCTTGGCTTACTCTTGAAGCCAGTCAGTCATTGCCCTCACAATAGCCTCATGGGCATTAGCTTGTTTGCTCATATGCTAGCTATTGTAGCCATAGCCTCTTGCACTTCTCTCAACATTTTAATGGTTTCCCGATATACAGCCATGGTACTCTGCAATGCCATAAGCATAACTAGAAGCATCCCCTATTAAGCTACAATCCAAAGGCAATCCAAATACAACTCCACTAATAACAGGTATACACAGATAAAAGAAGCACCACTAAACTAAAATGTTCCTATTCCTAGCATGCATGCATCATAATTACTAAGTTTTCTATCCACAAAGCTAAAAAATCTAGGATATTTTCCTGAACCATTGCTCTTATACCAAATGTAACATCCCTAACTCCTAATTATAATGATTAAGCTTAATTACACAGTTAAAGATCCTAAATCACGGTCTAAAGTCAATACAAATAACCATTTGTGAAAATTATTAAGAAAAAATTAAACCTTATTATTATCCTTGATGATCATTATTTAACAAGTAAAACAATTTAAGCTTATAAAAAGTTTAAGTCATTAATTATAACCTTCATATCATACTAACATTAACTCTACAAATAGTTAACCCTTTTATAATTGTTCCCAAGTTATTCTATACCATTAAGCCCATAAAAACTAAGTTCTAGAGGTTAGAAATAGGAGTTTTGTAATATCTGGTTTCTCCATAAACGTTCAAAACTCACCAGATATAAAAGAAAGTTCCCCAAATAGAATAGTTTGAGATCAAATAAAATTAAAGCAATAATCTAGATCTCAAATAATGAGGATCCAAGCCCAAAAGTGCCTTGAAAATGGAGTCAAAATAATCAAATGAAATTTAACAAAAACACAGTAGCATTTTCATAATTTTAGACACTTTTTAGAAAACTCAAAAGAGGGATTTTAAAATGAAAAAAATGAGTTTTTTGAGGTTTTCAGAGGTCTTAAAAGCTATAAGAACTCCTAAAATGGTCAAAACCCCTCTAGTTTATATTTTAGAATAATGATTAACCTGAAATTTGATCTTTTTGTTCGAAAAGGTTTTAGATCCAATTTGAGTGATTCCAAAAGGATTTTATAAGTTAAAGATTCTAAATTTTATGATGGAGAAGATGGTTCTCAAAAAGGAGTTGAAATGAGCCTAAAATGAAAATGCCAAGAAAATGGGACATAAAAGGAATTTTTGAAAAAAAATTTAAGAATGCTCTTTATATATGTGGCATCCCATTCTACTCCCATTCTAACAGACCTAATTTCTACGCAAAATGGGGGGAGAGAACTCAGCCAAGAAGCACGCACAAGAGGAGGGGAAGAAGAAGAAGAAAAACTAAGGAAAAAGTTAAGGAAAATCATGAAATTTCATGCTTCTTCCTTTATTAACTTTGTTCTCCTCCTTTTCCTCTCTCTCTCTATGGTTTTCATGTGTGTTTTAGGATTGTTTTGGGTCTGGTTTAGAGGGAGGAGATTAGAATTTCAAGGAGAAGCCTATAGCAAAGGAAATGGCTCTTGCAAAAGGCTTGAATCAAGGTAACTTCCTTTGCCTTTCTTGCTTTCTTCTTGTGGTTCTCTCTTATATGTTGTTCGGCCAAGCAGAGAGCATGTAGAAAGGATTAATTTCTAACCAAGACCAAACATGAAACCTATGTTTTAGAGTGTGGGAAACTAGAAAATGCAATGAAATAAAAAAATCATTAGATTTGAAGATACCAAAGTTAGGGATTCACTTGCACCTTGACATGTAGGAAGTCTCCTAGTGATAGTTTAAGTTATCTAAGAGTATATATGAGTTCCCAAGACATCTAGGAAGCCTCCTAAGTGCCATTCCCTTGAAGAAAAGTTGCAAAAGTCCATGGGCTCAAAACTAATGCTCATGTCTTGGCCAAACCATGATGAGGCACCTAGAAAGTGTTTTAAATTTTTCTAAACATAGAATGAGACTAGATATGATAGAAGAACATCAAAGGAAGCCTTAAAAAAAATTTAGGGAGAATTAGAGTTAAGGACCCAAAGTTGAAAATATCTACTCTGAAGGACCTATTACCATTGCTATCGTAGTAGGTCCTTCAAAGTAAATATTTTCAACTTTGGGTCCTTAACACTAATTCTCCCAAAAATTTAGAAGCCTTAATTTGTGAGATGAAGGTGTAGGCTCCACAATGATATATAAAGAAGTAAATTATAGCTAGGCTCCTTAAAATGAATTTGTGGTGACTCCAAGGAATCTAAATGGAGTCAAGAGACCTAGATTGAAGGAGAAAATCAAGGCAAGATCTTGAATTCCACTAGTGGCTTCATTGTGTCTTGTATGAAAGTATAATGGAATCATATGAGAAAGTAACTTTGCATAAAGCTTGCATAAGGCTAAAGCTTGTTCCTATTCATGCCTCATTTGATGTGTCTAGGCTAAGAGAATCAAGTGCCACCTAATTCTATGAGCTTAGCCAAAAAGGAGAAGACAAATTCAAGGAAAAAGTGTGACATTCTTGCTTCAAGGTAGCTTTCTAACCTTTCTCTCATGCATGGCTTGAATGTTTATTTGTCTTTGAGTATATGTTTGAACCATGAGAAAGGTTTCTAACTATTGCTTGCAAGCTATGGTACCACTATACTTCTTAAAATGTGTTTATGTATGCAAAGTGGCTTGAATGGGTTTGATTGTACCAAAAGTCCCTAGCATGGGTGAAGATGAACTAAAAGTCCTTAGGATTTGGTAAGACAAAGCCAAAACTCTTAAGAAGAGTAAGGCTTAGTCAAAAGTTCCTTGAAAGTGGGTGGGGTAAATCCAAAATTCTTAGAAAGTTAGGTGAGGCTAGACCAATGCCCTTGAAAGCTTATGTTTGATATGTATAAACTCACATGACTAAGAAAATGTTTTATGCATATTCATAAGAAGCTTGGATGACATGCATGCATTCTTTGACATGTTTTAGCATCCATTATGTATGTTTGAAAGGGTAAAGAGCTATTAAGATTCTTTAAATCTCACTCTCCCCTTCCATATATCTAATTATATCTAGGTGAGCCAAGTGGACTAAAGAATAGAGGCCAAAAATCTTGAAGCATGGCACTTTGACAAAGGAGTAGAAAAATAGACATTTTAATAGCATATTGATGTAAAAAATTGTATCCACATGATGTATATGAGATGTAATCATTTGAACAGGTTTAAATATATATATTTATGACGTGTATATCAATCTTGAAGCTAGATGAATGGATATGTTGGAGATTGACATTCTAGCACCCTTATATGCATGTGTATAAATGTGAGTGGTAGGGTGAGATTTAGCTCCATGGTGATTGGGATCATTTGGCATACTTTTATATGTTGTAATTATGCTTTTGGATGTGCCCAAGTGGCTATGGAATGAGAAGAAAGCTTTTTGGTGCCTTGAGATACCAATTTGGACTTCAAAAGTGACCATTATGTGTGTTAAACCAAAGTCTGATCAAATAAATGATTTTTTTGATGAAATTTGGCTAGTAAGTAAGTCTTATCTAGAGTTTTTCAAAGAGCCAAAGAACACTCAATTTGGAGCTCTAGAGAATTTATTATAATTTTTTAAAATTAGCTAAATTATGTAAAATTAGTATAGTTACTATTCATTTGATTAGTTTTCTTCTCTATGTCACACATGGGTCAAATGAAGTCCAATGCTTATGAAATTTTATAACAATAGCTTTCCATAGGCACTGGGATCACCTCATTTGGAGTTCTGTAGAAGGAGAACCAAATTTTTAAAATTACATGATAGTACCAATAATGTAGCTCAACTTGTGGTATTGTTCAATCATTTTTTATAAGTTAAATGTCATTACATTGGTCTAGAATTATTTTTATTCATTAGTTAACATCTAGAGCTTTCTAGAAATCTATCATATGTGTGATTTCAATTTTTCTAGAATTAATTATGAATTTACAAAGTTTATACTAGAAAATTGAAATAGTGAACCCGAGAACAAACTTCAATTTTTCGGTGCATGGCTTCCAAACCCATGATGCATGAGTTAAATGATAATTTTTTTGACTTGAATTATGGATAGGAAATGATATGGATGAGTTCACATGGTCCATAAAGCAATGAATCGTGAATATGGTCTCCCAATCATGCAACTTTCCATGTATGAAAACATATGCTTCCTTGTAAATGTTGTCCAATATGCTATAAATGGATTGGGATAGACCATGGGACCATTGTGTATGTGCTAAGAGGCTAAGGTATTATAAGTTTAGTGTTTTAGGCCATGACTTGGACATTCCTGCCATGGCTAAGTTGGCTATTGGAACCTAAAAACTAAGTTATTAGGCTTGCACCATGACTTAATTTGGCTGCGCCACAACTTGAGTTGTTACTAGAGTTCAAAACAAAAAATACATGATCTATGCCTTGAGTTAGGCCTTCTGCGCTATTGCGAAGTTACCCTTTATACCCTATTGTTTAAATTCTCTCGATTCTCACCGTGGCAAGGTGAGCTACTAGAACTTCACTTGCAAAATTTCTTGTGTTGTGCCACAACCTAAAGTTCTATGCCATGGTGAAGTCAGGTTTTGTTACCCTCCTTGGGCAAGATTTTCATTTTGTGTTGCAACAAAGCACATTGCATCGTGGTGCCCCATTGTCCTATAATAGGCCTAGCCGCGACTTATGTAGTCTTGGCTATGACTCAACCCCATGCTGAATGTAGACTCTCAAATTTTCATCCCAAACATTTCAGCTCTCCCTTTAGTAACATTCTAAGGTCATTCTCCCTGAATTTATAAGGTTTGAATGGTATCCAACCCCTTACATTACTTAACATACCCATCATTACTAGTTAGAGACTTAAGTATTGATCCAAACCTATTTATTTATCATACATTAGGAAATTATGAATTGTGGCAGAAAGGAGTGTTTAGGGCCATTTTGGAGGAGCTCAATCCCCTATCAAAAGTTCTTTAAGTTACTCTAATCAAGTTAAGGTAGCCAAATTGAACCAACTCTTTACCTCATGATATTAAAGTATCTTCCTTAGTGCATGTCTTGGCCAAGACTCACTTAGGGTACCTAGAGAGAGTTTTTGTTGATTATAAGGTTATAAATGGTCTATATATGAATTATAAGTATCCAAGGAACTATTAGTTATAAGACTTAGATGAGTCTAAGTATGGTTTCATTGATAATTTTGTACTTCATTTGATGTGTTTAAGCTAAACAAGTGATATCTCCCATAAGTAAAAGTGTGAAATTGAAAGATCAAGGCAACAAGTAGAAGAGGATTAAGTGACCTCTTATATTAAGGTAGCTCTTCATCTATTCTTGCATATAAATGTTAGCTTCTTGATTGGTCTTGGGTTGCTTGTATGTCTTACTTGCTAATTATGTATGCTATTGATTGATTGATGATCATATGCAATTGTATGACATTTGATTGCATTTGGAATTGATTTGCCTCTTAAGCCAAAAGTCCCTAAATGTGAGTGAGACAAAGCCAAAAGTCTTAATTGTGAATAATACTAAGTTAAAAGTCCTTAAAAGAGGGTAAGGCTAAACCAAAAGTCTCTAGAGTTGTTCTTGCTTTTGATAGAGCCATGTAATTCCTCATGGATGATTATAAATGACATTTAAGTGCATAATATGCATACTTGCGCTCTTGACCATTGAATATACCATATATGTGTGCTTGAATGATGAATGAGTTATTGGGATTCTTTGAATCTCATTCTGCTCCATATATCTCCTAACCATGTCTAGAAAATCCTCAAAGATGCAAAGATGGTGATGGTGAGCAAAGAGCATGAAAAGCAACCTTTTGACATTAGTTTAAATTTTTATATATGGTCTTGCCTACACATTAATGTATATATATTTTATGAGATGTAATCATTCCCACATGCCCAAAAGTAAGAAATAATGATGTACAAACTATTTTTTAATGTAAATATGTGGTATGGTGAAATTTAACCAAGTGAGTTCTTATATTTACATATGTATAAGGGCAAGTGGAAGTGTGATTTTGAGTTGCATGACTTTTAGGACATGTTAGACTAGCTATATATGTAACATTTATCATGTTAAACTTGCTCAAATCGTGCCATATCATGATATAACTCAAAATGAATCATTTGGGACCAAATTTGACACTTTTTGAACCTTAAAATGTCCCTAAACCAAAGTTTAACCAAATGGACAAATTTTGAGCTAAAATTTGACATACATTTAGAGCTCATCTAGAGCTTTTCATATAGCTAAAGAACACAATTTTTGAAAATCTATAAAATATTTTATGAATTTTTAAAATTGAAAAAATTATGTAAATTGGTATTTAATACTGTTCATATTGTCCAATTTAGGTTTTTCGTGTTTTTGAAGGGTGAAACAAATTCATTTGCTCGTGAAATTTTACAAGCATGAAGTTGACATCCTAAGCTTTCATAAATCAAAGTTGTGTAGTTGACGAGTCATATCGCGCAACCTTTAAAATAAAACTAGGTTGAATTATATTTTATAATTAGTGGCACAACCTAAGTCATCTCCCTTGGAAATGGAGTTCAATACTTAATTGGGTTTTCTAAGTGTTAAAAGATCCTAGAACTATCTAATTAAAAGGGGGTTTTAGTTTAATTAAACTAACTGGAATTAAATTGAAACAAAATGACTAACTACCTAATTGGATGAATTAATGGGTGAATGATGGACTTATAACTAGCTTTGGATTCGTCTCTTGGTATCCACTATCCTTATCCTAATTCAATTGTAATTAATTCTAGTTTAAGAGTCTCTAATTGTGTTCAATACAAATTATCTTGAGTTACCACGCAAGAATCAAGAGACTAACAATTTAATATTGAATTGAAACCTCAATCCCACATCAAATCGCTAACTCTTGTCATTAGGATCAATGAACACTTGAATTGAATGATTAATTGATCAATTAGCCTCTAAATTAACACCTTAGGACGTTTAATTAACTAACCAAACTCTAAGGAATCCTCAAATTAGACAATCAAGCTCATAATTTCACTAATACATTTCATCGAACACCTTTATGGCATACATAGGAAATTAAAGGAAAATGCAAAATTTAGTACTTAATTCATGCAATTAATCAATCAATATCTCTCCTAATCAGTGTCTAACTAGCCATCAATCATTAACTACATCCATCTTAATCATTTACAAGCTTAACCAAGAAAATAAAATAATTAAAATTGATATAGAAAGAGAGAAAAATAAAATGAAATTCTTAGCCCAAAACTCTAATTCTAATCCTTGGATTTAAACTTCAACTTAAGGTTGTCCTCTTAGCCAGCCACAAGATGGAATTAGAGCTTCATTTAAGTGGAGATGGAATGGAAATGGAGAATGAGAGGCTCTGTGTGGAGTGGATGAAGGGTCTGCAAATGGAATGACAGAGTGAATATGACGATGGATGGATCAATTGTCTAGATGGTGTGTTGCTAGAATGTATTCCCCCTCTCCAATAATGGACCCGTAAGATAGATTGATAAAATGATCCAATGGCTGGTATTCCTTCATGAATCACGTGCTTCATTAATTCTTTTTCACATGCTATTCCTTCTATTAAACTCAGCTTCTTCATTTGGTAATTACATTCTCCAGCTCATGGCTTTATTTAATCTACTGTTCATATGCTCAGCTCGTGGCTCTTTTCTTAGCGTTGACTCTAGGTACTTTCTCTTCTTTTCCTTCGCATTATTATTCACATTAGCTCCATGTGCTTAGCCTTCAATTCTGCCCATAACTTTATTCTCAGTAAGAATCACATGGCCTCCCTTTGCTCTTACACATCTTTCCACGTCTGCCTATGCTCATGTGTTTATTCTGTTCAAGAGCTACATTCTTCACTCTCAATCCAGACCCAGTGTCTTCTTCTTTATTTTCTTTTAATACTCACGTGCTCTCCAGACCTTTAAACTTGTGCCAATCCCTTTCTAAAGCTGTTACATGGTTTGGTGTTCTTTCTCACGTGGTCCTCATTTCCCTTGCCACATACTCCTCACACTAGTTGCATAATTCCTATTGTGTTGCTTCTTCTCTGTTCCAACTGCAGAAAAAACAAAACATGTGGTTTACTTGCACGTTAAGACTACGTCTCTTCTTAATGCATGTGTTGTGTTTACATGGAAGTGTATGTGTATGTGTGTGTATTTAACGTGAGCTGGACCCATGGCTGTTAGAACAATGTGCGTGTAAGTGAATGATTGCTCGAGGCTAGCATGTGATGACATGAGCTTCCTTCAAGTGTTGTGTGGAGATCAACAAAAATGTAAAGAAATAAAAAATAAAAATAAAATAAAATAAAATAAATCAAAGCCCAAAATAAAATAAAATAAAACAAGATAAAACAAAATAAAATGAAATCATTATCTAAGAAAATGAAATAAAATAAAGTAAAATAAAATCATTAAAAATCCTAATTTATTCAACAAAAATTTTAAAAGATGAGATTATTTTATAAACTAAGTAATATTTGATTTAAAGCTCAAAATATCATCAATTCATGAATAAAAAGTCTAAAATTAATAAGTAAAAATGCAGAGAAAAATTGAGTTATCAATAGTTAAAGTTATGATTTTTTAAAATTTGATGTCTAATATGTGCCAAAATTGTGAATTTGTGCATATAAGGCCATATCAGATTTTTGAGCTTTTCTTTGTAATATCCTAAGGTTAACAAATTTTTTTGGCATGAATTTTGATGAGAATAATTATTTGGGTACAATTAGAGGAATTGATGCTTAAATAATGATAAATTTTGCAGCCAAAAGTATTATTATGAATCATTATTATTATTATAATAGGGAATTTGTGTGAGAAATATGTATATTCCTTGATTGTATGACATGTTCAAAGTGGTTTGATGATCATAGGTAGTGTAATGAGGATTTTAGGTTGCCATTGGAAGCTATATCATGCTATTTGTTGTTGTCATAAGCCCTTATGTGATGCATTAGGAAGTGCCATAATCATATTTTGAAATGAAGAATGTGTTAAGGTTTTAAGGCTGTAGACAAGTCTAATTAGTCAGTTCAAATTTGTTTAAAGAAGTTTGAAGACATTGGCTAGTGTATTAGGGATCTTACAATTCCCACTTATGGTTATATCTTGCCTTGTTATCATAAATAAATCTTATGCTGATATGATATGTATTTTGATTGGTGCGATTAGCTTTTAAAGCCTTAGGCAATGCAGGGTATTTGGATGGAGATTATAAGATTTAAACCCTTTAAAAGCCTTGCCTTTTTGCCATTAAAAGATTCGAAGATTATTCTTGAGGTGGAAGCAAGTTGTTAGTTTGCTCATTTAAGTATTTAAGGTATAATAGGTTTTCAAGTTGCAGCCAAATTTTCTTAAGTTGTAGCCAAAATGAGGTAGTAATGTTCCAACAGTGAATTTGATTATGGCATAAAAATTTTTGGCTGTGGCACAAAAGTTATCCAAAAGCTAATTTGGCATAGCACAAATAGTTGGTTGTGACGTAAATATTTTTTATCGCGCACACAAATTGTGTCTATGTGAAAAAATTAATCCAGACCTGAGTTTAGCCATGGCATAAGTTTAAGTTTCGATGTAAGTGTAAAATTAAGCTTTTAGAAGTTCCAAAGGCCAAATTAACCATGGCCTAACCATTCTAAGTCATGACTTAAGTCCTAAAACCCTCAATTCAACTATAAAAATGTGGTTTCTAACATGTTAGTGATGAGTGAAAACTAGTAATCCAATATGTAAAAGTTTATGTGCTTTTTGGAGGTAATTTGGATGAGATAAAAAGTGTTAACAAGGATTTTCATTTTCTAAGAATATAAATCCTCTTGTATGCCTTGATGATGAATATGGATAGCATGAAGGTTCAAATTTCTCTATAGTTTCAACTATTGTTAACTCATTATTTAAATATTAATCTTAATTGTGACTAACTAAGAACATAATTGTGCATAATTAACTTAATTAGTAGTTAAGGTTGTTGCAAAGACCATGTGTTTCTTAAGGTTGCCCCAACAATAAGCATAGAATGTTCTATTAAATCAAGAAAGTTCAGTCCTCACTACCTTAGTCCCTTTCAAATCCTAGAGTGTATAAGATCTACGGCTTATAGAGTAGCGTTACCTCCCAAGTTGGCCCAATTATATGATGTGTTCCATGTATTTCAATTGAAAAAATATCACCCAAACCCTTGACATGTCATTGAGTATGAGAATGTGCATTTATAAGATAACATGTCTTATGTGGGTGAGCCCGATAAGATCATGGATACGAAAGTCAAATAGCTACGCAATAAGGATATCCTTAAGGTAAAAGTGGTTTAAAAGGGGTGAGCTCCTAGTGAAGCTACTTAGGAAATAAAAGAAGTATTAAGGAAAGACTATCCATAACATTTTGAGTAAAATACATCTAATTTTGAGGGCAAAATTCTTAAAAAGAGGGATGAATGTAACATCCCAAAATTAGTTAAATGAGATTTAATTTTAAAAAAATAAGAAAATTATCATGAGAATTAAGGAAAATAATAGAAAATATAAATTCTCAAGAAAAATAATTATTTAGGCATTTTTGAGATAGTTAGCAATTAATGGGTGATTTTTAGCAAAAAAAATGAATTTAATTATAGAATTCAAATTTATTTAGATTAAATTAATTAGAAGAGTTTTGAAAAATTTATTTATAGCCTAATAATTAGTTTAACCCTACTAAGAATAATGTGTAAGAGCCCAAATTGAGTTATAAATTGAGACTTAATCCAATTGGACTTAATAGACTAAAACTCAAAACCCAGATACAAGTCTAATGGACAAAAATGCTCCTAGGTCAACTACACATGTTAGGGGATGCATACTTTATTTATTTGAGTTGAAACATTTGGACAGCCATTGTGCAAGGAGGAAAAGATAGGAAGCAAGGTGTGCTAAGGTTCTTAAACTTTGTGGCTCTTATCTGTTATGTTAAAAGAAGATTTGGCCAAGGTGAGTGTTACAAGAGTTGTTTCTCTCATCTTCTTCTTCATTTTGGTTCAATTAGTTTTTCATTTAGTGGATTTTCATCCAAACCTTAAGTATGAAATTGGTGTTTTTGGTATTTTCATGCATGATTTTTTAAGCTTGAGGTTAGAAGAACTATTAGGTAAGTATTCCCTTCCATTTAGATGTGTTAATATGCTGAAAATTGGATCCTATGACTAATTTTTATTTTAGGCTATGTTGATATGTGAATATTGGAGAAGTTATAGTGGCCTATTGTTGTCTCTTTGTTTCAACGGTTCAAATTAGTTCATATAACCTATTGGAAGCTTGAGTAAGTGTTTTCTAAGTGATTCATGATATTTTTGTTGAATAGCTATATGACCCCTTTAATAGATGATGGCTAAATTGGTGTTTTGGCTTATTTAGGATTTTAGGGTGCTTTGGGTCTTATTGATAGCTATTGAAAGAAATGGAAATTCTAAGTAAGGAAACCAAGGGTTTTAAATTCCATGCATATTTTTTATGTTAATCATACATTTGTTGCATATGAAATTTTATGATAAATAATGAATTTGGCTACTTGTTGTTTGTGCATCATGATCGTGTCCTTTTGTGAAGCTATAATCATACTTTTACTTGTTTATTATGCCGTGACCATATATCAAGTCCTAATCATACTATTTGAAATGCATTGAGCCATGATCATGCTTATTGCAGAGTTTGTGCCATGATCATGCCTTCCCCCCCTTTTTTTAGCTAATAACTTGTTTATGCAATTGATAGTACGGGATAGTAGTCAGTTATGGTCAAACTTATTCATTTGGAAATCTTCTTGTTATATCTTGTTACTTTTCTTTATGTTAAGTATTATGTTAATTAAAGTGTACATATACATGAAATTTCTTTTAGTTACTTGGATTTATATCTCATCTCGGTTATAAACTAACATTTTTATATGAAAGTTCTTTTAATAAGGGCAAAGAGAAGCTATTGGATATCAATCCTTAACTTGACACCTTGTATAGGATTTTGCACTTGGATATTTTGATTTGATTGTAAATGCTATTCTTTTTGTAAGCTAAAGTTTGTATAGCGTCATGTTACATTCATATGTTACCTAGTGTAGGTATTTTGATACTTTGTAATTCGAGGTAGACCCCATAGGATAGAATTTAATTTATATATAATATGATAATTTTACTTGTAATTGACTAATTATGACTTGTCATAACTCTATGATGGATCATCTTATTAAATGATGAATTTGGCTATGACCCTTGCTTTTGGCATTGGTATGTTATTGTCAAATTGATAAGCATAATTCTTATGTATTTTATTTCCCTTAACTTAAGCATTTTAATAGTTAAATAAGGCTTAATAGATTTTCTTAGGTTATAATTGATTTTAGTAGCCACTTTTGCACCTTATGAATTAATTTGCACAATTATTGAGTTTCAATGCATGAATTGCTTTTAAATAATTTTGTGGATAATTCTATTTAATATTTTGCATTAAATTGTGCAGAATTTTTGATGGGCAAACATCTTGAACGAACATTTGATTTAAAGAAAAAGATGAAGGCTTCATGTGTGTAGTTAGGAGGAAATAAAAGTGGAATGGTATGGAGATGGGTAAGAGGCAACTTTACGTGGAAAGAAATGTGGATGATGTTCTCGATTGGAAGAGAAGCAGGAAGCATGAGATAGCCACATGCATGCGAGCAAAATGGAAAGGAAACTCACAAAACATGTGAGGAAGAAGGAGCTTGGTTTTGACGTAAAAGAAGATTACATGAGGAAACCATAAACTGGAGCTAAGTGTGTGTGTGAAAGCAAGAAGCAGCTGAAAGAAATGAACCTATGAGTTCCACGAGGAATAAGCAAAAGAAGAAGCTACAAAATGAACGAAGAAAAGGCTATGGTTCTGGTTCGAAGAAGAGGCAGCTTTACGTGGAGGGAAACAGAGAAAAAGCCACAGGTTGAGAAGGATTATCATGTGGTACAGCAGCACGTAAAGACAAAGAAGCTGCATGGTACGTGAAAAACAAAGTGAAGGAGTAGTGTATGAGTAGCACGAGCTATGGAAGAAGCTACACATGCATGCAGAAATGGAGAAAACAAATGAAGAACACAAGAAGCATGTGAAGGAAAAGGAGAAGAGCCTACGGAAAGAAGCAGCAACAATGAGCAGACACAGCTACAGAAGAAGCTTGAGTAAGGAGCAGAACGTGGGCTGGACTTAAGAGGAGAAGCAACGTGATTTTCAAGCTAAAAGAAGGTAAAGCCACATTCTGGATTCGGGCAAAGCAAGAAGCTCACAAGGAAGAGTTGAAGAAGCTGAATGCGAAGAAGGAAATAAGAAACAGAGCAGAGAAGAAGCATGCAGCTTGAGTTGAAGAAGAAACGAGAAAATGAGATGGAGAATGATGCTGAGCAGAGAACGATGAAATGCATGAAGATGCTGGATCATCAAGCTGCACTTGGTGAAGGAGAAAGAAGAGAGAAAGAGCTACGGGGTTAATGCAAAAGGAATGAAGTAAGGAGCATGAAGAACAGAGCAAGACGTGGTGAAGAAGGCTGAGAAGATGCTAGCTGGAGAAGGAGGAGGAATCATATGGAAACCATGCAGAAATAGGGAGCTACTGGCTGAGCTCGTGACACACAAAAAGGACTTCCAGAACGCAAAAAATGCATGCAGAAACGGAAGAAGAAATCACGTGGGAAAACTAGCTACGAGTTAAAGGAGAAGGTTAGAGCTGAATGATGAAAAGAAGAGGAGCTGGCATTTATAATTTGCTGAGCACGTGATTCATTAAAGGATTAAAGTATACTCGGGCAGAATAAATGAAGCACATGCAAGGCCACATGAGGATAAAATCACGCCAATCCATTCAAACAAATTGATTCATTCACACCTCTCCAGCACATTCACGCCTCTATGATTTCGGAAACCCTTTGCCTATTTATTGAGACACCACCCCATCGTCCACCAGACCCTCTTGATCCATACCATATTCCAGGCATCATCCAATCCATCCTTCGTCCATCTACTCCACCCTCCATCCATTCATTCCAATCCATCCACCACGCCATCTCTTCTATACTCATCTCCATCCATCTACCATCTTATGAAGTTCTAATCCATCTTGAGGCTAGCAAGGAGGAAGCTCTTGGAGAAGCTTGAATCCATGGATGAACATAGAATTTTTGGCTAAGAATTTCTTTATTTTCCCACACTTTTTCTCTTTCATATATTATCTTGGTTAAGTTGTATTTGATAGGGAATTTGTGTAATTGTAATTAGTGACTGGTTAGACACTAATTAGGAAGTCTTTTTGTTGATTAATTGATTTAATTAGACATTGGTTAATTTCAATATTATCTAATTTCCCATGTGTGTTTCGGAGGTGTTCGATAAAATACATGAGTGAGATTATGTGCTTAAATATTTAATGTGAGGATTCCTTAATGTTTGATTGGTTAATTAAATATTTTAGGATGATGATTCAGAGACTAATTAATCAGTTAATCAATCAAATTGAGTGTTCAAGATCTTAAAGACAAGATTTAACAGTTTAATGCGAGATTGAGGTCTCAATTCAACGTTAGATTGTTAATCTCTTGAATCTTGAGTGGTTACCCAAGATAAATTGTTATGAACACAATTAGGAACTCTTAGGCCAGAATTAATCACAATTAGATTAGGATAAGGATAGTGGATACCAAGGGACAATTCCAAAGCTAGTCACAAGACCATAATTTACCTAATTAGATAGCAATTAGGAATTTTAATTCAATTTTATTTTAAATAGTTTAAGTAAATCAAAATCCCCTTTGTTTAGGAAATTTTAGAGTCTTTTAACATTTGGAAAACTCAATTAAATATTGAACTCCAATTCCAAGGGAGATGACCTAGGTTGTGCCATTAACTACATATTTTACCAACCTAGTTTTATTTTGAGGGTTGCGCGACGAGCCACTCACAAATGGAGAATTTTGCTATCAAGTATGGTGAAAGGTTAATGTTAATGCTTGAATAATTTTGGTTTTAGATTTAGTTATCTTGCAGAAGCCTTAGGAATGTGTATTTGGGTGTTTCCTACCCATGTGGAATGTGACATTGGATCATCTTTTGTATTGCCATAGCTTACTTTGCCATTATGAGTCATTAATTGGGAGAATGGGATGTAACATGGTCATACTTTGAATTAAGGTTGTTTCAAGGTTTAGGGTGTTTGGATAAGCTCAATTTTTCAATTGAAACTTGCTTAAAATGGTTAGATAAATTTAGAAGCTATTGTGGATTTTGGAGTGGTCACTTGAGGCCAACTCCTTTCATTTTGCTACCATAAAGAAGTTATGTTGTTGCTGTCACAAAATAAGTGGGTTGGATTTGGTTAGTTTTAATCTTTGTACTATATAAGGTGATTTGGCAATGATTATAGGAAGGTAAATTCTCATAGAGTTTTGCCTTTTAGCCCTTAAAAGACACTAGAATCAATTAAGGAATGGTAATAACTTGATGGATAGTTTATTTAAGTCTAGAGAGCATTTTAGTCATGACTTAGCCTCTCAAATCACAACCAAAATGACTAGGATCACCTCTAGAGAGTAATTGAACTATGACTCAAGTGCTTAAGTCACAACATAAATGATGAAATTAGGGAGAGAATTAGTCCAATGAGTAGTCGTACTACAACTCAAGTATTTTAAGTCACAGCACAAATTGTGAAAGTTGTGAGGCCTAAAACTTGTGTTAAGTAATAGCGAGGATTCCTCAGGTCATGGTGCAAAATGGTCCTTAGTATCTTATGGCATTCCAAAGGCAAATTAGGTCACGACACGACCATTTTAAGTTGTGACTTAAATCTTGAAATTCATATGCAACTTCTGAGAGTTCGTTTACTTTGTGTTATTGATGAACATAGACTAGGAACTCAACTCACATTTTAATCCTTCTAAAAGGTATTGAAGGAAGGTGATTAGGCTTAATGGATGTTATGAAGTTAAGTGAACAAGAAGTTTCTTATTTAGTTTTAATAGTGTAACTTATTGAATAAAAGTTATAATTTACCTATATTTTTCCATTTGTGCTTAATTATTCGATCTTATACATCAATGACAACTAGTTTAGAACTTAACTACATGTTTTAACCAATTAAGTTTAGTGACATTACATTTCCCCTGCCAGAAGGGGACAAACATGCAATAACTATAGAGTCTCCGACTCCCAACCCAAACTGCCCTATACAAGAGAAGGAAAAGCTATAGTATTTGTCTATATAGACCAAATACCCAACCCATCTTACCCCATATTAGCAATGAGTGAAGCACATGGCATTCTAGATGCCAAGACACTAGCAGCCACATGTAATCACACATGTAAATCCTTGGGCATTCGCCTAAAGGTATTTTCATAAGTTTAAAAATATCATATAGTAATTAAAATCATTTCACTTTAAGAGTACAACATCACTTCATTTCATTAGATTCCATCAATCACATTTCATAAATATAAATCCTTATTTCCATCAAATCAATTTCATCAAATTAATTCCATAAAAGTAATTCCATCAAGTTCATAAAATATGAAAAAGCATTTATGTAACACACCAAAAATTAATTAAATGTTAATTATGGATTTAGTTAATTAGGAATAATTAATATGGTATAATTAGGCAAGTTAAGTGAATAGAAATTTTAGAGAGATAAATTATTAATATGAGTTTGAGATTTAATTAGGATAGAAACTTCATCTAGGCCCAAATTAATGTAGGAGATCATGATAAGAGGCTAATGGAAGCCCAATAAGTTAGGTGCAGATCCAATCTGATTCAATGTGATAAAGGCCCAAGATCCACCTTTTATAGGCTCTTGTAATTGGCCCAATAACCTTTAAGCAGACCCAAATCAATTGAGTCCTTCAAACTTGGTCTGGCCTAATTAAATTTCTGCAGCCCAACATCTTAGAGCTGGCCTAACAAGGCTTAAATTAGAACCCACTTATAATTAGACCCTTAGGTCAGCCCATGACCCACCTTAGACCTAACTTAAACCTAACTAAAACCCTAAACACTTCAGCCCCTTCCTCGTTTTGCTGAAACACAAAAGAGAAATTTAGAAGTTTGAAGGGAGGCTAAGGTTTGGGGCAATAAATCCATCATTTCCCACTTCTAGAGTAAGATTTAGCCAAGGTAATAGTTATATAACTTAATTCCCTTCTCTTTCTCTTCACTTTGGCCCAATTAATTTTTCATTTGAAGTATTTTCACCATACCCAAAATTTGAAATGCACCGTTTGGGATTTTCTTGGTGAAATTTCGTAGGTTGGGGCTAAGGGTGTTATTAGGTAAGTATAAACTCTCCATTTTGATGCTTTCTTTGCTAGTTTGAGACCCCTATAGCTGATTTATAATATGGGTATTGTTTTTGTGTGAATTTACTCAGAATTTGAGGTGTTATTTTCAGGTTTTTGGGGCAGGAGCAAACGAATCCGAATTTAGTTTTAGTGGTGATTGGGTAAGTATTTCTGAGTAGTCCTATATAGCTTAACCTTTTTTTAAGTGATGTGTTTGCTTATACAAATTGTGATTAGAGATAGTAATGGCTTGGTTTTGTATCCATAAGTTGAAGTAACATTCAATTAACTCTTAGAGGATTAGCTATAAGTGAGGTAACTGGGACTATATTAATTCCATACATATATTTGTTTTAATTTCATATTTGCTATACATGAATGATTTGAAATGCTAAATGAATTGGTTGGTTATCTATTGTATTGTGATTGGACCTTGTGAGTCCATGGTGGAGCTGAGGTGCGGCTGCTACCTATGCATGTGCTTCGATCGAGCATCGGGTTATGATCAAACCCCAGATACACTGAGCCCTGGTTGTACTCAATGGGGAGTAGGAGCCATGGACGGGCCTCTCCTGGTGTTATTGGCTTTTAACATGTGGAAATATGATTGCTAGTATGGGATACTAATCATAATAACCTAATTGTTTCATTTACTGATATGACTGGTATGTTTTCTGATGCTTATGTGGAATCATGCATATATGTTAATTAAACTGAAATATATGATGGAATTTGCCTTGGTTACTAAGATTTGAATTTCATCCCATTTCATGGGCTAAATATGATATAATACCTGTAGGCATGCCCATTAGAGCACAACAAGTTCGAGAAACCCTCATCCATCAAGAACTTCAAATAGCTCAGGTAGC
This sequence comes from Erythrophleum ivorense, assembly GCA_026724425.1. Classification (NCBI taxonomy): domain Eukaryota; kingdom Viridiplantae; phylum Streptophyta; class Magnoliopsida; order Fabales; family Fabaceae; genus Erythrophleum; species Erythrophleum ivorense. The sequence goes on along the minus strand of JAIUCV010000336.1, from coordinate 341,107 downwards.
CCAAATTATGCACTATGTCCAAAAATTTCAAAAAACACAAGATAATATCTATATTGGATATCGGCCTAAGTTTAGAGCCCAAGTTCTATATTTGATCAATTCAAAACATGCTAAATTGGACTTTGGACACGAGATTTCCTTAAAGATGCAAAAGTAGAAGTCCAAGTGGAAGACCAATGTCCTAATAAGATCCATGGAGCAACTAGAGTCAATATCCAACATGTTGAAGGCCCAATGTAGTTATACACATATAAGAGGAGTGCCAAGGCCCAATTGGAGTCCAATTACAAGAGATTAAGAATCATGTGTCAACCATGTGATTTTTAATAAAGCATGAGCATCCTATGTGACTATTTAAAGGAGTTAATTAGTTTTGACTATGATTCCTTAAGAATTTCGTTATTTATTTATTTTATTATTTTTAGGACTTAGTCAAAGAGCTTATCTTGGAGATTAAGTTAAAATTAGTATCCTAATCTTATTCCTTGATTTTAGGCACTATTTAAAATATTTTTAATCAAATTTTAGAGTTTTAGAAATTTTTACCTATAAAAAGCTTCCTATTGTACTCTATTTAGAAAGATCATGAATGAATTTAAGTATTATTCAATACTTTGTGAGGCTTTTGCTTCTTTATGTTCTCTGAGAGTTCACGTGACTTATCAAAAGATTGGTCTTCCTTTATGGCATCTTGAGGCTAGGGTTCTAAGAGACAAGTTCTCTTAGGGTCTTTCCTTTGACTAACATTCTTATTTTCTAGCCGGTCCCGGGTAAAGTGTCATCTTGTTGAAGGTTCCTAAGACAAGATTCTTAGAGGGTCTTGCATCATTTGGTATCAGAGTTTTGGTTCGCTAGTACAAGGTATATCTTTGTGTTTTCCTACCGTTACTCTTCATATTTTCTTTCCTTCCATTTGTGTTACCTTTTCATCTTCACCTTTGTCTTCCATCTTCTTCTTTCTTCCATTGTTGTGTGCCTCCATCCTCATTTAAAAAAAAAAAGGAGAGTGTGATACTGCTAAAAAAAATTCAGAAAAAAAATTTTTCAAAAAAAAAAATCAAAAAAAAGTGAAAAAAAAGAAGAAATTGCAAGTTGTGCAAATTCAAAAGGCTTGGAGTTAATTTCCTAATTTGATTGCATTGAGTAGCCACCAAGTTATCTACTTTCCTATTTGCATTCAAGTAAGAATTTTCTTTCCTAATTGTTTTGAACTTGAATTGCAAGTAGTTTCCTATTAACCTGGTTCCCAAGTAGTTTCTTCTTTTTAAAGTTTCTTATTTTCAGATTTTTCATTTTCTTCTCCTTCCTTCCAAGCCATCCCAACCTCCCTTTCCTCTTTGTTTTCCTTTCCTCTTTCTCTTTTTGTTACATACCTCTTTTTTTTCTTTGTTTGATTCTTTGGGAATTTAGACTTTAGAATTCTAGTTTTTTGATTGCCACTAGTCTGATCTGTTCTTTTGATTTACTTATGACTTGCTTAGAACACTTGTAAGAAGCAAATTGTTGAGTGGTAAAAGGCAATAGTGCAACTAACGTTAAAGAAAAAGCCAAAAAGAGAGTTAAACATGAGTGAACTTATCATCTTTTGAGTGTAAACACGCAAGAAGAGTGTACGAGGTCTTATTCCTTCTTTCTTTCTTTGACTAACTTTTCAAGTGATAAGATGTCCAATGAGTACAAATTCCTTGAAAAGGCTAACAAAGAGCGATTCAAGCAATCTTATGCAAGGTTAGATGCATTCCAATCCAATACCAACTCTATAGGACAAGATCAGGAAAAGGCATCCCCTGATTTTCATACTAGATGCCTTATCAAAGAGAAAGTCTACAGCATGACTATTGATAATAGTAACTATGTAAATGTTGCTAGTACCTTACTTGTTGAGAAATTAAACTTGCTTACTATAAAGTATCCTAGGCCCTATACCTTGTTGAAAGGTAGTGCTGAATTTAGGGTTAATAAGCAAGTTTTGATTTCTTGCTCTATTGGTAAATATCATGATAAAGTGTTATATGATTGGCTCCTATGTATGATGGACATATTATGCTTGGTAAACCATGGAAACATGTGACAAAAGCTAAATATGTCAAGCATAAGCATAAATATTGCTATTACTATTAATTTATATTCAATGAAAAAAATCATGTATTGATACCTCTTGATCCTATGGATGCTTATGAGGATCAAATGAGAATAGCACAAGCATATAAAATGAAAGAAAAAGAGAGCGAAAAAGAAAAAGAGAGAGCAAAAAAAAAAAGAGAGAGAAAAAGAGAAAGAGAGAGCAAGAGAAAAAGAGAGAGAACATGAGTTAGAAAAAGAAAAAGAAGAGATTGAAAAAGAAAAGAGTGTGAGTGAAAAGAAAAAGCTAGAGAGTTGAGTGTAAGCTTGTTTGATAAAAAAAGAGAGGTTGAGAGTGTGTGTAAGGATGTTTATTTATCTACTAACAATCTTAACCCATCTTTACCTATTGTTAGTTCTAGCTCCTTGTAGGTATGTGGAGATTTGTTTTCAAAGAAGCCACCCAATGGACCCTCATCTTTAACTAGCATTGAAAAGAGTTGTGATTGCTTAGATTTGTTTCCTAAAAAATCACTTGATGGTTTCCAATCCTTAATATGCTTTCAAAAGTGCTTTGATTACATAGATTTTATTATTCCTGATGAATCATTGTCTTTCAAAAGCATTGAGCACCACACATTAAGTTTTAATTGTTTCATGAATTTTGTGGTTGTTCAGAATTCATATTACTTTAATTTTTTGGTTAAAAGGTTATCGTGTTACCTAGGTTTTGTTATAGCCCTGGGATTTATTGCAAGTGTATATGGGATCAAAATTATCATTTATATTTGGGTGCATGTGAGAAAGAAATACTTCCTAACTCAAAGCGAGTTTAAAGAGTTTCCCAACTTGAAGTATTCTAATTTGCTTCAAAGAATTGATGATCTCTTTGAGAGGAGACCATTAGTTTTCAAGATTCTTCCACTTGATGAATATAGTGTTATCATTATTTTTGGAAAGTCTAATTTATTTTCATATGATACAGGCGAAAATTCGAGGATGAATCTTTTCAAAGATGGAGATAATGATACAATACCAGTAGGCATGCCCATTAGAGCACAACAAGTTTGAGAAACCCTCATCTATCAAGAACTTCAAATAGCTCAAGTAGCCCAAATTATGCACTATGTCCAAGAATTTCAAAAAGCATAAGATAATATCTATATTGGACGTCAGCCTAAGTTTACAGCCCAAGTTTTATATTTGATTAATTCAAAACATGCTAAATTGGACTTTGGACACGAAATTTCCTTAAAGATGCAAAAGTAGAAGTCCAAGTGGAAGCCCAATGTCCTAAGAAGGTCCATGGAGCAACTAGAGTCAATATCTAACATGTTAAAGGCCTAATGTAGTTATACACATATAAGAGGAGTGCCAAGGCCCAATTGAAATCCAATTATAAGAGATTAAGAATCATGTGTCAACCATGTAATTTTTAATAAAGCATGAGCATCCTATATGACTATTTAAAGGAGTTAATTAGTTTTGACTAGAATTCCTTAAGAATTTCGTGATTTATTTATTTTATTATTTTTAGGACTTAGTCAAAGAGTTTATCTTGGAGATTAAGTTAAAATTAGTTTCCTAATCTTATTCCTTGATTTTAGGCACTATTTAAAATATTTTTAATCAGATTTTAGAGTTTTACTTTTATTAGGATTTTAGACTTCTAGAAATTTTTGCCTATAAAAGGCTTCCTATTGTATTCTATTTAGAAAGATCATGAATGAATTTAAGTATTATTCAATACTTTGTGAGGCTTTTTGTTTTTTTGTGTTCTCTGAGAGTTCACGTGACTTATCAAAGGATTAGTTTTCTTTTGTGGCGTTTTGAGGCTAGGGTTATAAGAGACAAGTTCTCTTAGGGTCTTTCCTTTGACTAACATTCTTCTTTTCTAGCCGATCCCAGGCAAAGTGTCATCTTGTTGAAGGTTCCTAGGACAAGGTTCCTAGAGAGTCTTGCATCAAAATATTTTAGGTGAAGGTTCTTCTGGTAAAGATAAGGGTAAGTAAGTGGATGAACATCCATGAGCTGAGACCTGGTGTGGGGAGCTACACTTGGTCTGAATGGAATAGAATAGATGCTAATTTTGTTAACCTTTGTATAACATCATCATGTATCTGTATTATCAAATGTAGGAGTTTGTATTTTGATAACATAGAATGTAACCATTGAGAAATAGGCTTCATATTAGTTGTTGATAGATGTATGAGTTTATGACACTTATTATGGCTTGTAAACCTGTGTTTTAACTGACTATTTAAGTAATGAAATTATGTGATTATTGATTGTGGATTTGAGCTAGCGATGCATGAATTATCTGATGAAAACATAATTGAATGACTATTGTGAGAAACTTATAAATTTGCTGATATAAGACCAATAAATGAGTAGGAGAATCTACCTTTAAATGTGGGATGGGTAATGATATAATGGCTGGGGTAAATCAGTTAGATAGATGCTATTAGAATCACAACAAATGGAGAATGGCCCTAGAGAACCCCTACATAGAGAGTGGAGAGTATGAGACAAGAATTTAGGAGTTATAGGATCAGAAGACATTTCACCGCGGCCAAAATGGGATTAGCCGTGCCAATAAAGGCGAAATTGCCCAGAGGGAGTCCAGAGAGCAAGTTGCCACGACGAACAGTGGAATTAGCTGCAGCTAAATGTGAGAGGCTAAACTGGAAGTCGTCTAGAGGGTAATTCGCTGCGGCTAAAGAGGGAATTGGTCGAAGTGAACTTTTGTGAAAATGAGCCAGGAGTTCTAGAGAGGAATTGGCTGCGGCAAAAGGAGGTATTGGCCATAGCCAATAGTGAGAGGTGAGCGAGATAGGTTCCAGGAGGCTTCCTCACCGTGACGCCATATAGGTTAGTCGCAGCGAAGGTCCAACTCGTCGCAGTGAAACCAGTGTGACAAAGGAAGGAGTGAACCTGAGAGCAATTGGCCGCGACTAAAAGTCCTGAAACCCTTATATTAACCTAGAAATCTTGGTTCTTCATATGGTGACCTCAAAGGATGACATAAAAACATTGGTAGAAGATTCTTGTGAGTTGGAATTAATGGGTAATAGAATCAAAAGCTTATAAATGAGTGTTTGTTTCCTTTATGTACAGAATTATTGTAATTATATGGTTGATGACTCTAATAACATTAAGGTTCAAATTTTTCTCGTATTTTCTGAATGTAATTAGTCGTAATATCTTATAACCCTAATTTATAGTTATTAATCACGTATTTAACCTTAATTACAATGATTAAAAGTTAGGGTCATCACAATTTAAAATTATGTTTATAAACACTAGCTACCTTGCAAAGAAGCTAACACAAGCTCAATCAATATCCAATTGATCTCAAGCTATTAAGCTACATTAGTAAAATAAAATATATTAATATATTAAATACCTAATGTTATGTAATTCATTAGTTAATTTAACATAGAACATTTACTTACTAACTAAACAACTATTGTCAATTAATTTTCCACCATCATGCCACTTTACAATCCTTACACTATGCTTTAATTTTGTCCAACCATACGAAACTATAAAAAATACATCCAATTACTTAATATAATCCATCAATTGTATGAAACAAAAATTATAGAATAATACTTGTACTTTAATTTGCCTTCTATAATACTTGCAAGTCTCTTGAGAGTTTTATCAAACATCATGAGTCTACTATAAATTTAACTAATACAAATTTACCATTTAATCATCTATTAAATCCATAAAACTAAAAGTAGAAATTATACCTCCAAGTATTCAAATAACCTCCAAGCAACTCAAATCACTAAACTCTCAAAACTAAAAATTTTAACTTTAACAAATTAAATTTTAATCGATAGACACTACCACAGAAATAAAATTTGTTGTCATACATTTGTTAGTGGTTCTCATAAAACCCCTAACAAAAATAAAGTATAAAACCGCCAACAAAAATAAAAAAAAATATTGACAGTTCTTAATGAATTGCCAACAAAAATACTTTTGTTGGTGCTTCTTAACGAACTGCCAACAAAGGACAAGACCTTTGTCGGTAGTTCCTAAACCACCAATAAAGGAAAGCCCTTTGTTGGTGGTTTTCTACTAACTGCTAACAAAGGACAATACCTTTGTTAGCTGCCAACAAAGGTATTGTCCTTTGTCGATAGTTCGTTACTAACCACCAACAAAAGTATTAACACATGATTATTAAAACTCCAATCAGTGTTTAGCTTCTGAAAATTAATCTCATCCACTTGAATAGGGACATCTACTAGTGTTTTCTTCTTCCTTCCTCTTTTGGATTGTAACTTCCTCTTTTTTTCTTGACAGACACCATGAGACCAACACTCCAAGATTTTTGGGTTCCCTTTTTTTTTCATCTTGAACCAGAATCGAAGCCTCAGATACCTTAGACTCCCCCTTCTTCCCGTCTCATAGGTTCTTCCTCTTCACCGATGGGGTTGGAAAATCTAGCCTGCATTCTCCCTCAAGCTTGTCTTTTTCAGTTCTTTAACAAGCTTGTCTTTCATTTTTCTATCTCTTTTAAAATGATTGCTAACATCAAATTTTTTCAATAAAATACAAATGTAAAATTGGAGATGCAAATTGAAGATGAAACAAATTTAACCATATTACTTCCATTTGATAAAGAAACAACCTGCAAAGATTACACGAAATGAATGTTAATTTTTTTAAAATATAATTATCATTTTAATTATATTTTTATTTATATTTTTGTTTGTTTCTTTACTTTATGATTGGTTAGTGTGATTAGAAAATTTTAAACATGTAACAATATGTTTAACCATGCATTGGAAAATGACTTTAGTCCAATCTTTTGAGATTTTCCTATTTAAATATTTTATTTGTTAAATTACGGCTTGACATTATTATATTGTATGGTAAAGATGAGCTCAACTCAATTTTTTTATATTTTGAAAGATAAGATAAATTAATCTCTCATTTTCTAAGATATAGCTTAATTATATGATCTTTCTCTTTATTTTAAGATTTTAAATTATTCTCTTTTGAATCAATCTTATAAATAATATTTTTCAAATTGAATAAAATTTAAAATCATTTAGTAAAAAATTATTAATTATTAAAAATAAAAAATACTCATTAAATAAGTTTTCGAAGAAATCTAGTCAATTAAATGATAATAATTAATAATATTTAGTTTCAAAAATAATATATGGATTAACCCGTTATGTTCCCAAGTCAAAATGGATTAGTTTTTCGTCCAATTGAGTGGGAGAATACTCTTAATAACATTTTAGAATATATTAAATATATAATAACACTTTAGAATAAATTAACTCTATTGCTCTAAACACAGAAAAAATATTAAGATAAAAATATTAGGAAATATATTTCTTATTAAATTTAATTTAAATAAAAATTATTATTATCCTTACAAATATTTTGATTAAAATACATTTAGCTATAAGATATTTTTTTTAGTTTTAAATAGAGGAGATTATGTAATCAATCCATAAAAAAATTACCCTTAAATATATTATCGTGTTAAATTACAGGTTAATATACAGTGTAGGAATAAAGATTAGCCCAAACACATTTTTTTTAATTTAAAATTAGTCGAAAATTTAATTCCTATTTATGCTTTAAGCATCCACTTAATTTGCTTTTCCTCGGCAATCCCTCCGATCCATGCCTGCCACCTCTTGCGCTTGACGGCTCACATACTATATTCGAGCATCTATTCTCAAAAACGGTGGTGTTCGTTGAAGGATCAACGAAGTCGAAGCTTTCTGGAACTCTTCTCTCTGTGTTTTGGTAGGTCGTTGCGAAATGGAGGAGGGTATTATTCAGTTGCTGAGATTGGCTTGGATTGCCGGTACGTTGCCCATAATCATTGCTTCTATCCCGACATCTAAGCTGAATTGGTTTCATGGGGCCTTGTTAGGGTTGGCCAAGAGGGGAAAGATCATGCAATCATCCTCACAAGTAAGGGAAAAAAAATTATAACTCAGGCATTTATATGTTCAAAATTTTCAATTGAGTATGTAGGGTTTAAGTGCAAGCAAATGTTTTGTTTTTTAGTCGATAGAATGCTAAAAAGTTGGCGAGAAATTTGAGGAGAAGAAACGGCAAAGTGTTTTTTTCCATATCATGATACTATAATAAGGTTTGCTTCGATGATAACTTAAGGGCTTGTTTGGGAGTTTTGAAAAGAGTGGATTGAGTGGTCATGGCTTGGGAAGAGCGAGAGTTCCAATCAATTGTTTGGAAGTTTAACTAAGTAAGGGATGTTACAGTGCCATTAATAAAGTAGAATGGGTCTCTAAGTATAAATTTTCAATATTACTTTTATTGAAGTAAAGAAAAGTGAAACAGTAATTGAAAAAATAAAAGGGAGCCAAACCATCCCAAATACTCCTATTTGGAGACATTTGGAAATTGGGAGTTTGGAGTGGAGGGAGGGATTTGGGGAGCCATACCACACTCCACTACAGTTCAACCATCCAAACAACGGATTAACTCCCCAACACTCCCCCCCCCCCCCCCCCCCAGCAAAAAAAGAAGAAAATATCTCACCCAACTCTGTCCTTTCAAACAAGACTTAAAGGAAAGTTGTTGCATCATACTAATGGGTTATGAAGTATGGACACTTCAAAAAATGTGCTGTGTCCTTATCCAACACTTGTCAAATACTTGTATTAGACAACATGCGATGCTTTAAATTACATATGAGCACCTAAAATTTTTTTCGTGTTTTGTCATTGTATATGTCTCACTATCCATACTTCCATGGGTACAGTAAACACAGTTTATATCTTACACCTAATTTGGGTAATATCTCATTTTTTAACTTTGGATAAACAAAATTAGGTAGATCAACAATTTCTTCCATGTAATATTTTTTTTTCCCCAACAAGAAATGTAACCGTGTATCCACAACTCATAAATGGAGAGCAAAAAAGAAAGCAAATTGAAAAACTTGTCAACTAATACCATGTTCAATTGCAGAAATTCACTGTTTCTCAGAGATTCTTCTTGCACTTCTATATTGTGGCTTCAGTATGGACGACATTCCTACTTGTTGCAATTTGGATATATGCATGCACAATGGTACCATTAATTGCAGATCCATATGCTTACTCTACTATTACCAGCTACTTGACAGGAGGTTCAAGTATAAAAGCTGATTCAACTAAAATAGGATCGAGATATGTAGTCTGGCAGTCTGCTTTTCTGCTTTTGCTGATGGAGGTTCAAGTCCTGAGACGCCTCTACGAAACAATATATGTATTCAATTACAGCCCCTCAGCTCGCATGCATATCATGGGTTATTTCACTGGATTGTTGTAAGTTTCTTGATGGTCCTTTTTACTCTACTTGACTTTCTGAACCTTTTTATTATTTTATTTTTACTTTTGATTCTTAACTACTCTAATTTTTGGATGGTTTATTTTTCCACATACGTTGCATTTCTGGTTGAGCTATTTTCCCAGGGGTTCCTTTGCTTATTTTGAAGTCCCTAGTTGCTGTTTTCTTATTTTGAAGTCAAACTGAGTCTGATATTTTGTAAGCTTATTTCAATTATATCATGTCTAACGTGAACATGTGGTTTCTGAAATTAAATGTCTATCATGCCATAGATTAAAATATAGTCAGAAATTGTTGATGATTCTTTAGTGTAATAGTTTACCTACATCAAAGTGCTTTCCCAACTTAAATTCTAGGATGGGCATGCAAAGAACTTTGTATTTTTGGCTTAAGACAACATACATATATTGATATCTGTTCTTTTTTATGGTTGGATTTAATATAGTGAGTTATGTGATGTGCCGATTGAATTCATCACCATGCATCTCATAAACACGTCAAAATCTTTTCTAAATGATATTTTTCAGCCTTCCTATTAGAAATATTAACATGTTGCATCCTTGTGTCTCTGAAATGTCAACTTATTAAGATGATTCTCTTTGCTAGTAATGTTTGTGATGAATGTACTTTTAGATTGAGATAAAACAAGATAATAAACCTAGGCTCTATATTTGAATGCCAATGAGGGATATGGCATAAACCATTTTACTAGAATTTTCATGTATGGGATCTACCCTGATGCATTGGACTCAAAACAGAAACAGAATAAAAACTAGAATAGGATAGAAAAACTGATTAAAGAAGTAGAAGACCACAAATAAGAATAGTTAATTCCATTTCTTATCTCACTTGTGAACTAAATGTTAGATTATTTATTGATTGATGAACATATTGTATATGACTTGGAATTTGGGTTCTCTCAAATTCTCTCTGAAATTAATGTCAATTTCAGAGAGAGATAAGATGCAGAATGTGTGGAACTCTCTTGAGTGGTGATTCTCACTTGAATGCGTGTGATCCATTTGAGTAGTGGATCTTATACACTTTGTGTCTTTCTTTCTCTAGAATTGATGTTGTCAATTTCAAAGAGAAATTGGAAAGATCCAAATTCATATGACTTGTCCTTGGTATAATTGAAGTACAACTTGTCAATATGAATCTTAAAACTCAATTTCAAGCTCTCTGGTTGCTGCAATTTCAATTCCTCTATGTGCTAGACAATAAAATGTCACTTAAGAATCAATTGCAGCCTGTCCTGCACTTGTATTTCTAAGTTAACAGTTATTTTGTGCACAAAGCAAATTGTAAAATGGAGATTATTGATTTTATAACATTTTTGAAGCTAGTTTCTACATAGCAGCACCACTGTCGCTTTGTTGTGATTGTGCATCAGAGGTGTATGACTTCACAGAAAATTTAGTAACTGGGTTCATTGTCCAAGGCAAAGGTCATATGCCAGAAACCAAATTAGATTTCTGGCGACTTCTAAATCCTCTCCTCAAACTTGGATGGCAGCAGTGGATTGGTGCAGCTATATTTTTATGGGGTTGGATTCATCAGTACTGTTGCCACGCAATTCTTGTATGTATTTTCCTACTTGATTGACTTTTTAATTTTAGGCTTGTGAATTATGAATATCAAATGTTGTGACCATTCACTTTAATGCTTTAACTCTTTTTAAATCCTCATGCTTCTTGTTAATGGACATCTACTTTCATTTTACTGACTTGATCGTACTAATGGTAGCAAGTCGCAGCAGACAATGAAATCAGTCAAACAAATTAAAATTATGGCATGGTATTTTTAGTATCTACTTTGCATGAAACCTATGAGAGGGGATGAAATTATATATGCAAAGGATGCATATTTTTTGACAGTTCTAAGTTTATAGCTATGTAATAATAGAGATTTATATTGCAGAAGGTAGAGTATATATATTTTGTTAGAACATCCGATAGATAAAATTCCTTTCTTGAAGAGTCCTCTTGTTGCCTGAGTAGTTTTTCCTTTAATATATAATTTTATTAACTTTAAAGGGCTTGAAATTTTGTCAGGGCTCGCTACGAGAACATTCTAAACAAGCAGATGAATATGTAATCCCACACGGTGATTGGTTTCAATTCGTTTCCTCTCCGCACTATCTCTCTGAAATTGTAACTCTCTATCTCTAGTCTCTCATTTCTGTTTGTGTGACGGATACTGATTAAATTGATAATGATGAAGGTTATATATGCTGGTTTTGTAGCTGCAAGTGGAGGAGCAAACCTTACAATTTGGCTTCTTTTTGTTTTTGTGGTAATATTTTCTTTGGAGTTATTTCAAGATTCTATGTTATAAACAAATGATTCTCTGATTCCAATCTGCTAATAGCAAATTTTTTTTTTGGTTGTTGAAAATGGGTGCAGGTGGCAAATCTGACATTTGCAGCTGTGGAAACACATAGATGGTATCTTCAAAAATTTGAAGATTATCCAAGTAATCGTTTTGTCATAATTCCATTTGTTCTGTAAGACTGGTAAATCTTTTTTTTTTTTCCAGTGGTGGTTGTGAATATTCCATCGTGATAGATTTTGCAATAAAAAATTGTATATATTCTTTTAAGAGTCAACTTTGATGAAATTTTATTAAAATTAACATAGGTTCATTCAAGAAAACGATTAATGTAAAAATTTAGCTAGGACAGTTTGACCCCTTAAAACCCACGAAAATATCACTTATGGCCTGAAATTGGTACCAAAGAAATATGAAAGCAAGACGGAGAGGACGATGGAGCCACCATTGATGGAAGATGGCTTAATGGCAGCGTGTGGGTTGCACGCGTCACCATAGGCACGTGGGTCTCTCTTTTTTTTTCCTTGTTTTTCAGCCATTTTTTGCACCAGCAAGTTTATGGAGGAGTATGGGGGCATGTGCTAGGGTGTTAAGGGCTGATTTTTTGGTACAATACTTAAATTCACTAGTCTCAATGATTTTTTGGCATTAAAATGGTGAATTTATGCACTAAAAATTAGTAAAAAATTTTTAAATTATGAATTATTGAATTTTATTTCCCTTTTATAGGTTATTATAAACCAACGAACATTATATGTATATATATATACACAAGATGGACACATATGAGTACAACAAAACAATCAAAAAACGAGAAATATTTAGGATTAACCTTAAAGATATGAATAATTAAACTTCCTCATTCACCATGGGTTTTAAGTTTGATTTACACACTTCAATTGATGTTTAAAAAACATTAATCAATGAGGATCTTAAGAGATATTTGGAGATCTTTAATCGATATTTATCAAAGATAGTGCTCACTAAGACGCATGGAGTTGTCACAAATGCTAATGAATTGTTTTACTTCCTCATTTTTAAATTATTAGAAATTCAATAATTCTTTAGAAATAATGCACATGAAAAGAAGGTATTCACAATCATAACTAGTTTCATATTGACATATTCATACCATTTAGCTTTAATAGCAACCAAAATATAACTGATACCAAATTTTTGATAGTTGTTTTGGCTCTTTTTATGCTTCAAGTGGAACTATGGGGGTTAAATTTTGAAATTCTTTTATTTTTCACTCATGGCCACCATAGATAAAGTTGTTTTGGTCTATAAGACTCGAATATGAGACTCATTTGCATATGGAAATCATATAGCCCATTTTAGCCATTTTGATATAATATGGTTTCTAACTTTAAAAATTCATAACTTATGATACATAATTTCGATTTACACAAATTAAGTGTTTACCAAAAGTTTATAATGTGAAATTTCGGTTGCAAAAATTTTAAGTAAAAACGAATTCATTTGAACTCTTAAAACCCACAAATTAACTTTTTTACATGCATATGAACACTTGAATAAGTTGAAATACTTGTATGTGTTGTTACTTGATGCATTCATGAAATATGTTTCAGTATAATTTTCATAATGTACTTTATGTATGAGTATGACATTTTTTCGGCTCCTAACTCCCCTAAGATATAGAATTGAGCACAGTAGTTCTTCCTTAGCCCTAGGTAGAGAATAGTTGAGCCTAGCAAGTTTATGATGAAGTCATGGCTAGAGAATGAATGAATTTCCATGATATATGATGCATTTGATTTACATAAGGCATAGACATAGCATCCTTGCACCATATGCATTGCATACACTCATGGCATTATTGTATGCATTGAATTGGTTGAGATTAACTATTGAAATTTTTCTAAATCTCATCTTCACGCTCCCACTAACCATTTCAAGATCACCGATGTAACACTCCAAAATTAATTAAGGTGTTAATTATGGATTCGGGATAATTAAGAATAATTCATATGGGATAATTGGACAAGTTAAGTGAATGAAAATTTTAGAGAGATAAATTATTAATAGTTTAAGGTTTAATTGAGTTATAAACCCTATCTAGACCCAAATTAAATTAAGTAGGTCAAGGTTAGGGACTAATGGAGGCCCAAAAATTTTAAGTGCAAACCTAACCCTTATTGTGAGGCTTGGCCCAAGAGATAGCACCTAGTGATGGCTTAATTTAATTTAATGAATTAGAAACCCATGACCCAACTTGCACAAACCCTTGTAATTGGCTTAATAACCCTTGAGCAGACCCAAATCAATTGAGCCTTTTAAACTTGGTCTGACCTAATTAAATGTCTACAGCCCAACACATTGAAGCTGGCCCAATAAAGTTTAAATCAAAACTCACTTGCCATTGGACCCTTGGGTCAGCCCATGACCCACATTAGACCCAACTTCAACCCAACTAAAACCCTAAACACTTAAGCCCCTTCCCCATTTTGCTGAAACACAAAAGAGAAATTCAGAGGTTTGAAGGGAGGCTAGGGTTTAGGGCAAGAAATCTATCATTTCTCACTTCTAAAGTAAGATTCAGCCAAGGTAATAATTATATAACTTAATCCCTTTCTCTTTCTCTTCATTTTGGCCCGATTAGTTTTTTATTTGGAGTGTTTTCACCATACCCAAAATCTGAAATGTGGTTGTTTGGGATTTTCTTGGTGAAATTTCGTAGATTAGGACTAAGGGTGTTATTAGGTAAGTATAAACTCTCCATTTTTATGTTTTCTTTGCTAGTTTGAGACCCCTATAACTGATTTATAATATGGGTATTGTTTCTGGGCGAATTTACTCAGAATTTAAAGTGTTATTTTGAGGTTTTTGGGGTAGGAGCAACTGAATCCGAATTTGGTTTTAGTGGTGATTGGGTAAGTGTTTCTGAGTAGTCCTATATAGTTTAACCTTTTTTTTAAGTGATGGGTTTGCTTATAAAAATTGTGATTAGGGATAGTAATGGCTTAGTTTTGTATCCATAGGCTAAAGTAACATTTAGTTGACTCTTAGAGGATTGGCTACAAGTGAGGTAATCGGGACTATATTAATTTCATGCATATATCTATTTTAATTTCATATTTGCTGTACATGAATGATTTGAAATGTTGAATGAACTGGTTGGCTATCTATTGTATTGTGATTGGACCTTGTGAGTCCACGGCGGAGCTGTGGTGCGGCTGCCACTTGTGCATGTGCTTCGATCGGGCACTGGGTTATGATCAAACCCCAGATGCACTGAGCCCTGGTTGTGCTCAATGGGGAGTAGGTGCCGTGGTCGGGCCTCTCCCGGTATTATTGGCCTTTAACATGTAGGAATATAATTGCTAATATGGGATAATAATCATGATAGCATAATTATTTCATTTACTGATATGATTGGTATCTTTTCTGATACTTATATGAAATCATGCATATATGTTAATTAAACTGGAATATATTATGTAATTTGCCTTGGTTTCTGATATTTGCATCTCACCTCGTTTCATGGGCTAAATATTTCAGGTGAAGGTTTTTCAGGTAAGGATAAGGGCAAACAAGTGGATTAACATCCATGAGCTGAGGCCTGGTGTGGGGAGCTACACTTAGTTTGAGTGGAATAGAGTAAATGCTAATTTTGTTAACCTTTGTATAGCATTATCATGTATCTGTATTGCCAAGTGTAGGAGTTTGTATTTTGATAACATAAAATGTAACCATTGAAAAATAAGTTTCATATTAGTTGTTGATGGATGTATGAGATTTGACACTTATTATGGCTTGTGAACTTATGATATAATTGACTATTTGAGTAATGAAATCATATGATATAATGATTGTAGACTTGAGCTAGTGATGCATGAAATGTCCAATGAAAATATGGTTGAATGACTATCGTGGGAAATTTATAAATTTGTTGATATAAAACCAATGAATGAGTAGGAAAATCCACCTTTAAATATGGGATATGTAACGATATAATGGTTGGGGCAAATCAACTAGATAGGTATTATTAGAATCTCATAACAAGTGGGAGAGTGGCCCTAGAGAACCCCTAGATAGAGAATGGAGAGTATAAGACAAGATTTTAGGAGTTGTAGGATCAGAAGGCATTTCGCCGCAGTCAAAATATTATTAGCCACGGCCAATAGGGGTGAAGTTGTCCAAGGAGAGTACCAGAGAGCAATTTGCCGCGGCGAAATGTGAAATTAGCTTAGATGAAATGTGAGAGGCAAAACTGGGAGTCATCCAGAGGGTAATTCGTCGTGGCCAATTCCCAATTGTCTGCGATGAACTTTTGTTAAAATGTGATAGGCATTCCAGAGAGAAATTAGCCGCAACGAAAGGGGGAATTAGCCGCGGCCAATAGTGAGAGGCGAGTGAGGAAGGTTCCAGGAGGCTTCCTTGCCGCGACGCCATGTAGGTTAGCCGCGGCGAAGGTCCAACTCGCCTCGGCAATTAGTGACGAAGTAAGGAGTGAACCTGAGAGCAATTGGCCGTGGCTAAGGAGAATTTAGTCGCGGCGAACATCTTGAAACCCTTATATTAACTAGGAAATCTTGGTTTTTCATATGGTAATCTCAAGGGATGACTTAGAAATATTCGTAAAAGATTCTTATGAGTTGGAATTGATAAGTAATAGAATCAAAAGCTTACAAATGAATGTTTGTTTCCCTGATGTACGTGAATACTTGTAATTATATGGTTGATGACTCTAATAACATTAAGGTTCAAATTTTCTTGTATTTTTCTGAATGTAATTAGTCGTAATATCTTATAACTCTAATTTATGATTATTAATCACGTATTTAACCTTAATTACAATGATTAAAAATTAGGGTTGTCACAACCGAGCCAAAGCCAAGACCATGACAAGACTTAGATATTAAAGATATGATGTATTAGCAATCTTGTAGTATTAAACTTTGTCATATGTATCTATATCACTCCTTACATGTATCCTCAAGGCTTTATGATGTATATGATGGTCATATGTCATGTTTTATGATGGAACCATGTATAAAAGTATAAGAATATCAATGTATGACCATTTGTGGCAATGTATATGCACTATGGTAGAATTTGATATATGAGATGATATGATATGATGGATGTGAGTAATCTTGGATATCAAAGGGTCAAATTTTGATCAAACTATTTTGGTATGATATGGAATGATTAGAAATGCCATTGAGGATGGAAGTAATGTGCTCAAAGTGGAAGAAAACCATTTGGACACCAAATGGTCCAAATTGGAACCAAAATTGATTTTAAATTTGCCATAAGTAGCTCCTATGTCAAAAGTGGCATAAATGATCTAGTTTGAGCCTAAGATATGGCATGTATCTAGATCCCTCCTAAAGCTTTCTAGCAAGCTAACAATCATAATTTTTGGAGTTATATATAATATTTTACAAATTTCTAAAATTGTGCAAAATTTTTAAAATGGTTCAGGTACTATTCACACTATACAACTATGATGTTTCGTGTCTTTCAGGGGTTAAATCAACTCCAATGCTCATGAAATTTCACAAGCATATAGTTAGAATTATAAGCTTTTTATGGCTACTGAGATCACCAAAATTTGAGTAGTGTATCTCAAGATATGTATTTTTAAAGTTTGGGTCTATCATATGCTTTCCATTTTGATCAAAGTTACTGTTCCATTTCATTTGGTAAGGCAAATGAACTCAATTTCACCTAAAATGTTTAAAACATGTAGTTCATATACTAAGCTTTCCATAGATACCTAATTTGCAAGATTTAAAGTTGTATAGCCCAAGTTTTAAATTTCCAAAGTTAGTGCAGATTTTTGCTTCATGTGATCATCTCAAGTTGGAGTAAATTTTAAGGTCTCCTACAAGCTAAACATGATAAAATGGGTATGAACAAACTTGTTTATAATGAAAATGATTAAAGGAAAGGAAAAATCAAGTTTGGATCCCTATAACTCAAAATGACCTATAAATAAACTGATTTCGGTGTTGAATGCTTATGAATGAATGTAAATTTTGTTTAAAACTTCATGTGTTGGTATTAGAGCAATAATTTAGGCATTCTAGTATTGGTTATGACTTGAGGATGTGTTTTTCTAGTTATGCACGACTTGTATAGGATGTTTAAAGGGCTAAAGGTGGCTTGTGTTCATGTTTTATGTTAAACCATGTTTAAAATGTTTCAAATAAGATGGTGAACACTAGGAGAAATGGGCCTTCTAGAGAGGCTAGAGCAGAGCCCGTTGATCCTACAGCTAGAGCCCTGCAGGCTATTATGGCTCGCTTGGATCAGTAGTATGTAGTAGCAGCAGGAAGTAATCATGTAGCTACAAGAGAGGCTTGCTCAGAAAGAAAGTGAGAGACCTACTCCTCCTCAATCATAGCACTTAGATCATCCTAAGAATTCAAAGGCGATCCCTTCAGGCTAGCATCCACATAATCAATAGACCTTTCAAACTCCACCAGCTTAAACGTCTCATACCCAATAATAGCCTACAATTTAGCAGGCTATTATACAATTTAGGAAATACAAGCCTCCATCATTCGATGGTGAATTGAATACAAAGAAAGCTTAGACCTATATTATGCATTTAGAAAAGATATTTAGAGTTATGGTGTAATATCTGGTTCTCCAAAAATGTGAGAAAACGCGAGAAACGTAACATTTGGTTTCTCCATAAACATACAAAACTCATCGGATACAAAAGAAAGTCCTCCAAAGAGAAGGATTTGAGGTTCAATAAAATTAGAATAATATTCTAGACTTCAAATAATGATGATCTAAGGCCAGAGGTGCCCTGAAACTGAAGTTAGAATAATCAGACTGAATTTAATGAAAATATAATGATACGTAATGACATTTTCGTAATTTTGGATACTTTCTAGAAAACTCAAATGAGGGGATTTTAAATGAGAAAATGAGTTTCTCGAGATTCTCAGAGGCCCTAAAAACTATAGGAACTCTCGAAATAATTAAAACCCTTCCAGTTTACAATTTAGAACGTCGGTGGACTCAAACTTTGACTCCTTCATTCGAGAAGGTTTTAGATCTAAATTGAGTGATTCTAAAGATATTTTATAAGTTAGAGAACTTAAATTTTATGATAGAAAATATGGTTCTTAAAAAATGAGTTAAAATGAGCCTAAAACAAAAAAGCCAAGAACAAAGGAAAAAATTGAAAATTTGAAATGTCTTAAATAGGTCCCTAACCTGTATATAGCACGTCCCACTTCTTCCTATCATCTTGGTTGACTTTCCTCTGCACCAAAACAAAACCCTAAGCTCCTTGAAGTAGCGCACCAAGAGGGAGGAAGAAGGGAAGAGAAAACCAAGTAAAAAGTAAGAAAATCCATGGTTTTTCATGCTTTTTCCTTCACCAATCTTGCTCTCCTCCTTCTCCTTCTTCTTTCTATGGATTTAGTGATGTATTTGAGCGTGTTTTAAGGTCAGAACAAGAGGGGAAATTTTGAATTTCAAGGGGAGAATCCAAGCAAAAGGAAGAAGCATCTAAGAAAGGCTAGGAAAACAAGGTATTTTGCTACTTTCATACTTGATCCTCCTTGTTCCTCTTCTTAAGTTTTTTGTCCAACATATGGACAGCCAAGAGGAGTTGAAATTTTACCAAACTAAGGATGAATCTTAGGAATTAGAGTGTGGGGAATAAGAATATGCAAAGAAAATAAAGAAAGAACCATGATTTTCCAAGATGCATAACTTAGGGTTTTAGTTGCACCTTAGTTTGTAAGATGGATTCTAGCCATAAATTAAGTGTTTAAGAGTTCATATGAGTTTCTAAGACATTAAGAGAGCCTCCCACATGCTTCTCCCAACAAAGAAATCAAAACAACTCCTTTGGTGTCTTTAAGAAGTATAGCCTCGGCCTAGCATGGAAGGAGCACCAAGGGAATGTTTTAATTTCTTCCAAGCTTGGTTTTGTATCATATATGATGGGAGAGGATGAAAGGAAGCCTTGAAAAAATTTTTAGGAAGCCTAAGAAGTGAGATAGTATCATAGGTTCCATATTGTGATTTAAAGAAGCAACATGTAGTTAGGCTCCTCAAATGGATTGTGTGATGACTTCAAGAGGCTTAAATGGAATCAAGAACCATAGATAGAAGGAAAGAATGGAGCCAAGATCATGAATTGTGGGTGTTGCTTCATTAGGTGCATTATGGAACCATAAATGAGCCATAGGAATAATCTAGCTTTTAAAATGAATGTGTAGCTTTAGAAATTGTTACAAGAGTGTAATTGACTCCCATATAATATGTCTAGGTCAAAGGAATCAAGTCTTACATCCTTGTGAGTGTGTGGCCGAAGGAGAGGAAGAGTTTTCAAAAAAAAAAAAGTGTGCTTGTGTAACCAAGGTAGCTCTCTCTTCTTTCTCTTATGCATGATTGGGTATTGTTCTTGTCTTTAAATGTGTGTGTATATGTTTTAAGCTATGAAAGATGTTTTAGCATGTATCCATGGTACCATGTTGCTATGTTATACACATAAATGATGTTTTTATGAATATGTTTTAGTTTGTTTGAGTGTGGTGAAGCCAAAAGTCCCCTAACAAGGGTGAGGATGAGCTAAAATTCCCCAAGAATGGGTGAGACAAAGCTAAAAATCTCTAAAGAATGAGGCTTAGTCAAAAGTCCCTTAAGAAAATGGATGAGGCAAGTCCAAAATCTCAAAAAAAATGGGTGAGGCTAAACCATTTTCTTGGCAAGTCTATATATGTTTTATGTGACTTTTTGAGTGTAAAAAATGCTTCATGTATGATTATGCACTCCATGGTATCCATACATGCATTCTTAGGCTTAAATTTGCATCCTTTATGTATGGCTAAAAGGGAGAAGAGCTATTAGGATTCTTAGAATCTCATTCCTTCCTCCCCATTGTCTAACATGTCTAGGTGAACCAAGTGAACCAAGGAATGGGAGCCACCAAGCTTGAAAGAGGAGGATTGACAAGAAAGTGTGTGATTTTGTTCACTTTGTAACCATTTTGATGGCATATGATGTAATTCTATAATGAATATGTCATATAATCATTTGAACATATATAATTACATAGATATTTATGTATATATGAGATTTGATGCCATGTAAATGATATAGTAACTTTTGGCCATTGAATGGCAAGATAAAGCTTGTATGTTCTTGTGTATGCCATGGAATGGGAGAGTGATTTTTTGAAATCTGGGTTTATAGACCTTTGAGACATGTTTAATAGATCATTTTGATGCTTTTGTACGTGCTCAAATGGCCATGAAAGCCTTGGAAGCAAATTTGGACCATTTGAGACTCTTAGAAAGCACAAAATTGACCATTTTGGAACCCAATATCAAGATCTGACCAAATGAATGAATTTTCTTATAAAATTTGGCATGTATATAGATCTCATATAGAGCTGTTTGAGAAGCTAAAGACTAAATTATTTGGAGTTCTATGGAATTAATTATGAATTTTCAAAGTTGCCAAGTTTTAGCTATTTTGGTGTGGTTACTATTCATATAGTCAATTTCTTCTCCTATATCATTTGAAGGTCACATGGTATCCAAGGCTAATGAAATTTTACAGGTATAAATTAGACATGATAAGCTTTCTATGGCCACTGAGATCATCCCGATTGGATATCTAAGCAAGGAGATATGCATATTTGAAATTGTGAGACAGTATTAGTAGTGCCAGCTGAGTTTAGGTACTATCCTATCAATTTCTAGTAGCTAGATATTCCTGTTTTAGTCTAGACTTATCTTTAGTATAAAGTAGACATCTATAGATTTCCAAAATGGTATAATATACATGATTTTGATTTTTTTAAAATTAGTTATGATTTTCCAAAAATTCATGACAGAAACCGGGCACACTAATCTGGGGCTAAACATGTGATTTTTATGTATATGGTTCATGAGCTCGAGTTTTTGGCCACATCTTGAGATGATTTTGAGTTGTATGTGTGTATTTAAATTGGAGAATGAGATGGATGAGTTCATATGGTCCACGGGACATGAAATGAAAATTTTATCTATGACGTAACGTAAAAATAATCTATTTTTTTAATGGATTTTCTTAAGAACTTGTGTTATTCAAAAATGTATGCCTAGAAATGTGATGAGATGAGTTAAATGAATATAGTGTTACATATGGAGTGCATGTCTAAGCAAAAAGCTGTTATGGCTATTTTTCAGCTGGAGAAAGAAGCTGATTATTAGTTGAAAAGCATTGAACCAATATTGAAATCAAAGAACCTCCCGATCAACTGGGAAACATTCTTACAAGCCTTTTATGAGCAGTATTTTTCCATTTCTATTTAGGATTAGAAGGAGTCGGACTTTATCCTTTTTAGACAAACTAAAAGTGTCTTAATAGATCAGTACGTGGCTAAATTCCTAGAGCTTTCCAGATATTCTTCTTACCTACAGAAGCATGATGATGAGAGATGGAGAGTAGACAAGCTAGAGAAGGGGCTATTACCAAAAATCAGAGACAGAATGGTGCCCCAGAGGATCATGGACTTCAATGCCTTAATGGAGGTTTTTGAGTCACATAAGCAACTTAAGAACCATGAGAATAGTCCCAAGTGTAAAACCTCCCTCCCTGAGAACAAGAGGCCACAAGAAGAAATATCAGCCATGGGTAGTAGCAAAAAGGTGGTAGAGGGCAATGGAATAGAAGAGGAAAAAGTATAAGGAAACCAGCCCAGTCTAGCAAAGCCAGTTCCACACCAGTAGTCTATAGCTAGTGTGGTAAGAACCATGGAGATAGACCTTGTTATGCAAGCCAGAATGTGTGTTTTAAGTTTGGTAAGCTAAGGCATATGGCCAAAGACTATACACAATAAAGGGAGGTAGCTCCTGCACCTAGATTATAGACCTAGGGTAGAGTTTTTGCCTTGACACAGCAAGAGGCTAATTGATCCTCGAGTCTGATCTAAGGTACTATTAAGATTAATGATTGTACTATAAATGCATTATTTGATTCAAGTGTTAGTCATTCTTTCATATCCTATAGCTATACTAGGAGGTTGGGTTTGAGTATATATGTATTACCATATGATTTACATGTATCTACCTCTACAGGAAATTGAGCCATTACCTCCCATGCATGTTTGAACTGTGTAGTCTAATTCAACCATTATTTTATTGCACTTGATTTGATTTGTATGCCTCTGATTGATATTGATTTAATCATTAGTATAAACTGGATGTCTGCCAATAATGTCATACTTGATTGCCATAACAAATGTATTGCTTTACTTGAATGTGAAACTATACTTAGTACCAAGACTAAGCTAGCCTTTATAACTATCACCCAGGTTGAGAGATCTCTAGTGCATGATTGTTAGGGGTTTCTAGTTTTCTTTTCTATTCAAGCAAAAGTAGAATAGGGTATAGATGAGATACCTGTAGTGAGAAAGTTCCTAGAAGTATTCCCTAAGGAAATTAGCAGACTACCCTCTAATAGAGAAGTAGAGTTTGCTATAGATATCATGCCTAACGTAAGTCCAGTGTCTAAGGCTTCATATAGAATGGCTCTCATTGACCTAGTAGAGTTAAAGAAACAAATAGAGGAACTATTAAAGAATAGTTTTATCAGACCTAGTATCTCACCATGGGGAACTCTAGTCCTATTTGTTAAAAGGAAGGATAGGAATCTTAGGACTATATATAGATTATAGGGAATTCAATAAGATCATAGTTAAGAATAAATATCCCCTTCCTAGAATAGATAACCTTATAGATCAACTAGTAAGAGCGTCAATGTTCTCTAAAATTGATCTCAGGTCAACATACCATCAACTTTGAATTAAGGTTGAGGATATCCCTAAGACAACTTTTAGAACCAAATATGGACACTATGAGTTTTTAGTGATACCCTTCGAGTTGACGATTGCACCTGTTGTATTTATGGATTATATAAACCGAGTGTTTAAGCCATATTAGATAAATTTGTAGTAGTTTTTATAGATGACATCCTTATCTACTCTAAGAGCATAGAAGAGCATGAACAACACATTTAAAATTAGTCTTGGGAAACCTTGAGAGAGAAACAGTTATATGCCAAACTTAGTAAATATGAGTTTTGGCTCACTAAGATGAAATTCCTAGGACACGTAATCTCCCAGGTAGGGGTCACAATAGATCCCCATAAGGTATAGGCAGTACTTCAATTAGAGAGACCTTGGACAGTGATAAAGTTAGGAAGATTCCTAGGTTTAATAGGTTATTATAAAAGGTTTATCCAAGGTAAAACTCAGATAGCTATGCCACTAACTAGGCTCACCAAAAAGAATGTACCTTTTGTGCGAGATGAGAAGTATGAGCAAAGTTTCTAGGAATTGAAGCATAGGTTAACCACAGCTCCAATTTAGTGATCCTAACCCTAGAGAGACTTTTATAATCTACAGTAATGCCTCCAAAAAAGGGTTAAGATGTGTGCTTATGCAGAATGGAAAAGTGGCAACTTATACTTCTAGACAGTTGAAACCATACAAGGAAACTACCCCACTCATAATTTAGCTAGTAACAGTGGTATTTGTTCTTAAGATATGGAGAAACTATTTGTATGGTGCAACTTATAGAAATAACAATGATCATAAAAGCCTCAAATATCTATTTGAGTAGAAAGAACTGAATATGAGACAGAGAAGATAGTTAGAGTTCTTAAAGGACTATGATTATACCTTGAAATACCATCTAGGAAAGGCTAATATGGTTGTAGATGCATTAAGTAGAAAGTCCATACATATGGCCTATATGATGTTGAGAGAGCAAGAACTTCTTAAGAGATTTAGAGATATGAATCTCTCCTGTCAGGTGCATTCTGAAAAGTTATTAAAGAATGAAACTCGAATAGAGAGTGACTTAAGGAGCCAGATAAGAGAAGCCCAGCAAGAAGATGAGTATGTAAGAAAAATTAGAGACCAGATGTCTCAGGGTAAAGCCTCAGAATTTTATCTATCTAAGGATGGAATAATGAGATATAAGGATATGCTGTATGTGTCTAGAAACTCAAAATTGAAAGAAAGAATATTAGAAAAGGCACATAAGAGCAAATATACCATCTATCCAGGCAGTAACAAAATGTATCATGATTTAAAGGAAATGTTATGGTGGCCTGAAATAAAAACAGATAAAGCTGAGTATGTTTTTAGATGTTTGGTGTGTTAAAAAGTTAAAATTGAGCACCAGAAACCACCTGGGTTACTTCAACCCTAGATATCCCTGAGTAAAAATGGGATAGCATAGTTATAGATTTTATTATAGGACTACCTAAAACATCATCGGGGCATGATTCCATATAGGTGATAGTGGATAGGTTAACTAAGTCAACCCATTTCTTAGCAATTAGAGCTATATACACCCTAGATAAATTAACCCAAACTGTATATAAAGAAAATAGTGAGATTGTATGTTGTACCTAGGAGCATAGTGTAACAACCCTAATTCCTAATTATAGTGATTAGGCTTAATTGCATGATTAGTTATCATAAATCAAGGTTTAAAGTCATTATAATTAATTAAACTAAGAAAAATGAGAGAATTTGAATCTTGATATTATTAAGGTTATTAGCCAAACCAACACAACTACTTAAGTCCATAAATGATCTTAGTTGTCAATTAAAGACCTTTGATTCATTGGTACTATTGATTTCGACTCACAAAATCCTCTTGTAAGTGTTTCCAAGTTATCACATAACATTATCATGAGAGAATTCAAGGTTTCTAAGTTAAAATAAGAGCTTGGGAACCTTCATCATGATTTAGACCCTTCCCATCACAGCAAAGTTGGTTACTGGAACCTAAAAATTAAGTTTGGAGACTCCCGCTGTGACCTGGTATACCTGTTCTAAGGTGTAAATGGCTACTAGAGTTCAAAATCCAAAATATGAACCTTGTACTGTGACTCAGGCCTTCCGTGCCATGGCAAATGTGCTCTTGGAACCTACTATTTACACTTTTATATGTCTCGCCATAGAGAGCCTATGTGGTGCCGCAGCTAGAGGGCCTCTTAGAGCTTTCTAAACTCACCTCCTGATGCTCACCATAACGAGACTACTCTCTGTCACCCCCTAGAGCTAATTTCTCACCTTGTGCTATGACTCAAATCACCTTGCCTATGACACTCTAGCCTCTGTTACCCTAAACTTCAATTTTGACCGTGACTCAAGTCCTTTAAGCCATGGCTTCGCCCTTCTTGATGCTATTTTCTCATTTTTCATGCTTTTTAACCCCTTACCACTCATCTTAGATGAATACTAAGGCTTCCGTGACTAACATGCATGGTTTTCTAGACCTTCCAGCTCCCAAATCTCATGATTTACTAATCCTCATTGTCTAGGGGTTTAGGATTGAATCAGAGCAATCAAACTCAATTTCATATCAGTCAACCCATTCCATGATAGCAAAAATGGTTCAACCACAAATGTTTACAAGGCTAATCTTAATAGCAATAAAAGATCAAGTCATTCATCAATTATTAGTTAATTACAATTACAATGTTCAATCCCATGATAATTATATTACATAGATAGTCCCCTATATTTGGCAATTCATGTTGTAATGCGGTAAATACATAAAAACTAGTATTCTCATTACACGAACCTAATCTTACAAGGTCTTCAAATCTATGGCTACCAAACCATACAATAGGATTATATTAATTTCTCCTTACCACTAAGAGGTCTGGTCTTTGAAAATATTAGCCCATAACTAGGGTGAGATTTACAATCTCAATAACAAGAGGTAAATTCCATATATATGTACTGATTAATCAACATAATATATTTTCATATCATCAAATACTAGAATTATCAATTCAATTAGCAAATGAAACCAGTTGAGATACCAGTGACTACTATCCCATATAATATGTTAAAGATCAATAACACCGAGAGAGGCTCATCCACAGCAATAACTCCCTAATGAGCACAACTTGGGGTCAGCGCATTCAGGCTCTGATCACAACCTGGTTACCAATCGAAGCACAATGCACTAGTGGTAATCGCACCACAACTCCACCATGGACTCACAAGGTCCAAACACAATAATTCAAGTAGCCAACCGATCATTTAGCATTTCAAAATCATACATGTACAGCAAATATCATATTAAAATAAGCATATACATGGAATTAGGAAATTAACCCTAGTTACATCAATGAAACTAATTACTCTTTCTCTAACTACCATTATAATCTAAATGCACACCAAGCCTAGGATAAGTATAGTTATCATCATTTAACTTTCATTAGTAAGAAATTTCCCACCCATTAATCAAATTCATCAGAATCCATTAAGAATACTTACCCAAGCTTCCCAAGAGTGTATTGCACCAATTCAAGGTCAAGCCATCAAAACTCATAATAGGTCACTCTCCACATCCTCATTTTTGCACATGAACAAGGCATGCACAAAAAATTAACGCAAATGATAAAAATTTTAACTCATACAACTCACAAAATGGTTGAAGGCACTTACCCAACCACTAAGATGCTCTAAATTCGAATTTGGTGTTCCCCACACTAGAAACCTTAAGATACCTCTCAATGTTTTAGGTAAATTCACACAAAATTAATGTCCATGTTATAAATCAACCATAACGGCCTCAAACTAATAGAAAATGCATCAAAATAGGAAGAAAACACTTACCTAACAACACTCCTAGCCTCAACCTCCAGAATTCTACTATGAGAACACCAAATAACACATTTCAAATTTGGGTATAGGTGAAAATTCTCTAAATAAAAGAAAACCCAATCAAGCCAAATTGAAGAGGAAGAAGAGAAGATTAAATTTCATGAAGGTTACCTTGGTTGATTTTGATTCTAAAAGGGAGAAAAGATGAAAATATGTAGAAACCTAGCCTCCACCTTAGACCTTCGAAATTCCTTTTGCCTTCTAAGTGTTTTTACAAAATGGAGTAAGGGAGAAGGGTTTTTAGGGTTTTAAGTTGGGTCTTGGGTTGACCTAATGGCCCAAATCTAAGTGAGTTCAAATTTTAGATGGTTGGGCCAAGGTAAAAGAGTCCATTTAAATTAGGTCTGCACAAAATCAATGTTGGGCTTCTGAAAAATGGAATTGGATCTCCTTAAGGCTAAAATTGGGTTTTTACACTTAGCTCAAAGCATAACTGATCATAAGACCTAAATTAATGTCCATCACTCTTAATTAACTTTTTTAATTAAACCCATATTAATTCTTAATTAATCATAATTATCCTTAATTAATTTCTGGGTGTTACATATAATATCAAATAAAGATCCTAAATTCACTTCAAATTTATGGAGATTATTACATGATGCTCTAGGACCTAGATTGAAATTCAGAACAACTTACCACCCTCAGATAGATAGCCAAACAAAGAGAACTATCCAAACCTTAAAGGACATGTTGAGGGCATGTGTGTTAGAAATGAAAGGAAACTGGGATACCTACTTGCCTTTAGCAGAATTGGCCTACAATAATAGTTATCAATCTAGTATTTATATGAAACCACATGAGGTATTATATGGGAGCAAGTGTAGGTCCCCGGTATATTAGGCTGGGCTTGGAGAAAGAAGCCTTATAGGCCCAAAGTTAGTAGACCAAAACCTTAAGACAAATAGAAATAATTAGGAAGAAACTCCTAACATCTCAAAGTAAACAAAAATGTTATATAGACAAGAGAAGAAGGTTGTTAGACTTTGAGGTTGGATACCATGTATTTATTAGAATGTCTCCAGTCATAGGGATAGGTAGGTCTATAAAAAGTAAGAAGTTCAGTCTAAAATATATGGATATATTCCAAATTCTTAATAAAGTTAGACCAATAGCCTATAGACATGCCCTTCCCTTAAACCTAAGCCAAAAGCATGATGTTTTCCCCATATCCCAACCTAAAAAGTACTGGCTTAACCCCTCACATATCATTGACTATGAAAATGTGCATTTATAGGATAATCTATCTTATATAGTATCACCACATCGAATTGTGGATGTTAAGCCAAAGCAATTAAGGAACAAAAACATACCACTAGTGAAAGTGGTTTGCAAAGGACTATCTCTTGAGGAAGCCTCCTGGGAATTGGAAGAAAAGATGAGAGAAATATCCAGAGTTATTTAATCAAGGTATATATTTAAATTTCGAAGACGAAATTTTATTTAAAAGGAAAAATGTAATACCTAGTCTTTCTAAAAATGAACTGAAATCGATGAGTTATAAAGGTAAGACCCTAGAAGGAAATGATTAAAGGCCAAACAAAATTATAATAATAATCTAGATATTTAAAAATGAAAATACAAAACTAGAGATACCCTAAAACTAGAGACAAGATGGCTAAGTAAAATTACTCGAAAATGTAGTGACAATTTCATAATTTCAGGCAACCTTTTAAAAACTCAAAGAAAGAAACTCTAAATGGTAAAATTGAATTCTTCAAGATTCACAGAGGCTCTAAAAACTATGAGAATATTTAGAATAGCTAAAACCCCTCTAGTGTATATTTTAGGTCATCAGTTAGCTTAAACTATGACAAGATGATTTGGGATGGCTTTAAAGCCCGTAAAATTAAAAGTAAATGTTTTTAATAAACTAGAGTACTTAAATTTTCATATAGAAAAGATAGTTTAAAAAAAAAGCTACAATGAGCGAAAATGGGAAATTGAAGTTGAAGGACAAAATAAGAATTTTAGAAATTGTTATAACTCATTTCCTTTCTTCTTAAAATGGGCCAGCCATATCCTAAACCCTTCAAAACAAAACCTAAACCTTCTAGACCAGCAATAAGAGGTGCACAAGAGAGGAGGAGAAGAAGGAGAAAAGGAAGGCAAGAAAGGTAAGGACTTTTGCTCTTTTTTATGGTCTTTCCTTCACCAAAGTTATTCTCCTCTCCATGCTTTCTTTCTTAATGGTTTTAGTTTTGTAAAAGGAGGATTTTTATGACTAAACTTTAGGAAGAAGGTAAGGATTTAAGGAAACTATTTGTAGCATCAAATTCCTTCCTTATTCAGCTTTAAGAAAAGGTATACAACCATGGCCAACACTTGTTTCTTCTTGGCCTCCTCCTTGTGTGTGTGTTTGGCCAACTGTAGGAGAGTATGAGGGGGGATGATTTTCGGACAAAACAAAATGGAGATAAGGGTTTTAAGGCATGGAGAATTAGAAAATGCAATTAGAATCAAGAATGGAGTATTAGAAAATAAGATAAAGAAATTAGGATTTCAATTGCACCTTGAGACTTTTGGAATTTTAAGAGGATAATTCAAGCTATATTTCATCATGTCTAGGTTAAAAAGAAACCAAGGAATATAGGTATGCATCAAACTCCTAAGGAAAACAAACAAAACTCCATATTGCTCTCCTTGAAGTTGTCTCAAACTAAGCATAGAAGATGCACCTAAGGAGTGTTTCTTTGAGTTCCAATAAATTTAGAGACTTAGATATGTTGAATAAATAATTATGAAAGCATTGGATTGAATTTAGAAGGCTTAGAATGAAAATTGAAATTTTAAGGGCCTAAAAGAAGTTAATGAAGCAAGTTAGTCCTAAACCCTTTTAATAAAACATATAATGATTCAAATAAATTTCTTGAGAATTATAAGACTTGTAGAAAGCAAGTGTTTAGGGTTAGGAAAGCAAGAACCAAAGGTTATTTCATAATGGGCTTAAACTAGTCCTAATTGACACCTTGAGTCTTAATGAGATTGAAGGAGAATCTTAAAGCCTAGAATAAGTTCTATGGGATTAATTTGCCTTGTAATTGTCATATATAGGTCAAACTAACCCGAACTCCCTTATTTGTGGGTGTCAAGACAAAGAAAGTAAAGAAAAAGGAAGCCAATAAGTGGGATTGTGGTATATCCAAGTTCCTAGAATCACAAGGTAGGTTTATCTCCCTTTCTTGCATGCATATGAACACTTGAATGAGTTGAAGTGCTTGTATGTGTTGTTGCTTGATGCATTCATGAAATATGTTTCAATATGATTTCCACAATGAGCTTTATGTATAAGTATGACATGTTTTTCAGCTCCTAACTTTCCTAAAGCATGGAATTGAGCGCAATAGCACTTCCTTGGCCTCGGGTAGAGAATAGTTGAACCTAACAAGTTTATGATAAAGCCATGGCTAGAAAATGACTGAATTTCCATGATATATGATGCATTTGATTTACATGAGGCATATGCATAACATCCTTGTACCACATACATTGCATAAACTCATGGCATTCTTACGTACATTGAATTGGTTGATATTAGCTACTAACATTTTTCTAAATCTCACCTCCATTTTTCCACTAACCATTTCAGGTTCACCAAGCTAAAGCCAAGACCATAAGAAGACTTAGATATCAGAGATATGATGTATTAGCAATCTTGTAGTATTAAATTTTGTCATATGCATTTATATCACTCCTTACATGTATCCTTAAGGCTTTATGATGTATATGATGATCATATGTCATGTTTTATAATGGAACCATAAATAAAAGTATAAGAATAGCAATGTATGACCATTTGTGGCAATATATATGCATTATGGTAGAATTTGATATATGAGATGATATGATGGATGCTGTAATCTTGGATATTAATGGGTCAAATTTTGATCTAACTATTTTGGAATGATATGGAATGATTATAAATGCTATTTAGGATGGAAGTAATGTGCTCAAAGAAGAAGAAAACCCTTTGGATGCCAAATGGTCCAAATTGGAACCAAAATTGTCTTAAATTTGTCATAAGCAACTCTTATGTTAAAAGTGGCCTAAATGATCTAGTTTAAGTCTAAAATTTGGCATGCATTTAGACCCTTCCTAGAGCTTTCTAGCAAGCTAACAACCATAATTTTTGGAGTTGTACAAAACATTTTACAAATTTTTTAAACTGTGTAGAATTTTCAAAATGGTCCTGGTACTGTTCACATTGCACAGTTATGCTGTTTTGTGTCTTTCAGGGGTCAAAATGAACTCCAATACTTATAAAATTTTACAAAAATATAGTTAGAATTATAAGATTTCTGTGGCCGCTAAGATCATCCAAATTAGAGTTGTGTAGTTCAAGATATGTATTTTTAAAATTTGGGTTTGTCATATATTTTCCATTTTGATCAAAGTTACTGTTCCATTGCATTTGGCAAGGCAAATGAACTCAATTTTACTTGAAATTTTGCAACCTATAGTTCACATGCTAAGATTTATATAAAAAAACTAATTTGCATGATTTAGAGCTGTATAACTCAAATTATGAATTTTTAAATTTAGTGTAGATCTTTGCTTCATGCTGTCATCTTGGGTTAGAGTAAATTTTAGGGTGTCCCATGAGCTAAACATGATAAAATGGGAATGAACAAAGTTTTTTGTGATGAAAATGATTAAAGGAAACAAAAGAATTAAGTTTGGATCCTTATAGTTCAAAATAACCTATAAGTAAACTGATTTCGATGTTGAAAGCTTATGAATGAATGTAAATTTTGTTTGAAACTTCATATTTGATATGAATGAGTTAGTAAAAGCTAGGTATGACAACAAACCTAACCATTATATGTAAATATCCATAAATGAAATATTTTGTAACCAAAACAAAGAAAGTTTTAAGTGAATTTAATGTTCAAAATAATTTACAAATACTATAAGAGGTTTCCTTTATAAATATTAATAACTCACATTAGGACCTTAATAAATGCCATTTTTATATATATTAATCCTCTTAAACTTAGGCATTTTAATAATTAAATAAGTCTTAGTGAACTTTATTAGGTGATAATTCATTTTATTGGCTATTTTCTACACTTTAGGAATTAATTTACAAAATTATTAGTTTTTATTGCATTAATTTTTTAAAATAATTTTGTGAATTTTTCTTATTAAATATTCCCCATTAATTGTGTAGATTTTCAACGGGCAATTAGAGCTTGAATGGAAAATTGATTTGAAGAAGAGAAAGAGAAGACATGGGCTTCAAGTGTAACTTGTAAGAGAATAAAGAGACTAGCCCATTAATTAAAGAGGATTAATGACTTAGGCAGAAGAGAGGGAGAGGGAGAGCATGCTTCATCTCATTCCAATGCTCATTCATTCATCTCACTTAGATCACTCACACTCACACTCTCACGTTGCAGCAAGTGTAACACCTTATATTTCTAGCTTATTCCATCACATTACTATGCTTTAGACCATACATTCCATGAAGGAGCAAGAAAAAGGGGATTAAAATAATGTATTTCTTTGGTTTGCGTCGTGTATAAAAATTCCATTCAGTGTCACGTGGACCATATAAATTCATTCATCATATTCACATATTTAATTATATGAATACAACTCATTTGCATCATTAAAAATGGCCTACATCTTGTGGAAACCAAAGGGGAGCATAAAATATCTATACATATTTTCGGCTAAATTTTCAGTTTTTTTATCACAACTTCAAAAATTCATAACTAAATTCAAAAAAATCAAATCCAAAAAATTTTACCATTCTAGAAAGCTATGGATGTCTACCCAATGGTAAAAATAATATCAGCTCATGAATCATTAAGAGGAGAACTTTTGACATCTAAAAAGCCACTAAGGTCGCTGCTATCTAGGCTACTAGTTCAGATTATTGATATGAATTTTCAAAATTCATAACTAATTTTATAAAAATTGAAATCACACAAATTTAGTCATTCTGGAAATCTACTGATGTTAACTTTATGAAAAAATAATTCTAGAATGAAACAGATACTTTTAGCCCTTGTAAATCTACAGAACAGTAACTGGACTCAAGGGGCGCTACTACTACTGATAGCAAACTTCAAAATTGCATAATTCTTTACTCAAACGTCCAAATGAGGTGATCTCAATGGCCACAAAAAGCTTATGACCTCTAGTTTAAGCTTGTGAAATTTTACAAGTATTGGATACCATTTGCCTATTGGATGACATAGAACACAAATCTGTTAGTGTGACACATACCAGAACCAATTAAAAATCCCAACTTTGAAAATTCATAACTAATTCTATAGCTCCATTTTTGCTGCACTTTAGCTTCTCGAAAATCACTCAATGAGCTCTACTTGTCTGCCAAATTTTATGGATAAATTCCTTCATTTGGTCAAAAAGTGTTATAGGGTGCCATTTGGGTCATTTTGATGCATTTTAATGGTGCAAAAGTGTACAAAATGGCTCCTAAGATTCTTGTGGCCACTTGGGCACATGGAAATGGCCCAAAAAGACTCTCTAAACTTGTCTTAAAGGTGTAGAAACTGAAAACACAAAATCTCATCCTCTATCCCCAAGCCATATGTAAAGAGATACATGTGGGAAATAGCCATCAAATACCCAAAAATTGCATCACTACTCATTTATCATTAATTGTCATACATATATCAACTATGGGAATATTTACACATGTTCTATTCATTGTACATCCATTCTATCAAATGATTACATAATATGCCATTCCTTTGGTTACAAAATAAATAAAATTAAGAGCTTTATGGTCAAGGGTTCATCTTCCCACTTGGTGGCTTCCATTTCCTTGTTCATTGGCTCCACCTAGCATGTTAGGATATTGGAGAGGAGCAAGTGAGATTCAAAGAATCCCAATAACTCATCTCTCATTCAATCATGCATAAAGAAGGTAATACAAGCCTTAAGGATGCATGCATGGTATATTATTATTGAAAATGGTGCAAATACATTCTTGGCATTTACACAAGGCACACATAACATACTTAGACTTGCTAAATGAATGGATTAGCCTCACCCACTTTCTTCAAAGTTCTTGGACTTTCCTTGTAACATCCAATTTTCTAAAAATTCAAGAAAGCGTAAGGAAATGCGAGAAATGTAACATATGATTTCTCTATCAACGTACAAAAATCACCGAATACAAAAGGAAGTTTCCCAAATAGAGTAAATTGTGATCCAATAAAATTAGAATAATATTTTAGACCACAAATAATGATGAGTCAAGGCCAGAGATGCCCTAAAATTGGGGGTAAAATAGATGAAAAAAAAAGAGATCAGAAAAAGGTCTCGAAAAGCCTCCGAAGTCAAGTTGAAGGAGCCAGGGACCAAAATGTAAAGAAAAATTATGGGCAAGGCAAGATGTAACAACCGGGAAAAAGAAAAGAAAAAGAAAAGAAAGCTAAAAATTTTTGAAATCTTGAAATTTTCTAAGTCAGCTAGCTATAGCAAATATACCTATTCGCTATAACGAGAAAGGGTCTAGCTATCGTGAGAGTGCCTTTTCGCTATAGCAAAAATGCTTCTAGCTATAGCGAGTGCGGGCATCTCATACAAAAACCAGGGAGCTGCTTGTTGTAGCGCAAGTCGTAGCGAATGCAGGGGTCTGGGATTGATACATGCTCGTGGTAGCGAGGGTTATGCTTCGCTATAGCGAGGGTTAGTCCGGAAAAATGTGAACAAAAGAGAATTTGACTTCTTAAAGCATCCAAATTCATTCTTTTCCTTTAAACTGACCTAAGCTTCATCCAAAGCAAAGAAAAGGCTTGAGAGAGAGAGGGAAACTAGGAGAAACTAAGAGAGAAGGAAGGGAAGCTAAGGAAGAAAGGTAAGAACCTTTAAAGCTCTTCATGCTTCTTCTTCTTGATTCTATTCTTCTCCTTCTAAGGTTTCTTTCCATTGGTTGTTAAGTAAGAAAACTTTGTTCTAACCTAGAATGAGTAAGAAACCCTTGAAAGAGAGTGTGATAAGTTGAGAGATGCAAAGAAAAGAGAAGAAGAATTAGTGAAATTCTAGAGAGAAAAAGAATCCCTAGTTTCTTATACTTTGTAGGGTTTATTATGCAGAACCCCCTAGCCTTTGTGAGTAATTGTTTGACTTCCAAGAGAGTAATTCCATGCTCTTTGTTGTATCTAGGCTCAAAAGAAGTAACTCTACCTAGTTGTGATTGTGAAATCAAGAAGGGAGAAGAGAAATTGAAAGGAAAGGTTTGTGTTAGCCGATAAGGTAGCTCTCCACTCTTTCTTATTGCATTCTTAGATGTATATAGTCATTGTATACTTGGGTAAGTGCTTATTGTGTGAGACATGCCATATGTTATTGCCTTGATGCATTGGTACCAATGTGCTTGTGTTTTGAGATGTGAAAATTACTCGGGTGAGGTAATGCCGAAAGTCCCTTGAGACGAGTGAGGTGGAGCCAAAAGTCCTTAAACCAAGGGTGAGGCCAATCCAAAAGTCCCAAAACTCAGGTGAGGCTGGGCCAAAAGTCCCTAGAGCTTATTCTTGGCATTGATACGAAACCATGGCATGAAAAGCATGTGTTGTGTAATTGTGAATGGTTTGCATGCTTTGACTTGTTTATATGCCTTGATTGCTCCCTTAAATGAGTATGAGCTATTGAGATTCCCTGAATCTCACCCCTTTCCCTCTCCAATCTTAACATGTTAGGTGAAGTTCAAGGAGAACCAAGTGCACACCAAGGAGCCAATTGAGCATGCTTAGAGAGTTGTGTAGCTTTTTTAATTCTCTTGATGTAAAGAGATGCCAAAATGAATATGCACCTACTATTTTTGAGATGTAAATATTTTAGCAAGTGTAAAAATATGTATAAATGATGTATGAACTATGTAGAAAGCTAAAGCAATTGAAATGTGGAATTTGGCCCTTTTGTGGCTTATACGTAATAATGTATTTTGGCCCGTAGCATAGTGAATTTGAAATGTATGATAATTTAGATCACTTGGACATTTCATATATACTATGTTTATACTTTAAAACTTGTCCAAGAGGTACTAGAACATGTGGGAGGCCATTTGGACCCACTTTGAATCATTTTGGGTGCCAAAACTGTCGAATTTGTGAGCTCCATCAAAGTATGATCGAATGAGCTCTTCTTGATATGAAATTTGGCATACCTCTAGAGTTTGTTGAGAGATTCCCAAGAAGCTAAAGTGGGTAATATTTGGAGGTCTAGGGAATATTTGGTGAGTTGTTGAAATTGGAGAATTTTTTGGTTTTGGTTATTGTATTGTGCAAACCAAGTGCACACCAAGGAGCCAATTGAGCATGCTTAGAGAGTTGTGTAGCTATTTTAATTCTCTTGATGTTAAGAGATGCCAAAATGAATATGCACCTACTATTTTTGAGATGTAAATATTTTAGCAAGTGTAGAAATATGTATAAATGATGTATGAACTATGTATAGAGCTAAAGCAATTGAAATGTGGAATTTAGCCCTTTTATGGCTTATACGTAATAGTGTATTTTGGCCCGTAGCATAGTAAATTTGAAATGTATGATAATTTAGATCACTTGGGCATTTCATATATACTATGTTTATGCTTTAAAACTTGCCCAAGAGGTGCTAGAACATGTGGGAGGCCATTTGGACCCACTTTGAACTATTTTGGGTGCCAAAACTGCCGAATTTGTGAGCTTCGTCAAAGTATGACCGAATGAGCTCTTCTTGATATGAAATTTGGCATACCTCTAGAGTTTCTTGAGATATTCCCAAGAAGCTAAAGTGGATAATATTTGGAGGTCTAGGGAATATTTGGTGAGTTGTTGAAATTGGAGAATTTTCTGGTTTTGGTTATTGTACTGTGCACCTAGGTCCGAAACTGAATCTATGTCATTCATGGACCAAACGGTGTCCGATTATCATGAAATTTTATGGGGATATACTAGATATCCACAGTGACCTATACCAACTAGAAGCACCTCAATTGGAGGTCTGTAGAGGGAGAATGAACTTTCTGAAGTTTTATGTTAGTATCAAGGAAGCCATTCGACCTTTATTACTATTCCATCAGTTTTTGAGGTCCAAGGGCTATTGAAACGATCTGAACTTATTTTTCCCCTCTATTTAACATCTTTAGATTTCCAAATTGGTATATTTTATGCAGATTAGATTTTGTGGAATTAGTTATGAATTTTCAAAGTTCATGACAGTAAGTTGCACTAGTACCAAGGATAACCGGACCTCTGTCTCTTTTTTGATGTCAAACATTGTCCAAACATTGAGATTGTGGTTGGGCATTATTTTTTGTGTGAATTTAACATCTAGAGCTTTCCAGAGAGCTATGTTTTGCTTAATTCTCATTTTTCTATAATTAGTTATGATTTTCCAAATTTAGAGCCAAAAATCTGACTTTTGGGCTCATTTGAGAAATTGCATTTTCTTGGTTTTTTGCTTCATATCCGTGGTTTATGAGTTGTTTGATGCTATGTATGAGTTGTGTAAATGGAGTTTGAGTAGAGAACATGAATGATGGGTTCACTGGACCTATGGGGCAAAATATGACTGGTTAAATCCTGACTTAAAGCAGTAAAATACCACAGTTTATACTTGTTCTGTGGAAATCATATGGAATCAAGTGTAAATGGAGATTAGTTGAAGTTAAATCATTATAGTGTTACAAAAGATGTATAAATTGCCCGAAATTCCAGGGAACCCTAGTTTCACCTTCTATTCATGGCTTTAGGCACAAATATCAAAAAATTGAGTAAGAATCTCATAAATTCATGACCTACGGTTAAACTCAGTTTGATGAGATGGGTCCAATGATGCCGAGTTATCCGGATGGCCGGGCGGGATCCAGTTCGGGATCTGGTTATCCCGATCAGTAGCCATGAGCAAAATAGAAAAAGGAAGCTATAATAACTATAGAAATAAAAATAGCTAAATGGCTAAGAAGCCATGAAGGAGTTTTAGGGACAGAATTGTAGTAAATGAAAATTTTATAGTACAATCATAATATAGAACGGTGAAAATTATACCTATAGACCCGGGTGTCTGATTGACACCGAAATTTATGGGGATTGAGGTTAAGGGCCTTTGAACCATGTTTGAAGCTCAGTATGGCCAGAAAATAAAGGAAATAATATTCATAAATTTTAGAAGATCTAAAGGTATGTATTGTACTATAAAACCTTAATCAAGCCCGAATACCGATTGTTAGACTACTGTAAGGCCCAATAGCTAATTCTAAAGGCCCAAAAGAGAAGAGAAGATATAATTAGGGTTTTAGAGAAGATGAAACCTAAAGATAAATACAAAATAAAAGGGAAAGAAGAAAAGGATTTTAGTCATTTTAAAGAATTAGCCTTAGTTAAGTTAGAAACTAACTATAGTTGAGTTAAAAGTTGACCATGGTTGAGTTAAGAAATTAACCATGGTTACTATTCATAACTTAAGGGCTAAGAAAAGGTATCCAAGTGTGTGGCCAAGAATTTTTGGAAGAAGATATTTAGTTATGAAATTAGAAAATCAAAAGAAAAAGGAATGGAAGGTGAAGATTTGATCTTGAAAAGGTTGATCCAAGGGTCCAAATTTAGTATGACCATTTAACTTCATCCAAATTCATCTCCTTCACCTCCATTCCACCATTTTCACGCTATGACAACCCTGCCTTGTTATCATTGTAATTATGGTTAAATGTACGATTAATAATTAATTATCAAGGTTTGAGTGGTTACAATCTATCACATGGTGAAAATATAGGAAAAATTTAAACCTTGATGTTAGGGTCATCATCATACCACCACATAAATCAAAATTTGCATAAAAGGAATCCTTCTACCCTAAGGGGTTTATGATACAACCATTCATCAGTTTTAATACCTAATGACCTTCCACAAGTACTCCTATATCATCTCATACCATTACCGATGGAGAAATTGGGGTTTCTAAGTTCAAAAAAGTAGGTTGGGGACTTACACCGCAGCCTAAACCTTCCCCGCCGCGGCCAAGTTACTCTCTGGAATCACTAGACAAATTTAACAAATCTCGCTGCGGCAAGTTGGACCTTCGCCGCGACCAACCTATGTGGCGCTGCGGCAGAACGCCTTCTGGAACTACTGCTCTCAACTCCCAGGATTCTCGCCTCGGCGCAGTATATTCGCACCACAGTGAGTTTTGTTTCTGTCCAACCCTTATTTAATTTTCTCGACTCGCGCCACGGCAGGACATAATGCACCGCGGCAAGTTTTGGTTCTATTACCCTCCTGGGCGATTTTTTTCACTTTGGGCCGCGGGGGGATTGGTTATGCCGCGGCGCCTTTCGGCTCTGTCTCTCCTTTGGCCGCGGCGAAGCCTTCTTAGCCACAGTGGAACTCCCTCCTGTGACCATATTACCCAAATTTCGCCCTCTACACTCCAAATCTCATCTTAGAAACACTCTAGGTCCACCTACCCTTGTTTTATGTGGTCATAATGGTGTTTATCTACCCTATTTACCCATCAATCCATCCATTACCATTGCGAAACTTAAACACTACTCCTTACTTGTTCCACTAGCTCATATCAGCAAATTCAAGAATATATGACAGCAAGATCACATGCATTAGCAGCAATTTCCATCCCATGCAAATTCCATAGAGATTCCATTCAACAATAGCTTACATGCAAGGCATCATATGACTATGATTCCCATATAGTGATCCATATTACAATTTCAGCAAAACTACAAACATATAACGCTATAAGTTCATACATTAATATTCAACTATAATGAGACTTGAATCTTTAACGGTTACATTTCAATCAAACAAAATATAAATGCCTACACTTGGCAACATGATTATATGATGATGCTATGTAAACTAAAAACAAAATTGCATCTACCCTATTCTACTCAGACCAAGTGCAGCTTCCCACACCCGACCTCAGCTCTTGGATGTTCATCCACTTGCTTACCCTTATCTTTACCCGAAGAACTTTCACCTGAAATATTAATCCCATAAAACGAAGTGAGATATAAATCTCAATAACCAAGGCAATTCCATCATATATCTAATTTAATTAACATATAAGCATGAATCAAAATCAACATCAGAATCACATCCATCATATCAGCAAATGAAACAATTGGGCTATCATGATTACTATCCCATACTAGCAATCATATTATCACATGTTAAAGGCCATTAACACTGGGAGAGGCCCGTCCACGACACCTACTCCCTATTGAGCACAACCGGGGCTCAGTGCATCTGGGTTTGATCATAACCCAATGCTCGATCAAAGCACATGCACGGGTGGTAGCCGCACCACAGCTCCACCATGGACTCACAAGGTCCAATCACAAATCAACAGATAACCAACCAATTCATTCAACATTTCAAATCATTCATATACAGCAATATATGAAATTAATCAGATATATACATGGAATTAATATAAATCCGATTACCTCACTTGTAGACACTTGCAACAGTCACTAATGGTGCAGAAATCCTCCTATAACCATAGCATCATAGAATTACTACTCTAATTCATCATTAACAGTTACAATCAATACCTAAAGAATTTAAGATGCTAATGACTACCTAAGAATCACTTACTCAGCAACTATAAGTCCCAAATTCGGATTAAATTGTCTTCCACCAGAAAACTCAATATTCCACCCAAAATCCTAAGTAAATTCGTATATAATTAATACCCATTTTATAAATCAACTATGGGGGTCTCAAATTAACAATTGAAGCATCATAATTGAGGGTTTAAACTCACCCAAGGTCAACCATAACCTCAACCTATGAATTTTACCAAGAAAATTCCCAAATTCCCACATTTCAGATTTTGGATAGAGTGAAAATGCTCCAAATGAAAAACTAATCAGACCAAATTAAAGAGGAAGATGAGGGGATTAAGTTGTATAACTATTACCTTGGCTGAATCTTGCTCTAAATGTGAGAAAATGCAGAATTAGTGCCCTCAACCCTAGCCTCCTCTCCAAGTTTCGAATTTTCTCTTTGTGTTTTGTGTTTCAGTAAGTGTGAGGGAGAGGCTGGTGTATTAAGGTTTTAGTTAGGTTTAAGTTGGGTCAAATGTGGGTCATGGGTTGCTCCAAAATCCATCTCTTAATGGGCTTCAGGTTTTTGCTTGTTGAGCCAGTTTCTAGAGTATTGGGCTACAGAATTTTGTTGGGCCAGCTCTTATACATTGGGTTGCTGAAGTTTAATTAAGTTTGGGCCAAGTTTGAAGAGCTCAAGAATGTGGGTCTGCACAAGGGTTATTGGGCCCACTTAGAAGAGTCTATACAAGGTGGATTTTGGGCCTCCATCACACTAAATTGGGTTGGGTCTGCACTTAACCCATTGGGCCTCCATTAGCCTCTTATCATGATATATTAATTTAAGCTTAGATAGGATTTCTATCTCAATTAAATCTCAACCCATATTAATTTTTCCTAATTAATCTAATCCATGATTAACACCTTAATTAGTTATGGGGTGTTACACACGCCACACACAAGGGAGGAGGATGGAAAAATGTGAAGAGAGAGAATGAGGGAGAAAAAGTGGAAGAAGAAGTGAAACCAAGCAAAACTACCACCATTCTTCACCAAATTTCTTTATCTTCTCCATCCTCTAACCATTTCTTCCAAAGGGCAGTTGCATATTCATCTTTTCTTCAAGGTGAAATGTTGCTCTAAGTGGGAAGAGAAAGGATTTTAGTGTGAGAAAAGTAAAGGAAGCAAGGATTAAGCTTAAAGAGTAAGTTTTCTCCATCTTATACTTGCAAATCACATGCTTTAAGCTAGTTTTATTAAACCCTAGCTATGAGTCATTCTTGGACAGCATATGAATCATTAGAAATGGAGTTTATATGTTGAATATGAAGGCCTTGAAATGAATTTTATATGTTGAACATGAAGGCCATATGAGCTTAGTTATTGTTGTTATGTGCTGAGACTTTGAAAAACACAAATATTGTAATTTTTGAAAAAATAGAAATCATGGGAAGATGCTGTCCAAATTTTCCCAAAATTTTTATAGTGTTTTCTTGATGTCTTAAAGTCATTTATACCAAATTTCAAGTCCTAAAACATAAAGGAAAAGGCTATAGAATTTTTAGAACCAAAGAAACGCACCTTTGGACCTAAAATGGAGCTAGATTATGTGATGACCAAAACGTGATGTTAGGGCTAGAATTTGATGATGTTATCCATTCCAATGGATTCAAAAGGGTGTTTTTAGCTAGGAATACCTATGGGAAAGCTCCCAAAACTCATAGGATAAAATTCCTAAATTTTGGCCAAGAAATGCATACTATTCGGCCATAATGAATAGGAAGGGAAGGAGTTGGATTTTTCCAATTCCAATGGTCCCATTAAGTTTAAAAGGGTCATCCTACTTTAGAATTTAAGGTTTATGTGTTGATTGTAATGAATTATCATTATGATTATAGGGTTTGATGTTGTTTTGAGAACTCTAAAAGCAAGTAAACCGAGTCCCAAGGATTGAAGAGCAAAGTTTGTTAAGGTAATAGTTTTCCTCTCTCTTTCCTTAAGCTTGTATGTTTGTATAATGATGAGTGTTATACTATATCAAGTTGTCATTTATGCTATAAGATGAGACATGTATACTTAGATTGTGCTTGGCCTTGTATGAAATTCCTTGTATTGCTATGCGATATGTGGCATCTTGACTAGCATTATGTTATGTACTTACTTGCTTGCTTGTGAATGGGATTGGTTTACTACTACTGAGATTTCATAATCTCACCCCAAATATAACCCATGCTAGGTTCGAGTTCAAGCAAAGAAAGAGCAAAAAATGTGGAGACATAAATCGAGGACCTTACTTTTATGCACCATATTTGGTCATGTAATTAAATATTTTATATTACTGTATATATGAGTTTTATTATGACACTGTAAGGTAGTCAGGAATGAAATGGAAAGCCATGTATATACCTAATCCTGAAGTAAAAAGAGTATGACTAGTATGTCTAAGATACAAGAATGTCAGTGCTTATATAAAGGAAAAATAATAATAATAATAATAATAATAATAATATGACCAATGAGGGGTAAAACTATTCAATTTGTTGTAGAAGTAACTTTATATGAATTTATATGTGCTCCGCCAAGTAAGTATTTTTTTCGTGTAAAAGGCTTAAAGAGCTTGAAGTAGAGCTCCGAACTGACCTCGTACGATTTTTCTATAATTAATTATGTATTTTTAAGGTTGGACAAAATTCGAGGAATGACCAAATGAATAGTGAAATTGTATGAAGAAGTTTTCAAAAAGAAAAATTTTAATTAGTTTAGGTTTCCATTAACTCCTCTAAGTTTTATATGAGGTAATTATAGTAGAAAAAATGTTATAAAATAAAGTATGACATGCCTTACCCTTTTTTTCTTAAA
This sequence comes from Erythrophleum ivorense, assembly GCA_026724425.1. Lineage (NCBI taxonomy): Eukaryota > Viridiplantae > Streptophyta > Magnoliopsida > Fabales > Fabaceae > Erythrophleum > Erythrophleum ivorense. Next base: position 297,305 of record JAIUCV010000336.1, on the reverse strand, counting down.
GGCCTTGAACTAAGCCTTGCTCTTGGAAGACTTTCTCTTAGTCTCAACTACTTCTAAGGGTTCTTAGCTCATCCTCTCCGAAGATAGAAGGTTCTTGGCCTCTCCACAATCAAGAAAATCAATGCAAACATTCTAGGCATCATTTGAATACATAATACAACACTATGGTTCCATGGAACATAGGCATCATACTTCAATACAATTCATAGCTTAAAATACACATACACACATTCAAAAACAATGTAGACATTGTAACACCCCAAAATTAATTAAGGTATTAATCATGAGTTTTGGTTAATTAAGAATAATTAATATGAAATAATCGGGTAAGTTAAGTGAATCGAAGTTTTGGAGAGATAAATTATTAAAATGAGTTTGAGATTTAATTAGGATAGAAACTTCATCTAGGCCCAAATTAATGTAGGAGAACATGATAAGAGACTAATGGAGGCCCAATGAGTTAAGTGCAGACCCAATCTAATTCAATGTGATAGAGGCCCAAGATCCACCTTGTATAGGCTTTTATAATTGGCCCAACAACCTTTGTGCAAGCTCAAATCCTTTGAGCTCTTAAACTTGGTCTGGCCCAATTAAATTTCTGTAGCCCAACACCTTGAAGCTGGCCCAATAAGGCTTAAATAAAAACTCACTTGTAATTGGACCCTTAGGTCAGCCCATGACCCACCTTAGACCCAACTAAAACCCTAAACACTTCAGCTCCTTCCCCATTTTGCTGAAACATAAAAGAGAAATTTAGAGGTTTGAAGGGAAGCTAGGGTTTGGGGCAAGAAATCCATCATTTCCCACTTATAAAGCAAGATTCAGCCAAGGTAATAGTTATATAACTTAATCCCCTTTTCTTTCTCTTCATTTTGGCCTGATTAGTTTTTCATTTAGAGTATTTTCACCATACCTAAAATCTAAAATGTGGTTGTTTGAGATTTTCTTGGTGAAATTTCGTAGGCTGGGGCTAAGGGTGTTATTAGGTAAGTATAAACTCTCTATTTTGATGTTTTCTTTGATAGTTTGAGGCTCCTATAGCTAATTTATAATATAGGTATTGTTTCTGTGTGAATTTACTCAGAATTTGAGGTGTTATTTTGAGGTTTCTAGGATAGGAGAAACCAAATCCGAATTGGTTTTAGTGGTCATTGGGTAAGTGTTTTTTAATAGTCCTATATAGCTTAACCTTTTTTTTAAGTGATGGGTTTGCTTATACAAATTGTGATTAGGGATAGTAATGGCTTGGTTTTGTGTCCATAGGCTAAAGTAACATTCAATTGGCTCTTAGAGGATTAGCTACAAGTAAGGTAACTGGGGTTTACGCTAATTCCATGCATATGTCTGTTTTAATTTTGTATTTGTTGCATGATTATGATTTTGATACTGAATGAATTGGTTGGCTATCTGTTATATGTGATTGGACCTTGTGAGTCTATGGTGGAGCTGTGGTACGACTGCCACCTGTGCATGTGCTTCGATCGAGCACCGAGTTATGATTAAACCCTAGATGCACTGAGCCCTAGTTGTGCTCAATAGGGAGTAGGTGTCGTGGACAGGCTTCTCCTAGTGTTATTAGCCTATAACATGTGAAAATATAATTGCTAGTATAAGATAATAATCATGATAGCCTAATTGTTTCATTTACTAATATGACTTGTATGTTTTCTGATACTTATGTGGAATCATGTATATATGTTAATTAAACTGGAATATATGATGGACTTTCCCTTAGTTACTGAGATTTGCATCTCACCCTATTTCATGGGTTAAACATTTCAGGTGAAGGTTCTTTAGGTAAGGATAAAGGCAAGCAAGTGGATGAATATCCATAAGTTGAGGCCTGGTGTGGAGAGCTACACTTAGTCTGAATGGAATAGAGTATATGCTAATTTTGTTAACTTTTGTATAGCATCATCATGTATCTGTATTGCCAAGTGTAGGAGTTTGTATTTTGATAACATAGAATGTAACCATTGAGAAATAGGCCTCACATTAGTTGTTGATGGATGTATGAGCTTTGACACTTATTATGGCTTGTGAATTTATGATATAATTGACTATCTAAGTAATGAAATCATATGATATAATAATTGTAGACTTGAACTAGTGATGCATGAAATGTCCAATGCAAATATGATTGAATGACTATTGTGAGAAATTTATAAATTTGCTGTTATAAGACCAATGAATAAGTAGGAGAATCCACCTTTAAATGTGGGATGGGTAATGATATAATGGCTGGGGCAAATCAGCTAGATAGTTGCTATTAGAATCTCATAACAAGTGGGAGAGTAGCCCTAGAGAACCCTTAGATAGAGAGTAGAGAATATGAGATAAGATTTTAGGAGTTGTAGGATCAGAAGGCATTTTGCCGCGGCCAAAATATTGTTAGCCGCAGCCAATAGAGGCAAAGTTGCCTAGGGAGAGTACTAGAGAGCAATTCACCGCGGTGAAATGTGTAATTAGACGTGGTGAAATGTGAGAGGCAAAATTGGAAGTCGTTTAGAGGGTAATTCGCCGCGGCTAAATGGGAATTAGCCGCGGTGAACTTTTGTGAAAATGTGACAGGCATTCCAGAGAGGAATTAGCCACGAAGAAAAGAGAAATTGGCCGCGGCCAATAGTGAGAGGCGAGCGAGGTAGGTTCTAGGAGGCTTCCTCGCCGTAGCGCCATGTATGTTAGCCGCGACAAAACTAGTGACGAAGTAAGGAATGAACCCAAGAGTAATTGGCCGCAGCTAAGGGGAATTTAACTGTGGCGAACGTCCTGAAACCCTTATATTAACCAGGAAATCTTGGTTTTTCATATGGTAGTCTCAAGGGATAACTTAGAAACATTGGTAAAAGATTTTTGTGAGTTGGAATTGTTAGGTAATAGAATCAAAGACTTATAAATGAATGTTTATTTCCCTGATGTACGTGAGTACTTGTAATTATATGGTTGATGACTCTAATAACATTAATGTTTAAATTTTCTTGTATTTTTTGAATGGAATTAGTCGTAATGTCTTGTAACCCCAATTTATGATTATTAATCATGTATTTAACCTTAATCACAATGATTAGAAATTAGTGTCGTCACAGACATTCATTCATGCATGGGAGAAAAGAGAGAGAGCTACCTTTACCACACAAGCACACTTTTTCTCTTGAATTTGGATCTCCTCCCCTGGCTATGCACTCACAACTAGGTGGGGCTTGTTTTCTTTGGCCGAATTACACAAAATAAGAACCAATTAGACTCTTGGAACCATTCTCAAATCTACCTATCTATTTGGAACTCTAACTTTGTTTTATGATTCAATTATGGTTCATAATGGCACTAATGAAGCAACATCCACTCTTTGAAGTCTAGGCCCTATTCTTTCTTTTTATACATGATTCTTGACTCCCTTTAAGCTTCTTGGAGTCATCACCCAATTAAAACTAAGGGCCTAAGTATATGTTGCTTCTTTAAGTCACATTATGGAATACAAAGCACTAATTCATTCTCTAAGCTTCCTAAATTTTTTCCAAGGCTTCCCCTCACTTTCATTCATCATATATGACTCAAAAATAGACTTGAAAAAATTTAAAACTTTCCCTAGCTATGCTATCCTTGCTTGGCTGAAATATAGAGCATTAATGGGGTTTAATGGCTTCTTGATTTTTCATTGATGAGGGACACACTTGGGAGGCTTTCTAAATGTCTTAGAAGCTCAATTAAACACTTACATAGCCTAGGAAATTCATGAATCAAAAAAGATTTTACAAAGTCTTCAAGAATCCTACACTCTGTTAACTTGAAATTCAATGGCTTTTACTTGCTTCAAATGATAGATTCTTAATCCTTGCACTCCAAAACCTCTAATCCCCCCTTGATTTGGATAGAAAACAACCTTAAGAATTAGGCTCATGGTGGCCAAATTGCGTAAGAGGAAGGGGGAGAAAGAAGCTACCAAAGAATGGAAGTTTTACCTTATTTTCTTACTCTTTCTTAGTTGCTTTTCACTTTCCTTGGTTGCCTCACTTCAAACACGAATTTTTCCTCTCTGTTCTACCCCTAAAACAGCACCAAATATATCAAGAAAACCTTATGAGGAAAAGAAGGAAGGAGGAGAACAACTTTTCTTAAGGAAGAACTAAGAAAATCCATGGATTCTATACCTTTTTCTTAGCTTTTTCTCCTTCTTTTGCCTCCTTTCTTGTGTGCCTAAAATTTTTTGTTCTTCTCTCTATTATGGGCAGAAGAAAGGCAGTCTAAAGTGAGGGACAGTGAACGTGAACTTTAAAGAAGAATAAAAAAGCTTCCTTTTTAAAATTGTTTCTAATTTTTCTCTTCGCAATGGCATTTCCGGTTTCACTTTGTTTTAGCTCTTTTTTTAGAACCATCTTTTTCATTATAAAGTTTAGGTTCCCAATTTAGTAAAATACTTTTGGAATCACTCAAATCAGAGCTAAAACCTTCCCGAACGAATTGGTTAAAGTTCGGGGCACCTGACATTGGAAAACATACACCGGAGGGGTTTTAATTGTCTCGGGGCTTCCCATGGTTTTCAGGACCTCTAAAAACCCCAGAGAACTCAAAATTTTCATTTAAAAAGCCCTCCTATATGTTTTTACAAAATTTTACTTATTTACAAAAATGTCATTGGCTCTTCGGCAAATTTTTTGAATCACTACGACCCCGATTTCTAGGCAACTCAGGGCTCAATTCTTCATTTTCTATTATTTAGAATTTTATTCTAATTTGTATTGGACTTAAATAACTCATCTCAAAGAGCTACTTTAAAAACTGACTCGTTTCGGTGTTTTACAAAAAGCCAGACATTATAGCAAGTCCAGCCCAATATTTACACACTTTAAGCACAAGCCAGCCACTACACTAACACACCCACTTCAATTACATGTTAAGACACATGGACATACATGCATTTGTTCATGTAGGTAGCCATCCACGTAGCACACAAATCAACATACATGCACACACATGAATCATGCCCCGCCATGCCATTTTCCAATCCATCTCATTCACAAGCACATGCAATTGCAACTCTCACTCAAGGCATGAGGTCCAGCCACGTCTTCACATTGCAGCATGTCTAACACATCATTTTCAGGTTTGGCAAAGCATGCAGTAGCTCACGTAACCACATCATGTTCAGCCCACCCATGAAGAAGCTGATGTGGAGAAGAGCAGTAAAAATAGAAGGAAGACATGTGAACAGAAGGAAAAGAAGCCACAAGTCTAGAACCATGTTGCAACTCTTAACTTCATCACACCAACACACTTGAACAAATGATGAGAGACTCAATGGTTCTATTTTGGTGAGAAGGAGAAGGGAGCTGAGAATGAGCTGAGCAGAAGGAACAAGAAGACTTGGTTTGGAAGAAATGAAGAAAAGAAGCCACGGGTACTAGAGATACAAAGAAATGCAATTGCACGATGGAGAAAACATGAATGAAGAAGCCACGGGTTCATCAGTTTTGACATTGAAAAGCATGAATAGAATATAAGAGGCAACAAGTAACCATTAAAATAATTAAAGGGCTAAGACAATGCAACTCTAGGAGCAACACATACCAGCTACGTGACACAAGAAAGAAGCACCAAAGAAGCGAAGTTGGAGAGGCTAGAGCACATAAAGGAATAAAAAAATTAAAGAGCACATAAGAGATTAAGAAGAAGCATGCATCAGCGAGAAGGAGGCTTGGTTGTAAATAAAAGGAAGAAGCACATGCATCATTGAAAGAAGAGTGAAGGGCATGTGATTCAAAATATACTCAGGAAGTAGCTAAAAATAGAGGGTCGAGGGCTTCATTCAATCATATCATCCATTCACTATCAACACCTCATTCACGCATTCCACACATCATCCATCCCCCATTCAGGCTATGGCTCTTCCATTCCACTTTCACTCCATCATCCTCTATTCTATGAAGCTCTAATTTCCTCTTATGACTAGCTAGGAGGAGGACCTTGGTTGAAGCTTGAATTCAAAGAGAATAGCAAGGGATTTTGGTTAAACTTCCTATTTTATTTTTCTCTCTTTCTACATCAATTTTTGTTATTTTATCTGCTTGGTTAAACTTATAATTGACCAGGATTGATGTGGTTTATAATTGATAGTTGGTTAGACATTAATTAGGAGAGCAAATGAATGATTAATTGATTGAATTGAATACTGAATTTTTAATTTCCTACAATTATCCATGTATGCAGTCAAGGTGTTTAATGAAATGCATGTGAGAGGTTGAGTGCTTGAATGTCTAATTTGATGTGTCCTTAGAGTTTGATTGGTTAATTAAACATCCTATGATGAAAATTCAAAAGGTAATTGATTGATTAATTACTCATTTAAGTGTTCAAGGATCCTTATGACAAGAATTAATGATTTGACATGGAGTTGAGGTTTCAATTCAATATTAACTTATTAATTTCTTGAATCTTGTGCAGTAACTCAAGATGCATTGCTATGAACATAATTAGGAACTTTTAGACTAAAACATTAACAATTGAATTAGGATAAGGATAATGGATATCAAGGGATAAATCTAAAGCTAGTCACAAGTCCATAAGTCACTTATTAGTTAATGTATTTAAGTAGTAACTATGAGCTTTAATTCAATTTCATTTTAGTTAGTTTAATTCAATCAAACCCCTATTTAATTAGTTAGTTTTAGGATCCTCTTACACTTAGAAAGCTCTATTAAACATTGAAATCCATTTCCAAGAGAGACAATTTAGATTGCATCATGTCACATTCCGAACTTCCTGTAACTGTTAACATAACCCATATTAATTCACACAGTCAAATAGTTACACCCATTTGACACCATCACCACACAAGAGCATAAGCATTCACTTGGGTATGTGGAATTATGTCTAGTTATGGGGATTGGCATAATCTGCATTGCCGAGAGGATTAGGGATCATACACAATTTTTGTATTAGATGGAAGTGATATATATGTATATATTAATTGACTATGGCTTGCTTCTTCTTTAGATGTGAGTATATGTGGTAGATGATGTTTGATTGCATTAAGGAAATATATTCAGCCGTGGTGGAGATAAGAAGGAAGGTTGCATGTAATGAATGGCTTGAGTAATCTAAGATGAAGACACCTCATGCTTGCTCCACCCACTTTCATATATATATGTATATTAAATTATGATTTGCTAATGCCATATTTGGTTTGACAGCAGGAGCTAAGTAGTGCTTTTAATATATATAGATTAAATGAGAGTAAGACACATCTGCTGTCACCTAGCACATGCACCAATTCATGGAATGATGATTTGCCTTCATGACACCTAATTAAATTGTGATTTGCTGGTGCCGTCTATGCTGTGATAGTGGGAGTTAAATATTGCTTTAATATATATATAGATTACATGAGAGTAAGATACCTAGCTGCTGCCACCTAGCCACTTGCACTGAGTCATGAAATTGTAATCTGCCTTCATGCCACCTAATAGCGGTGGGAAGCAGGAGCTGTCCATTGCATTAATTACCCTTCACTTTAACTAATTTTAGGCGGAAGGAAATAGTGGAAGGAAGGAAGGAATTTCGGACAGCCATAGGAGAGGAGAGAAGAGAAGGAAAAACTGAAGTACAAGGACTCCAAAAAAAAAAGAGGTAAGCTCCAAGTTGCTCCCTTGTTCTGGACTGGGATGTTTTGGCCTTGTAGAATTAGTTAGAAAAGGATTTTGAAGCCAAAATTTTTATAACAGGTTGTCCATCCCTTATACTTGAAATCTGGAAAATTACAGAATTTTTGGAACAAGGAATATGAGAGAAACAACCCACTAATTCAATTTGGCTTCTGTACGGAACAGCCTGGGGCTGATTTTATAAAGAATTTTGTTAAAGGGGTAAATGTAGGAATTAGTGCATGAAATTTGGTGGAGAGGTAGCTAAGACGTATCACGTCAGGTTTACAAAGTCTTAGAATTTTCTGGGTTCATTTGGTAGGATAACAAAGCCAGAAACAGCAAGGGCAGTGTACAACGAGCTCAACTGAGGTAGTGACCAAAACAGTAGGAGTTTAGGGGCTTTCCCTGGGAATTCTTGAAAACTGTTTCTGTGGCTTATAATTAACATGATGAGGGGCCACTCTGCCAATTTTTATGATTTTTGGAGGTTATTTAGTGGAGGAAAGAAATTTCACAAAAACAGGTCCGAAAATGTAGTTCAATTGAGACTGTGGTAGTTTTCATTCTTTTGCTGTGTAGTGTGACTTTGCATGGAAAATGTAAGAATCCAACTTGAAAATAAGGGCTAAGAATTTAGTTTTATAGCACTGGATCACACATGGATAACTTAGACAGTAACTAATTATGAGAAGGAAAAGGAAATGAAGATGTGATTGTTTACAATTAGGAATTCCAATAATTAATTAGCAAAAGGGATTTAGGAATTTCGTATAGGGGGATTAGTAATTTAATTGCAATGTAAATATTAACCATGGCTCATTCTTAATTAGTATAATGCATGATTGAAATTTAGGAAGGCCATTGGAACAACCAGGGCTAAGGAATAACGTGACAAACGACAGTGACGAAACAGGTAGTTAACACTGTACTCACTTTGTTCTTTATGTTAATGCACTGGATGAAATCCCAACGTCCCTATGCTGTGTTTGGTTGCATGTATATCTACTAATATGACTCTTTATGAGTACCAGATTGCTGTTATTGGCCAATAACCGAAGCAAGGTAGCCTAATGAATGAAAATATGCTGCTACGTAGCCTAACGATAAGAAAATGCTGCTACATAGCCTAACGAATGAGCATGTGCTGCTATGTAGCCTAACGATAAGAAAATGCTGCTACATAGCCTAACGAATGAGAATACGCTGCTACGTAGCCTAACGATAAGAAAATGCTGCTACGTAGCCTAACGAATGAGAACATGCTGCTACCTAGATATTACATGCTCCGACACCGAAGTTTGCATCGAATGTATCCTGGATAGTAATCCGTGCTATTTATATGTATGTTTTCTTTTGAGTACATTGTTAGCTACTAAGATTTTATCTCACCACAAATTGACTATTTTACAGGTATTAACTATGCTACGAATGGAGTCAGACAAATAGAGAACGAACAAACTGACCAATAGATTACATATTGATTGTAATTGGTCTTATGAATCCTTTGAACAAGGGTTGAATGTAAAGTTTGATTCTAGTGAGGATGTAACATTGTAATATTAATCTCTCTTTTGATTTGTATAAATGTCATACATGAGATATCTACCGTAAGTTAACTGTGATGTTTATTAGGGCTACCGAACTCCCGGTACAAGTAAACTCCTATGTTTGCATCACATGAAATTGATTTTGATAACCATGGGATTAGTTCTAGCACATTAGCATCATCAACTTATGGTTTTCTTGTGAAAATGATGAAGGTTGTCTAGGTATGACAATTATTTATTTTAGGTCTAAGATCTTGTTGACAGGATTTTGGACTCCACACTAAGGAAATTAAAGACCTTGTCGACAGGATCTTGGATTTCGCCTTGTAAAATGTAAGACCTTGTCAACAAGGTCTTCTGTTAGTAGTACAAGATCCTTTCATATGGTAAGTTATAGTGTCTGTAAAGTGTAGGTGTGACAATTTGGTGTCAGAGCAATGATTCAGGAAACTTTTGCTTATTAGGAGACATTGTTATGACCATTTTACCTGTTAAATCTTTGGTTCATATAGGTCCTACTTTTAGGTATTATGGACTAAGTAACTCATTTGGTTTATTGTTTTCTCTATGTATGAATTTGTGGGTGGCAGGTTAACATGGCTTCAAGAAGAACACAAACTGAGATCCTAGAAGAATTAACAGCCACTATACAGTCGATGTCAGATAAGTTAGATGAACAAGCAGTTAAGCAAGCTGCTACTGCTGAGGCACTAGAACAAGTGCAGGAAACCTTGAGGAAGAGCGATGAGGGTAGAAATGTAGAGAAAAACCCCATTGAAGTAGATGAGCCAATGGAAAACCAGGGAGCACGTCAGGAAAGGGAACTTGGGTCTAACCCTATACTCTCAGTTTTATCTCATTTTAGAAAAGCCCATCCCCCACCATTTCAAGGAGAGTATGACCCCACTAAGGCAGAATGATGGATTATGCAGTTAGAAAAAATATTCAGGGTTATGGATTGTACCTCAGAACAAAAAGCCCTGCTGGCCACCTATATGTTTGAAGGAGAAGCTGAATTTTGGTGGAAGAGTGCGGAGAGAACCTTGATAGCCAGAGGGACGCCGCTTAACTGGGAAACCTTTCAGAGGGTGTTTTATGAGAAGTATTTTCCCCTCTCAGTGAGAAACCGAAAGGAAGTAGAATTTATGAAGTTAGTACAGGGTGATATGACAGTGGACCATTACGTAGCTAAACATGTGGAGTTGTCCAGGTTTTCTTCTTATTTGAGAGAGCATGATGATGAGGCCTGGAGTGCTTCTAAACTAGAACAGGGACTTCGACCAGATATCAGGGAGAGAGTGATCACCCACAGACAGAGGAACTTTGAGGAGCTGGTGGAAATCTGTAGGTTGGCAGAAGAAAGTATACGGGATGCAGAGATAGAAAGGAGGAGAGTACAGTCAGAAAAGAGAGAGAGAGAAAATAATACTTTTAAGAGAGGGAGTGGGGGACGAGTCTGGAATAAGAAACCTAGAGGGGGTGGAGAACAATTTAGAAAACAGCAAGGCCCAGTATGTGATAAATGTGGTAAAAACCACGGATACAATCCCTGCAGAGCTGGCAAGAATGTGTGTTTTAGATGTGGACAGCCAGGACACTTCTCCCGAGATTGCAGAGTCCAGAAGGAATTAGCCCCGGTAGCCAGACCACAGACGCAAGGGCGAGTATTTGCTCTAACTCACCAGAAGGCAGCTCAGTCGCCTAGTTTGATCCAAGGTTTGGTTTTAATTAATAATTGTATTGTAAATGCACTGTTTGACTCTGGGGCAACCCACTCATTCATTTCATATGATTGTGCTAAGAGTCTAGATCTGAGAGTCAACATGCTACCATTTTCGTTGTCCATAACTACCCCCACTGGTGGATCTGTTGTTACTTTGGATGCATGTTTAAATTGTGCAATTCAATTTGATGAACGATCCACTACTCTTGACCTAGTATGCATTCCCATGACTGGAATTGACCTTATTATTGGCATGGATTGGTTATCTGCAAATAATGCTATCCTTGATTGTTCCCGTAAATTGGTTTCATTGCCTGTTTGTGTTTCAAATTCTAAGTCTTTCAATGAGTTTCCTATATTATCCACTGCCCAGGCTGAGAGTTACCTTAGGAAAGGTTGTCAGGGGTTTTTAGTCTTCTTTTCTCTGCAAGTTAAGGTGGAAGAGGGAATAGAAACCATACCAGTGGTTAAAGATTTCCCCGAAGTGTTTCCTATTGAAGTTAGTGGTCTTCCTCCTGATAGAGAATTGGAATTTTCCATTGACTTAGTGTCTGGAACTAGTCCTATATCTAGAGCGCCCTATAGAATGGCCCCAGCTGAGTTAGCCGAACTGAAAAAGCAACTAGAGGAATTATTAGAAAAAGGTTTCATTAGACCTAGTGTGTCTCCTTGGGGTGCGCCAGTTTTGTTTGTTAAGAAGAAAGATGGGAGCATGAGATTGTGCATAGACTATAGGCAGCTAAACAAGGTGACTATAAAGAACAAGTATCCACTGCCTAGGATAGATGATCTCTTAGACCAACTAGCAGGAGCCTCCATTTTCTCTAAGATAGACTTAAGGTCAGGATACCACCAATTGAGAATCAAGGCGGAGGACATTCCAAAAATTGCCTTTAGAACTAGGTATGGACACTATGAATTTCTTGTTATGCCGTTTGGTTTAACCAACGCCCCAGCTATTTTTATGGATTATATGAACCGGATTTTTAGGCCCTACCTAGACCAATTTGTGGTTGTTTTCATAGATGATATTCTTATTTATTCCAGAAGTGTAGAGGAACATGAGAAACATCTTAGGAGGGTCCTTTAAATTTTGAAAGAGAAACAACTATTTGCTAAACTCAGTAAGTGCGAGTTTTGGTTGAGGGAAGTGCAATTCTTAGGGCATATAATTTCTGAAAGAGGGGTAGCAGTGGACCCTAACAAAATAGAAGCAGTAGTGAATTGGGAAAGACCCAAAACTGTCACAGAGGTTAGGAGTTTCTTGGGATTAGCCGGGTACTATAGGAGGTTCATCAAAGGATTTTCTCAATTAGTTACACCTTTGACTAGATTAACTCGAAAGGACCAACCGTTTATTTGGGATGATAAATGTGAAGAGAGATTTCAGGAGTTAAAAACCAGATTGACTTCCACACCCATCTTAGTGATACCAGACCCCCAGAAACCTTTTGTAGTATACAGTGATGCTTCCAAGAAAGGGCTGGGATGTGTCTTAATGCAAGAGGGTAGAGTAGTCGCCTATGCTTCTAGACAGTTAAGACCCCATGAGGAGAACTACCCCACCCATGACTTGGAATTAGCAGCCATTGTGTTTGCCTTAAAAATTTGGAGACATTACTTATATGGGGCATCATTTGAGGTTTATAGTGATCATAAAAGTTTAAAATACCTTTTTGACCAGAAGGAATTGAACATGAGACAGAGAAGGTGGATGGAATTTCTTAAAGATTATGATTTCACCCTTAAGTATCACCCAGGCAAAGCGAACGTAGTTGCAGATGCCTTAAGTAGAAAGTCCATACATGTGTCACTTATGATGCTTAGGGAACAAAAACTGATAGAGGATTTTAGAGACCTAAACCTTTCCATCTTCCTACATCCTGGTAGCCTTTTAATGAGCGAGTTGAGGATTCATAGTGACCTACGAGACCAGATTAAAGATGCTCAAGTTTCTGATGAGTTCTTAGAAAAGATTAAGAAACATATAAGCCAAGGGAAGTCCAAAGAATTTTGGGAATCTAAGGATGGATTGATTTGGTACAAGGATAGATTGTGTGTGCCTGAGAAAAGAGAATTGAGGGACAGTATCTTTATGGATTTTGTTATGGGCTTACCTAGGACATCCTCAGGATATGACTCCATTTGGGTAATAGTGGATAGATTAACCAAATCTGCCCACTTCTTACCATTTAAATCTACCTACACCACCGATAAACTAGCTCAACTTTATGTGAGTGAGATTGTGAGACTTCATGGAGTACCTATTAGTATTATTTCAGACAGAGACCCTAAGTTTGTTTCTAAATTCTGGACGTCTCTTCATCAAGCTTTAGGTACCCAGTTGAAATTTAGTACGGCCTATCATCCTCAAACAGATGGCCAAACAGAGAGAACCATTCAAACTTTGGAGGATATGCTTAGGTCATGTGTCTTGGAGTTTAAAGGGAACTGGGATGTATACTTACCCTTAGCAGAATTTGCATACAATAATAGTTACCATTCTAGTATCCAAATGGCACCATTTGAAGCCCTTTATGGGAGAAATTGCAGATCCCCCTTATGTTAGGTTGAATTAGGAGAAAGGAGACTTTTAGGGCCAGAGATAGTGGACCAGACATCCAGACACATAGAAATCATTAGGAAAAGGCTGCTAGCCGCTCAAAGTAGGCAAAAGAGCTATGCAGACCAAAGGAGACGACCCCTAGAATTTGAAACTGGTGACCACGTATTTCTTAGAGTAACTCCAATCACAGCAGTGGGTCGATCCTTGAAATCCAAGAAACTCAGCCCCCGTTACATGGGTCCTTTCCAAATTTTGGATCGGATAGGACCAGTGGCTTACAGACTTGCCCTTCCTCCAAATCTTTCCCAGATTCATAATGTTTTCCATGTCTCCCAGTTAAAGAAATATCAACCAGATCCTTCGCACATCATAGAGCATGAATCAGTGCATTTGCAACACAATTTGTCCTATGTTGTAGAACCAAAGGAAATAATAGACAGGCGGATCAAACAATTAAGGAATAAAAGTATCTCGCTAGTCAAAGTGGTCTGGAAAGGGCTATCCTCGGACGAAGCTACTTGGGAAACTGAAAGAGATATGAGAAAACACTATCCGACATTAATTGCATAAGGTACGTAAATTTTTGAGGACAAAAATTTTTAAGGGGGAAGGAATTGTCACATTCCGAACTTCCTGTAACTGTTAACATAACCCATATTAATTCACACAGTCAAATAGTTACACCCATTTGACACCATCACCACACAAGAGCATAAGCATTCACTTGGGTATGTGGAATTATGTCTAGTTATGGGGATTGGCATAATCTGCATTGCCGAGAGGATTAGGGATCATACACAATTTTTGTATTAGATGGAAGTGATATATATGTATATATTAATTGACTATGGCTTGCTTCTTCTTTAGATGTGAGTATATGTGGTAGATGATGTTTGATTGCATTAAGGAAATATATTCAGCCGTGGTGGAGATAAGAAGGAAGGTTGCATGTAATGAATGGCTTGAGTAATCTAAGATGAAGACACCTCATGCTTGCTCCACCCACTTTCATATATATATGTATATTAAATTATGATTTGCTAATGCCATATTTGGTTTGACAGCAGGAGCTAAGTAGTGCTTTTAATATATATAGATTAAATGAGAGTAAGACACATCTGCTGTCACCTAGCACATGCACCAATTCATGGAATGATGATTTGCCTTCATGACACCTAATTAAATTGTGATTTGCTGGTGCCGTCTATGCTGTGATAGTGGGAGTTAAATATTGCTTTAATATATATATAGATTACATGAGAGTAAGATACCTAGCTGCTGCCACCTAGCCACTTGCACTGAGTCATGAAATTGTAATCTGCCTTCATGCCACCTAATAGCGGTGGGAAGCAGGAGCTGTCCATTGCATTAATTACCCTTCACTTTAACTAATTTTAGGCGGAAGGAAATAGTGGAAGGAAGGAAGGAATTTCGGACAGCCATAGGAGAGGAGAGAAGAGAAGGAAAAACTGAAGTACAAGGACTCCAAAAAAAAAAGAGGTAAGCTCCAAGTTGCTCCCTTGTTCTGGACTGGGATGTTTTGGCCTTGTAGAATTAGTTAGAAAAGGATTTTGAAGCCAAAATTTTTATAACAGGTTGTCCATCCCTTATACTTGAAATCTGGAAAATTACAGAATTTTTGGAACAAGGAATATGAGAGAAACAACCCACTAATTCAATTTGGCTTCTGTACGGAACAGCCTGGGGCTGATTTTATAAAGAATTTTGTTAAAGGGGTAAATGTAGGAATTAGTGCATGAAATTTGGTGGAGAGGTAGCTAAGACGTATCACGTCAGGTTTACAAAGTCTTAGAATTTTCTGGGTTCATTTGGTAGGATAACAAAGCCAGAAACAGCAAGGGCAGTGTACAACGAGCTCAACTGAGGTAGTGACCAAAACAGTAGGAGTTTAGGGGCTTTCCCTGGGAATTCTTGAAAACTGTTTCTGTGGCTTATAATTAACATGATGAGGGGCCACTCTGCCAATTTTTATGATTTTTGGAGGTTATTTAGTGGAGGAAAGAAATTTCACAAAAACAGGTCCGAAAATGTAGTTCAATTGAGACTGTGGTAGTTTTCATTCTTTTGCTGTGTAGTGTGACTTTGCATGGAAAATGTAAGAATCCAACTTGAAAATAAGGGCTAAGAATTTAGTTTTATAGCACTGGATCACACATGGATAACTTAGACAGTAACTAATTATGAGAAGGAAAAGGAAATGAAGATGTGATTGTTTACAATTAGGAATTCCAATAATTAATTAGCAAAAGGGATTTAGGAATTTCGTATAGGGGGATTAGTAATTTAATTGCAATGTAAATATTAACCATGGCTCATTCTTAATTAGTATAATGCATGATTGAAATTTAGGAAGGCCATTGGAACAACCAGGGCTAAGGAATAACGTGACAAACGACAGTGACGAAACAGGTAGTTAACACTGTACTCACTTTGTTCTTTATGTTAATGCACTGGATGAAATCCCAACGTCCCTATGCTGTGTTTGGTTGCATGTATATCTACTAATATGACTCTTTATGAGTACCAGATTGCTGTTATTGGCCAATAACCGAAGCAAGGTAGCCTAATGAATGAAAATATGCTGCTACGTAGCCTAACGATAAGAAAATGCTGCTACATAGCCTAACGAATGAGCATGTGCTGCTATGTAGCCTAACGATAAGAAAATGCTGCTACATAGCCTAACGAATGAGAATACGCTGCTACGTAGCCTAACGATAAGAAAATGCTGCTACGTAGCCTAACGAATGAGAACATGCTGCTACCTAGATATTACATGCTCCGACACCGAAGTTTGCATCGAATGTATCCTGGATAGTAATCCGTGCTATTTATATGTATGTTTTCTTTTGAGTACATTGTTAGCTACTGAGATTTTATCTCACCACAAATTGACTATTTTACAGGTATTAACTATGCTACGAATGGAGTCAGACAAATAGAGAACGAACAAACTGACCAATAGATTACATATTGATTGTAATTGGTCTTATGAATCCTTTGAACAAGGGTTGAATGTAAAGTTTGATTCTAGTGAGGATGTAACATTGTAATATTAATCTCTCTTTTGATTTGTATAAATGTCATACATGAGATATCTACCGTAAGTTAACTGTGATGTTTATTAGGGCTACCGAACTCCCGGTACAAGTAAACTCCTATGTTTGCATCACATGAAATTGATTTTGATAACCATGGGATTAGTTCTAGCACATTAGCATCATCAACTTATGGTTTTCTTGTGAAAATGATGAAGGTTGTCTAGGTATGACAATTATTTATTTTAGGTCTAAGATCTTGTTGACAGGATTTTGGACTCCACACTAAGGAAATTAAAGACCTTGTCGACAGGATCTTGGATTTCGCCTTGTAAAATGTAAGACCTTGTCAACAGGGTCTTCTGTTAGTAGTACAAGATCCTTTCATATGGTAAGTTATAGTGTCTGTAAAGTGTAGGTGTGACACATCACTAACTACAAATTTTAATTCAACCTAGTTTATTTTGAGGTTGCACGACACGATCGTCAAACCTCTCAAGTATCTAAACTTGTTGACAGTATAGGTAAATATATGTCTACTTGATCTCAAATAATGCTAACAATAGGACTTATTTTACCCATCACTTTGAACATGTTGGATTTTATTATCTTAGACATATAAGACACACCAAAACATGTTAAGCTTGAAATGGATTTTTATATCATTCATGCAAAATGAACAAGACTCCCACTCATCTTATCTAATAAATATTCAATAATATTTATTAAATCATATAAATATATATTAAAGTAGTAAAAAAATGTGTTTTATTATACTAGGAGACCTTAATAATTTATGAATAAAGTTCACTAGTATATACAATTTCAATAATACCTTATTTTCTTTGAACTGTCAAGCCTTTAACATATTTTAATTAATTATCTCAAGAACATCATCAAACAAGATGCTCATTTAGAAACTTAATCTATATAGTTATCACTAGTAGGCCTAATATATTGATGACAAAGAATTAAAAAAATTGATAAACTAACATTGACTTACTCAATGCACATAAACAATTTTCTCATTATTCAATTTGTTTGGTTATTAATTAGATTTAAGCCTCTAATTCATAAATTCATAAAAGTTTGATTTATAATGATTCCCACTTACTAAAGATATCAAAAGAATTTGAAATGCTTATAATTATCACAACATGCTTATAACAAGTTGTAAGCTTACAAATAATGGTCAAGAACATATAGCCATTTGGTTTAAAGAAAATTTTATGAATCTTTATGAAAAAGTTACTTTGGTAATAATAAATTTATATTAATCCATTAAATAATATCATATCAAAATGCCACAACATTTTTCAAATTGACAATTTAAAATATATAACTGCATTTAAATGGCATAAATAATAATTTTTCATGTGCAACAAATTTTTATTAATTGGATTGTTAGTTTCAACCAAATATTATTTCAAAAATTTTTTTATAATATTATCCAAAATTAAATTTATAACTTTGGAATTTCAAATGACATGTTAATAAATTAAATTCATTGTGAATTTTGACACAAGTGTCCTATTTGATTAGTAGCTTACTTTCACTATATAGAAAATTAAGTAATAGGTGCAACACTTGAGTGATGAAGCAAAATTTAAATCATCATATTCAATGTATACATATCTACTCTCAATATAAAACTTTCTCCACTCACACTTGAATCCCAACAATCTTCCCCTTAAGTGTAAGTCTATCACACAAAGCTACTCCCCTTAATTTATAAGCCTAAGGAGCCTAAAAGTATTAGAAGATCTTCTTTCATTGGGCTTTATAGAGAAACCTAATTGATATTTATGATACCATAACATGACTCAAGAACTTAAAGTATTATGGCACATTTATTCCACTAAAAAGAGGCTTCAATGAAATTAAATTTCCTTATATCAAATGGTACACAATAATCCAAAAGTGAACATTTAGTCCAATGATAAAACCAACAACCAAAGTGTTCAAAGTTATATAAACAACTCAATAATGTGAGAAATTTTCTAATTATTTCTCAACTTCAATTTCATAGATATATCATGGGATTTTTCTTTAGTTAATCAATAAAGCCATAAAAATATCAATAAAATTGCTACATAATATAGATAAATAAGACCTACTAATATCTATCTATATATTTTATTTCCAAAAGATTTTTATTTATCTATTTACTTATTTTATTTATAATTGTATTTTTTGTTAATTTTTGGTTAACTTTCTCTTGAAAGTTAGCACATGTCTTTATATCCCAAAATCAAGAAATAGATATAATTAATTCTTAAATATATTATATATGATCCATCAAATAAGATATAATCTATAAAAAATATATCTTCATTAAATATAGCTTATGTATCTCTCACAAAATTTTACAATTTTCTTGTGAACTAAAACATGAGATAGTTATCATAATTTATGTAAAAAATAACATATTTGCCACCTACAAATATGTCTATAAAATATTTCACAAAATGCAAACAAGCACTTTAACAAATTAAGTCACAATATTTTTTTCCCATATCTTAAAAGTCTACAACATGAAAAATATGACTAAGGTGCCTTAATGCAAAATTCAAAATTCCATAAACAAATTTATTTTCATTTTCTTTTTTACCCACTATTAACAAAACTTTCACATATATGGATAATTTAACATTATTATTGTATTAATACTAGAACATCAATTATTTTTAAACAAGGATAAAAGAATATTTATATAAAATTACTTTCATTTATGCCTTATCATGTTTCACCAAGAACCAAGTTATAGTAATAATTCCTCACATACATACAAATATGAGTGTATAAATACCAAACTTTATGTCTTGCTTCCATTCCTAATAATTGGAACCTATTAAGAGACTTAGATATGATGAATAAATAACTATGGAAGCATTGGGTTAAATTTAGGAGCATTAAAATGAAAGTTAAAAATTTAAGGCCTAAATGAGTTGAATGAAGCAAGTTAGTTCTAAACATTTCTAACCAAATATGTAGTGGTTCATATGAGTTTCTTAAGAGTTATAGGACTTGTAGTAATCAAGAGTTTGGGGTTTAGAAAGAAAAAACTAAAGGTAGCTTCATTATGGACCTAAAACTAGCTTCTGTATTACATTGAGCTCTAATGAGATGAAGTAAGAATTATGAAGCCTAGAATGGGTTTTATGGGATTAATTTGTCTTGAAATTGTTATGTGTAGGTCCATCTAGCCCAAACACTCTTAAGTGTGAGTGCTAAGTAAAGGAAGCATATAGAAAGACCAAAACCAAGTGAGCTAAGGGTGCCTAGACTTCTACAAGTCCTAAGGTAGCTTTATCTTCCTTTCTTACATAATTTTGAGTGCTTGAATGAGTTTGAATACTTATGTGTGTTGGTACTTGATGCTTCCATGAGTTTTGTTTCATTATATTTTTTAAATGAGCTATATGTATATAGAAAGGTAATGAGATGACTCCTAAGTCCATTAAAGCATGGAATTAAGCATAGTAGCTCTTCCTTGGCCTCAGGTTGAGAAAAGTTGAGCCTAGTAAGTTTAGGATGAAGCATTGGTTAGAGAATGAATGAATTTTTATGATACATGATGCATTTGATTTACATGAGGCATATGCATAACATCTTTACATCACATGCATGGCATACACTTATGGCATTCTTGTTTGTATTGAATCGATTGAGATTAGCTACTGAGATTCTCCTAAATCTCACCCCTTATGATCCCCCTAACCATTTCAGGTTCACCAAGCCAAAGTCAAAACTATGAGAAGGCATAGAAATTAGGAAAATGATGTAGTAACAATCTTGTTGTAATGGATTTTGTTATATGTATCTATATGACACTTTACATGTATTATTATGGACTTATGATGTATTTGATAATGATATTTCATGTTTAATGATGAAACCATGTGTTATAAAGTATGAAAATATCAATGTATGACCATTTGTGGCAATGCATGTGCATTATGGTAGAAAATGGCATATGAGATGGTATGATGCAAGTGTGTATACTTAGGTGTCAAGGGGTCAAATTTTAATCCTACCCTTTTGGCATGTTATGGAATAGCTAGAAATGTCATTTAGGATGAAAGAAATGTACTCAAAGTGAAAGAAAACCAATTGGACCCCAAATGGCCCAAATTAGAACCACGATTGGTTTTAAAATTGTCTTAAACAACTCTTATGATAAAAGTGGCCTATTGGAGGCTAAGATTTGACATACATTTAGACCCCTATTAGAGCTTTCTAACAAGCTAGAAACTAAAATTTTTGGAATAATACAAAATATTTCATAAATTTTTAAAATTTTGTAGAATTTTCATAATGGTCCAATGCTATTCATCCAATGCAGATGTGATATTTCATGTCTTTGAAGGGCCAAATGACCAATACTCATGAAATTTACAGGCATATAGTTGATATTATAAGTTTTCCATAGCCATTGAGATGACCCAAATTGGAGTTGTATAGCTCAAGATATATATTTCTAAAATTTGGATCTAATATGCCTTTCATTCTAAACCAAGTTAGTGTTCCATTGCATTTCATTAGGCAGATGAAGTTAATTTTGCTTAAAAATTTTACAACATGTATTTCACATCTTAAGCTTTCCATAGATACCTAAGTTGCATGATTTGGAATTATATAACCCAAGTTATAAATTTTCAAAGTTAGTGTAAAATTTTGGCCACCATGTCATTTTTGGTTGTAGACCTTTCTAGGGTGTCCCATGAGCTAAACATGATAAAATGGATATGAACAAAGTTGCTTATGATGAAAATGAATAAAGGAAAAGAAAGAAACAAATTTGAACCCCTATAACTACATATGACCCGTAAAGGAATTGAATTTAGGATTGAAATACCTATAAATGGATGTGAACCTTATCTTATACTTCATGCTTTGTATGAATGGGTTGGATAAAACTAGGTATGATATTTTAGTTGGTATCAAAGCAATTGTTTGAGCATTCTAGTGTTAGGTATGGCTTGATGATGTGAAATTTGGTTATGTATGACTTATACAGGGTGTCTTGAGTGCTAAATTGTGGCATGTGTACATATTTTACACTGAATTAAGTTGAGTTGCTCCAGATAAGATGGTGAACACTAAGAGAGGAATACCTCCAAGATTTTATAAGAGTATAACTAGTTGATCCTATGGTTGGAGCCCTACAAGTTATTATGTCTCACTTGGATTCGCGATAGGTCATGATGCAACAGTAACAGGTAGTCATTAGGTAACTGCAAGAAAGATTAACAAGGCAAGATAATAAGTATTAAAATGGAAAGTTAATTAGAATAGAGCTTGTATACCTAAATTAGTAGCTCTGTAGAGGTATAGTGTTTAACTAGCTTGGTGTAATAATAGCTGATGAGACAGTATAGCAGCTATAAGGCCGTAGCTATAAGAAAGTAATTCAAAAGTAAATTGAGAGTGTTAACCCCTTGGCCATAACACTCAATTACCCAGATGAATTAGAAAGCCCAAAAATTATTTCCCTCAAGCCAAAACCCATGTGTATCATTTTATAGAGCCCCGTTCAACCTCGATTCACCATCTAGCTAGACTAATAAATATAGGATGTAGAATCCCCTAGCCATGATGGTGAACGGAATCTAGAGGCGGTTAGCACTCGAATTATGTAACTAGAAAGGATGCACTAAGTATGGGAATGTATTGCATGACAGGAGGCCTTGTTAGCCATATTCAGACTAATGAGAGTAATAGATTACTATGGGTGAAGTGAAGAGAAGAAGAACAAAGGGTCTTAGAAGGAAAAAGGTAAGACAGATGAATTATAAATTTAGTAGATTTGCAGAGAATAGATATGTAATAGAAGAATAGTGGGCTTAGTATATGAGTCTAAGGAAGGACAAAAAATGTCATGTTTTATATGAAAAGGATGAAGTAAGAATACTAAGAAGATTATGAGTTCACAAGTTCGAATGTGCTCTAAAGATGTAGTGCCTTTAAAAGATTATGATAAGTTCGATGTCAAATATTTAGGAAATTTAGACATTGAAGTTGCTGAGGCCTACCAATAAACTTAGAAAAGAGAATAAGATCATAAAAGAAAGACTTAAGAGTGTCTAATAATGGGGTATAGTAAGCTCAAGTAAGTAAGATAGGCCAGTCATAAGTTACTACTTGGGGATTACAGGAAACCCTTACTAAGGTAAGAGTCTTAGGCTAAATTACAAATTATAACCTAAAAATGATAATGAGTAGAAATTCATATGCAAAACGAGATAAGAAAGAAAGAAATTCTTAGTCTAAAAAGAGAAGGGCCTAGAAAGTTAAATAAAGGAAGGTTTTTCTATTGATGAGAAGAAAGTAAGGTAGAGTGAGTAGGCAGAGCACCCAATTAAAGGTCAGCAACTTTGTAAGGGATAAGGCCCTTAAGTTAGTAACTACGAGAATTTAGGGAACGATAAGAAGAACTGAGAAATCAATACATATAAAAGCATGCCCTCACTTCAATAGTAATCATATGAAAGTTAATAAAATAGGTATAGTAAGAGTAGATACAAAATAAAAGCTAGAACTTAGTAAATGTAAAAGATGTAAATTCACTACTAGATGAGCTCCCTAACATGAATAAGTGCCACTTAAAACACATGAATGATAAAATTAGTGATGGAGCATAGATTGGCTAACCAAGTAAATTAAGATAGTTGAGCACACATGATCATAATAGAGAAAGAAATCGAGACAAGCAATTAATGCCTCAGTGCTCTTAAAGGAAACCGTAGGAAGTCAATAGTTAACTAAGATAATAAGTTTTAAAGTAATACAAAATAGCAAGGTAAACTCAAGAGCTTTAAGAAAAATGAATTCTGAGGTTCATATAGCATGAGGCCTTTTCTCAGAGAAACAATTTAGTCAAAGATTTGGGGATGAAATTGACCTAAATTAAACCCCTCCATTTTATAGAGAGTAAATGAGTCAGGATGAACCCAGGAAGTGTGACAATGCTCTTAAGTATAGATAAGTAAAGAACAGATGGAAAGTAACACTAATATGAGTACTAGAAAGTGTACTAGAAAGTAATGTTAGTTTTTTGTAGAGCCGCCTATATAGTAGCATATACAGTACAATGTGACATAATGCCTAATTGAGAACAATAGGGCAAAGGAAAGTAGCTTGGAGATAATATAACAATTAATAGAAAGGAATAGAGAAAGAGATTTTTATGTCCTTTAGTTATTAGATGATGACATAAAGGAAGTAATCGAAAGGTAAGAGACGGGTATTCTAGATTATTGGGAAACTTGTAATACACTAGCAATAGTGGTTTGAGCTCGGCCATGATACACTTATGTATTAATGTTTGATGTTGTGATTTGCTTGTCATGGTGGTTACATGATATTGACTTTGGCCAACTCAATAATAATGTAACATAAGTGTATAGTAAATGATAGTATCAATCATAAAAGATGTCCCAATAATCGAAAAGTATCCTAACTAATTAAGTTAAAGGATGAGCTAAAGAATAAAGAGAGTTAGAGGGATTTTAGAATAATTAAATATGTAACAAAATATTTAGAAGAGATCCGCAATATAGGATGATGAAAATTAAAGATGCCGAGGGCACTAAAGTTATAAGACTCAGTTAACATGATGTTCAGTATGTTTGATCTGAACCCTTTATGTTAAAATCAAACAAAATGAAAAAAGGACTAATACATAGTGCTCCAAAAAAAATTAGACACACTTGATACATAATGTGAAATGCCCTATGAAGTATGGATTGTGTTAGTACAAGAGGTATTGAATGTGCATTATAAGTAAAGGGTAGACACTTGCAAGATAGGAGAAGGAAAGTATAATGAATACATGAAAAATATGCCTCTAATTTCAATTATTGAATAAACGAAATAAGACAAGTAAAGTAAGTTTGTAACAGAAGGAAACAAAGGAAGTATAACATGACTGGAAGTGGGAATGTGATAATCCCATAGAGAGTAGTGAATAAATATTAAGATACTTTTGAGTATCATTCTATGGGATCATTATAGAAATCAAATAGTATATAGAACCCACTTCACATAAGAAATGTTACTAGAACATAATAGGCATATGAGTTAGCCTTAGAGATTATAAGAAATGGTTGCCAGACTTAATAAGCATGAGTTTTAGTATGAGTTTATTTACAAATAGTGATCTTAGGCTTTGAAATCTCCCAAAGATATATCACAGTAGATCCTCGCATAGTTCAATGGGTTGCAATAAATCCTATAGAGTTACTGAGAGCCCAGAGTTATAATATAGCAGTTCTCTTAAGAGATAACAATCTAGGGCAATTTTACAGATCAATTAGTCTTAGAAATTTATATGATTTCGATAGTTTAGTCTCAGAGACTTGAGTTCTCATAAGTCTAGCAGACTATTGTTACAAATTATTAAGGCTTTACTCAGACAGCCAAGCCATTAACTAGATTTCCCTTGATAGATATGTATGGCATATGGGGTAAGAGAAGCAAGAAAATAATTCCAATGTTATAGTTAGACGAACCACTACCCAGTAGTTTTTGTACCTGGTCAAGAGAAAGAAAAGTTGAAGTCCTTGTATACCAGAACTCAGAAAAGAGGTCAGGTATAGTTCTCTATAATAGGGTAAATGATAGAGTATACCTCTAATAGTTGAGGCTATGAGAAATTGGTATCCCATATGGATATAAAGTTAATTAGTGGTAGTTACTCCTTCATACTAGTATTGAAAGGTTAAGACACTATAACAATTTAGTACAAAGTTAACAACTGGATCGAAGTTTATTTTCAAGCATCTAAAGAGAGTAAAAGAAACTTCAGGCCTAGAAAGTAAGTACAGTAATAAATGAAGACCCTAGAATATGTCAGAATGTAAGTCTGTCAAGGAAAGAACTATGATCCCAATAGCTAGTTAATTACAAGATTTATGATGAGAAAGAAAGACAGACTTTTGTAGGGCGAGTTGATAAAGAAGAAGAAAGAAGAAAGAAGTAATAGTGCACTAAACATTTAAGCAAGAAAATAGATAGTAAAAGATTCTTAACAGCTCAAAATAAGTATAGAAAGGTAATGAAATACGACAAAAGGCTGTCATAATAAAAGGTTAGATATCGATATCTAATGACATGTCTCCATGTATATACATGAGTGAATCCACTAGATAAAAAAGGTCTATTCCATATAATTTAGTTTTGGACCAACTAGAAGTAGAAAGGTATGATCTTTAAATTCCTATCTTAGAGATAAGATGAGGATCAGTGATACGAGTAGAGGTAGCCTTCTCATCATAAAAGTTAAGAGAGCAAGTAATAAACTAATGATATAATTTGTGAGAAGAAAACCAGATTTGTAACACCTTACTGACTACACTCTAGTTCATCTTCCTCTAGGCTTGACTCCATATGATTTCCCAGAAAACTGACCGAAACCGTGGTATTTTACTACTTAAAATCGGGGTTTAACCGGTCGTATTTTGCCCCGTGGGTCCCGTGAACCCATCATTCAAATTCTCTACTCAAACACCATTTATACAACTTGTACATAGTCTCAAACAACTCACAAACCACGGGTAAGAAGCCAAAAACTCAAAAAATACAATTTCTCAATCGGGCCCATAAATCATATTTCTGGCTCCAACTTTGGAAAATCACAACTAATTCTAGAAAAATGGGAATCAAGCAAATCATAGCTCTTTGGAAAGCTTGGGATGTTAACTTTACACGAAAAATAATTCCCAGCCTCACTCTCAACGTTTAGACCCTCATTGACATCGCAATAGGAACAGATGTCCAGCTGTCCCTGATACTGGTGCAGTTTACTGTCATGAACTTCGGAAAGTCGTAATTAAATCCACAAAAATCCTATCAGGGCAAACTATACCAATTTGGAAAGCTACAGATGTGAACTATAGGAGAAAAATAAGTCCAGATCAGTTTAGGAGTTCTAAGACCTCGAAACCCGATAAAACAGTAACGAAGGTCAGAAACTTCCCTGATGCTGATACAGAACTTCAGTAAATCGTTTCTCTCTCTACAGACCTCCAATTAAGGTGCTTCCAGTTGGTATAGGTCACTGTGGATATCTAGTTTATGGTCCTAAAGTTTCATGACATTTGGACATCATTTGGTCTATGGATGACATGGTTTCATTTTCGGACTCAATGAACAGTACCATGACTAAAACATTGAAAATTCCCAATTTCAACAATTCATCAAATATTCTCTAGACCTCCAAATATTACCCACTCTAGCTTTCCAAGAAGCTCTCAATAGACTCTAGAGGCATGCCAAATTCCATAACAAGAAGAGCTCATCCGGTCATACTTTGACGGAGCTCACCCACTCGGTGGTTTTAGCACCACATGGGGTTCAAAACGGGTCTAAATGACCTCCCACATGCTCTAACTTCTATTGGGCAAATTTAAAAGTACAACCATAACATATGTGAATTATCTAAATAACTCAAATCATCATACATTCCAATTTCACTATGCTATGGAAGAAAATACACTATTTCATATGAGCCTCAAAAGGCCAACTTTATGCATTCTCATTACTTTAACCCTTTATATCATCCATACATCATTTGTACATACATTTACATATGCTCATATAGTTACAACTCAAAAATGAGAGGTGCATCTTCATTTTGGCACCTTATACATCAAAATAACCAAAAGAAACTACACATTTCTAAAGAGCTCCACTAGGCTCCGTGAGGTGTGCTCGCCTCTCCTTGAACACCACCTGAATAATAGGATGGGAGGATAAGGGGGTGAGATTCGGGAGAATCTCAATAGCTCATACTCATTCAAGATGCAATCAAGGCATATACTAGTCAAGCATGCAAACAATTCATCATAACACGACATATGTGTTTCATGCCATGAAATCAAACCAATGCCAAAACTAGGCTCTAGGGACTTTCGGTCTAGCCTCACCCGAGCTTTAGGACTTTTGGATCGGCCTCACCCTTGGTTTAGGGACTTTTGGCTCCTCCTCACCTGTCTCAAGGGACTTTCGGCACCACCTCACCCGAGCAATTTCCACACATCATATCATAAACATAGTGGTATCAATGCATCAAGGCAAAATCAATGGCATATCTCATCATACAAGCACATACTCAACATGTAATGACTATTACACAACTAAGAATGCAACAAGAACAGAGTAGAGAGCTACCTTCTCAGATCACACAAGTCTTCCCTTTCAATTTCTCCTCTCCCTCCTTGATTTCACACTCACAACAAGGTGGAGTTTCTTCCTTTGAGCCTAGGCAGAACAAAGAGCACCAATTACTCTCTCATAGCTTAAATAACTCTCACAAAGCTAAAAGAGACTCTTTATCAAGTTAAACCCTCACTACCCTTATAGATCTAGGGATTCTCTCTCTAGAACTCTACTCATTTTCCTTCCTCTCTCAAGCCCTCAAAGAAGAAAGCATGGAAGAAGAAATAAAGATAAATGCATTCTACCCTCCTTCTAGAGTAGTTTTCCCACTTCCCTCTTCTAAACCTAACCCAGAACAACTTC
Source organism: Erythrophleum ivorense (assembly GCA_026724425.1). NCBI lineage: Eukaryota > Viridiplantae > Streptophyta > Magnoliopsida > Fabales > Fabaceae > Erythrophleum > Erythrophleum ivorense. The sequence continues at coordinate 269,247 of JAIUCV010000336.1, read as the reverse complement.
TAAAATCGTAGAAAGAGAAAGCAAGAGGAGGAGACAACAGGCTAAGGAGAAAAGCTAGGGAAATCTAAAGATTACTCACCTCTTTGCTTGATCTCCTTGCTTCTTGGCCTCTCTCTCTCTCTTCACCGCTCTCTTCTCTCTCTTTGGTTGAAGCTCAGGTCGGTTCTAAGAGAAAGGAAAAAGTTAGACTATTTAAGAGTCAAAATCTCTCTTTTTACGCTTTTCTGGACCGCTCTCGCTATAGCGAGTCATCATCCTCGCTACGGCGAGCTCGTGCAAGTTCCAGACTTTGCCTTCGCTATGGCGTCGCTACGGCGAGCTCGGCCTGTTCCAGACCTCTGCCTTCGCTATAGCGCCGCTATGGCGAGCAACTCCCTGGTTTTTATATGGAATGTCGCACTCGCTACAACTAGGAACATCTTCGCTATTACGAGGAGGCATTCTCGCTATGGCGACTCTATTTCTCGCTATGGCGAGAAGACTTAGAAAATTTTCAGCTCTCCGAAAATTTCCCAGCTTCCTCTTTTCTCATTTTTTTCTCTCATTCCTTTTCTGGTTGTTACATTTCCACCCCCCTTAAAAGAAATTTCGTCCTCAAAATTTAAATACATACCTTAAAGGAATAATTCTGGATGTTTTTGCCTCATTTCGTTCTCCATCTCCCAGGTTGCTTCCTCAGATGTCAGACCTCTCCATATCACTTTCACCAGAGGAATGCTCTTGCTCCTCAACTGTTTCAGCTGAGCATCCACAATTCTCTCCAGTTTCACTGCATAGGAAAGATCTTCCTGCAATTGCACATGCTCATATTCTATGACGTGTGAGGGGTCAGGCATATACTTTTTCAATTGGGAGACATGAAAAACACTATGGATTTGGGCTAGGTTAGGAGGCAAGGCTATTCGGTAAGCCACGGGTCCAATTTTCTCAAGAATTTCAAACGGACCAATATACCTAGGACTGAGCTTTCTTACCCTCATTGACCGACCTACTCCCGTCACTGGAGATACCCGAATGAATACATGGTCTCCCACCTCAAACTCTAACGGCCTCCTTCTCTTATCAGCATAGCTTTTCTGCCTACTCTGGGCCGTGAGGAGTCTCTTTCTAATCAACCCTATCTGTTGGGTGGTCTGGTCCACAATCTCAGGTCCTATTATATTCCTCTCACCTAGCTCAACCCAACACAGAGGGGATCTGCACTTTCTCCCATACAAAGCCTCATAAGGGGCTATCTGGATACTGGAATGGTAACTATTATTATAAGCAAACTCTGTTAATGGTAAATACGCATCCCAGTTACCCTTCATTTCTAGCACACACGCCCTCAACATGTCTTCTAAGGTCTGGATGGTCCTCTCAGTCTGACCATCTGTCTGGGGGTGATATGCAGTACTAAACCGCAACCTGGTCCCTAAGGCATGCTGCAATGACCTCCAAAAGTTCGATGTGAACCTGGGGTCTCTATCCGAAACTATGCTATTGGGTACTCCATGAAGTCGCACTATCTCTCTGATATACAACTGGGCCAATCTCTCCAGTGTGTAAGTAGCCTTAATAGCTAAAAAGTATGCAGACTTCGTCAGTCTATCCACAACTACCCAAATAGCATCGTGTCCAGAGGAGGTCCTGGGTAACCCCATCACAAAGTCCATGGCTATACTATCCCACTTCCACTCAGGGATATCTAGAGGTTGTAACAACCCAGCCGGTCTTTGATGTTCTATTTTCACCCTCTGACACACTAGGCATCTAGCCACATAGGTTGTCACCTCACTTTTCATTCCCGGCCACCAGAAAATCTGTTTCAAATCCTGATACATCTTAGTGGCACCTGGGTGGATCGTATACTTACTCTTATGTGCCTCTTCTAAAATGCCTTCTCTCAACTCATTTTGACTAGGCACACAGATTCTATCCCGATATACTATCATACCATCCTCAGACACCTTAAAATCTGAGGTCTTACCTTGGGAGATCTCATTCCTGATCCGTTTCAGGACCTCATCCTCTCTCTGGGCATCTAAGATCTGAGTTCTCAATACATTCTCAATTCGGGTTTCACTCAGATACAATCTACCCGAAACCACCTGGCAAGAGAGGTTCAAGTTTCTGAACTTCTCTAAGAGCTCTTGCTCTCTAATCATCATATGGGCCACATGGATGGATTTCCTACTCAAGGCATCTGCCACCACATTGGCCTTGCCCGGATGATATTTCAACACATAATCATAATCTTTCAGAAACTCCATCCATCTTCTCTGTCTCATATTGAGTTCTTTCTGGTCAAATAGGTATTTCAGACTCTTATGATCACTATAGATCTCTATGGTAGCACCATACAAATAGTGTCTCCAGATTTTAAGAGCAAACACTACGGCGGCTAACTCCAGGTCATGTGTGGGATAATTCTCCTCATGAGGCCTCAACTGCCTCGAGGTATATGCCACTACTCTACCCTGCTGCATCAACACATATCCTAACCCTTTGCCCGAGGCATCACAATAAACCACAAAAGGTTCACTAGGGTCAGGGATAATCAGTACAGGGGCAGTGGTCAAACGAAGTTTCAACTCCTGGAAACTTCTTTCACAACTATCATCCCACACAAACGGTGTCTCTTTCCTAGTTAGCCTCGTTAGTGGTAAGGCCATCTAAGAAAATCCCTGAATAAATCGTCTATAGTACCCCGCCAAACCTAGGAAACTCCTGACCTCGATGATCGTTCTAGGTCTATCCCACTGTAACACAGCCTCCACTTTATGGGGATCAACCGCAATCCCCTCTCGTGAGATCACATGACCTAAGAATCTCACCTCGATCAGCCAAAACTCACATTTACTAAGTTTGGCGTACAACCTTTTCTCTCTCAAGGTTTCTAGGACTAATCTCAAATGCCTCTCGTGCTCCTCAAAAGATCTAGAGTACACTAGGATATCATCAATGAAAACTACCACAAACTGATCTAAATACGGTCTGAATACCCTGTTCATGTAATCCATGAACACAGCCGGCGCATTCATCAATCCGAATGGCATCACAAGGAACTCATAGTGCCCATATCTCATCCTGAAGGCCGTCTTAGAGACGTCTTCAATTCTCACTCTCAACTGGTGGTACCCAGATCTAAGATCTATCTTAGAAAATACAGATGCCCCCGCCAATTGATCTAACAAATCATCAATTCTCGGGAGAGGATATTTATTCTTGATGGTAACTTTATTCAATTCTCTATAATCTATACACAACCGCAAGCTACCATCTTTCTTTCTCACAAATAACACCGGAGCTCCCTAAGGTGATACACTAGGGCGGATAAACCCTTTCTCTAACAATTCTTCTATCTGCCTTTTCAACTCTACAAGCTCAGTGGGAGCCATCCTGTAAGGAGCCTTGGACACCGGTCCAGCCCCAGGCACTATGTCTATAGGGAACTCTAGCTCTCTCTCAGGGGGTAGACCACTAAAGTCAAACTCTTTAGGGAAAACTTCCGGGAATTCCCTAACAATCGGGATCTCCTCTATCCCTTCCTCTACCTCAACCCGAATAGAGAAAAAGACTAGAAACCCTTGACATCCACACTCTAAGTGCCTCTCAGCCTGGGCAGTAGTCATAAAAGATAACTCAGCTCCTACCCTAGGTATGGTCCCACAAGCAGGTAAGGAAATGGTTCGGTGTTCACAGTCAAGTACTGCATTATTTTTGCAGCTAACCAGTTCATACCAACAATCATATCAATATCATGGAAAGGCATACATATCAAATCAATAGTGGTATGACAATGGTTAAACTGAACAGTGACATTCAAGCAAGTATGGGAAGTAATCACGGGACCTCCAGTGGGTATAGTGACAAACAAGTTAAATGGCAAGACACTCACAGTCAGACCCAATCGCCTCACACAATCATAAGATATAAACGAGTGACTAGCACCCGAGTCAAACATAGCAACTACAGGAAAGCCATTTACTATCAGCGTACCTCGGATCATACTGGGGGACGCACTAGCTTCTTGTTGAGTGAGGGCGAACACTCGACCCTGGGTCTGTGGCTTGGGAGGAGGCGCTATGTCCATCTGAGGACAGTGTCTCGCAATGTGTCCCAGCTTCCCACACTTGAAGCAAGTCACCGGAGACTGTTGGAAGGATGACTGGCCCCGAGGAGGCGCCATCGGCTTACCCCGCTGTGGCCTTCGGTTCCATGGCCCCTTGCCTCTCTTCTTGGCACTGGGTGTCACACTAGAACCCTCTTTCGATCTCAGCCTTTTCACTTCTGAAACCTCCTTCTGACTAGCTATGGCCGTCACCGGCATAATAATCCGCAGGTTAGTCTCAATCACCCTGCTGACCTCCACAATGGTATTAAACTTCCTGATCCGTTGTGGGGTCACTCTGTCGCTAATCAGAGGTTTCAATCCGGTCTCGAACTGCTCACATCTCCAGGGTTCATCATCATACCTCTGGAGGTAAGAGGAATACCGAGACAACTCCATGAACTTAGCGACATACTGGTCTACAGTCATCTCATCCGTCTGTCTCAAACTCATAAACTCCATCTCTTTCTTCTTCCTCACCGAACTAGGGAAATATTTCTCATAGAACTCAACCAAGAAACTTTCCCAGTTTATCGGTATATCCTTGGTCTTCATTAAAGGTTGCGTGCTACACCACCATCTATCCGCTTCCTTTTTCAACATAAACGTGGCTAGCTGCGCTTTCTACTCGGTAGTACAACTCATTACCGAGAAGATTTTCTCTAGCTCCCTAACCCAAGCCTCCGCCTTATCCGCATCCAACTCCCCGTCAAACGTGGGTGGATTATTTTGCCTAAACTGCTTCAATAGTGTCTGGATAGACGTCTGGGTATGAGCTACTACATGCTCTTGGAGATGTGCAGGTGGGTTGCCAGATGTGGATGGCTGAGGTACAGGGGCTTCCCTCCTGGCTTCCTCTTGCTTGGTCAGGGTATCTTGCAGGTGTATGATCATATCATGTTGCTGTTGGGCGATATACCTCTGTTGTTCTAACATTTCCTCATGCTGGCCCATCATGGCTTCAAACCGATCTAATCTCTCCATGATGGTTCGCAGAGGATCCTCAGGCCCAACCGGAACCTCTGGCTCAACTCTCTGAGCCCTGGGTGGCCTGCCTCTACCCCTGCCCCGTCTAGTCTCAACCATATCTGAAAAGAAGTAGCAATCCTCAGTTCACAATCATAGCACAAACACATATGCATATAAATGTTCCCACTTCCATGGCAATTCACACCAAACACAAGCAATTCTATCATTCAAGAGCCCAACATCGAGCAAGAGTGCCTGAACCTTTGCTCTGATACCAAAAATGTAACACCTTACTGACTACACTCTAGTTCATCTTCCTCTAGGCTTGACTCCATATGATTTCCCAGAAAACTGACCGAAACTGTGGTATTTTACTACTTAAAATCGGGGTTTAACCGGTCGTATTTTGCCCCGTGGGTCCCGTGAACCCATCATTCACATTCTCTACTCAAACACCATTTATACAACTTGTACATAGTCTCAAACAACTCACAAACCACGGGTAAGAAGCCAAAAACTCAAAAAATACAATTTCTCAATCGGGCCCATAAATCATATTTCTGGCTCCAACTTTGGAAAATCACAACTAATTCTAGAAAAATGAGAATCAAGCAAATCATAGCTCTTTGGAAAGCTTGGGATGTTAACTTTACAGAAAAATAACTCCCAGCCTCACTCTCAACGTTTAGACCCTCATTGACATCGCAATAGGAACAGATGTCCAGCTGTCCCTGATACTGGTGCAGTTTACTGTCATGAACTTCGGAAAGTCGTAATTAAATCCACAAAACTCCTATCAGGGCAAACTATACCAATTTGGAAAGCTACAGATGTGAACTATAGGAGAAAAATAAGTCCAGATCAGTTCAGGAGTTCTAAGACCTCGAAACCCGATAAAACAGTAACGAAGGTCAGAAACTTCCCTGATGCTGATACAGAACTTCAGTAAATCGTTTCTCTCTCTACAGACCTCCAATTAAGGTGCTTCTAGTTGGTATAGGTCACTGTGGATATCTAGTTTATGGTCCTAAAGTTTCATGACATTTGGACATCATTTGGTCTATGGATGACATGGTTTCATTTTCGGACTCAATGAACAATACCATGACTAAAACATTGAAAATTCCAAATTTCAACAATTCATAAAATATTCTCTAGACCTCCAAATATTACCCACTCTAGCTTCCTAAGAAGCTCTCAATAGACTCTAGAGGCATGCCAAATTCCATAACAAGAAGAGCTCATCCGGTCATACTTTGACGGAGCTCACCCACTCGGTGGTTTTAGCACCACATGGGGTTCAAAACGAGTCTAAATGACCTCCCACATGCTCTAACTTCTATTGGGCAAATTTAAAAGTACAACCATAACATATGTGAATTATCTAAATAACTCAAATCATCATACATTCCAATTTCACTATGCTATGGAAGAAAATACACTATTTCATATGAGCCTCAAAAGGCCAACTTTATGCATTCTCATTACTTTAACCCTTTATATCATCCATACATCATTTGTACATACATTTACATATGCTCATATAGTTACAACTCAAAAATGAGAGGTGCATCTTCATTTTAGCACCTTATACATCAAAATAACCAAAAGAAACTACACATTTCTAAAGAGCTCCACTAGGCTCCGTAAGGTGTGCTCGCCTCTCCTTGAACACCACCTGAATAATAGGATGGGAGGAGAAGGGGGTGAGATTCGGGAGAATCTCAATAGCTCATACTCATTCAAGATGCAATCAAGGCATATACTAGTCAAGCATGCAAACAATTCATCATAACACGACATATGTGTTTCATGCCATGAAATCAAACCAATGCCAAAACTAGGCTCTAGGGACTTTCGGTCTAGCCTCACCTGAGCTTTAGGACTTTTGGATCGGCCTCACCCTTGGTTTAGGGACTTTTGGCTCCTCCTCACCTGTCTCAAGGGACTTTCGGCACCACCTCACCCGAGCAATTTCCACACATCATATCATAAACATAGTGGTATCAATGCATCAAGGCAAAATCAATGGCATATCTCATCATACAAGCACATACTCAACATGTAATGACTATTACACAACTAAGAATGCAACAAGAACAGAGTAGAGAGCTACCTTCTCAGATCACACAAGTCTTCCCTTTCAATTTCTCCTCTCCCTCCTTGATTTCACACTCACAACAAGGTGGAGTTTCTTCCTTTGAGCCTAGGCAGAACAAAGAGCACCAATTACTCTCTCATAGCTTAAATAACTCTCACAAAGCTAAAAGAGACTCTTTATCAAGTTAAACCCTCACTACCCTTATAGATCTAGGGATTCTCTCTCTAGAACTCTACTCATTTTCCTTCCTCTCTCAAGCCCTCAAAGAAGAAAGCATGGAAGAAGAAATAAAGATAAATGCATTCTACCCTCCTTCTAGAGTAGTTTTCCCACTTCCCTCTTCTAAACCTAACCCAGAACAACTTCTAAAATCGTAGAAAGAGAAAGCAAGAGGAGGAGACAACAGGCTAAGGAGAAAAGCTAGGGAAATCTAAAGATTACTCACCTCTTTGCTTGATCTCCTTGCTTCTTGGCCTCTCTCTCTCTCTCTTCACCGCTCTCTTCTCTCTCTTTGGTCGAAGCTCAGGTCGGTTCTAAGAGAAAGGAAAAAGTTAGACTCTTTAAGAGTCAAAATCTCTCTTTTTACGCTTTTCTGGACCGCTCTCGCTATAGCGAGTCATCATCCTCGCTACGGCGAGCTCGTGCAAGTTCCAGACTTTGCCTTCGCTATGGCGTCGCTACGGTGAGCTCGGCCTGTTCCAGACCTCTGCCTTCGCTATAGCGCCACTATGGCGAGCAACTCCCTGGTTTTTATATGGAATGTCGCACTCGCTACAGCTAGGAACATCTTGGCTATTACGAGGAGGCATTCTCGCTATGGCGACTCTATTTCTCGTTATGGCGAGAAGACTTAGAAAATTTTTAGCTCTCTGAAAATTTCCCAGCTTCCTCTTTTCTCATTTTTTTCTCTCATTCCTTTTCTGGTTGTTACAAGATTAATGAAATATTTTTAGTAAGCTATTAAACTCCCTATATAAGAGAATTTGAGAGGAATTAGCCTAGAAAGTATGAGGAATACAAAATGATGATTATACCCCCAAATTCTGAGGATGAAATTTTATTTAAAGAAGGGGGAATGTCATACCAAGTCTTCTTGAAACTAAATAGAAACCAATGAGATATAAAAGGAAGATCTTAGAATAAAATGAAATAATACCAAGCAAGTTTAGAATAATAATGTAGACATCTAGAAATAAGGATACAAGGCTAAAGACGGCCTGAAACTGAAGCAAAAATAGTTAAAGAAATTTAGTCGTATATGCAATGACAATTTTGTAATTTTGAGTAGCTTTTTAGAAACTTAAAGGGGGAAGCTTTACATGGCAAAATTAAGTTTCCCAATGTTCTCAAAAGCTTCTAAAAATCATAAAAACCCTTAGAAGGGATAAAACCCTTTCCGTGTAGGATTTAGGCTATCTGTTGACCCAAATTTTGATTGAATGATTCAGGATAGCTCTAAATCCCATAAAATTGAAAGTAAATATTTTTAATAAATTAGAAGACATAAATTTTCATATGAAAAATATGGTTTTAGAAAAGGAGATAAAATGAGCAAAAACAGGAAAATTGAAGTTAAAAGGCAAAATGAGAATTATGAAAATTATTATAACTCACTCCCTTCTTAAATTAGGCTAGCCACGTCTCAAACTCTCCAAAATAGAACTTAAAGCTTCCACACCATCACAAGAAGGTGAACCAAAGAGAGTAAGAAGAAAAGGGAACGAAGGCCAAAGAAAGGTAAGAAAATGGCCATTTTTCATGTACTTGCCTTCACCAACTTAATTCTCCTCCTTAAGCCCTTTCTTTTAATGGCTTTAGTTTTTAGAAAGAATCATTTTTATGGCTAATTTGATGGAGGAAGGAGAGAGTTTGAAGAAACCATGCCAAGCATAAAATTCCTTTCTTGAAAAGCTTTTAAATAAGGTATATTTCATAATAGGAATTTTGCTCCCTCTTGCCTTCTCTTTCCCTATAGCTTTGACCAAACCTAGAACCATATTGGGGAGGAAAATTTCAGCCATAGCAAGTCTGACCCAAAGGTTTGGAGGCATGGAGAATTACAATATGCAATTAGAATGAAGAAAGGAGTATTAGAAACTAAGATATAGAAATTAGGGTTTTAATTGCACATTGAGAGTTTTAGAAACCTAAGAGGATAATTCAAGCTATGTTAGATCATATCTAGGTTAAAGAGAAGCTAAGGAATATCCATAATCATCAAACTCCTAAGGAAAACAAACAAAACTCCATATAGCCTTCATTGAAGTCATAGTTCAGCCAAGCTATGGATGAGCAACCTAAGGAATGTTTCTTTGAGTTCTAATGAATTAAGAGATTTAAATATGATGAATAAATAATTATGGAAGCATCAGATTAAATTTAAGAGCCTTATAATGAAAGTTGATTCTAAGGCTTAAATGGGTTTAATAAAACAAGTTGATTCCAAACCTTTCTAACCAAACATGTAGTGATCTATATGAGTTTCTTGAGAGTTATAAGACTTGTAGCAATCAAGAGTTTGGGGTTTAGAAAGCAAAAACTAAAGATAGCTTCATTATGGACCTAAAACTAGCTTATGTATTACATTGAGCTCTAATGAGATAAAGTAAGGATCATGAAACCTAGGATGAGTTCTATGGGATTAATTTGTCTTGAAATTGTTATATGTAGGTTCATCTATCCCAAACACTCTTAAGTGCGAGTGCCAAGTAAAGGAAAGCCAAGAGAAAGACCAAAACTAAGTGAGCTAGGGGTGTTTGGATTTCTACAAGTCCAAAGGTAGCTTTATCTCCCTTTCTTACATACTTTTGAGTGGTTGAATAATTTTGAATACTTGTGTGTATTGTTGCTTGATACTTTCATGAGTTTTGTTTCATTATGTTTTCTAAATGAGCTATATATATATATATATATATATATATATATATATGGAAAGGCAATAAGACAACTCATAACTCCCCTAAAGCATAGAATTGAACTCAGTAACTCTTTTGTGACCCTAGGTTGAGAAAAGTTGAGCCTAACAATTTTATAATGAAGCCATGGTTAAAGAATGAATGAGTTTTTGTGATACATGATGCATTTGATTTATATGAGGCATATGCATAGCATCTTTGTACTACCCTTCTAGTATTCTTATATGTATTGAATTGATTGAGATTATCTACTGAAATTCTCCTAAATCTCACCCCCATGCTCTCCCTAACCATTTCAGGTTCACCAAGCCAAAGTCGAGACTATGAGAAGGCATAAAAATTAGGGAAATGATGTAGTAACAATCTTGTTGTAGTAGATTTTGTTATATGGATCTATATGACACTTTACATGTATTATTATGGACTTATGATGTATTTGATAATGATATTTCATGTTTAATGATGACACCATGTGTTAAAGCATGAAAATATCAATGTATGACCATTTGTGACAATGCATGTGCATTATGGTAGAAAATGGCATATGAGATGGTATGATGCAAGTGTATACTTAGGTGTCAAGGGGTCAAATTTTGATCCTACCCCTTTGGCATGTTATGGAATAGCTAGAAATGTCATTTATGATGAAAGAAATGTGCTTAAAGTGAAAGAAAATCACCAAATAGCCTAAATTGGAACCACGATCGGTTTTAAAATTGCCATAAATAACTCCTATATCAAAAGTGGCCTTGATGACCTAGTTGGAATCTAAGATTTGGTATACATTTAGATTCCTATTAAAGCTTTCTAACAAGTTAAGAAATAAAATTTTTAAACTTGTACAAAATATTTCATGAATTTCTGAAATTCTATAAAATTTTCAAAATAGTCATGATACTATTTATCCAGTGCAGATTTAATATTTTGTGTCTTTGAAGAGCCAAATAAAATCCAATGCCTATTAAATTTATAGTCATATAGTTGACATTATAAGCTTTTTAGCTAATAAGATCACCCAAATTGGAGTTGTGTAACTCTATATATACATTTCCAAATTTTGGGGCTAATATATATCTTCCATTCTGAACCAGGTTACTGTTTCATTGCATTTCGTCAAGCAGATGAACTCAATTTTGCCTAAAATTTTTACAACATGTATTTCACACCCTAAGCTCTCTATAGACACCTTGTTTGCATGATTTGGAATTATATAGCCGAGTTATGAATTTTCAAAGTTAGTGCAGAATTTTGGCCACTATGTCATTTTGAGTTGTAGACCTTTATAGGGTGTCTCACGACTTGAACATGATAAAATGGGTATGAAAAAAGTTTCTTATGATGAAAATGAATAAAGAAAAAGAAAGAAAGAAATTTGAACCCCTATAGCTACATATAACCCATAAATGAACCAAATTCAGGGTTGAAATACCTATAAATTGATGTGAACCTTATCTTATACTTTATGCTTTGTATGAATGAATTGGATAAAGTTAGGTATGACAAAGACCTTTATTGTTATTCATAGTTAAAAATACTGATTTATAAAATTATAACATGATTAGTAAAATGGACAATTACAAAATAGCTTGAAAGCTAAATAAACTATCTTAAAGAGCACTAAGTGCCTCATCATAAACTCCATTTTAGGTAGAAATTATAACATGTTATTAGTCTTTTTTTACATAAAGATAACCAAAAATAGAAAAGGAAGTACAATATTAAAAGAATTTATCCTCCTTGGATAGATAAACACTTTAAACCATTTACCTTAATTAACAAAAGAGTACGTATAATTTTGAAAAATCCATCCTCTTTTGGTTGATAAATCATTCAAATTACATACCTTAATCTAACTAAAAAATATATGATCTTAAGGAATCTAGCCCTTTTGGACTGATGGACCCTCTTAACTATGTACTTTCACCTTAAGCTTCATGCAAAATTGGAATCAATACACATAATGATCCCCTCTGGATAGGTGACTATGTATAATAATTCAAATAATTCTATCAACCAAAAAAGTAAATGATTTTGTAAATTTTGATGGACAAATCACTTTAATGATAAATACCCATGACAATTCACAAATCAATATTCCTATACTGAAATAAAGTAATTATCTTACCTTTCATCAATAAAAGAACTAAATGATTTTGTTAAATTTTGATGAATAAATTACTTTGATGATATATATTCATAACAATTTACAAATAAAATTTATATACTAAGAGAAAATGGGATCATAATTTATTTCTTATCAATAAGGGAATTAATAATATTTGTAAAATTTTGATGGGTAAATCACTTTGGTGATAAACATCTATGACAATTTTACAAAATAAAATTCTTAGATTAGGAAATTTTATATATGATTAAGCAAGCAAGATACTTCACTAAATGTATCTTTAAAGATCATTTATGAATCATTGTTGCAATTAAAATATGAACAATTTATTACTATAAATTAAATTTTAAATATTATAAACATAAAATCTATTAAAATTATAGTGTTAAAAGCACATAAACTATATGCCTAAGGCTATGATACTAGACTTAATGGCAAATTTAACCAAAGCCTATAAATCTTGTGTATAGAAATTAATAATTCCCAAAAGCCTTACCAAATTTGAAATGAGGAAAGCATTGAATTAGACATAGTTAGATATAGTGTGTAAGGCACGTCAATCTAAAGCACTAGACAAATAACAACTTAATTATTGAAAATCACATAATTTCCAACCAAATTTAAAAAGTGTACCAAATTGCCTCAATGTATGTTAAATACTCCTAAAATATACTGAATTGCCCAAAATAATTTTTAAAATAGGACATGATTTATATGTCACTGGAATTAATTTTTACTCCTAAATGTGCTAATGATAGAAGTCATGTTCAACCTATGTGTGGGCACAAAAAATGTGCCAATCAAGGATAGAGGTAGCACGTATGTGTGGGCTTGGGCCAATGCTTGTTGGAGGTTGTCTTCAACCTTTAGCTGGGTTGTCCCATAGATTTAAAACCCATTTTTGGACTCATGGCAAGATGAAAGCATTTTTAGCATTATTTTAAACTGCTATTTCAGGCCATATATACTAGATCTCAAAGGATTTAAAGGTTTTTAATAGATCCATAGCATTAATTGAACAATAAAAGCATGACAAGGAGAGAAAAATCAAATCTAAAAATTGGGTGTTTTTTTATTTTGAACCATACATAGTTCTTCAATTTGCTAACTTTTCCAAGCCATTTTAATACAATCAAATACTTCAAATAGGATTATAAAAGAGCAATGAAGCTTTTGCATACAAAAAATTGAATTAAAAACTTCATATAATTCAAGACCAAAACTTTTGAATATATGGAAGGCCAAAAATTAATGGTTTAAACTCTTTCTCCTTAGATTAATGTAAGGGGCAAGTCATATATAGAATTGAAGCTTGTTATTAGAGGATTAAAACCCTTAAACCATTTTGCACCTTCAGATACTTGCAGGGAAAAAACAAATATGTGAAAATAGATAACAAAAATAGGTTCTAAAATCATGCACATTCTACTTATGATACCACATATTATACTCTACTAAAAACTAAAGATAAACAATATAATAATATTGCATGATCTAGTGCATAATATTTAGAATACCAAATAATATCTTTTGAAGAATGCACTTGACTTCTCCATATCTCCAAGGTCAGATCTAGTATGATTAGATCTTTCTCTCCATGACTCTACTGGATGATGACTTTTAATGATTATATAGTTAATGGCCCTCACTTAAATTGGATTTCATTGGGCCCTTGCATCATGAGCTTCAATAGAACTTTATATCTCACACTTTTAATCACTAGTCAGACTTAATTAAAATGTATGTTGAGCCTAATAATCATATAATCACTTAAACAATTTAGGCCAATAATATCTCAATAAATTATAGGTCAACCTATATTTCAAAAAACAAAATTAATACAATTAATGTGAACCCATAAAATAAAATTTTCTAACACTTGGACCTTGTCCCTAAGTATAAAATAAGGGCTTTTTATAATCTCTTGAGAAATTACCAAATTACAATCATACAAACCATTTCCAAATGATCCACCACTTGGATTTTGCCTCTTAATCAACAAGCAAACCTCCAGGGATCACACTCTTGTGTTTTACATCATCAAACTAAGATAACCTCACTCTTTAGGCTCACTCACTTAAATTTTACTCCTTAATCACAAGGTAACCTAAGAATGGGATTAGTCTTTAGGACTTTTACTATCTTATATAGCCTACTTGGATTTGCATAGGTTTCTATCTACCTAGATAAAGTATCAAAGACAAATAGGTATAAAGGACAAGCTCACATAGAGCTAGACACTTGCTAAAATCTTAATTTGAATATTAATACATAATAAAACCTCAACAAGTAAGCAAGTGAAGATATTATGACTTTCTTAAATGTCGTGTGTGTTGTCTTTGCCTCCAACCTCTATCAATGAAATTCTTAAGTACTTAATCATTTGATAGAGCCATTACTTAGAGAGATATACATTCTTTCTTGTGCATCTTTTTTCTAATGGCTAGGAGCATCTTCATTAAATGTTGAAAACATTGCATAGCTCTTAACATTCGAGTGGAGGAACTATCTTCATAAATGCTAGAGCTTCTCTCCTTTTGCTTCAGTTCCTTCTCTCACATCGAGTTCCTTCTTTAAAGCATAATGGAAGGGAGAAGGAGTGATTTTGAATATGCATTTGTTATTTCTATCTCTTTTGAAGTAGTAAATATCAATGTTTTTAAAATTAAATCGGTTATTAAACCGATGAAATCATTGGTTTATGATTTATTAATTTAATCGTAATTGAACTGTAGTTAAACTAATAATAATTAAATATATATAATTTATATATTAAAATTTTAAGATAATAAATAATAACAAATAAATATTAATAAATTTTAAAATATGTTATGACTAATTGTACATAAAAATAAATCATACATAACATAATATTTAATTTTTAATTTGTTTAAATATATTTGGATAGTTTTAATAAAAATCATATGAATTTTATTTTTATTACTCATCTATTATATTAAAATTGAGTTATAAGCAAGACAATAATGACTATTCAATGGAAAATATATTATTCTTCATGCTAATGGTCAAGGTCCGAATCAATTATTGGTCATTTTACTATTGTAAAATAAAATTATAATAAAGTATTTTAAAATAGAACTATAATAAAAGTTTTTTATTAAATATTGCATATTATAATTGAAGATATATTCTGATTTAATGACAGTGGTGTACTTACATTTTAAGAAGACCAAGGTTTGAGCTATAGCATTGCAAATTTTGCTAAATAACACACCACCATTTCAACTAATGACCTGATCAATTTTTTTTTGTTCTCACCGATTCTTGATCGATTCTTAAGCCATTCAATTTTGAAAGCCAATTGAATTGGTTCTCGATTTAATCGGTCAAACTAGTCAGTTTGGCCTAATTTTCATAACAATGGTAAATATTGTTAGGTGAGATGGGACATTTTGTATAGCTTCACTTTAAATTTTCCTCCTTTTGTGCTGAGTGATACACTCTCTTTACATTTTTAAGAAATATATCATTTGACATTCTTTTGTTCTTTGTGTTTCACTTCTTTTATTTGCATTTGCACATTAGTCCTTATCTATTTCATATTTGAGTAAATTATATAAATTTTCCTTAAATTTTATTAGAATTACATAGACCTCCTCTTATTTTCAAAATATATACAAATCTCTTCTAAATTTTGCTAAAATTATAAAGACATCCCCTCTCTTTTTAAAACATACATAAATCTTCCTTGAAATAAAGAGTAAATTACACTTACCTCCTCTAAGTTTGTCTAAACTTGCACTAACTTTTTATTTATTTTCAAAATATACATAAAATTCCTTTGAAAATAAAAGGGATACTTGTGTAATTCACTCTTTATTTTAGAAGAAGTTTATGTATATTTTGAAAATAAAAAAAATGGTTGTATAATTTTAGACAAACATAGGGGAGATCTACTTAATTTACTTTTCTTAGGAGAGATTTATATATATTTTAAAAATAAAAAAAAATATTTATGTAATTTTAACAAAATTTAAGAAAAATATATATAATCTATGCTAAATATTTTACATAGAAGATAAGAGTTCTAAATTAGCCCTTTTTGCATTTGTGTGCGATATGGGCCCAAGATGCTTAATTTCTATTTGTGCCGAGTTTATTAAAACTCTTTCTTTGTATTTCATTTGTTCAACTCAATCACACTTTCATCAAGGAAGCACAAGAACCATTTAGCCCATTTAATCACTATTTTGTTTTGGCCCAAAGCATATTATGATTTTCCATATTCATTTCACATAATTAGCACCATTGAAATATATTTGGAGATTTCATCATTAACAACCAGCATTTGGCTTAGGTTAATACTAGATTGAGTTTACTTCAAATGTTTTAATTGGTGTTCAATCAAAGGACTCTTAAAAGCTTTTAGCTAGTCAAAAGGGCTTTAGAAGAGAAGAGTGTGATTTTCTAACGAATATAGATGATGTCATTTTTAATAAGCTTGGGGTGATGTAATTTATCAAAGATAAAATATTATCTTTCTCATTCAAAAATGAAGGAGATGGAAAATATTTTGTGGGACAATAAATGACCTGATGGGTTAATTTGATTATTGTCACTTTAGTTTAAGAGTAAATTTTGTTTGGGGATTAATCTTGAGTTAAACTAGGACTTCACTAGCTATTTATAAAATTTTAAAATTAGAATAATATTTCTTTAATAAAATTATTAGACTCAAAATTTTCTCTCCAATATAGTTTTGTTTTAAATAAAGATTTATTGGTATTTTAAAATTTTCAATACTCTTATCCATATGTTTAAAAGATCATAGTTACTAAAAATAATAATATTAAATAATAGCAATTAAAAGTAATAATACCACAAACTATTAAAAGTTTAACCAGCAATAACATATAAAATGATAATATTAATTATTTATTTATATGAATAGATATAATTTTTTCATATTTTAATTTTTAAATATTTTAAAAATTAAACTTTAATATAAAATTAAAATACAAATTGAAAAACTAAGTATGTACCTAAGACCCATTTTATTCTTATTTTTTATAGTCATAACTATTCTTAAATTTTCTCGTGCTTTTGAAATTTTATTTTTCTGAATCATTCTTGAAAATATTAGTTTAAAATATAAATAGAAATTTTAATTCTTTTTATCAAATATTTAATTATCCTTTTTTATATGTACAAAGTGTGTTTAAAAAACACATAAAAATTAAGAATTTAATGGTTGAGTTTCTATTTTAGCTAAGACAGGTTATAAAGAAAAGAGGTCACAACTTAATAGCTGATTTATATCTAATATATTTATTCATTTTTATATCATATATATTAAAAGTTAAGGTGCACACATAAGTACGAGAAGGAGCTTGTCGAAATTGCCAGTAACTTGTCAAATTCGCAACATCTGCATTTTAATTAAATTATCTCATGATTTTAATTATATAATATTAATTATCTAATTATTAACAAGAAAATAATACAAAGAAATAAAACAAATTATTACTGACAAATGTTTATGAGAAGATAAATGCTAGTTGTTTTAATTATATGGTATAGATTACCTTAAAAGTATATAGGATTATATTTAGATGTAATTTTTTATGTTTTTATTATGAAATTTATTAATTAAAATATAATAAATATATGATTATTTAATAATAATATAATTTAATTAAAATATTATTTATATAAAATTATATATTTATCATATTATTATTAATGAATAAAAAATGTTATGTCTTAATTTAAGAATTTGATAATAAAGATATAAATAATTATATATAATTTTTTTGAAATAGAAAAATTGATAAAAAATAAACAAATAATTGATAATAATTATTGATAAAAAGATAAATGTTTGAATTTAAACCTCAAACTAAATATTTGTTCCATAAACTCTTTTATAAAGCTTAGCTTACGAAGGAAACTGGTAAAAGCAGGCTTGCATTTCCGGTTCAAGTCACAGAATTCCATTGTCCCTGCACTGAGAAAACGTTCTCCGAATTCTCCCAAAAGGGGAAAGGTAAGAATCATCCCATGATTTGATGCGCGAAACCAGAAATCACACCAACAATACCCATTAACCATGAGAGTACTCGCGCCTGCGGCGGCGGCGACGACTCACTCCGACGACCACCGCTTTGCCACCGTCGGTCACCGTGATGCCGAATCGCTCTTCCGGACGAAGCCCATTTCCGAGATCCGAAATGTGGAGGCGAGTACAAGGAAGCAGATCGAAGACAAGAAGGAGGAGCTCCGGCAGCTTGTTGGCAACCGATACCGTGACCTCATCGACTCTGCGGACTCCATCGTTTTGATGAAGAACTCCTGCCACTCTATCTCCGGCAACATCTCTTCGATTCATGGGTCGATTCGCTCACTCTCCCTCTCTCAATTGCAGTCTCAATCTCCATCCCAATCCTCCGCCACGCGCACCTGGACTTACGGCATCGCTTGCCGTGTCAAGTACTTGATTGATACTCCAGAGAATATATGGGGTTGTCTGGATGAGGGGATGTTCTTAGAGGCTGCATCACGCTACGTGCGAGCCAAGCACGCACATCATCGATTGTTCTTAGACAATGGGAACGCTGCCGATGGAGATCAGAAAAAGATTTTGTCAAATTTCCCTATCCTTCAGCATCAATGGCAGATTGTTGAGAGTTTCAGGACCCAGATCTCTCAGAGGAGTCGGGATAGGCTGTTGGATCGGGGCCTTACCCTTGGAGCTTACGCGGACGCTTTGGCTGCTGTGGCCGTTATAGATGAACTCGAGCCAAAACAGGTATTGGATTTGTTTCTGGAATCGAGGAAGTCGTGGGTTTCTCATATATTGGCTGATTGTGATGCTGCTGCTGCCGCTTCCTCTGTCGTAGTTTCAGTCTTCTGTGATGTGTTGGGCATAATTCAGGTCAGTGTGGGCCAGGTGGGTGAGTTGTTTTTGCAAGTGTTGAATGATATGCCTCTTTTCTACAAAGTCATTCTGGGTTCCCCTCCTGCATCTCATTTGTTTGGTGGGATTCCCAATCCTGATGAGGAGGTGAAGCTCTGGAAATTGTTTCGAGATAAACTGGAGTCAATCATGCTAATGCTTGATAAAGACTACATTGCTAGTACTTGTAAATCTTGGTTAAGGGAATGCGCTAAAGAGATGGTAAACAAGATAAATGGAAGATATTTTATTGATGCCATTGGGAGTGGCCAGGAACTAGCTTTGGCTGAGAAATCAATAAGGGAGACGATGGAAAGTAAACAAGTGCTGGAAGGTAGTCTAGAGTGGCTTAAGAGCGTTTTTGGGTCTGAGATTGAGTTGCCTTGGAGTAGGATTCGGGAACTCGTTTTGGAAGATGATTCGGATCTATGGGATGAGATTTTTGAGGATGCTTTTCTTGGCAGGATGAAGGTGATCATTGACATGGGATTTAGGGAGCTTACCGGCACTGTTGACTTGGTGAACTTGATAAATGCAGTTGGCCACACTTCTGCCAAGCAGAATGATGTTCAGGGGCACTTGAACAGACCGTCTACAATTGGTGGAGTTTGGTTTTTAGAATCCAATGCCAGAAAGACGGGATTTAAAGTCCAACCTGAAGAGAATGAATTTCAAACTTGTTTAAATGCCTATTTTGGTCCTGAAGCTAGTCGAATCAGAGATTTAGTTGATATATCTTGTCAGAGCATTCTTGAGGATATGTTGAGTTTCTTAGAATCTCCCAAGGCATCTCAAAGATTGAAGGATCTGGCACCCTATCTGCAAAGTAAGTGTTATGAAAGCATGTCTGCTATATTGATGGCGCTGAAAAGTGAGCTAGATAAACTATATGCCACAATGGAGAATGGTGACAAAGAGGTTCCTGCAACTGTTACCGTTGAAAGATCTCTATTCATTGGTCGGGTATTGTTTGCCCTCCAAAACCACTCTAAACATGTGCCCTTGATACTTGGATCTCCTAGATTATGGGCAAATGAGACTACATTGGCTCTTGGAAAAATGCCATCTGTGGTGAAGCAATTTAGGTTTGGAACTGATTCTCCTGCCTGTGATACACCAGGAAGACATACGCCCTTTGGCACTAAAAGACAAAATTCTCTTGCTGCAGCTGCTTTGTTTGGGGCAAGAGAAAGTGCAAGCCTACAACTGGAAGAACTGAGCAGGGTTATGGGAGATCTTTGCATTAGAGCTTACAACTTGTGGATTTTATGGCTATGTGATGAACTTTCTGTTATTGTCTCTCAGGGTCTTAAACAAGATGATGCCTTATCTTTGAGTACTCCCTGGAGAGTAAGTACCATTTTCTGGTTTTTTTCTGATCATTTTCTTGGTTTCTGGTGATTTTTATGATGTTGTAAACTTAAGCATGTTTTACCTTATGGTTATTCTTATTAGTAATACTCTGATGCCTGTAAATTTTATAGAACCTGTCTGTCTTACAAGACTGCTTACTCCTTCCATTAGAAGATTTTTTTAATAAAAAAATTGTTCTAAGGTAGGAAGAAAGAGGAAAGCTGGTGAGATATCCTTCACAATAGAATAGATTAAGAGTAAAGTAAAAACTGAAAAGCTCTTCAATCTATTTGTATATAAGTAGAAGAGAAAGGCCCTTAATAGAACCTGAGTCAAAACTTGAGTAGTTGACTCCCTTTTTGTTCAGCCTCTTTCAAATGAGTAGCTGCTATACTGAAATAGAAATGTGAACCATAAATCAAATAAAATCTATACTAAGGATTTTAAGAAGATATGAAAAATTAGGAGAATCTTAAAATCCTAAAGGTATATGACAAGAAAAAACTGCCTAAAATAGCCTTACCGGGGATATAGAGGTATTGGACCTTACATCCTGGAAAAAGCACTGCACTATGAGTATGTTATTGTTGTCAATCAAATTATTTACAAATCTTGCCAAAATGACTGCTATTGTTAGCAGATATGAGAATTGCTCCATTTTAATGTTGCTTTAAGGAAGAGCCTGCCTTTGGGGCCTTGCACTATACCACAATCTTTGAGGTTGACAACAAGGACTTTAGCAAAATTTATATGGTTATATCCAAATATTTTAGACCAGTCTTTGTGAATATATATTTTGAACTGATTAAAATGTGTGGCGTGGCATCATTTTTGTGACATTTTCTTGAATTAAGTAGCTTCAAGATTTATATTCTTGAGAGTTACTGGTTTTGTGTTACCCCCAGCTAATAGCTCAAGTTACTCTGCTAAATGGTTTTAAGCCTGCTAGAAATGGCTTGACAAGTTTGTGATCAGTTGATCATCAATTAATCATGGTTGTTCACCTTATTTGGATAAGCTGCTTTGGTCTGCCAACTCTTCTGGGCTTTCAAACTTTTGGTACTTGCAATTTATGCAGTGCCTGCACATAGGTGGAGAGACTTTTTTAAGTGTTGTTGTTAGTTAAAGGAAGGGGTTAGTAGCCATGCTGGTGCTGGTGGAATTCCAAGTGGAAGATAGTGCTATATTTGCTTATATTTAATGTATCCTAATTTGTATGCAATATATTGAAGCTGGTCTAGTTGAGTGGGAATTGAAATAAATTGAAAACTTGTCAAAGGAGTAATCGCTATGCTTACTCTGATATTTTTCTTTTGCAATCTATATATGCAGATATTGTGGATTTTGGATATTTAATCTCTAACTGAAATGCATTGAAATTGTGTTTTAGGAGTAATTGCTTAGTATGATCTTTTGCTTTGCAACTTATATACGTAGATGTTGTGGGTTTTGAAAATTTAATCTCACATTCTACCCTTATTCTTGATGGTCTTGGAGGTTACACCAAGCTTAAGTGACGTTGACTTAGTTAACATATATATATATATATATTTAATAATGCATAATTATTTCTCTAAGTGGTACCTTCTACCAGTGATATGCCAAACCTCACCTTATGCATTCAGAATTTAGCCTAGGCTGCCTAGCTCATCTCTTGCTTCCCTGCTTGAGGGGTCAGAGGTGTCATCAGCCTTAAATTAGCATGATATTCTTACTGTATTTTTATATTATTATCATGAATGATTTTCTTTGTGGTACCTACTGTTGGTGAGGTGCCAATCAAAATCTTGTGGTCCTCAATCTGGAAGCTGGCTCATCTCTTGTTTGCCTGTACAGGGATGGGAGGATATCATAGTCAAGCAAGAGCAGTCTGATGAGAATGAATCAGAGATGAAAATATCTCTTCCATCTATGCCTTCTCTGTATATAATCTCATTTCTATTTCGAGCTTGTGAAGAAGTTCATCGAGTTGGGGGTCATGTACTTGACAAGAAGATTTTGCAAAAACTTGCATCTAGACTATTGGAAAAGGTATGGTTTTCTGTGCATATGTTGGTCCACTTCATCTCAAGCTGCTGAAGTGTCTTTCTTTCTTTTATTTTCCCCCGTTGTTCCTTTTGCTTACATGATTGTTGTGTTCCTTCCCTTTATAGTAATTTCTGAATTATTGACACTGTTTATCACAGTCTCTCTTTTTTTTTTGGGGGGGGGGGGTGGGGAAGAGAAGAAAAAGAAGCTTTATTAGAAAGAAACAGAATTACAAGAGAGGAGGATAAGACAGCCTCCTAAAAGAGAAAGAAGCAGAAAAAGGGAAAGAAATAACATGAACTAAGAAAATGACAATGCTGCACAACCCCTATTAATATCAGTCAAACTGTCAAAGAGACTCCCTTGAAAAACTATGAACAGAACACCCAAGGGAAGCAAGAGAGATAAGGCCCTTTTCCATAAGTCATTTAGAGTTGCCTAACTTTCAACAATTCTAGTAGTACATTCCAACCAAATACCCCATATAATAGCAACAACTGCAAATTGCCTTCTTTAAACGTATATACCCATTCAATGAAAGTTGATTCAATTTTTTTTGGGCAAATCCAAAGTCAGAATGGACAAGTATTTTTCTAGTTGTGGATCCCCAAGTTAGGATAGATTATGTTCCTTATTCTTTGATTCTTATTTGTAAAGTCTCAGGTTTGCATTGGTCATTTCATTGCCCTTTATGTATCCCTATTAGAGAGTTCGTAGTTTCCATACTTGGACTCACGTTGAATTAAACCATTATAGTTTGACAGTTGCATCTCAGATTAGTAGAAATTATAATCCTTTCCACTGCATAGCCCCCTTCTCACAAGATAAGGAGAAATTACCAAGGTCTTTTTTTTTTCCTGTGATATAGATGACAATGTTTTTTTGCGGAAAATCAATTGGCTTCTGTGGAATCCCTGATTTTCCTCTGAGGGAATTTTGAAATTCAGATGATTTATTTCCTTTTATTTGTAGATAGTCAACTTTGTGATTATATAGCATTTATGTACAGTTTTTCCCTTTCTGCTGGCTGAACATTAGGAGGATTATTCTCCCATTTGTCTTGGCTCTTCCCTTGTAAATAGATGTACTCATCATATGTAAATTAATTCAGAGCAATATATTGGTCTTTTCCTTCATTTTTCAGCTTGGTATCAGGGCATAAATCTGATCCAAACCCTCTCTTCCTAATTACTTCCATGCGTTGCACTTCCCTTTCTTCTCCCCTCTTTTGCTACACTAAAATGGCCTCAGAAACCAGCCAAATGTCGAGTGCATCTTTTGGTTTAGACTCCACTCCTCCTGTTGCAGCAGAGGGGACTGTCCCACTCATCACTGGGCATAAGTTGAATGGTCCCAATTACTCATAGTGGGCCAAATTAGTGATGTTGTATGTTTGAGGAAACGGGAAAGATGAGTATTTGACTGGAGGTAGACAAAAAGGATCTTAAATTTAAGGCATGGAGGGCAGAAAACAACATGGTGAGTCCTGGTTGATCAACACCATGGAGCTTGAAGTTGGGCAAACATTCCTCTTCTACAACACTGCTCATGGAATCTGGGAAGCAGTGAAGGAGAGCTACTCAGATGGTGACAACATTTCTGAACTCTGAGATCCAGAGTAACCTCTATGATCTCAAACATGGTAGGCTATTAGTTACCCAATATTATAATGCTCTAACTTACCTTTGGCAGCGGTTGGATGTGTATGAAATCCCAAGATGGGAAAGCCTAGAGGATGCAAGGAAGCACAAAGAGATTGTTGAGAAGGAGAGAATTTTTAAATTCCTCCTAGACCTAAATAAGTCCTTGGATGAAGTGAGAGGGAGGATTCATGGAACAAAGCCTTTGCTGTCACTAAAAGAAATCTCCTTAGAACTTCGTAGAGAAGAAAATAGAGGAGAACTTATGTTGGGCACTTCTTCAGTTGTTGCCACTACAAAAGGTTCTGCCCTATGGACCAGAGGTGCAAACTAGAATAATGACACGGAGAAGAAAGGGAGGCCTTGGTGTGATCATTGATGTTGTTCAAGTTACATCTGGGAGAAATGTTGAAGCTGATTGGAAGCTAACAATTGAGATAGAGAGTGACAGTTACATCGCTCCTTCAGAAGGAATGACCAAAGCTACCATTGGACTAGCGTTTTTCACCAAGGAACAAGTTGCATGGCTTCAAAAATTGATTAACCAAGGTTCCTCATCTAATCCTACTACTGCTACAAGAACTACAGCCCAAAAGGTATCTTTTCTAATGCATTTCATAGTAGAGCGGAAGATGAGGTAACTTGGATAATTGATTTGGGTACTTTAAATTATATGATCGGTGATGCATCCTTGTTCTATGAATGCAGCCCTTGTAAGAATGATTATAAAGTGTGAATAGCTGATGGTTCCCTTTTCCTAGTAAATTGAATTGGGAAAGTGATGATTTTTGAAACTTTGACCCTTGACTAAGTTCTTTTAGTGCCAAATTTATCTTGTACTTTGTTGTCAATCAACAAACTTACACAAGATATGAAGTGTATTTCTAAGTTCTCTTCATCTGAATGTTTATTTCAGGATTTGGATTCAGGGAGGACAATTGGCAATACTCAAGTCACTTATCATGTGATCTCAGCTTCTCATAAGTCAGAAGCATCAGAAAAGGATAGGGAGGTTATGTTATGGCATCAACGACTTGGTCATCTCAATTTCATGTACTTGGCAAAAATATTCCCATCCTTATTTATCAATAAAAACTCAAAATTTTTCCAATGTGAGATGTGCCAATTTTCTAAACATTGCCAAAGTTCTTCTCCTTCTCGTAATTACAAACTATCTCACCCTTTTTAGTTATTCATGGTGACATTTGGGATCCAGCTAGAGTTCAAACCATAACTGGTGCTCGTTGGTTTTGTCCCTAATAGATGACCACACCCATGTTACTTGGGTGTTTCTTTTAAAAGATAAGTCTGAAAGAGTGCCCATTTCAAACAATTTTATTCAATGATTTAGAATCAATTTAAGGATCAAATTCAAGTTGTTAGGACTGATAATGCCTATGACTACTTCAACTTTGTCCTTGGCCAATTTTTCCTTGGAAAAAACATCATCCATCAAAGTTTCTGTGCCTATATCCTTGAAAAAAATGAGATTGCGGAAAGAAAAAATAGACACCTTCTTGAAATTGCCTACCCTCTTATGTTTACAACTAATGTGTCTAAACCTTTTTGTGGGGAAGCAGTTTTGACAGCAGCTTATAAACAAAACACCTCCTATGACCCTTAAACTTGATACACCATCTTAGGTTATCTGAAAAACCTTTCCCCAAAATAGACTCATCTCCAATCTTACTATAAAAGTATTTGGGTATTCTGCATATTTTCATAGTCCCTCATCCCAAAGGAGTAAACTTGATTCCAAATCAGTCAAATGCCTTTTCCTTGGGGATTCTCCATATCAGAAGGGATATTGTTATTAATCACTCGCCACTAAAAAATTTTACACCACGTAATCCTGAAACTCATATTCAAGGGGACAAACCAGCAAGGAGTGAGAAGGAATATTAGTTTTGGGCTCCTATTCCTGCTGAAACATAACCTATGTCTCCTAATTTATTTGAGGCCAAGACTGAAGTTCCTAATGAGGGAGTACCCAAGGCTGAAGTGCCTAATTTGGTAGAACCTGAAGCTGTTCCAGAGGTCAAGGTCTACTCCAGACATCCCAAGGTTCTTAAACAACAAGAGCATTGCCAAACTAACCCAAAACCAATTTCTGGTAACAGCATTCAAGGTAATTCTGATTTTGAGTCTTCTACCAATGATTTGAGCTTATCTGTTGATCCTTATCTCCCTATTGCTTGTAGAAAGGGGACTAGATTGTGCACATAACATCCTATATCTAATTTTGTCACCTAGGAGAAGTTATCTCCTAGTTACAAGGCTTTTACCACAAGTTTGGACGGCATTGAAGAAGCCCATAAACATCCTAAGTGGAGAGATGTTGTAAATGAAGAACTAAGAGCCTTACAAAAGAATGGGACATGGGAGATTATTCAAAGGCCTAAGGTTGGTGGCCAAAAGTTTCACATAAACCTATGGGATAGACTATTTGGAAACATTTGCGCTTGTTGCCAAGCTCTATACAATCCGTGTCCTTCTCTCAATGGTTGCAAACCTTGACTGGAAGCTTCATGAATTAGATGTCAAGAATGCCTTTCTTAACATGGACCTTGAAGAAGTAGTTTGCATGGAGATTCTTCTTGGTTTGAGACATCTCAATAGTGACAATCTTGTTTGTAGGCTTCGAAAATCACTTTATGGCCTCAAGCAATCCCTTAGATCATGGTTTGAGGAATTTATCAAGACAATCAAGGACCTTGAATATTGACATGCTCAGACTGATCACACTTTATTTATCAAGAGATTTCATGATGATAAAATTATAGTTCTAATAGTTTATTTGAGTGATATAATTGTTACAGGAAATCATGAAGTGTCATATAGTTTGAGGTTGAAGACCTGGGTGCTTTAAAATACTTTATAGGAATGGAAGGTGCTCAGTCAAGTAGAGGGATCACTATATCCCAAGGGAAATACACCCTTGACTTACTAAAGGAGATTGGTATGTTGAGATGTAAGTTTGTAGACACACCAATGAACCCTAAAAATAAAGTGGGATCAAAAGCAAGCATTGTTCTTGTGTATAAAGGAATGTATTAAAGATTGAGGGGAAAGCTAATATATCTCTCACACACCAGGCCAAATATTAGTTTTGTCGTGAGTGTGACAAGTCAGCTTATGAGCAACCATATTGAGGAACATCTAGAGTTTGTAAATAGGATATTAAGATATTTGAAGATGAGCCCAAGAAGAGGACTATTTTTTAAGAAGGAAACCAATAGAAACATAGAAGTATTTTTTTATGCTGATTGGACTGGATCCTTTACTGATAGAAGGTCAACCTTTGGATACTTTGCCTATGTTTGGGATAATCTGGTCACTTGGAAGAGTAAGAAGCAATCAGTCATAGATTGAGGTAGTGTTGAAGCTGAGGTTCAAGCCATAGCACATGGGATTTATGAAAGAATTTTGACAAGACCTCTTGAGGAACTCCAATTCCCAACTACGACGTCTATGAAGTTATTGTCTGACAATTAGGCTGCAATAATTATATCCAAAAATCTAGTTTATCAGAATAGAACCAAACATGTGGAGATTGATCACCACTTTATCAAAGAAAAAATAGAGCAAGGAATTGTGGAGATGATTTACACTCCCACACACCAACACTGTAGATGTCCTAACCAAAACTTTGCCTAGAACTTAGTTTGATAATTACTTATCCAAGCTGGGTATGATGGATATATACTTCTCAACTTGAGAGGGAGTGTGGAATCCTTGATTTTGCTCCAAGGGAATTTCAAATTTTGGGTTTTTTTCTTTGGGTATATACTCGACTTTGTGATTTTATAGCATTTATGTACAGCTTTTATAGCTTTTATTTTCCCTGATTCTTTTCACTTTCTGCTGGCCGAACATCAGGAGGATTATCTTCCCATTTGTCTCAGCTCTTTCCCTATAAATAGATGTGCCCATCATATGTAAATTAATTCAGAGCAATATATTGATCTTTTCCTTCATTTTTCAGCTCCATTTCTTTTTCCCTTATTACCCTTCATTCTGCTTTAGCAGCATCAAGAGGCCAAAACAAAGTCACTATAAGGGAAGAGCCATAATGGTTCTGTAATTATTTTTCTGAACTGACTGCACAAGTAACCAAATCACATAACACTAGAATCACAAGCAAGAGGGAAATAAGGAGAAGCTGAAAATAAAATTGAGAAGGAAAAGGAGAAAAGGGGACTCAGAAATTACATATAATGTACTAGGGTGAAACACAGAACCGAGGAGGATGCAGGAATGGAGCCTGAAGTAGGAGAAATATTCTAGTTTTGAAAGGGGTTGAGTAAGTTTAAAAGAAGTGCAGAATGTTCTGAAGTTGATCTGCACGAAAATTGATAACAACATAGACAGTTATTCATATCAATGGAGTGTCTAGTGACTAGAGTTGGTAATGTGAGTTCTTAGGTGGCTGTTTTAGGGCCCAAGATAGGCTGACAAATTTAGTAAAGATATTGTTTTCTGTTATGGAGTTGTTGATGGCAATCAAAGCTCTTGAATGACTGAGAGAGTTGTAAGGAGTGGAGATCATGAGAATTGCGCATTAAGGCCTTAGCACTAGAGTTGTGTGTTATTAGGTGCCCTAGTGTGCAATCAAAGTAGTGGAGACTAGTTGGGAGAAGTTTGAGGGGACTACTCAAGAGAAGTTTATCGAAGACTTCTGGGAGGTGGCATTGTGTTAGACATGGTCGAGGAGGCCAATATTGTGAAGTAGGTTATAGAGTTTTGGGAGCCATTTTTCTACCAAGATGAGAACATCGTTAGAAGAAGTGCTAGTTGTGAGATTGTGTGAATTGCAGTGCAATGTCTAGGTATCTGGGTCTTGATTAGGTTTAGATCTGATATTCCTTTTTATTTAAATTGGGTTTTATTTGTAACAAATTGAAGCTTGAATAATCTTCATCTTCAAGGGAAGTGTTGAGAAACCTAACATAAGTCTTATGAAGTATGAGTGTTATAGGATTATTAGTTTTTTACCATTATTGGTGCAAGGCTCTAGACAAGATTCAGATTCTCAATAGAATTTCATAGCACAATTTCTCAACAGGTCCCTCTAACCCTTCTGCCCCTATTGTTATACTAGAAGGATCAAATATGACCTGTGGTTACATTTTGTTATAACTCCCAACTGACTTAACCAATCTCTTATTGCTAACAACCAAGTAACACTCTTATCTCCTAACAACCTATCAGCCATTTGCAGAAATTATCAAGGGTCAAGACAAACAAGACAAAAGAGCATCAAGTATCCATTTACATGTGACAACAATTCCCCCTATCAAATAATCCTTGTCCTCATGGATTTGGAGCAGTGGAGGAAGTGTTAAAGTTTAGAAACTGGCTTTGGATATTGCTCAAATCTTCCCAAGTAGCGTCTTTCACATTAGTGTTCTTCCATTGACCTAAGTTCTGTGTAATTGGTAAATGGCCTCTTTTGACTACCTTTTGGGCCAAAATTTGTTGAGGCTGCACCACAAAGTGCCCCTCATCATCCATTAGGGGAAGCTTTGTACATACACGAGTGTTTGCACTTTTATGCTTCTTCAGAATGGAGACATGAAAAATAGGACGAATTTTGGTGGTTGGGGGCAATTCTAGTTTGTAAGCAACCTGTCCAATCCATTGAACTACTTTATAGGGCCCATAATATCTGGCTGCGAGCTTGTGTAAAGAGTTGTTAAGAACATTCCTTCTAAAAGGTTGGAGCTTCAAATAGACAAAATCTCCTCCCATAAACTCCCTCTCTGTTCTGTGTTTATTTGCAATCTGAACCATCTTGTTCTGTGCCTGCTGTAGATGTTGTTTTAAGAGGGAGATGGTGACTTCTCTCTCATTGGAGTTTCTATCAATCAGCTCATTGTTTGAATCCCCCACAAGATATGGCATATGCACCAGTGGCTTGATTCCATATACAGCTTCGAATGGAGTCATGTCAATGGTTGAATAGTATGAAGTATTGTACCAAAGTTCAGCGAAGGGTAGCCACTTGACCCATTGTTTGGGTTGGTCACTACACATGCAACGTAAGTAGCATTCCAAGCATCTATCTAGTACCTCCATTTGCCCGTCTGTTTGAAGGTGATAAGTAGAAGAATACAACAACTTAACTTTGTATAGCCTGAAAAGTTCTTGCCAAAACTTATCACAAAAGATGGGATCTCTATCCGTAACAATTGTTTTGGGTAGCCCATGTAATTTGACAACATAATCCATGAAAATTTGTGCAACTTTCACAGCTGAAAAGGGGTGTTTTAATGCCAAAAAGTGAGCTGCCTTGCTCAAACGGTCTACTACCACTAAGATCATTGTCTTCCCATATGATTTAGACAATCCCCCCAATGAAATCCATGCTCAAATCTATCCACACATTTTTTGGTATAGGGAGCAGTTGTAACAGGCCTAGAGTAGCCATGTTTTCATGCTTATGATGTTGGCAAATGACACACTCTTACATAGTTTCGTACTTGTTTTTCTATTTCCTTCCAATAGAACACAGCTAATAATCTTCTGTATGTGGCTGTAACACCTAAGTGATTACCTAATGCATCATCATGAAATGTTTGAGTAGCTATAATTTGAGATGAGGGTCATCTCCCACCACCATTCTGCCTTTACTTCTCAAAACCTCATGATGCCAAGTGTACTTTGGATGAGAATCTGGATTCTCTTCCAATTGAGAAATAAGTTTTTTGATGTTGGCATCATGTTCCCATCATTCTTTGACTCGTCTATTAAGGTTGGAGGTGAAAGTAATCATTGCAAAACATGAAGAGGCAAAGCTGTCTTCCTTTGGGTCTGCTTCACACTCTCTTAGATAATGCATCAACCACTAAATTCTCTTTCCCCCTTCGATACTCAATTGTGTATTTCAAACCCCACAACTTATGCAGCCATTTATGTTGATTAGGAGAAATGACCTTTTGTTCCAACAAATATTTAATTGGCAAATGGTCAGTTTTGATCATGAATGGCTGACCGAAAACGTAGTCTCCATTGCTTAACTGCAAACACTGTAGCAGCGAGTATGTTGATAAATGTCAGTTGGTTGGATTAATAGGTGACGGGGTGTCCTTTTTGTGAAAGAACAGCTCTTATACCGAAAGTGGAAGCATCGGTTTCAATGAAGGGAACAGAAAAATCTGGTAAGACTAGAACCGGTGTGGAAGTCATTGCTTGTTTTAATTTGTCAAAAGCAAGTGCAGCTTCTACTCTCCACTCAAACGTCTAATTTTTCTTCAATAAATCTGTAAGAGGTTTACTTGAAGATCTATAGTGTCATACAATATGCCTATAATAGCCTGTTAAACCCAAAAACTCTCGTAATGATTTAATGGATTTAGGTTCAAAAAATTGCCTACAGCTAAAGGCCCATCCTTTGTAATTTGAGCCATCAGATTTGGGGAACTCTATTATGGTATTCTTGGTAGGAAATGAGTAACAAGCTAATTATATCCTTGTGAATGACTCGAATTGAGGATAAATTCCTCTATTTCCATTCATGGTTCCCCCATTGATGTTCATCGTCGTCCTTGACTCCAAGAAAGCTCTGTTCCCATTCATATTTCCGCCGTTCACATTCATTGTAAGTCCTGATTCCAAGGACAATTGACTTCCATTGATGGATGTATCAGTCGTGGTTGCTTGCTCGCTCAACATTTTGGCCCTGTTCATCCCTATCTGAGATGCCTTGACCCACTCCATCACTGGTTGGCTTGTCTGTGCTATCTTTGTCACCAGGTCCGCCATAAGAGATTCCATCCTTGATAGAGGCGTGTGAACATCGACCATCTCTCCTCTCAAGTCACTAATGTCCCTCTGCAACTGATCAAACTTGTCCCATTGATCATGTTCATGATTGTGGCTCCTAGTGCTCTTCACCATCCCCCCGAATCAACCTAGCTCTAATACCAGTTGATACAAGGCTCTAGATAAGATTTAGATTCTCAATAGAATTTCATTGCATGATTTCTCAACAAGTCCCTTCGACCCTTCCCCCTCTATTTTTACACTAGAAGGATCAGATATGGCCTATGGTTACATTCTGTTATAACTCCCAACTGACTCAACCAATTTCTTATTGCTAACAGCCAACTAGCACTCTTATCTCCTAACAATGTATCAGCCATTTACAGCAATTATCAAGACAAACAAGACAAAAGAGCATCAACTATACATTTACATGTAACAATTATCTAGAATTCTTGTAGGTCTCCTGATCTTTATTTCTAGGATTTTATCTTGTAGTTAAACTCTTATTTTTGAAAAAAAAAAAATTTAAATAAAGGAAGATATAGAGGGCTGAGGTGGCAGTATTTATCTTCAGCCCTTTCATTCTGTCATCTATTTTACTTTAACCCTAGATTTCAACATTTTCCAATAAACTTCCTTTAGAAAGCCATGCGCTGAAACCTGTGAGGAAGTAAAAGAGTCAATCATCTCACTAGAGCTTTAAGGTAAAGGTTCTTTGCTAAAATCCCTATACAAACAGAGCACACTTCTGCAATGCTGTGCACTCCTTATTCGGCCCAATACTGTGAACATGTGTGAAAAGAAAGTACTCAACATATTAAGGTAGTTCCCCTGCTGCAGCAAGGAGTGTCATTTGGCCATGCCTCCTTTCAACTTGATTAATGTTCAGTATTTAAGAACAATTTTCTAGGTGGTGGCTCATCATGTAATATGGTCCCAATCATTGTCCATTTCTCTGTGTTCTCATGTGCATGTGTATCCACACTGACTGTATTTGCTTACAGATTATTGGAATCTTTGAGGACTTCCTTTTCACCAAAGTGGCTAGTGGTCTTGAAGTGTCAGAAAAAGGAGTCTTGCAGGTTTTGTTAGATGTCAAATTTGCCACTGATGTTCTCTCTGGGGGTGATTCAAACTTAGTTGGGGAATCATCTGGCTACCAGAAGGCAAAGTTACCTGTCAGAAGGAAGCAGGATCAAAGACTGATAACCTCAGTTATTAGAGAACGTTCTGATCAGTTGTTAAAACATCTTTCTCAGAGACTGGATCCCATAGACTGGCTCACGTAAGTTAATATTCTTCCATTTAAGTCTTTATTTCCTTTTTCTCTAGATAATAACGCCTTGAAATGCAATACGGGAGTGCAGTCTATAAACGCAAGGCTCATGCAACAAGTTACACTTGCAAGCAAGAATAAGGGAAATAATTTAAAATTAAAGGAGAAAAGAAGGAAATTTACCTACAAAATCTCGCAACTCCAGAATCTGATGGTGAAATAGATAAAAAAGGATAAATTTATAGCAATGCTAGGAAACCAGGTAGTATGCCCAATCATATTGAAATGTCTCCAGGTTGGTTGTTGATCCTGGTCCCTGATGTTTTTATCTGGGAGTGGGAGTTCAAAATAATGATTACTTGTGTTTTGCAATTCATGGTCAGAGTGCGCATTCTTTGCACAGGTTAATTTAGTGGAGGGTGCTTGTGCACTATGGGCTGTCAAATTAGATATTTTGACATTCTAGGAATGTCTGTACTGTCATCTCAAGGCTCTTCCCCCCCCCCCCCCCTTTTTTGTTTCTTGGGTGAATATCTCAAGGTGTTTTACATTTCTTAT
The DNA here is from genome assembly GCA_026724425.1 of Erythrophleum ivorense. Taxonomy (NCBI): domain Eukaryota; kingdom Viridiplantae; phylum Streptophyta; class Magnoliopsida; order Fabales; family Fabaceae; genus Erythrophleum; species Erythrophleum ivorense. Next base: position 235,506 of record JAIUCV010000336.1, on the reverse strand, counting down.
ATGAGTTAATATGTGTAAAAGGTATGAGCCATATCTTTGGGAGAATGAGAAGCAGTCATACCTACGTCATGCTGTCCTCTTTGGATTTTTTGTGCAACTCAACCGAATGTACACAGATACTGTTCAGAAACTGCCTACTAATTCAGAGTCTAATATTCTGAGGTGCTCTATAGTTCCTCGATTTAAATACCTCCCCATCAGGTTAGTTTGAACTTGTTACATCCTTTTTATCCTTCATCAGTCATTACTTAATGCACAGCTTTGCGGGTTTCTCTCTTATAATCATTGTATTTAGAATGTACCAAATTTAAATATATCTAATAATTCATTCAGTACCATTTTTTATGCTTTTTTTTTTGGGTGCTGAGAAACCTGTTGTGAAATGCCATTTCCTACTCATAAACTGACTTCTTGATAAATCCAGTGCTCCAGCATTGTCTTCTAGAGGGACGAAGAAGACATTTGCTCCATCTTCAAATGAAATTTCTTCGAGAAGTTCCTGGAATTCTCTTACAAATGGAGAGCTTTCTCAGAAGATGAATTTGGATGACAACCCAAGTTTTGGAGTGGCAGCTCCATTCCTGAAGTCTTTCATGCAAGTATGTCCTTATCCAAATTTTCTGGTGGTGCTACTTGTCTTATTGTGGCCTAATACTAGACTTAATGTAGTCTATGGGTTTTCCAAGAAATATAAACATAGATACTGCATTGCTTTCTAAATGCCTTTGCAATACGCACATTTTTTGGGACCCACTGTTGCTGGTGGATTCAATCCATTTGTGTGGCCTCTCAAATTCGTCTAAATGATGCATAATGTTATAAATAGAAGTATGCTCCCTTCTTTCTTAAGTCAAGTTGTCTTTATTCGCTGTGGAGACAACAATATGCTGTTCTAAGAAATGTCAATCCATAATATGGATATTAGGAGCCGTATACTTTTTGGTCCAAATTTAAAATTTGTTGAACTGTAAAATGTTAATCCAATCCTATGCATAATCTTGTTTTCTCTCTCTTTTTGGAAATTGGGGTTTCAATTTTGTGTAAATTTGTGTAAATGGTGTTTAATATATCATCAAGGTTACCGCCGGTTTTAAGAGCTGAAGATAAGGAATCCTTCTTAAATGAATCTAAGACAATAAAAATAGTAAAAAATGGTTAAAAAAATCATCAGCTAAATGGAGCCTCAACATTAATGGAAATCTCCTTGTTGAGTGAAAGTTTTAGATGTTATAGCAAATTATTGGTCATTATTTCTTCTGTCTCTGATGAGCATATAATACCATCGTCCTTGTGCAATTAAATTTCAATATATCTTGTGCTATAATATGGAATCTTGTAAGTAACGCTACATATTATGAATGGCATATATATTAATGATGACATATAATGTCTTAAAAGTGCATTCATCATCATTCAGATGTTTCACCTGTCCTTGTATCTAAATTTAATTTGGAATATACTGTCTGCCTCGCATAGTTTTTTAGGTAATTGAAGATTATTATTTTTTTGTTTCTTCTAGGTTGGAAGCAGGTTCGGGGAGAGTACTTTGAAATTGGGATCCATGCTGACTGATGGACAAGTTGGCATTTTTAAGGATAGATCAACGAGTGCTATGTCATTTGGTGATATTTTACCTGCCCAGGCTGCTGGTCTTCTTTCATCTTTTACAGCTCCTAGATCAGATTCTTGATGGTCCAGTGAATGGAAGGCACCCTCTGGCTCTTCTGCGAAAGAATATTGTTGGCAGCTCGAGATAGTAAACATCTGAATCAGATGAAGCAATTGGACTGTATGGAGATGAGGTTATTTCATGTTGAATGGGTTAGCATCATTTTGGCCTGGAAATAGTTGTGAACTGTGATACCTGTTGGAACTGTAAACGTGAGGAAGTTTACCAAGCAACAGATTGAAGAGCATTAAGTGATGTTCATGGCAGTGATTTTGTTTGTCATTAGCTTCAAGGCTGCTTAAATGGGTCCACGCAAATGTTGGAAGAGCTATAATTCGTGACTACTGTAAGCCTCTCACTTTCCTAGTTGAAAGGTTATACAAAATTATAATGTAACTATTCTTGTTAAAAGGTTCTAAGAATTCATGTGTAATTCTAATTTTGGGTTTCTACTTCATCTATAGAGGTTTTGTAATTTCAATAAAATTGTCTCCTATTTGTTTTTTCCAATGAAAAAGGGTTCAAATCAAAATGTCTGTATTCAGATATTCGCTAAGCGAACTTTGAGGATACTCATTTAGTGAGCTTGATTGGTTTTCATATGCAGAATGTTTGTTTCTTCGTCCTAACATATTTCTGTGTCACTAAGCCTGACAAACTTGAGATTATTTCCCAAACAGTATCAAATGTAACAAACAGTTAAAAAAATAAACAGTTAAAAAACCGAGTCTGGAGGTAATACGTCTCCCTTTTATCAATAGCGTATGTTGGTGATTTAAGTGCATTTAAATGGATGTTTTCCATTATTTCTTTCTTTGTGAAAGGCGGACATTTTATTTCTTTTTTTTTTTTAATTGAGTTTCGCCTCCTGTGCTTTGCCATCTTAGCATCTATCATGTATTACGCCTTTTATGGGATTATGAGGCTGATTTGGTGCCTCCATCTCCCTATGTATATATGTGTGTGTGTGTGTGTGTGTGTGTGTCTACATTAGAAATAAAACATGAAATTCAGGTGATCTTTTCCCAGTTTTCTACATGGTATCTGAGCCCCATTGACTTGTACCACTTGTATTCCAAAATACAGATTCTAACTCAACAGAAATGGCCTTGTTAATCAGCCATGTCACGGTCAATAATTCCCCTTTACTCATCGCAGCCCATAAACGCCATGGGCACAATGTCCTTTAATGGAATCAATTTATGATGATGTATATTTGTGGGAAAGGGAAGGCTGATAAACCACAACTAGGACCCTCTTTTCAGCAGAGAACAGATGGAATTCCTCCAAAAATTGTTTGGGAATCATAATCAATCATCCATGGATAGTGTTATTGGAACAGGGCAGTAGCTCAGTCAGGTAATTGTCAAATGGCTTTATCCTCCCAAACCTCCAAAAATGACACCTGGATAGTGGGTTTAGAAGCCGTGGATCGTTTGAAGGTAATGCTCTATCACTTGATGAGTATTCACCTTGTACTGAAAGCTTGATTGTGAAAATAGTTGGTGGAACACCCTAAAGCTTCTGGTGTAGGTAAAGTCAGTATTTCTAAAGACTTGATCCTGAAAAAGTCTTGTACCAAATTTCAAGTGTAATTTGTTGTTAATTAGTAAACTTGCTAAAGATAACAATTCTGATTAATATCTCTATTGGTAGTTGTGAATTTTAGGACTTGGCATCAGAGAGGATGAATGGCAATGTTAAAAAATATGCAAGCCTTTATCTCATCAATAATCTATAAAAGAAGAATAAATGTGCTTTTTTTGCTAGTAGTGACTTTGAAATTATGTTATGCCATTTAGATTAGGCCACTTCAATTTCCAATACATAACAATAAGTTTCCAAACTTATTCAATGAAAATTTTAATGTTTTATAACGTGAGGTATTGGAGAATATAGCCGCTAGGCTTGATTCTCATTAAATGTTCGTGAGCCATACTCTACTCAAGAGAGTGTTGTTGAATCCTATGAGATTGATAGCTTGATTCAAGGAGACATGTTGGTAAACTAATACTTTAACATTCTTATTAAATATTGGTAGCAACTGGATGCATTGGAAATCATTACTTAGCAATGCACTTCAATGCAACCAAATGTAAAAACGTTGAAAAGAAACAAATTTACCAATTTTTGATGGGCTTTAATCATAAATTTGATGAGGTTTCCTCTCATAAAGAAGTTTTTTCTAAAGTTAAGTGTGAAGGGCATAGAAAAAAAGGTGGAAAAAACTTTGGGCCAGCACAAAACTTGAGTGAATCTTCAGCTTCAATCTCCAAAGGCAATACTATCTATGAAAGGGACAATAAATAGACCAAATAAGGCAAAAGATGGTGTGACCACTATCACAAAAGTGGTCACACTAAGGACTCTTGCTGGAAACTCTATGGGAAGCTAGCCAATTAGAAGAATAAACCAAAAGGGGACACTAAAGCCTACTCCACAAGTACTAATGTTGCTACAACCCTTGAGTCCTCATTTCTTAGTCATGAGCAACTTGAATTACTTAGAAAATATTTGCATCACACAACACTACCACTAGAAAGCATCATTTTATGATGTTGATTATCATATAGAACTAAGGGATGAGCACTTAAAAGTTACTAGATCCCTAGAAATGCTTATATGATTGGGATTGTTGTGACTTTAAAGTCTAAGAACAAGAAGGATTACACTTTCATATTAAGAATAGATCTGGCCATCATTTCAATAAAGGCCGAGAAATAAATTAAAAAGAGAGGCAAACATGGCGAAAAAAAGTTTGACATAGTGAAGGCTAAGTATCATACTTGTTAGTGAGCAGATAGCTTTGCTCATGATTATATTGAGCAAAATAAGTTAAAGGTTACAAATCATGTAGCTAAGGATCAAGAATCCTTTGCAAAATATCATTAGGTGCTTTCAAGAGCAAATAAATTTATGTAGGAAAAAATGCAACTATTGAAGTAAAAAGGATCAAAACATGCAAAATTGATTTTATGTATAGAACAAACCCTTATCCTACATAATGTTTTATTCTCTTTAAAGATCTAACACAATTAAAACATTTATAATTTCTCTTCTCAATAGGAGATTTTAGGGTTGATTTTCCATGACAACTCTATTGACATTAGAAAAGGGGTCAAGAATACTATTCTAGTTTCTTTTAAGATGTGTTATTGTGTTATGCACAATTATAAACATGAATGCTTTACCCTATACTTTGGTTTCAACATAGTTTTGGAAATGGATGATTGATACATTAGGTTAGGTCTTATAAGCAAATAAAAGATGAGTAGACTAGCAAAATAAAAGATACTAGGATCCATTTCAATTATAGAGATGATACTATAAGAATGTTGCCTAGTCGGTAAAGCAAATTTGAAAAATATTTGGAAAAAGAATTAGAGCTTAAAATCTATTGTAATTAATTCATTATGATATATGTGGTCCAAAGAAAGTGAAGGCAAGAAAATTATTTATAATATGGTCTAGTCCATTTAATTTCCTATAAGTTAGAAGCATTTGAGTGCTTTGGACATTAATAAACATGGTTGAGAATCAAATGGATAGCAAAATTGAAACTTTGAAATGTGATTGAGGATGCAAATATTTGTTAGATTAGTTTAATAGACTTTACGAAAAGAAAAGAATCATGAAACAATTAAAGATTCCTAAGATGTCACAACAAATGGAAATGCTAAGAGAAAGAATAAAAACTTACTTGAAATGGTTAGATTAATGATGATTTAAGTAACCTTACCTATTTGGGGTAATGAGTTATAAATTAATTCCTTTAAATTTAACCAAGTGCCTTATAAGTAAGTTACTTCCTCATCCCATGAATTGTGGACAAAATAATACACTAGGTTTAAGTATCACAACACCATAGGGTTAATTATTTATATCCAAGATAATTCCTATGATCATGGGAATTAGGCTGAAAGAGTAAGGACTGTATCTTTACTAGATACTTAGAACAATTGAAAGGGTATATATTGATACAACTAGATTACTAACTCTTATCTTATACATTTCAGTTTAATATTACAATAAATTACTTATTAAAGAAATTGAAGAGTGGAAGATACTTGGAGCTTTTTTTTTCTTTCATACAACTAACAAACTTGGTATGATATCATTTTCTCTCTATTACAAAAGAGGGTAAGTTAGACTGGAGTCAATACCTCAAAAGGCAGTCTCAAACAATCCCTAAGTACTCCTATGCACTAGAATAATCACTTTAAATTTTCTTATGACATAAGTTAGGACTTAATAGCTTATAAACTTGAACATTTATGTCACCATTTTCTTAATTAGAATATAATTAAAATGGTTAATATCCTAACTTACTATTATAGAAAAATTTTGTCATAGTTTTCCTTATATTTTTAGGGGTCTAAACCATTCAAATGGTTTCAAATCTCAACCAAAACTTAGTTGCAACTCAATCATATATTATGTTATCTTTTACTAGCACAATTATGCACTTTAGGTCACAAATAGTGGCTAGCTCAACTCAATGCAAATTTCATCACATAATACATCAAAATTACATCACTAAGGATGAGAAATCTTGATTTAGTTATATCATATCATGTCTCATTATCATTATAAGATATATATACATCATAACATGTTCAATTTATCATAAGTTTCATTAAAACTAGCTAAAGTTTACATAACATCCTTCATTGAGTTCTCAACCTCAAGGTGCCAATTCTTTACCTTTGTCTCTTCCTTTGTTATTTTCTTCATTTGGCATTGTTTAGTAATGGACATAGGGGAATAAGATTCAATGAATTTCAGTAACAATTTCCAACATTCAAGCACACATAAAGTTTACTCAAGCAATAAGGCAGCAACCATACATATGAAACTATTTCATAAAATTAAATAGTGGCTTGCACACAAACTAGTGAATGGCCAAGTACTCATAAAAGCATACTTGTTTAGGCTACGCTTAGCAGAGGGAAAAACTACTATGCTCAATTCCCTTGCCTTGCTCATACTGGATGCCACAAGGCATAATTAGCCAACATAACACGTAAAACATTCATACATAGCCAACTCTTGTGAAAAACACACTTAAGTATAGACATACAACGCATGTAAGCAACCAAGCACTCAAGCAAACCATTGTGCATAACAAGAAGGATGGAAATGCTACATGGAGAGGCTTTAGTCCAATCCTAAAGCTACTAAATTTTCTTATTTAAGACTATGCTCTTCTCAGCTAAACACAAGCAATAAGGGTCAACTTTACTTAATTTACCTAGAATATTAAATTAGATACAATTATGGTCAACTAATGTATAATTAAGCTCATGTCATCTTTACATAGAACTAGACGTAAATTAAAAGCTACTTTAGGTACACTTTAAGTCCTCTTTTTCATAATTCTACTTGCTAAAATTTCCATGTATCAATTACATCATTCAAGGTACTATTTTGCTTATTTTTGATGGCCTAATCATTCATTAAAAGTATTGCCATCATTTCTTTCTTTATTTGCCCTTCATTTAGGGCCAAGATTAGGTATTTCCTATACACATTTTCTTAACTAAATTAAACTTCCTAAATTCATAAAATTGACAATAAACAAAATTTTTGTTATTTATTTTGTCATTTACTATTCATTTGGTCATTTTCTTCAATTGACATACTTAGGCTATTAGTGTATACCCTAGTAGCCAATCATGAGATAATTATAATAACATACATTGTATTATTTTTGGAGGCAATACAATTATTATATTTTGTTTTTATATTTATGCAATATAACTTAATATGGTAGTTGTCCCTAGAATAATTGTTATTCTTAAATTGTCCTTGGTCAAATATTATTACAACATGGGATAGAAATAATATATCAAAACTAATATGTATAGTGATTGATAACTTTAAGGCATGGATATGTGATATCAAGTCAATATATAGTTACATTGTTAGAGAACAAATGTACTTAACTGACTTGCCATGAGAATACTACATGGATTATAGAGTGTTATTGGCAATTCTCATGTGACCATAGTAATGGAAGTCCTTTGACTTGAAGTCATTATGGTTCCCTACATAAGAAGTTGAATACTTTGGTATCATTTTGTGTCACCTTTGACTAGGATGGCCAATAGGGCAATGATTGGGTATATCATGAATTATGCAAAGGGATGTGAATGATATAGATGAGATTTTGTCCCTCCTACATAGAAGGAGTGTAACACCCTCATTTCTAGCTCATACCCATTATGCCATACATGCTCATATACATCTAGCAAGACTAAAGTGAGATCTCCCTTCCTTAGATGCTTACACTTTCTTTACATTGTGGCATGGTTAAAATGCATTTTAGTGTCACATGGACCGAGTGAGCTCATTATGTGCATCCTCATATTTAATTTCACCATTACAACTCATTTCAATCCCAAAAACATGCTTTAAACCCATGGAAAGCAAAAAGGGATATGAGACATGAATATTCATTTTCGGCCTTGCTTGGCCTCATTTCTGGGCAAAGTTTGGAAATTCATAACTAAATACAGAAAAATAGAAAACATGCTCTCTTGGTCACTTTGGAGAGCTTAGACTGTCTACTTCATGAGAAAAATATATAAAAATCATAAAATCCCACACACAACGCGTTTGACACGCGAAATCATCTGCAAGTCGGAGGGGTTCCTGATGCTGTCACAGTTTACTGATATGGACTTCAAAAACGTATAACTAATTCCAAAAAAATCCAATGCTTGCAAACGATATCACTATGGAAAGATGTGGATGTTAAATATAGAGGAAAAATATCTCCAGATCAGTTCATCAATCCAAACTCCCGGAAACCGATGGAACAGTACCTCGGGTCTGGTAAGATGACTGATGCTGGGCAGAACCTTTGAAAATGCATATCTTCCTCTCTAGACCTCCAAATGAGGTGATTCCAGTTGGTACAAGTCACTGTGACTGTATAGTTTCTACCTATAAAATTCCATAGTCATTGGATCACGTTTGCCCCTCGGATGACACGATTTCACAACTGACCAAATAAACAGTGTTTCTGAAAATCCGAAATTCTGACACCAACTTTGAAAAATCATAGAAAATTATATAGACCTCCAAATGACTTGATCTTTAGCTTCCCAAAAAGCTCTAGACAAGATCTAGTCACATGCCAAATTTCAAGGCAAGAAGAGGTCATTTGGTCAGATTTCGATATAAGGGGGCAAAGTGCCACTTTCTCTTGCAAAAAGGGGTTCCAAGGACGCAACTTGGCTTCTCCTACTTCTAAGGCTCTATGAGCACGTGGGATAGCATCAATAGGGGCTATCAAACATGTCTCAAGTGTCTAACAACCCAGATTTGCAAGACTTACTCTCCCACACTAACACATACACTCATGGGGGAATGCTAGATCTTACTATTCATTGCAAAACTTACTACATCATTCACTATAAGCTCCATTCTCATACATATACATGACAAATACATTGAGTTCATCTATTTACAAATATTCATATGTGCTACATCATGTACATCATATCATTAGATTACATCTCTTGGCTTAACTAAAAAATAGTAACAAAAGGTTCTTTTACAATTTCTTCATTGAATTCCCTAGCTTCAAGCTTGGTAGCTCCCATCTCTTGCCTCACTTGGTCCACCTAGCATGTTGGGATGGTGGAGAGGGGGAGTGAGATTCAAAGAATCTCAATAGCTCATCTCTCATTCAATCATACACACAAAGCATACAAACAAGTCTCACAATGTATGCATGGGCATGTTAGCATATGAAATCATAAGAAAAGCATTTGCAACATCTGAGTTGGCCATACATAAAAAGAGCATTTTCAACATATGAGTAGGCCATACATAGCATATAAAAGCTTGTCAAGTAAATGGATTAGCCTCACCCACTCACTTGTAGATTTTGGACTTGCCTCACCCATTCTCTAAGAGGTTCTTAGACTCAACCCTTACTCTTTGGGAGTTAACCTCACTTTTGGGAGACTCTTTACTTTGTCACAACCAACTTGAGGGTTTTTGGCTCATCCTCACCATGGCTAGAGGGTTGTTGGCTTTTCCATAATCAAGCAAACTCAAGAAACCACATAAAACATCATTGGAATACATGAGGCATCATCATGCTAGCATACTTTTCATGATTCAAAACATACATACACACAAGTAAGACAATGTAAGAACACATCTTATGCATGAAAGAAGGTGGAGAGAACTACCTTATTGGCTATTCACACTTTTCCTTTCAATTTGTCTCCTCCCTTGTTGGTTTCACAATCGCTTCTAGATGGGAGTGCTTCTCTTGAGCCTAGGCACACAAGAAGTATGAAATTATTCTCTTAACACTTTAGTCATAAAACTAGGGATTTCTTTCTAGCAACCTTACCAAGCATATAAAGCGATGGGTCTTTCTCTCACTAGAATCCCACTAACTCTCTTTCCTCTCTCCACTCTCAAACTCTTAAGAGGGAAAGCAAGGAAGAGAGGCTACATGACTTCTAACCTCCCTCAAGAGTGGTTTTTCACTCTCCCTCTTCTGAACCAAGCTCAAAATCTAACTACTTCAATAATCAAAACCATAAGAAGAGATGGCAAGGAGAGAAGAACAAGATTCTAAGAGAAGAGCCATGCAATCTTACCTTTCTCTTACTCTTCCTTCCTTCTCTAGGCTTCTCTCTCTCTCCTCTGCCCTTCTCTCTGTCTTAGAGGGAGCTTAAGTCAGTTAGAAGAAGAAAGGAGGGATTTGGATGGTTTAATAAGTCAAATCCTCTTTTTTCACGCTTTTTTGGACTAACCCTTGCTATAGCGAGCCATAACCCTCGCTATGGCGAGCTCGTATCAGTCCCAGACCCCTGCCTTCGCTACAGCGTGCGCTACGGCGAGCAACGCCCTAATTTTTGTATGGGGTGCCCGAACTCGCTATAGCTAGAAGCATTTTCGCTATAACTAGAAGGCAGTCTCGCTATAGCTAGACCATTTCTCGCTATAGCGAACAAGTACATTCACTATAGGTAGGCTGTAGCTAGCAGACTTAGAAAATTTTCAGCCCTTCAAAAATTTTCAGCTTTTCTCTCCCTTTTTTTTTTCTTCTTCTTTCTTTTTCCTGGTTGTTACAAGGAGTGATATCCATGGGCCTTTGATTGAGTGAGACTAAGAAATGCATGGTTGTACTCAAATGAATCGATATATGATATTTATCTTTTGTTTTGATTGTTCTACACATTGTTAAGAAATATAAGTTGAACACTGAAGACAATGACATATTCCATGCCTCAAGTTCAATATGGATAAGCATCTAGTTACATCACCTAAACTTTCTTGACTCATCACGAACATCTAACAGTAACCTTACTCATTTCTTACTCATAGCATATCTTTTTGAATCATAGAGCTAGATTACCTGAACCTTTACTCTAATACCAAAAATGACACAACTAAATTTACTAACTTTCATCTTATACATTTAAGCTGAACATTATAATAAATCACTGATTTAAGGAAACGGTGGAAGATACTTGAATATTTTTTTTTTCTTTTCTTTCATAAAACTAACTTGTTATGATATCACTACCTCTTTATTACACATGTTAGTTCATATTTAGAGATAAACATAATTTAGAATGAAAGTGCATATGTTTATTTCTCATGATTCGATGTTCCTATATAAGCATGATCTTCTATTTATATTATTGTTATGTAACATGTTTGTTATCCTTATATGTTGTGGCCAAAAGGAGGAACAAAAAAATTTTTTTTTCTATACATGTGGTAGTTGAACTATTACAGGTTTTCAAATTTGGTAATTAATCTTACTAAGAATATAAATTCTCATTGATTTATGGTAATGTGTTTAGGCATAGATCTTGATACAATTGAGGCCACACCAAGAATATATTGAAGTACTAGGAGTAAACCAGCCTTCCAACATCTAGAAGATAGTGTTTTGAAAATGCAAGACTTTACTTGTGGGATAATTGTAACAATAAATGTACTTATAGTCCTATGGTGTAGAAATGAGTTATGAAAATCAAGGCAATATTATCATCAATTGTAATGTATGAATATTAGATGTATAGAATGAGTTATTCAAGAAACAATCAAGAATAAAAAAAAAATTGAAATTTTCTACTACCATGATAAAGTTACAGGAGACACAGTGTCTTAGAAGTCAAGGTGTTACATTGGGATAAATTAAAAACAATAGTGGGGTAAACTAGGAAAAAAAATAAAGTGGTATCTTTTTATGAAAAATGGAAATAACACCTGTAATTTCCATTAAGGGCCAAAATGCAAATTTGGCCAAAACTTTAAGAGTTCAAAATTTGACTCTTTTAGGGATGTGGATAAGTAAAACTCATGGTTTAATGAAGAAATTGTAGAAGACTTTTGGATAAGTCATCCTTTGGCTTCTTGAAGGAGTCTTAGTTTTTTTAAGAGAAAGGAGAAGGGAGAGAGGCATAGAGGAGAAAAGCACTAGATTTTGGAAGCTAAAACTTAAGTAAACCTCTCCCTTTTACTCTCATATAATTGATATATCTTCTTCTTCTTGTTACTACCATTTTCTCTTTAGGAAGTATGAGGGATCTTAATGAGCCTTGTGTAGAAGAGATAATCTATGGAGATTATATGATAAATATAGCATTTTTACCATGAAAACACAGATTTTGTTTGAAAATTCAAATATATGGTATATGAATTTCTGTGGCCTTAATCGGATACTTAGGGTTGCTGATTAACCTGGTAAAGTTGATGGATTGTGGTTGTATGCATGATTGTGGAGAATTTTGCATTTTGGTGTTTGCTATCAAAAATTTCCCTAGAAGTCCTAAATTTGTCAAATTTTGTTTGCAGTTATCATAGCTTGGATGCGGCTGAATTTTTTATATGCTATGCCTAACATATGGAAGGTCTTTTATCTTTTATTTCATAATTTTTAGGGTTGGTTTGATCTCTCAAATATTGGCCTAATAGTGACCTATCTTCTATAGTAAGGCATTTTAGGTAGCTTTGCAATTTCACAATAAGGGGTCAAATGAGCTATTTGGTTTCTTAAACTTCCATTATAGTTAGTTATCATATCAAAAGGGCTTCATATCAAATTTTACTATTTTAGGAACTTCAGATTAGAAGACACAAATTTTTGAAATTAGGAGAAAAAGTGAAGCTAGTGTAGGGTTGGAATTGTGCCTGATGCCATGGTGCCCCTTACCCACCCCACAGTGCCATGCTCTTTATCGAGACAACAAGAGCTAAGCTGTAGCACCTTAAGAGGATATTTGGTGCCAAACCCTTTAAAATTTTTATTGTTGCATTTTCTTGCAAAATCTCCATTCAAATTGCTAGGGATTTGTCATAAATTGATGTTATACTTTTGTTGGAAATATATATGAAGTTAAAATTAGTAAGATAAAGTGCTAAGATGATTACTTTAATTTCTATTCTTTAAGCATTTAATAAATAATAAGAGTGCAATTACTTAAATTCCACATGTATGCTTAGAGAATAATTTATCCTTGAAAAGCCAAATGATTAATTAAAGTTTTAAGGAATCATACATGTTTATAATACAAAGGATAATAAAATAAATACACGTATGTGCACATACTCACATATATGTGCATAATTGAAGACACATTAGATTATGACCATAACCTTAATAACTATTTATTGATAATTAAAATTTTTATATGACTTGAACCCTTAGTAGAATCTTATTGAGCTTAGATCTTGATGAATTATAGACCAATAGGTGGACCTAAAGGTTGTATGTAGACTTAATTTGACCTTATGACCTAAGGAATTGTATAAAGACTTTAGAAAATTGTTAAGATAGAATTCTTAAGAGGTGAAATTCCAATAAGGCTTCATCAGCAAAGACAAGATAGTATCCTTAAAGGGTGGAGTCCCTATGAGGAATTGTCTAAAAAGAAATGTATAATATTATTATCGTAACAGAGTGACAAAGACACTAAAAAGGAGAATAGTGACTAAGATAGGGCACTAAGCAATTGAGATAAGCAATTGTTTAGCAAAGGGAGAAAACCTCTGATTTCATATATTTGTGGATCCATTCTAAGTGATGCCTTAGCCATGTTTACTTTTATCTATGATGTGTTTTGATAATCATAAGGACTAGGGAAAACAATCTTTCTCTTTAATTGTGTTGAAAATATAGGTTTCACATTAAGTAATATAGGATATTTGGTGGTTTACTTATGATTTTGAAAACCAAGTTTGTATTATGTAGTATAAGATGCTTGGCACTACACTTAGGCAATAGTTTTCTCCATTAACAATGCTTTCAAGGCAAAATCATCTAAGTCTCCTTAAAAAGGGCATGCACAGTGATATGATATGATAATGTATTCATGGAGCATTATTTTATATGAATCAAAGTAAAGCCTTATGGAGGTAATAATGAAGCATGCCAGTATGTACCCTGTTTATGTGTTACTTAGAAGTAATGAATTGAGCCTGTTGAATATTGCTTAAAAGTGTTACATGGACATGATAGATGATATTTCAATGAATATATGCATTATTATATTTACATGTTATTATGTATGATATGTTAATTATTATAAGCATAGTTATATTAATCATGTCATAGACTATGTTATTTGAATATGACATCTTGAACATGTTAGTTTATACGTAGAGATGAATGTAATCTGGAATGGATATAGATATGTGAATTTCTCATGATTCGATGTCATTGTATAAGCATGGTCTTCTATTTATATTGTTTTTTTCTAATGTAACATTATAAGTCTAGCTCATCTCATGCCTTTGAATAGTATAATTATCATGAAACATACACATAATTCTAATTGAGGAAGCATGAAAATTTGGATTTTTATTTGCAAGTCATCATATCCAAAAACCCATTTGGTGTCACGTGGACCAGGTAAACTCATACTATGCCCTCTCATATTTAATTTCATTATTACAACTCATTTGTATCACAAAAACCCACCTACAACTCTTGGAAATCGAAAGGAGCTATGGGAAATGGGTATTCATTCTCGGACAGCACTGGCCTCAATTCTAGGCAAGCTTCGGAAAATCATAAATAAATATAAAAAAATTGAAATCATGCAATCTTGGTCATTTTGGGACACTATGGATGTCTAATTTACACTAAAAATGCTTCCAGAGCATAAAATTTATCACAGAGGACGTTTGACATCCAAAAAGGTCCAGAGGTCGTTGCTGCCTGGGCTGCTGTTTCAGATTACTGATACAAACTTCTAAAATTCATAACTAATTATATAAAAATTGAAATCACACAAATTCTGTCATTATGGAAAGCTAAAAATATTAAATTTATGTTAAAAATAATTCCAGAATGAAAAAAATACGTTTAGTGAGCTGAACCCTATGGAACAGTAACCGAACTCATAGGGCGCTACTGATGCTAACAGTTAACTTCAACCATGCATAACTCACTGCTCAGACCTCCAAATGAGGTGATCTCAGTGACCACAGAAATATTATGAACTCTAGTTTATGCATGTAAAATTTCATAAGCATTGGAGACCATTTGGCCATCGGGTGACACAAAATTCAAAACTGCCAGTATGAACAGTACCCATACCAGAATCCATGAAAAATCCCAACTTTGAAACTTCATCAAATATTCTCTAGGTCTCCGAAAATTATGATCTTTAGCTTCCCAAAAATCTCTTAATGAGACCTAATTGCATGCCAAGTTTCAGGGCAAGACTAACTCATTTGGCCAAAAAATGGCATAGGGTTCCATTATGGTCAATTTTGGCTCCATATTGAGTACCAAAATTGCCAAATGGATTTCCCTTGGTCTTGGCACCTTTTGGGCAAGTTTAAAAGCATATTTAAGACTTGCGTGAGCTGCCCAAATAGTCCCAAACCTCATGCATCTCATTTTGGCCATTTAACCCACATTTATACACATATTCATCAAACTTTACATTCTCATACCATGGCATTTCATACTCAAAACATGTGCTAATGGTCATATATCATTTCCATACATCTAAACATCACATAATAGTATGTTTACATCTATCTCAAGGTTCATAATATATATATAACATCATATACATCTTGGACTATCATTATGGTTCCAAAATGGGCAAAATAATGCATAAGCTTGCCAATCCTTGCTCTTCATGGTGGTTGGCTCCCTTCACGATAATTACTTGATCCACCTAACATGCTAGATCATTGGAGAGGAGGGGATGAGATTCAAAGAATGCCAATAGCTCATCTCTCATTCAATTATACATAATATATGTAAAGCAAGCCTTAAAAATGCATGCATGGACATAATACAAATCATAAGCATTCAAGAAGCAAGCTTAGCATGTGAACAAGCTATACAAATCATTCAAGAGCTCACCAAGTGTTTGGATTGGCCTCACACTTCTCCTCATGGATTTTGGACTTGCCTCACCCATTCTTTAAGCACTTTGGACTTAACCATACTCTTGGGAGCCCACTTTGCTTTTGGGAGACTCTTTACTTTGTCTCAACCAAGCTCAAAGGTTCTTGACTCATCCTCACCATAATGAAGAGTTCTTGGCCTCTCCACACTCAAGCAAACTCAAGAAACATCATACATTCACTTGAAAACATAACATGACATCATGAAATCATGGCAAACAAGATCATGCTAGCATACTTTTCATGGCTTGAAAATATACATACACACATTTAAAAACAAGCTAAACACACATCCATGCATGAGAGAAGGTGGAGAGAGCTACCTTGCACAATTTCACACACTTTTTCCTTAACTTTCAAGCCTCCTCTTGCGGCCACACACCCACAATTTGGTGGAGATAGTTTCTCTTGGCCTAGATACAATTTATAGGAGCTAATTAGGTCTATGAAATATATTCTAAGGCTAAATCACTTGATAAAACACTAGATTGCTCTATAGGCTCCATTATGGTCCATAATCACACCTAATGAAGCAACATCCATCAAATGGCTTCTAGGCCTCATTCTTTTTGTTCAATTATGATTCTTGACTCCTTTAAACCTCTTGGAGTCATCACATCATTAAAACAAAGGGCCTAACATCATGTTGCTTCTTTAGGTCCTAACATGGAACCTATGGCACCAATTTACTTTCTTTGAGTTCTAAATTTTTTCTAAGGCCTCTACTCATCTTCACTCATCACATATGACTCAAGAATAGCCTTAGAAAAATTTAAAACTCTCCCTAGCTATAGGAACTTGCCTAGGCCGAGACTATGGGGGGGAAAGAAGAGTTCATGGCCTTCTTGTTTTTCCTTGATGGGAGACACACTTAGGAGGCTACTTAGAGGTCTTAGGAGCTCAATCAAACACTCATATATGCTAGGGAATGCATGAATCAAATCAGTTTTTACAATCCCTTCAAATGCACTACACTTTTTCTACTTAGAGTTCATTAATTTTTCTTGCAATTTCTTTGCTTTCTTGGATGGGAGGTGCATGTGGGAAGCTCTCTAGGGGTCTTAGGAGCATGTTTAAACATTCAATTAAGTATAAGAACACTCATATAAAATTAGATTTGCAAGGGAGCATTTGGATCCCTAATAGTTCTATCTTGTCTCCTAATGCTCCTTTCTTGATTCTATTGGTTCCTTCTTAATCCTTGCCATATAAAACCTTTAATCCCTCCATAAATTGGACAGAAATCAGCCCATAAAACTTGGGCTCATGGTGGTCAAATTCGTGCAAGAGAAAGGGGGAGGAAGGAACTACCAAAGAATGGAAGTTTTACCTTGTTTTCTTGCTTTCCTTTGCTTGCTCTTCCACTTGGTTGGCTTACTCCCTCAATTTTCAAAATTTCCCTCTCTGTTCTGCCCCCAAAACAGCACCAAACTCTCCATTAAAACCATAGAAAGAAAGCTTGAGAGGAGGGGAGCAGTTTCAAGAAGGAAGGATATGAAATTTCTTAAAGTTTCTTACCTTTTTCTTGAATTTCTTCCTCCAAAATCCTCCTTCTCTTGTGCGCCTAAGAAGCTGGAGTTTCTCTCTGAAAATGGGCAGAAACAGGTCGGTTTAATGAAGGAGAGGAAGAGCGTGACTTATAAAAAGAATTTGGAAGCTTCCTTTAACACTTAAATTCCATTTTTGCCCTTTCATACTTTGCATTTTCGTTTCTCCTTTGTTTTAGCTCCTTTTTGAGAATCGTCTTTTCCATCATAACAAATAGGTTCCCAATTTAATAAAATGCCTTTGGAATCACTCAAATCGGAGCTAAAACCTTTCCGAACGAATCGGTCAAAGTTTGGGTCAACTGACGTCGGAAAGAGTACACCGGAGGGGCTTTACCTGTCCCGGGGTTTTCCATGGTTTTTGGGGCCTCTGAGAACCCTGGGCAACTCAAAATTTCCATTTAAAAATCCCTCCTAGGTGCTTCTCCAAAATTGCATTTATTTACGAAAATGCCATTGGCCTTTCAACAAATTTTTCGAATCACTCTGGCTTTGATTTCTTGGCAACTCAAGGATCAAATCCTCATTTTTCATTATTTATAATTTTATCATAATTTTATTTGGCCCCAATTCCTTCTATTTTGGGGACTTCCTTTTATATTTGGCCTATTTCTGACGTTTACAGAAAAACCGAACATTGCCTTTCTCACGTTTACGGAGGGACCGGATGTTACATCTAACATATTTGTTATCCTTATATGTTATGGACAAGAGGAGGGACCAAAATTTTTTTTTACACAAATGACAATTGGATCATTATTGGTTTTTAAAATTGATAAATGTTTTTATTAAAAAATATAAATTCTCACTATATTTGGTAACATGTTTAGGTAGAGATCATAATGCTATTGTTTGAAGCTGATTGTAGATAGATCAGATAGCTGATAGTTAGGCATAGCACAAGAAAGACAAAAGAACCTTATCTATTATACTAATTGATTTTTAATAAGAGATAGGAGATGTTTACTAACAATCAAAAATTCATATTGATTAGTAACTTTGTAATATTTTTGAGATATTAGACATTTGAACATAACTTAGTGTATGGATAATTAAATATCAATGAGATTTATCTTGACATTGACATTGTACAATTAGATAAGTGAAATTTTATGATTCAAATATTTATCGTAATTTTGTGATTATGATTCAATAACAGAATAAGTAATACTTTTTAAATAGAATATGATATTTTCTTTGATATGTTTTTCTTTTGGAAATATGTACTCAACTTTTATGCTTAATCATTTAAACATGAAAAAAAAATTAAGAGTAACGTTTTTTTAATTAAAAAAGGGGAAGTAAATTTAAATAATCTTTAAATTATTTTTCTTTTCTAAATTACATTAATAATTAACATATCATCTGAAAGAAACGTACTTTGCACGCAGCAAAAATTTCAATTCATTTCCTCCCATGGATCCATCGACTTGATTAAACCGAGTATGAGATAAAATATTACCTTTGCAGCGCGCTTTGTCCTTTCGGATCTCTGGAATTGATGTCTATGCGCAGCCCCTTCTACCAGTATCCACACAAACAATCTGGCAATTTAAAAGGTGTGCTACCTTCGTTCACCACATCCGTACGTGAATTGACGAGAAGACAATCTTCTCTCTCTAGGCGTCTGTACACTTTATCTCTTTAGGTGTACAACCGCACTCTCTCTCTTTAGGGTGACGGCTTAGGGTTTTAGAAAGCTGACTCTTTTTGTGTCTCTAAACCCTAGCCTACCTCTCCTTTTATAGAGGTATATTTTAGATTAAATTAATTAATTTAAATATATTATTTAAATTAATCCAAATTAATATTAAACAAATTAGTTGAAATTCGAATTTATCTCATAAATTCAATTTTAACTAATTCATTTATAAATAAATAAATATATATATATATATTGAAATATATAATACAATATATATATATTCATATCAAATAAATATATATATTTTGAATTTCTATATATATATATGAAAAATATATATTATATATATAAATATCAAATAATATATATACTTATATTTTGAATTAATTACATATATATATCATATATAATTATCTCATCCTAATTAAGCGTAACATTCATCGAATCTAGACACAATTCTAGGTTCAATGAATTTGGACATTCTTGTTCAAGTTGATTCGTTCTTGTGTGCGACCCTGTAGGCCTATATAATATTGGCAGTGGGCCAACAACGTTATTGAACCCACAAGTCACCAGTGGCCTCTAGCAAGACATAGTGACTACCCAAATCACATAAGGTTTGGTGATCCGATATATCCTATCGTATAATCCTGTCACATCGCTTTTATCACATGATATCTTGATCGAGCATGAGACATGGAAATGTCATCCTTATCTTATTCAATCATTAGTTTTTCAATTTGCGTGCAGACTGATAGAACGAATGGAAAACCCTTCCATCCAAGCATGCCCATGCATTTCTCAGTCTCACTCATCGAGGGGCCCAGAGATATCTCTCTGTTAACCAAAGGGACAAATTTTATTTTGACCACTCATAATCCTCTACATGGAGTCCACTATGCTCGACCATAGCTTTTATGATCACTCGGTCAAAGGTGACTTTTGACAATGCCAAAGTATAGTATCCTTCATATTGGAATATATGATAATCTCAGGTATGAGGGATTAGTGACACAGTTATATATGAGGTATGCTTATGACCTAATCCATGAAGCTACCTCATGATGGGTCGATCCAGTACTTTGTTCCCAACAGGTGCCTATGATTTTGATTTGTATCTCCATACATGATTAACTCATAACCATCAATCAAAATCATACTTGTCTTAATTCATCATCGTTCCCACAATGATGATCAACTAGGGATATTTAGGATAACTAATATAATTTATCTAAGGATAATTATTATAGAAACATGCAAATATAATAATTGTAATAGAAAAAAATTTTATTCTTAATGAAGCACAATATTTACAAATGATTGGCCTAGGGCACAATCTCCAACAATCATCATAGGGTAACACAATCATTTTTTCATGCTTTAGTAGTATACTTTGCATCCTTCTAATTAGATTGAGCAACAAGAATGCGAAATGGAGCATCTTGCATTCCAATTGCATAATGTTTTCTTTTAAATGTTTAAAATTTACATAAAATAATTAGAAAGTAATACTTTAAATTGTTTAATTTATACTAAGATAATTTAAACAGTAAATATTACATTAAAAGAAGTTATCACTAAAAAAATATAAGAAAATTTATTATCATAATAATAATAATATAAAAATTAAAATATTAAATGAATGATGTACTAAAAAATTAAAATGTCACTTTCAATTATTATATACAAATAAATAAATGAAAATTTTAGATATAAAGAAGCAATGGTTTGAAATTTTAGATAAATATAAAATCAAATAATTATTTTCTTCAATTTAAGCTATAACATATTACATTGAAAAAAATTAGATATATAAAGAAAAGAATACTTAATTATAATAATTTTCAAGACTTAAATCTTTAGCTTTTTATTTCTTAAATCTGAGTTATTTTTGTTTCTAAATAGTAACTGTTGCTTTTTTATTCATGTGATTTTTTATGTGTAGTTTGATAACTTGTATATTAATACAAATAAAAATAGAAAAATTTAACCCAAACAAAGGATTTTTACTATTAATATAAGAAGAGAATAAAACTTATTTAATTTTTAAAATAGTAAAAATTAATTAATTATGAATTCAAAGAAGATAATTTAAATGGTTTAAATTGTACAAAGAGAATTTAAAACCTTAAAACATAAATTTTGAAATAATAAAAATTATCATTTTTTTAAAATAGTGAAAACTTATCTTTTTTAGTTTTGAAATTCTCTTGGTACAATTTAACTAATTTATTGAATTGATTATTAAGTAATTTTTATTATTTTAAAAAATAATAAGAAATTAAATAATTTTTACTCTCTTTGACATTAATAATAAAATTTCTTTTTTTATTTGGATTAAATTCTTCTATTTTTATTTTACATTAATATATGAGATGAGACTAAATACAAAAAATTATATAAATTAAAAAAGTATTAATTGCTATTGATAAGGGAATATTATTCAAATTCAAAAAATAAAAAGCTAAAGATTGAATTCTCAAAAATTATTATAATTGAGTATTCTTTGCTTTCTGTATCTAATGTTTTTCAATGCTATGTTACAATTTAAATTAAAGAAACTAATTATTTAATTTTATATTCATCTAAAGTTTTAAACCATTTACTTCTTTGTATTTAAATTTTCATTTATTTCTTTGTATATCATAATTGAAAATGTCATATTAATTTTTTTGGTAAATCATTCAATTAATATTTTAATTTTTATATTATTATGATAATAATTTTTTTGTATTTTTTTAATAATAACTTCTTTCAATGCAATATGTTATAATTTAAATTATTTTAATACAAATTAAATAATTTAAATAATTATTTTATTTAAATTTTAAACAAGAAAAAAAGTGATGTAATAGGAACATCCCGCGTTCCTGATGCGAAGGGCCTATATATAGCTATAACAGAGTAGAAATGTAACAACCAGAATTTCTAAAATTTTTTTAAGTTTGCTGACTATAGCCTGGCTATAGTGAATGTATCTGTTCGCTATAGCGAGAACGCTTCTAGTTATAGTTAGTTTGGGCGTCCCATACAAAAACTAGAGAGTTCCTTGCAATAGTGCGTGTCATAGTGAGAACAGGGGCTTGGGACTGATACATGCTTGCCGTAGCGAGAGTTGGTCCGAAAAAGCATGAAAAAGGAGAATCTTGCTTCTTAAAAGGTCCAGACTTTTCTCTCTCCTTTTAACCGACTTATGCTTCATTCAAAAGTAGAGAAAAGGGCTGGAGAGAGAGAGAGAGACCAAGAGGAGCCAAGAAGAAGGGAGAACATTAAGGAAAAAGAGGGGGAAGTGTAAGGATTTGAGGAGAAGATTTAAGCAAAGGAAAGCCTCTTGGAAAGAGCTTTATTTGAGGTAACTTCTTTCCATTTTGTTGCATCTTCTCTCCTTGCTTTTCTTGAGTATGTTGGCCAAGAACAAAACCATGAGAGGAAGAAAGTTTTGACCTAGAACAAGTATGAGACCCTTAAATTAGAGTGTGGAAAGTTGGGAAATGCAAATGAATTATAAGAAGAATTAGTGAAATTCAAGAGAAAGAAACTAGGGATTCTTAAATACCTTGTAGAGTTTGCCTTGATGTAAGAACCCCCTAACCTTGTGAGTGTTTATTTGAGTTATAAAAGAGTGATTGCATACCATTTATTGTGTCTAGGCCTAAGAGATCAAGCTCCATCTAGTTGTGATTGTGAGACTAAGAAGGGAGAAGAGAAGTTGAAAGGGAAGGCTTGTGTTGGCTTGTAAGGTAGCTCTCCACTCTTTCTTGATGCATTCTTAGATGTATGATAGTCATTGTATGCTTGTGTATGTACTTGTATTATGAGACATGCCATTTAATGTTGCCTTGATGCATTGGTATCAATATGCTTATGTCTTGAGTTGTGAAAAGTGCTCTTAAAGGGTGAAGTGGTGCCAAAAGTCCCTTATGATGGGTGAGGTAGAGCCAAAAGTCCCTAGAAATGGGTGAGATAAGGTCAAAAGTCTATGAATGAGTGAGGCCAAGTCAAAAGCCCCTAGACCAAGGGTGAGGCTAATCCAAAAGTCCTAAAAATAGGGTACAACTAGACTAAAAGTCCCTAGAACTTGTTACTGGTATTGATATGATTTTTATAGCATGTAAATCATGTGTTGTATGATTTTGAAAGGTTAGATGCCTACTTGCATGCTTTGACTTGTTTATATGCCTTGACTTCTTCCTTGAACGAGTGCTTGAGCTATTGAGATTGTAACATCCAGTTATCTGAAAACGAGAGAAAATGCGAGAAAAGTAACGTACGATTTTTTCGTTAACGAACGAAATTCATCAGATATAAAAGGA
The DNA here is from genome assembly GCA_026724425.1 of Erythrophleum ivorense. Taxonomy (NCBI): domain Eukaryota; kingdom Viridiplantae; phylum Streptophyta; class Magnoliopsida; order Fabales; family Fabaceae; genus Erythrophleum; species Erythrophleum ivorense. The sequence goes on along the minus strand of JAIUCV010000336.1, from coordinate 211,920 downwards.
AGTCCCTTGAAATGATGTAATTAAGGTTCCAAAAAATTTGGGAAGCATTTTAGACTCCTAAAAATGAGAATCTCAGGCTCAAACGGAAAGAAAAATGAAGCTAGAATGAAGAAACAATTTCTTCTAAAAAAATTACGAAACGTAATGTATTTTCATAATTTTGAGTAATTTTTGAAATTCACATAGGAGGGCTTTTTAAATGAAAGTTTTGAGTTCTCTGGGGTTCTTAGAGGCCCTAAAAATCATGGGAAGCCCTAGGACAGTTAAATCCCCTCCGGTGGACATTTTTTAACGTCGGTGCACTTGAACTTTGACAGATTCGTTCGGGAAGATTTTAGCTCTGATTTGAGTGATTTCAAAGAAATTTTACTAAATTGGGAAGCCAAATTTTATAATGGAAAGACGGTTCTAAAAAATGAGCTAAAATGAAGGAGAAACAAAAATGCCAAGAACGAAGGGCAAAATAAAAATTTTTGAAAAGTGTTTCTTCCTCCCCTTATAAATAGGTGGCGCCTCACTCTCTCCTTCATTTAGTTTCAGATTGTTCTACCCAAATTCAGAGAAGAAACCCTAGGAGAGTGGCACACCAAGGGAAGAAGAAGAGGAGAAGAAATTCAAGCTTTAAGGTATAGTTTCTTGGTAGTTTTTCATGCTTTCTTCCATCCAAACCTCCTCTCTTCCATTCTCCTTTGTTTCCTTTGATTTAAATTAAGTTTACAAATCTGTTTTAAGGGAGACACTTTGGGGAAATTTTGGATTTGAAGAGAGGAGCTTGGAGAAAGCAAGATTCAAGTGAGAAAAAGCAAGAAAATAAGGTAATTTCTCTTCTTATGGTTGCTCTCTTGGTTCCTCCTCCTTATCCATTTTGCCTCATCTAAGGAACCGTAGGAGGATTTGATTTTTAGGCAGAACCAAGGGTGAATCTAAGGAAAAAGGGTGTGGAGAATAAGAATATGCAAAGGGAATTAACAAAAAGCCTTTAGATTTCAAGATACAATTTCTAGGGTTTCAATTGCACCTTATAAAATTTGACTTTGTACAATGATTTCTAGGCCTAAATAAGAGTTTAAATGAGTTTCTAAGATCCCTAGAAGTCTCCCCATGTGCTTCCTCCTTCAAGAAAACCAAGCAAAGTCCAAGGAAGCCAAAACTGCTCTTAGTCTCGGCCTAGATGAGTTTTGCATAGCTAGGGAGAGTTTAAAATTTTTTAAAACCCATTCTTGAGTTATATATGATGAATGAAAATGAAAGGAGGCCTTGGAAAAAATTTAGAACCCATAGAAAGTAAGTTGGTGCTTTAAGTTCCATATTATGACCTAAAGAAGCAATATGTAGCTAGGCTCTTGGTTTTAATTGTGTGATGACTCTAAGAGGCTTAAAAGGAGTCAAGAATCATATTTGAAAGGAAAGAATAGAGTCTAGAATTTATTTGAGGGGTGTTGCTTCATTAGGTGCCATTATAGAACCATAATGAGGTTTATAGATCAACCTAGTGTTCAAGCAAGTTGTGTGGCCTTAGAATTAATTCCATAAACCTAATTGGCTTCCATAAATTGTGTTTAGGCCAAGAGAAAGTATTCCCACACAATTGTGTGTGTGTGCTAGAAGGAAGGAGCATTAATTCAAAGGAAAAAGTGTGTGATTGTCTTCAAGGTAGCTCTCTCCACATTCTTTCATGCATGGATGTATGCTTAGCTTGTCTTAGAATGTGTGTATGTATACTTTCAAGTCATGAAAAGTATGCTAGCATGATTTTATATGCCATAGTTTCATGATGACATATTATTTTTTAAATGATGTTATGATGTTTGTTTGGATTTGCTTGAGTGTGGTGAGCCCAAGAACCCTTAGCCATGGTGAGGATGAGCCAAGAACTTTTAAAATTAGTTGAGACAAAGTAAAAAGTCTCCCAAAAGTGAGATGAACTTCCAAGAGAGCATGGTTGAGTCCAAAAATCTCTTAAAGAATGGGTAAGGCAAGTCCAACATCCACAAGAAATTGGGTGAGGCCAATTCACTTACTTGGCAAGCCTTTGTATACTATATGTGACTTTTTTTAAATCCTAAGAATGCTCCTTGAATGATTGAACATGTCCACATGCCATGCATGCATTTGTAAGACTTGTTTTGCATCCATTATGTATGATTGAATTGGAGATGAGTTATTGGGATTCTTTGAATCTCATCCCCTCCTCTCTAATGATTTAACATGCTAGATGGACCAAGTGGACAAGGTAATGGAAGCCAACGACCTTGAAGATAAGAGTATAACATCTAAGAACATGAATTTGGCTACTTTAAGGCCATACAAATGGCACAAGATGTAACCAATGGATGTATATGTATTATGATGTTATGAACACATGTATTTATGATAACATATCATGTATGAATGGGAGGATGTATTAGGTGACCATTAGATTATGATTTGAGCATGTTATGGCATTGTAGCTCATTGAATGCTATTATGGAATTATGTATAAGTGTGGGTAAGACGGCCAAAATGAGAGGCATGATGTTTGGGACCATTTGGGCTACTCACACAAGTCTTAATTATGCTTTTAGACTTGCCCGAGAGGTTCTAAACCCCAAGGAAAGCCATTTGGACATTTTGGTAATGGAGCCAAAATTGACCAATTTAGAATCCTATATCACTTTTTGTCCAAATGAGCTCTTCTTGATCTGATATTTGGCATGAAATTAGAAATTGTTGAGAGATTTTTGGAAAGCTAAATAACATAATTTTTGGAGGTCTATAGAATATTTGATGAATTTTAAAAGTTAAAAAATTTTTTAGTTTTGGTCATGTCACTGTTCATAATGGTCTGAAAATGAAATTTATCACATAGGGCACAAATGATATTCAATTGCCACAAAATTTTACACAAACAAACTATACATTCCCAGTGACTTGTTCCAACTAAAAGCACCTCATTTAGATGTCTAGAGAGGGAGATATGAATTTTCAAAGAATCTATCCAGTATCAGGAATTCCAGCCACCTCAGTTACTGTTTGATTGAGTTTTGAGGTCTGAGCATGCTTGAATTGGTCTAGAGTTATTTTTTCCCTCTAGCTAACATCCGCATATTTCTAGATTGGTGTCATTTGTATAGATTGAGTTTTTGTGAAATTAATTGGACATTTTTAAATTTTACTGCAGAATTTTGTAACAGAACCAGTGAATAGCCTAACCTCTGGACATTTTTGAATGTCAAACGCCTTCTGTGATGGATGTTATGGTGTGAAAATATTTTTAGTATGAAGTAGATATGTGTAGCTTTCTAGAATGACTAAGAATTCATGATTTTTATTTTTTTAGAATTAGTTATGATTTTCCAAAATTTGTGATAGAAATGAGCAAATTCTAGCCAAAATTGAATATGTATATTTTATGCTTCCAATTGACTTCCACGAGATGTAGGGCATATTTGATGATGGAAATGAGTTGTATCTATGCAATTAAATATAAGAATGTGATGTATGAGCTCACATGATCCACGTGATACTGAATGAAATTTTCATACGCGACGTAACGCTAAAGTATTCCTTATTTTATGCTATTTTCTTTGCTCTTCCATGAGTTACATGATGTGAAGCATGAGAATAGCATGAGAAAATCTAGGAAGTTATGGTGTTATAGAGATTTCATGAATCTCATCCCCTTCTCTCTCCCATCTCATATGGTCTAGGTGGAGCTCAAGAGCTAAAGAGTAGAGGCCATGAGGCATAGATGGCCATTTCGTGACACTTTTACATAATTATGCATAGTTTGATGTATAGGAAAGCCAAGATGCTTATGTATACATATTATTTTTGAGATCTAATTGTTTAAGTAAGTTAAATGTATGTATAAATGATGTGTGAACTATGTATAGAGCCAAATAATGGACATATGAGATTTGGCCCTTTGGTGACTTGTATGTAGTAGTGCATTTTTGCCTCTAGCATGGTGAGTTTGAGATGTGTGATAGTTCAGACCACTTGGGAAATTCATATATTTGTGTTTAGATTTTAAAACTTACTCAGGAGGTGCTAGAATATGTAGGAGGCCATTTGGACCTACTTTGAACCATATGTGGTGTTAAATTTGTCAAATTCGTGAGCTATGTTAAGATATGACCAAATGAGCTCCTCTTGATATGAAATTTGGCATGCGTCTAGAGCTTGTTAATATCTTTTTGAGAAGCTAAAGAACATAATATTTTGATGTCTAGGAAATATTTAGTGAATTTTTGAAATTGGAGAATTTTCTAATTTTGGTTAGTACACTGTTATCACTGGTCCGAAATGAAATTATGTCATTCATGGACCAAACGGTGTCTGATTTCTATGAAATTTTATGGTCATAAACTAGACATATACAGTGACCTATAAGAACTAGAAGTACCTCAATTAGAAGTCTATAGAGGGAGAAATAATTTTTTGAAGTTCTGTGTTAGCATCAGGGATGCTAGTCGACCTTCGTTACTGTTCAATCATTTTTCGAGGTCTAAAGGCTACTGAAATGATCCAAAATTATTTTTATCCTCTAATGAACATTTGTAGTGTTCCAAATTGGTATAGTTTTCTAGATTGGATTTTTTTGGAATTAGGTATGAATTCTTGAATTTTATGACAGCAAATTATATTAGTACCAGGGACAGCCAGACCTTTGTGTCTTTTTTATTGTCAAACATGGTCCAAAGGCTATATTCATGTCTTAGAATTATTTTTAATGTGAATTTAACATCCAAGGATTTCTCAAAAGCTATGGTTTGCTTGATTCCCATTTTTCTAGAATTAGTTATGATTTTCCAAATTTAGAGCCAAAAATCTGATTTTTGGACCTGTTTTGAGAAATTGCATTTTATGGTTTTTGGCTTCATATCCGTGGTTTATGAGTTGTTTTATACTATGTATGAGTTGTATGAATGGAGTTTGAGTAGAGAATGTGATTGATGGGTTTAAGGGACCCACAGGGCAAAATATAAGTGTTTAAACCCTTAGCATAGAGTAATAAATTGCCACGATTTCCTCTTTTTCTTTCAGAATCATATGGAATCAAGCTTAAATGGAGACTAGTTGAGGTTAACACATTATGGTGTTACAAGGAAAGACCTTCATTTGAATTTCCTAAAATCTATTCTTCTACTTCCTCTCTTTTATTGTCTTTCCATCTATCTTCTACTTTCCTTGAAATCTATTCTTTCCATCTATTACCTTCTTTGAGAAATTTAGAAACTCTTCTGGATTTCCCACCAAGAAATTTGGTAGTGATCTCGATGACAAAGAAATTCTATTGCAGATTTCTAAGATGATAGAGTCTCCAAGAAAGAAAGTCCTTATGGAAAGGAATGAGCCTACACGAATTTCATTTTCCTCCAGTGAAGGAAAAAGCCCCATTCGAAAGGTGACTTTTGTAGATTTTATTGAATAGAAAAAGCTTCAACCTTTTTCCATAAAGAAGGAGATGGAGAAGCATATTAGTTCCATGGTTTCTGAAGGTTTGAAAGGTAAAGGAAAAAGGCCTATTCGAAAGGTAACTTTTGCAAATTTTGTTGAAGTGAAAATGTTTCAACTTTTTTTGATGGGGTCATCGAAGAGGAGACAGAGAAACATACGACTTTCATGGTTTTTAAAGATTTGAAAGCTAAAGTTTTGCGTTCAAAGAATGAAACAAAGCCAGCATTTCAAACTATGAATGATAAGCTTGGTTGTGTTAATCTTGATCTATCTTTTAAGCTTAGTCCTATCCTTCCTCCAATTTCATCAAACTTACCATCATAGCTCCTCTTGACACCGAACCTATTCCTCCTTATGATCCTATATTGAATTACCTCTTTCTAAGACCCAATTTCTTTATTATAAACCAAACCCTAGAGTTAAACTCCATAAGGAAAGGGAATGTATGAAGCTGGATTTTGTTGAACAAAAAAAGTTTCAACCTTTTTCTAATGGAACCATCAAGAAGGAGATTGAGAAGCATACTAGTTCCATGGTTTCTAAAGTTTTGAAATCTGAAGGAAAAAAGGCCTATTTGAAGGGTAACTTTCACAACTTTTGTTGAAGTGAAAATGTTTCAACCTTGTTCTGATGGGGTTGTCGAAGAGGAGACAGAGAAACATATGGCTTTAATGGTTTCAGAAGATTTGAATGTTAAAGTTTTGCATTCAAAGAATGAAATAGAATCATTATTTGAAATTATGAATGATAAGCCTGGTTGTGTTAATCTTGATCCTATATTGAATTACCTCTCTCCAAGACCTTAGTTTCTTTATTATAAACTAAACCCAAGAGTTAAACTCTACAAGGGAAGGTGTAACACCTTGAAATTAACTAATAGTAATCATTTGGGGATTATGAGATTATTAAGAGGGATTTCAAAAAAAATTATGAGGAAATAAGCACCTTAAGAAAAATGACAAATTTGAGTATCTTAACATAATAATTATTAATTGGACCATTTTGATAGAAGTAAAATGATGTATATGGATTTAAGTATGATTTGGATTCATGATTAATTTATATGTGCTAAAAACATTATTAAAAACCCAAGCTTATTTATATGAAGGCTCAACTTCATCTATATATGAACCAACTTTATTCTTAGGAAGTCTAACCCATTTTAAACCTAACTAACTCATATATCATGGCCCAACATGTTAGGCATCAACCCACTTAGAATAATGAACCCTTAAAGCTTAGTCCAACCCTCATTTAACCCATGTTACCCTAGAATCCATGGCCCAACCCAACTAAAATCTGAACCCACAAGGAATTGAGCCTTTGGGTTAGCATATTCCACTCTTAGCTTTAAATTTTCTGCAACCCATTCATTAAACCATAGCCTAACTACTTGGAAGGAGCTTAATTGGACTTTGGGCTCATGGGTTAGCCCATTTCTCATAAAACTCTAATAGAAAACCCTTCCCTTTTGCCTCATTCTGCAGAAACACAAGAAGAACAAGAGATTTTTGGAGGTCCAAAGGAGAGGCTAAGGTTCCTTGCATATTTCCATCATTTCCCACCTTTAGAGTAATATTTAGCCAAGGTAACATGTATAGAAATTAACCTTCTCTTCTTCCTCTTCAATTTGAACTAATTGGTTTCTCATTTGAAACATTTTTATCTTCCACCCAAAACTAAAACTTGTTGTTTGGTGCTTTCATGGTGGATTTTCAGAGGTTAAGGCTATGGGTGTTATTAGGTAAGTATCCTCTTCCCATTTTGATGTGTCTACTGTTAGTTTAAGATCCCCATAGTTAATTTATAATATGGGCCTTTATTTTATACAAAATTACCCAAAAATTAGAGTGAACTATTATAGTTTTTAGTGTGGGAAAACTAGAACCTGAAATTGGAATCCATTGGTGGATAGGTAAGTAACCTTTAGGTAGTCATTAGTAGTTCAACTCTTTAGGTATCTGATTTATTGCTAGAAATGATAATAACTATGCTTATCTTAGGCTTGGTGTGCATTTGGATCATGATGGTAGCTAGAAAAAGAGTAATTGGCTTCATTGAGGTAACTAGAGTTAATTTTTTAATTTTATGTATATGCTTATTTTAATTTGATATTTGCTGTGCATGTATGATTTTGAAATGCTAAATGATTGGTTGGCTACTTGAATTGTGTTGTGATTGGACCTTGTGAGTCTACGGTAGAGCTATGGTGTAGTAGCCACCCATGTATCGTGTTTCGATTAGGTATTAGGTTGGATCAAATTCCTAAAGGTACTGAGCTCAAGTTGTGCTCATTGGGGAATTGGTGCCATGGATAGGCCTTTCTCAGTGTTATTGGCTATTATCATGTTGTATGTGATTATTGGTATGGGACAGTAGTCACTAGTAGCTCAACTAGTTCATTTACTAATTGAAATGATAATTTTGATACTTGATGATATGAAAATGCATTATATTGATTAATATATGAAATTGCCTCTTGTTACTGATATTGTATATTGATAATTGGTAATTTTTATATATTTTTACCCTCATTTATTATTATTTTTAATGATTAATTTGAGCTTAAATGGATTTATTATACAATATTTGAATTTTTAATCAATTTTGGAAATATTATAATTTTGAATTAATAAGGAGAATTTTTGGGTTTAAATTGATAATATTTTATTTTCCATATTTCTTTGATGGATCGAATATTTTCAATCTTTAAAATATTCATTAAAATTTGTGCAAGTTTTTAGAGATGAATTAGGAATCAATGGTGAAGACAATTTTGGGCAATTGAATTGAAGATTTAAAGTGAATCAAGGGTCAAGATTGGAGCATAATTTTTATTTTTATTAATTCCTTGATAATGACAATTTTTGCAAATAAGATATTAGGTTTTAATTTGTTTTCTTGTGGGAGCAGTGAGAAGCTGAGGGAGGAGGGACAAATTGTTTCTTCTGGGATTGGTTTTTTTTCTTTGGCTTTCGGATGGGACGCTGAGGGAGGCGAGGCCTGGAGGACGATTTTGGCTGCTCATTCATTCACTTTTCAGACTTCATAGAAAGGCACGCTTGGAAGGAGATTTGTTGCTTCTTCATTTTTCTCCTTTGCCATTCGGACTGACGCGAGCAGAGCCACACCTAGTGGGGATGATTTACTGTTTCTTCATTCTCCTTTGCCATTCGGACTTCACGTGGGGAGTCAATGCCTGGACCAAAGATTTGCTGCTTCTTCATTTACTCACCTACACGTTGCCATCCCTGTATATCACCACCACTATTCATTGTTATTTTCCTTTATTATCTCTTCATGGCAACGAGATTGAAGAAGTTTAAGGGCACAAATTCCATGGAAGCTTAAAAAAAGGGTGGCACTAAGGTGGAGCATGAAGGAGGAAGGCTTGAGCTCTTGAATTACATGGATTGAAGACCATTGGGGAGTTCTTTTCTTCCTATCTTTTCCTCTTTCAATTTCAAGAACTTAGGGATTTTCTAGTTTTAGGAATTTCTATGTGGATTTAATGTTGAGACCTAGTTTTAGGTTGGACAATGATTTTATCTTGGATTGTAATTAGAATTGGTGTTATTTGGGATTGGAATTATGTTTTGTAGTTGTTGGAATTTTGGTTTCTAGACCTTATAATGTTGATTGGATTGATGTTTGAGTTCCCTTGCATTAATTTGATTAATATTATGATTTTAATTACATATCTTGGTCTCTTGCGCTACTTGATTATTGAATTGGGTAGTATAATTGCTTAATTGTTCAATTAGGTAATTAAAATCAAATTTTTCAAAATTAATTGAATCTAATTGTTAAAGGATTTGATGAGTTTAATTGGCTTAATTACTTGCAAATTACTTGAATTAGCTAAGGGTTTCCTAGTTAAGTCAAGTGATGTGCATTTGAGCTTAGGGTTTCCTATCCTTGGATTAAGTTAATTAAATTCATTGGTCTACTGTCTAATCACTTCTCTTGGTCTCAATCAATCTTTGGTGAGTGATGAGAGCCGAAATCCCCTTGTAAAACTTTGGTTGCCTCCTGTTTGTTCTTTGCATTTTCACAATCATTTTAATTTCAATTTAGAGCAGTCTAGTTTAATTACTTGCTTAGTTTTTCTCTTTTAGTTGAAATTTAATTTCTTAATTAAAACCCCCCTAATTACATACATTTAGTTTAATTAATTTTGCATTAGCGTAGAGAGATTTTTCTAGAATTTGCATAAAATTTCAAGCATCAAATAATAACCTAGAATCAATTCAAAGTAACCCCTAAATTGCTCTTTAGGAAGAATGACCTAGGGTTGACCTATACTATATTAAATCAATCTTAGTTTAATTGAGTACTTAAGCAACTAAGGCATCATCAATTTTGGCGCCGTTGCCTGGAGCAATGGTTTAGGTTTGAGTTTTTAGGTGTTTTCCCCTGTTTTCTTCATTCTGATTTTGTTATTTCGATTGAATTTTCCTAAGTGCTCTGTTTTGGAATTTCGTTTGTTACTACCTAAAAAATTCTGATCTTTGGTGTTCTAAGATATTCGGGTGTTCTAAGGTATTCGGGTGTTCTAAGGTATTAGGTTTGGTGTTTTTAGGGCAAATTCAATCGTTTTGACCACTTTTCTGAATTTTCTTTGATTTTTTTGCGAATTTTTCTTGAATTTTCTATTTTTTCCAGATTTTCTTTTTGAATTTTTGTGCAATTTTTCTTGTGTTTTCTAAGTGTTTTCTGAGTTCCCTAGTGTGTATTGAGTCTTTTAGGTTGTTTTGAATTTATTTCTTTGGTAGTTTGAATATTTTACATTTTTTTATTTACTACTTTAATCCTACTTTGTTGATGTTGTATGACTCGATCCTCTTTTGAAAAGTTATTTGACTTTGATCCTGAAATTGAGAGGACATTTCATCAGCGAAGAAGAGTTAAAGTTAGTAATCTTGTAGGTAGTAGTTCTTCTAAATCTTGTTCTATTGAGTCATCTGTTGATTCTTCTGATTTTGAAACTAAAATGGAAGATAATGAGGGAGATATAAATAATCAGGCATATTTAGAGTATGCTTATGTCAATGCTGATAATAATGTTCCTGCGAGGACCATTAAAGAGTTAGTTTCACCTGATTTGCATTTTCAAAATTGGTGCATTAATTATCCTGATATTAATACTGATCTTGAGGTGAGACTTGGATTTATACACTTACTCCCTAAATTTAATGGACTTGCAAGTGAAGATCCATACAATCATTTGAAGACTTTTCATATGATTTGTACTGCTATGAGACCTAGCGGTGTGTCTGAGGATCAGATTAAGATGCGTGCCTTCCCATTTTCTTTAGAGGGGTCTGCTAAGAACTGGTTACTTCGACTACCCCCTGGATTCATAACTATATGGGACCAACTTAAGAAGATGTTTTTTGGAGAAGTATTTCCCAGCATCTCGCACTTCCTCTATTAGGAAGGACATATGTGGTTGCCGACAAATGCCTGGGGAGTCCTTGCATGAGTATTAGGAGCGGTTTAAGATGTTGCTATCTAGTTGCCCTCATCACTAGATCCCAGGTACTTTATTGATACAATATTTTCATGAAGGTCTTTTGCCTCTAGAGAGAGATTTATTAGATTCTGCTACTGGAGGTGCTATTCTTCATATGACTGTTAATGTTGCTTGGGAATTGATTGAAAAGAAAGCTGAGAATACTCAACAATTTGGTACTAGACAACAAGCTAGAGTAAATGATGTTGGGTCATATTCCTCAATTTCTGAGTCTCGTCTTGAGAGCAAGATAGATAAGCTTGCATCTGTTATGGAGAAAATGGCTATGCTCCAATTGCATAATCCTTCCAACATGGCAAATTCTATGGGATCTTCTACCTCTTTCACCTCGCAATCAAGCTCTTCAGCTCTAATTGGCCCACTTTGCTCTATTTGCTCATTAGCTACTCATGTTACTGATGCTTACCCATTCTTGAATGATAAAGCTGAGCCTTGCAATGCTATGTATTCTTCTAAGCCTATGAATCAAGGTGGCCAAAAATATGATCCATATTCTACTACATATAATCCTGGATGGCGTGATCACCCAAACCTTATATATGGTAGTGGCCAACCTCAGCAACCATGGTTCAATCAGGGTGTTAGTTCCAGTGGTCATATGTTCCAACCAATTAGGCAAATTGTGCCTATTCAAGAAGAGAGTTCAAGGTTAGAAAATAAGATGGATACTATGATACAACTTTTGATGGATAGGTTAGATCAAACAGAGAAGGAGCATCAATAAAAGGATTTGTAACATAGACAAGGGATTCAAACTCTTCAGACTCAGATTGGGCAGTTGTCTAATGCAATTAGTAACATACAGAGTCAAGGTTAAGGGAAGCTTCCATCCCAAGTGGTAGTTAATCCTAATGTTGGGACCCAACAGAATCCTAATCATAGTGGAGTTAATGCTATCTCTCTTAGAAGTGGCAAGATAGTCACCTTTGCAGATCCTATTGCCACTTATGCTTCCAAGGACAAGGACGATATTATTGATGATTCTGCTTCCACCTCTACATCACAGGATAAGTCCACTTTAGCAAAAACACAAGTGGCACCACAAGAAGAGCAAGAGAAGAAAGATGAGGAATTAAGCAGACAGGTTCTACCCTTTCCTACTAGGGTAGCTAAGACCGAGAGGAAGATGTTTAAAGAGGTCTATGACATTTTCAAAAAGGTGGTGATCAATGTTCCATTAATTGACTTGGTTGCATAAGTGCCTAAGTATGCAAAGTTTTTAAAGGAGTTGTGCACCACAAAAAGAAGGCTTAAGCATGACGGTAAAGTTAATTTGGGAGCAATTGTCTCTTCTCTTTATTAGATGCCAATGCCAGTGAAGTGTAAGGATCCTGTAGTTTCCTCATACCATGCACCATTGGTGACATTGAGTTTTCAGATGCTTTGGCAGATCTAGGAGCAGCAATCAATGTTATGCCAAAATCAGTTTTTTCTCAACTTCAAGGAGTAGATCTCAAGCCAACTAGCTTGATTGCCTCCCTTGCTATAGACACTATGTAGTTCCAGAAGGAGTCTTAGAGGATGTCCTGGTTAAGGTAAAAGATTTCATTTCCCTGCAGACTTCTATGTTCTTGATATGGATGATAGTAGATTTAAGCAAAAGGGACATTCGTCTTTGATTTTAGGTAGGCCTTTCCTTAAAACTGCTAGGGCTATGATAAATGTACATGCTGGTACTTTGACTATGGAATTTGTAGGGAATATCATTAGATTTGATGTACTTGATTCTATGAGACACCCGTTAGATGATTGTGCTAAGACAGGGGTTAGTCTTATTGATGTGCTTATTGATACTGCTATGGACTTTAGAGATAGCATGCTAAGTAGATCATGTGATATTGTTAGTTTAGATGATTCTGTCTCTTGTTCATGTCTTAAAATTGATGGTTGTGATGCTTGCACTGGTATAAATCTTGCTGATATTGATGTTTTCACTGATTTTATTGAGAGTGCTAGATATGCTAAAGATGATGTTTCTGTGCCTATTCATTGTAGTGGTGGTATTAGTGACCATTTATCTACCACTTCCATTGATTCAGATGGATTTTCTCAGTTACTTAGTGTGATTGGTGCTATAGATGAAGTTGATATGTGTTCATTACTTGATTCTGAGTTGTTAATTAGTATTGATTATGTTTCTGATGTAGAGGTTGTTTCTGATTCTGTTTTGGATTTGAGTGCTACTGATGGCACTACTTTTGTTGATGATTCTATGGATTATGATGTATTTCCTGATTTTTCTGCTATCACTATTTCTATTGATGATTCCCAAGTTAGGAAAGTCTTCTCTTCTGTTTGTGAGTCTTCAGTGCAGGTTTCTAGTTTGGTTGACATTGATCTGAAGCCGTTTATACCTTTAGCTGAGCAAGCTCCTTCTTTGGAGTTAAAGCTGCTTCCTGACTCACTAAAATATGTCTATTTGGAAGAAGGTGAGAAGTTACCAGTGATTGTAGCCAGTGATATAGCCATGGAAGAGGAAACCCACCTCCTTGAGGTACTTAAGCGAAGGATAAAAGTTATTGGATAGACTCTCGCTGATATTCCTGGGATCAGTCCTGATGTATGCATGCATCGGATTTTGCTAGAGGATAGTGCCAAAGTTGTGCGACAGTCACATAGATGACTTAATCCCCTGATTCTTGATGTGGTAAAGAAAGAGGTTTCTAAACTTCTTTCTGTAGGTATAATCTACCCTATTTCTGATAGTCAGTGGGTTAGTCCAGTTTAGGTAGTCCCGAAAAAAGACTGGTCTTACTATGATGCGTAATGATGAGGGTGAATTAGTTCTTACTAGGGTCTAGAATAGTTAGAGGGTGTGTATAGACTATAAGAAATTGAATTTTGTGATTAAGAAGGATCATTACCCCCTCCCTTTTATTGATAAGATGTTAGAGAGACTTGCTAGTAGATCCCATTATTGCTTTCTGGATGGCTTTTTAGGATATTTTCAAATTTGTATTACACCTGAGGATCAGGATAAGACCACATTTATATGTCCATTTAAAATCTTTGCATATAGACGCGTGCCATTTGGCTTGTGTAATGCACCAGGCACTTTTCAGCATTGCATGGTTTCCATATTTTCTGATTTACTTGAGCATTGCATGGAAATTTTTATGGATGATTTCACTGTCTATGGTGATTCCTTTGATGCATGCTTAGCTGATTTGGATAAGGTTTTGGAACGATGCATTAAATATAATCTTATGTTGAATTTTAAGAAATGCCATTTCATGGTTAGGAAAGGAATTGTTTTAGGATATGTTGTTTCTTATGATGGCATTGAAGTAGATAAAGCTAAAGTTGATATCATTTCATCTCTTCCATATCCTTCTTGTATGAAAGATGTGCGTTCTTTTCTTGGGCATGCTGGATTTTACAGGAGATTCATTAAGGATTTTAGTAAGATAACATTGCCATTATCTCGTTTATTGCAGAAAGATGTGGGTTTTAATTTTGATGATGCTTGCAGGTATGCTTGGGATGAGTTGAAAAAGAGACTTACTACACCGCCCATCATTTGGCCACCTAATTGGAGCCTTCCATTTGAGCTCTTGCATGATGCTTCAGATTATGTACTAGGTGCAGTTCTTACCCAAAGAGTGGAGAAACGACATCATGTCATAGCCTATGCCTCAAGAACATTGGATGCTACTTAGGCTAATTACACCACCATGGAGAAGGAGTTATTTGCAATTGTCTTTGGGCTAGAGAAATTTCGATCGTACATCATCCACACGAAGGTGATTATCTTTACAGATCACTCAGCTATCAAGTATTTGTTCAAGAAGCCGAGCTCCAAACCCCACTTAATTAGATAGGTAGTATTGATACAAGAGTTTAATGTGAAGATCCGTGACAAGAGTGGTGTAGAGAATATGGTAGCTAATCACCTGAGTAGGATTGAGACACCTTTGGTAACATCTTCTCTACCCTTAGATGATTTTCCTGATGATAGGCTCTGTGTGGTTGGTATGTCTATTCCTTGGTATGCTGATATAGCCAATTATCTAGTTGCATCTGTTTTTCCTGCTCATTTGAATAAAAACCAGTTAGATAAATTTAAGAGAGAGGCTAGGTACTATATCTGGGATGATCCTGATTTATGGCATATAGTAGTGATCAAGTGATTAGGTGATGTGTTCCAAAGCATGAGCATGAGTCCATATTGCATTTTTGTCACACTCTTGCATGTAAGGGACATTTTAGTGCTAAGCGTACTGCTAGGAAGGTGTTAGATAGCAGGTTATTTTGGCCTACCCTATTCCATGATGCCTATGTGTTTTGTAAAAATTGTTCAAGGTGTCAATTTGTGGGTAATCTTTCTAGGAAGCAAGAGATGCCTCAACAATCCCTATTTCATTTGGCTATCTTTATATTTTGTTGGCTGTGGATTATGTGTCAAAGTGGGTTAAGGCAATCCCCACTTGTACTTATGATTCTTCTGTAGTGGTTTCTTTTGTCAGGTCTTACATTTTTTGTAGGTTTAGGATTCCAAGAGCCATCATTAGTGATCAAGGCACTCATTTTTACAATTGGAGTATGCAAAGCTTGCTTAGCAAGTATGGTGTGATGCATAAGGTGGCCACTTCATATCACCCTCAAACGAATGGCCAAGCAGAGATCTCCAATAGAGAAGTCAAGCTCATTTTAGAGAAGATTGTGCAACCCAACCGAAAGGATTGGAGCAAGAGGTTAGATGATGCATTTTAGGCATACCGCACAGCATATAAGAGCCCTATTGGAATGTCTCCATACTAGATAGTCTTTGGGAAAGCGTGTCATTTGCCGGTAGAGGTGGAGCACAAGGCATATTGGGTGGTTAAGAGGTGCAACCTAGATCTTACTAGTGCTGGTGTTGAAAGAAAATTGCAATTGTAAGAGCTTGAGGAGATCAGAAGAGAAGCCTATGAAAATTCTAGGATCTACAAGGAGAGAACCAAGGCCATCCATGACAAGTTTATAGTGAGGAAAGAATTTAAAGTAGGCCTAAAAGTGTTGCTTTATGTTTCTAGATTGAAGTTAATGCCTGGAAAGCTCCGTTCTAGATGGGAGGGCCCTTTTATTGTCACTTATGTTTTTCCTTATAGAGTTGTAGAGATCCAAAGGGAGCCAACCGGAAGATGCTTCAAGGTCAATGGGCACCACTTGAAACCTTTCTATGAAGGATACCCCACTCAAGCAGTGGAGGTTGCTACACTACAGGATGCCACGTAGCCCTGGTCGTATTCCTTCCCTTTCCTCTTTTACTTTGCATTGTCATATTATTGAGCTGGGTTGTGCTGGATATTATTTGTCCATGATTTGCTCTGTTTGTTATGCATTGAGGACAATGCATTGTTTAAGTGTGGGGGAGGGTTGATTTAATTTTGCTTGTAAATAGTTTTGTTGAGTTTTTGGTTTGTATAGTTTTTGGTGTTGTCAAAAGCAAATTTTTGAAAAAAAGAAAAAAGAAATTTATAGAAATTTTTTTGGAAATTTATAAAAATTTTGTTTTGAATGTGACAATTGCAAGCTTCAAGTGGCTTGGGTATGATACATTCTTGATTTGAAGAGTAATTGATCATGTTTTAAGTAGATAAAGCTAAATGGCAATTGTTTTGACTTAGGTAGATCTAGGCTAGTAGTCATGACCTAGTGAGATTTTTGAGCCTATTGCATATTTCTTTTTGTGTGTGTATACCACCGATCTATTTCTTGCTCTATAGCTTGGCTTAAATCTTGTTTGAGACCACATTTTGTGCATTTGTATACATAGAAATGATAAAGGCATTCATTTTGTTTATCTAGTTAAAAAAAACCTACCCTTTCATGCATTTTATCCCTTGTTTTAACCCCTTTGAGACTTTATTTGCTTTCTTTCTTTTAACCCAAACCTATAGCCATTAAAAATAAATATTTTTCCTACCCTTGTTGAATGTCTTGGGAGTTGATTAGCATGTTAACTTACTTGTTTTAGATGAAAGAACATGTAAATAGTTGGAATTTGGGTCATAAAGAAAGAAAAAAAAGAAAAAAAAGTTGAAAGAAAACAAGTATATAAAAAAAAAAAAGAAGAAGGAATAAATGTATATATTCAAGGAAAATAAAAGAAATAGAAAAGGAAGAAATAACAAAGAAAAAAAAAAGAGAAAAGGGAAAAGAAGAAAGGCCCTATCCAAGTTTTGTTTGTTTTGTTTCTTTCATTCTATATTATCTTATTTGGCATTACTTTTCATTCTCCTAAGGTATTCAATTTTGGTTTTTCCTATCATTTGACCCTTTCTTTTTCTTAACCTTAGCCCAGTACAACCTAATAAAGTCTTTTTGATTTATGTTTGCATTTGCTTGTTAGTGGTGGAGAGCTTACATTTTTGTCAAGCTTTTGAAAAGAGATTTGGATAGGTTAGTTTTGAGTGTACATACAAGCCTAAACACTTTTGAGTGAGAGTGATATATACACATTACCTTTGGTAAGGGATTGCTAGCTTGGGTTTTCCCTTGTCAAGTTAATTGCCATGATGTCTTTAATCTTAATGCATGTAATGATTACTTGGATAAGAAAGATGTTGAATGTTTTGGTTTACTTTTGGCTTGTGATTATAATGTTCACTTTTTGCAGTTTTGTTTTGTTCCTCTTGTTTTTCCTTGATTTTGGTTTGCTTTGCCCAGGAGTGCAAAGAGATAAGTGTTGGGGAATTGATAAGTGCTAATTTTTATATATTTTTACCCTCATTTATTATTATTTTTAATGATTAATTTGAGCTTAAATGGATTTATTATACAATATTTGAATTTTTGATCAATTTTGAAAATAATATAATTTTGAATTAATTAGGAGAATTTTTGGGTTTAAATTGATAATATTTTATTTTCCATATTTCTTTGATGGATTGAATATTTTCAATCTTTAAAATATTCATTAAATTCGTGCAAATTTTTGGAGATGAATTAGGAATCAATGGTGAAGACAATTTTGGGCAATTGAATTGAAGATTTAAAGTGAATCAAGGGTCAAGATTGGAGCAGAATTTTTATTTTTATTAATTACTTGATAATGACAATTTTTGTAAATAAGATATTAGGTTTTAATTTGTTTTCTTGTGGGAGCAGTGAGAAGCTGAGGGAGGAGGGACGAATTACGTTTTCTGGGATTGGTCTTTTTTCTTTGGCTTTCAGATGGGACGCTAAGGGAGGCGAGGCCTGGAGCATGATTTTGGCTGCTCATTCATTCACTTTTCGGACTTCATAGAAAGGCACACTTGGAAGGAGATTTGTTGCTTCTTTATTTTTCTCCTTTGCCATTCGGATGGACGCGAGTAGAGCCACACCTGGTGGGGATGATTTACTGTTTCTTCATTCTCCTTTGCCATTTGGACTTCATGTGGGGAGTCAACACCTGGACCAAAGATTTGCTGATTCTTCATTTACTCACTTGCACGTTGCCATCCCAGTATATCACCACCACCATTCATTGCTATTTTCCTTCATTATCTCTTCATGGCAGCGAGATTGAAGAAGTTTAGGGGCACAAATTCCATGGAAGCTTAAAGAAAGGGTGGCACCAAGGTGGAGCATGGAGGAGGAAGGCTTGAGCTCTTGAATTACATGGATTGAAGACCATTGGGGAGTTCTTTTCTTCCTATCTTTTCCTCTTTCAATTTCAAGAACTTAGGGATTTTCTAGTTTTAGGAATTTCTATGTGGATTTAATGTTGAGACCTAGTTTTAGGTTGGACAATGATTTTATCTTAGATTGTAATTAGAATTGGTGTTATTTGGGATTGGAATTATGTTTTGTAGTTGTTGGAATTTTGGTTTCTAAACCTTATAATGTTGATTGGATTGATGTTTGAGTTCCCTTGCATTAATTTGATTAATATTATGATTTTAATTGCATATCTTGGTCTCTTGCGCTACTTGATTGTTGAATTGGGTAATATAATTGCTTAATTGTTCAATTAGGTAATTAAAATCAAATTTTCTAGAATTAATTGAATCCAATTGTTAAAGGATTTGATGAGTTTAATTGGCTTAATTACTTGCAAATTACTTGAATTAGCTAAGGGTTTCCTAGTTAAGTCAAGTGATGTGCATTTGAGCTTAGGGTTTCCTATCCTTGGATTAAGTTAATTAAATTCATTGGTCTATTGTCTAATCACTTCTCTTGGTCTTAATCAATCTTTGGTGAGTGATGAGAGCCGAAAGCCCCTTGCAAAACTTTGGTTGCCTCCTGTTTGTTCTTTACATTTTCACAATCACTTTAATTTCAATTTAGAGCAGTCTAGTTTAATTACTTGCTTAGTTTTTCTCTTTTAGTTGAAATTTAATTTCTTAATTAAAAACCCCCCAATTGCATAAATTTTAATTCAATTAATTTTGCATTTAGCGTAGAGAGATTTTTCTAGAATTTGCATAAAATTTCAAGCATCACCTAGAATCAATTCAAAGTAACCCCTAAATTGCTCTTTGGGAAGAATGACCTAGGGTTGATCTATACTATATTAAATCAATCTTAGTTTAATTGAGTGTTGAAGTGACTAAGGCATCATTATATATCTCACCCCGGTTGTGGGCTAACATTTTAGGGACCAAACCTCTTAGTGGCAAGGAGAAATTAATGGAAGCATAATGTGTGATTTGGTAGCACATAGGTTTGAAAACCTTATCAATTTAGGTTTGTGTAACAAGAATATTAGTTTTTATGTATTTGCCACATTACATCATGAATTGCCAAGTATAAGGACTGGTTATGTAATACCTTAACTTCTAGCTCATACCCATCATGCCCTCATACTCATATGCACATGTTAAACTCACAAGGGAGATAATTTACTCTACCTTGGTGCTTCTTCTCTATGGCAATATGAATGGGTAGAGACTTACTTTAGAGTCACATGGACCGAATGAGCTCTCTCTATGCATCCTCATTCTCAATTGCACTATTAAGACTTATTTCAATCCCCACAATATGCTTTAAACTCATGGAAAGCAAAAAGGGATTGGAGACATGTATTTTCGTTCTTGGCAGATTTTGCTTCATTTTTGGGCTAAGTTTGAAAATTCATATCTAAATGCAGAAAAATAGTAACTGCATAATCTCAGTCATTCTAGAAATCTTGAGACGTCTACTTCATGCTAAAAATACTTAGAAGTCTCAGTATCTCACATATCCTGAGTTTGACATCAAAATCGTTCACTGGTCAGAGGGGTCTCCTTTGCTGTCACAGTTTACTGATATGGACTTTGAAAATGTCTAACTAATTCCACAAAAATCCAATTCTTGCAAAAGATATCTCTATGGAAAGATGTGGATGTTAGCTAGAGGAAAAAAATATCTTCAGATCAGTTCACCAAGCCAAACTCCTGGAAACTGATGAAACAGTACTTCGAGTCTGGTTGGGTGTTTGATTCTGGGCAGGAACTTCGAAATTGTATAACTTCCTCTCTAGACCTCTAAATGAGGTACTTCTAGTTCCTACAAGTCTCTGTGACTATCTAGTTTCTGTGTATAAAATTTCGTAGCCATTGGACTACGTTTGCCCCTCGAATGACACAATTTCTAAACTGACCAAATGAACAGTGTTTTCTGAAATCCGAATTTCTGATGTCAACTTTGAAAAATCATAGAGAATGCTATAGACCTCTAAATGACATGAAATCTAGCTTCCCAAAAAGATATAAACATGATCTAGTTACATGTCAAATTTCATAGCAAGAAGAGGTCATATGGTTGCCTCTTGACATCATGTGCAAAAAGCCACTTTCTTGGCTAAAAATAGGGCTCATGGGATCCAATCTTGGTTCTTCTACCTCTATGACCCTTTGAGCACATGAGAAAGCATCTCTAGGGGCCATCAATCATGACTCAAGTGTCTGAAAACTTAGATTGGATAAACTCACTACCCCATGCCCACTTATGCACCCATATAGCCTATACTAACATTGAGCATTTCACATCAAAATTGCCTCTTCATTCATAATAGGCCTCATTCTCATACATTCGTCATACATGCATTAGCTTACAATCATTCATAAAGGTTACATCATTACTTTACATCACTTGTCTCATGTACAATGTATTTACAAGAAATTCCTTTACACTTTTCTGTAGTCTCCCTAGCCTCATGCTTGATGATGGTTCCCATCTCTTACCTCACTTGGTCCACCTGGCATGTTTGGATGGTGGAGAGGGAGGGTGAGATTCGGAGAATCCCAGTAGTTTTTCTCTCATTCAATCATACATATATAGCATGCAAACAAGTCTCATTGTGCATGTATGGCATGTTAGCATATAAAATCATGATGAAAGCATTTAAAACATGTGAATTGGCCATGCATAAAGGAAAAACATTCTCAACATGTGAGTAGGCCATACATAACATTTAGAAGCTTGCTAAGTACTTGGATTAGCCTCACCCACTCACTTGTGGCTTTTGGACTTGCCTCACCCATTTTTAAGAGGTCCTTAGACTCAACCCTTACTCTTTGGGAGTCAACCTCACTTTTGGGAGACTCTTTACTCTTGTCTCAACCAACTGGAGGGTTTGGCTCATCCTCACCTTGGCTATAGGGTTATTGGCTTTTCCATTCCTCAAGCAAATCAAAACAAATCACATAAATCATCATTTCACTTCATAACATATCATCATGCTAACACACTTCTCATAACTCATATCATACATACATACAAGTAAGACAATGTAAACACACAATTATGCATGAAAGAAGGTGGAGAGAACTACCTTATTAGCTAGTCACAACTCCCTCTTTCACTTGTCTCCTCCCTTGTGGATTTCACTACCACTTCTAGATGGGAGAACTTCTCTTGAGCCTAACCACACAAGAAGCATGGAATTAATTTCTTAACGCTTGATTCTTAAGCTAGGGATCTCTTCTTATCAACCCTACTGAGCTTCTCAAACTAGGTTTCTTTCTCTTACTAGAACCCATTAGCTATCCTCTCTCTTTTCTCAAACTCTCAAGCTCTTAAGAAAGGGAAAGCAAGAAAGAGAAGACTATATGACTTCTAACCTCCCTCAAGAGTGGTTTCCCACTCTCCCTCTTCTGAACCAAGCTCAAGACCTAACTATTTTAGCTACCAAAATCGTAGGAAGAGAGGGGAAGGGGAGAAGGGTAACATATGAAGAGAAAAGCCATGAGAATCCTTACCTTTCTTGTCCTTTCTTCTTCTCCTAAGCTTCTCTCTCTCCTCCGCCCTTTTCTCTCTCCTAAAGCGAGCTTGAGTCGGTTAGAAGAAGAAAGAAGAGATTTGGAAGCTTTTAAAAAGTCAAATTTTCTTTTTCTCGCTTTTCTGGACCGCTCTCACTATAGCGAGCCATTGCCCTTGCTACGGCGAGCTCGTGTCTGTTCCAGACCTCTGCCTTCGCTATGGCGTCGCTACGGCGAGCTCGGGTCTGTTCCAGACCTCTGCCTTCTCTATAGTGTCGCTACAGCGAGCAACTCCCTGGTTTTTGTATGGAATGCCGCACTCGCTATAGCTAGGTGCATTTTCGCTATTGCGAGATGGCATTCTCGCTATGGCGAGAAGACTTAGAAAATTTTCAGCTTTCTTCAAAAATTTTCAGCTTTCTCTTTTCCTTTTCTTTTCTCATTTCTTTTCTTCTTCTTTATTTTTCCTGGCTGTTACAGGTTATGTAATCTAATTATTGTGGAATCTGATGTAACTAGTAGGGGTTAGGTTCTTTACAATTTGGTGTTTGTAGGCATTGGGTTATATCTGATATGGAACCTTGTTAGATGGATACATATAGATATGACTTGTTTCTTGGAAGTATGTTATGGTATTACCATGAATGATAATGTTAGTGGTTATGAATCTTTCTTGCAATAATTGATACATGAATTGCTGATGTATGATAGTAAATGAGTAGGATTCAATACTTAGGATTTGATTTGGTAATGAGAGATATAGGGAGTAAATTGGGTAGTTGAATGCCGTTAGAGCTCTCCAAATTAAGGTAGAATGGCCCTAAAGTATTATTAGAAGGAGTGTTAGAGTATATAGGATGAAATTTGAGAGCCATAGGTGTAGTAAAGGGTTGAGCTGCCACCAAAATGACTCAAGTTGTAACACCCCAAAATTAATTAAGGTGTTAATTATAGATTTGGGTAGATTAAGAATAATTAATATGGAATAATTAGGCAAGTTATGTGAGTGAGAATTATAGGGAGATAAATTATTAATATGGGTTTGAGATTTAATTGGGTTAGAAACCTCATCTAGGCCCAAATTAAATTAAGTAGGCCATGGTTAGGCACTAATGGAGGCCCAATGATTTTAGGTGCAAACCCAACCTTTTAATATGAGACTTGGCCCAAGAGAGAGCACCTAATGATGGTCTAATTTGATTTAGTGAGATAGAGGCTTGACGGGTTGTGTCGTGCAACCCTTAAAATAAAATTAGGTTGGATTAATTTTATAGTTAATAGCACAACCTAGGTCATCTCCTTTGAAAATGGAGTTCAATATTTAATTAGGCTTTCTAAGTGTATAAAGATCCTAAAACTACCTAATTTAGGCATTTTTTTAATTAATTCAAACTATCTAAAATGAAATTAAATTAAAATGACTAACTACCTAATTGTATGAACTAATGGATGAAATATATGCTTGTGACTAGCTTTGGATTTGTCCCTTAGTATCCACTATCCTTATCCTAATTCAATTATGATTAATTCTGGTCTAAGAGTCCCTATTCATGTCCATAACAAGTTATCTTAGGTTACCACTCAAGAATAAAGAGATTAACAATTTAATGTTGAATTAAAACCTCAATCCCACATCAAATTGCTAACTCTTGTCATTAGGATCAATAAACACTTGAATTGAATGATTAATTGATCAATTAGCCTCTGAATTAACACCTTAGGAGATTCAATTAACTAATTAAACTCCAATGGATCCTCAAATTAGGCAATTAAACACTCAATCTCTCACATGCATTTCATCAAACACCTTGACTACATACATGGATAATTGTAGGAAAATGAAAATCTAGCACTAAAATTTATCAAGTACAACATCAATTGCTCTCTTAATTAGTGTCTAACCAGCTACTAATGATAAACTACATTAATCTAGTCAATTACAAGCTTAACCAAGTAAATAAAATAACAAAAATCAATGTAGAAAGAGAGAAAAGAAAATAAGAAGCTTGGCCAAAATTCTATTATTATCTCCAAGGATTCAAGCTTCTCCAAGAGCATCCTCCCAGCTAGCCACGGGATGGTTTAATGCTTCATTGATGTAGAAGAAAATGGAGGAAGATGGAATGGGGAGATGGCTATGGATGAGGCGTGGATGATGAATGGAGTGTTCTGTGAATAGAATCACGATGATATCTAGCATGGAATGGAGTCTATTTTATTCGATGCTTCATTGATCATTTCATGTGCTTTGCACTCTTAGCTCCTCAGCCTTTAGATG
Organism: Erythrophleum ivorense; assembly: GCA_026724425.1. Lineage (NCBI taxonomy): Eukaryota > Viridiplantae > Streptophyta > Magnoliopsida > Fabales > Fabaceae > Erythrophleum > Erythrophleum ivorense. Next base: position 187,514 of record JAIUCV010000336.1, on the reverse strand, counting down.
AATAGATATAAATGAATATAGTAGATAAATGTGTGGGATATGATGGATGGAGTTTGGATTCTCGTGTGAATATTACAATGCATGAATCCCTCGATTGTGTATTCTGGATGATTGAAATATGCTCCCTCTCACGTGCCCCCCTTTTTTATGATTCACGTGCTCTTCATGTGCCTGTTGCTTACTTTATTTTTGTCATTCCCAAATGAATATGTGTTACTCCCATTGCCTTCTCACGTGAGAGTCTCCCATTTATTCATTGTTCACGTGTTCATTTAAATATTCCACGTTAACCTGTAGCTTAACGTTGCACTGTTCATGTGGGAAGCTTTATCACGCATTGTGTTGAGTATTTATTTTCTTCATATAGCTCACTATACTTGTTAAATTGTAGCTTCATTTATTTCCATTTCCTACTACTCTTCAGGTGCTTCTTAATTACCCTTTGCTTCCTATGTTCAGCTTGATAAACCAATGCTTCATGTGTTTGTCCTTAGACTCAAGCATTCTATTATTCTAGAGCTGCATTCTTCACTCTCAATCCAGGCCTAGCATTTTTCTTCTTCTTTACATTCTCTACGTTATTTCTGTAGCTTCCTGCTTTGCCTTCTTCATTCCTTCAAACCCATAGCCTCTTCCTTCTCAAACTAGAACTCACATTCTTCCACATGTTCTTTTATTGCTAGCTCTTGCTTCATGTTGCTCGTAGCTTGCTTTGTTGTTTAGCTCCTTAAGCTCTTCCTTTACTCACTCTCTTCTGCATGTGGCTCAGTTGTACGTGAATCCATGGCTTCATGCTTCTCACTCGTACAACAGCTGATTGTTTCATTCTTTTCATATGAGCTACTTCTCCTTTCCATGCATGTTCTTCTCATCCATGTGTTTCTTTCTCACTTTCTTCACATGCTCGTGGCTGTTCTTATACGTGTTGCCTCATCTGTACATGAACAGACTACATGAACCATGGTCACATGCATCATTTCCACGTCATTCATATTCCCAACTCTTACACGTGAGAGCTTCTCTATCCAGCCCATAGCAAACACATGATTTCTTCTTCTTTCGTGGAGCTGCTTCATTTAATCTCTTCCTTCTTTCAAGCTTCTTCTTCGTGTTAACCTCATCCTAGCTTCATCTCATATGTGATGAACTTGAATGTGCATCTCAATCTTGGAAAACCTTCCTCTTCCAAATTTTTCTCTAACTTTTAAATTTGATTTGCCCAAAAATCTGCATAAAAAAAATGAGAAAATTAAATAGGAATATTCCAAAAATTCATTCAAAATGATTTATGCATTAAAATCTATCATTTTGCAGTTTAATTCCTAAAGTGCAGAAAATGGCTACTAAAATCAATTATCCACCCAAGTAAATCCCCAAAGCCATATTTGATCATTAAAATGCCTAAGATAAGGAGAATAAAATGCACAAAAAATCATGTTTTTCAAGGCCCAAGACCTAACTTATATAAACTCTTATAATTGGCCCAACATCCCTTATATAGACCCAAATCAAATGAGCTCTTAAAATTTGGCCTAACCCAACTACAATTTTGCAGCCTAACTTATGAAACTTAGACCAACAAAGCTTAAATTTGAAACCCACTTGGAATTGGGCCTTTGGGTCAGCCTATAACCCATTTAGGACCTAACTAAAACCCTAAACACATGCAACCCCTCCACACTTTGTTGAAACACAAACAGAAGAGTCATTTTCGCACCTTGAGAGAGAGGCTAGGGTTCTAAGTAAGAAATCCACCATTTTCCACTCCTAGAGCAAGATTCAGCCAAGGTAATAATTATATAACTTAATCTTCTTCTCTTTCTTTTCAATTTGACCTGATTGGCCTCTCATTTGGAGCATTTTCACCATGCCCAAAATCTGAAGTGTGTTCGTTTGATATTTTCTTAGAGGATTTTCTGAGGTAGAGGCTAGGAAGGATATTGGGTAAGCATAAACTCTCCATTTTAATGCATTTTCTGCTATTTTAAGACCCCAATGGTTGGTTTGCAGTATGGGCATTAATTTTATACAAATTTGCTTAGGATTTAGGGTGATACATTGAAGTTTCTGGTGGAGGAAACATTCAATCCGAATTTTCTTTTATAATAACTAGGTTGAGGTAGCGTTGTTTGTTGGTTCTCCAAAAAATTGTTTGTAAGTAAGGTAACCAGGGATTTTGCAATTCCATGCATATATCTGCTTTAATTTTATATTTGTTGTACATGAAAGATTTGAAATGCTAAATGAATTGATTGGCTATCTATTGTATTGTATTTGGACCTTGTGAGTCCAAGGTGGAGCTGTGGTGCGGCTGTCACCGATGCATGTGCTTCGATCAGGCATCGGATTATGATAAGACCCTAGATGCACTAAGCCCTGGTTGTGCTTATTGGGGAGTCGGTGCTGTGGACGGGCCTCTACCAGTGTTATTGGCTTTTAACATGTAAAAATGTGATTGCTAGTATGAGATAGTAATTATTAATAGCCTAATTATTTCATTTGCTGCTATGATTGGTACATTTTTTGATGCTTATATAATATCATGCATATATGTTAATTAAATTAGAATATATGGATGGAATTTTTCTTTGGTTACTGAGATTTGCATCTCACCCTATTTCATGGGATCATACTTTCAGGCAAAGGCCCTTTAGGTAAGGATAAAGGGAAGCAAGTGGATGAAAATCTATGAGCTCCAACCATGTGTGGAGGAGGCTACACTTGGGCTGATTTGAGTAGAGTAGATGCAATTTTGTTATTCTTTTATATAACATCATCATGTAATAATGTTGCCAAGTGTAGGTGTTTGTATTTTGGTTACTTAGAATGTATCTATTGAGGAGTAGGCCTCATTTTAGTTTGGTACTGGATGTATGAACTTATAACATCTGATGTATAAGCTTTGTTGAATTTATAATATGGTCTATTATTGGAAATATAATCATGTGATACATTAGATGTTGATTTAAACCAGTGATATATGGAATCTCTAATGGAATATATATTGAATGATAATTGTTGATAGTTCATGAATTCTTGCTGTTATTACTTTATGAGCTTGCTGATATAGGGTAGTTGGAGGAGTAGAAATTAACACTTAAGTCGTGAACTAGCAATGATAGATAAGTTGGGTAAATTAAGCAAGTGAAAGTTATTAGAGCCCCACAAATTAAGATAGATTGCCCCTAAGATGTCCTTAGGGGGAGAATTAGAGTGTAAGAGACAAGATTTTAGAAGTTGTAAGATCAGAAGGCGTTTTGCCACGGCCAAAATAGTATTAGCTGCTACTAATAGAGGCGAAGTTACCTAGGGAGAGTGATAGGGAGTGATTTGCCGTGGCGAGAAATGGAATTAGCCAGGGCAAAATGTGAGAGGCCAAATTGGAAGTTGTCCAGAGGGTAATTAGCCACGGCGAAATGGGGAATTGGTCGCGGCTAACTTTGTGAAAATGTCCTAGATGTTCCATAGAAGAATTAGCTATGGTGAAAATGGGATTTGGCCACAGCCAATAGTGAGAGGCAAGTGAGGTAGGCTCTAGGAGGTTCTCTCACCGCGGCGCCATATAGGCTCACCGTGGTGAAACCTATGAAGTTGTAAGAAGTTAACTCGAGAACATTTGGTTGCGGCGCGAAAGTATTTAGCTACGATGAAGGTCCTAAAACTCTTATATTAACCTAGAAACCTTGGTTTTTCCTATGGCAATATCAATGGATGACTTAGAAACACTTGTAAGGGGTTCTTAAGAGTTGAAAATCAATAGGTAATAGATTTAAAGGCTTTTAATTGGAGATTTGTTTCACTCATATACATGAATACTTGTATGTTTGGTTAATGATTCTAATAACATTAAGGTTCAAATTTTCTCACTTTTTCCTAGATTGATTAATCTAAATGGTTCTAGGCCTTGATTTATAACTATCAATCATAGGTTTAATGTAACATCCGGTTCTCTGCAAATGAGAGAAAACGTGAGAAACGTAACGTATGGTTTCTCCGTCAACAAACGAAACTCATCGGATATGAAAGGAAGTCCCCTGAAATGATGTAGTTAAGGTCCTAAAAATTTGGGAAGCATTCTAGACTCTTAAAAATGAGAATCCCAGGCTCAGACAGAAAGAAAAACGGAGCTAGAATAAAAAAATAATTTCTTACAAAAAGCTTCTGAAACATAATAGCATTTTTGTAATTTTGAGCAAATTTTGGAATTCACATAAGAGGGCTTTTTAAATGAAAATTTTGAGTTCCCCAGGGTTCTCAAAGGCCCTAAAAAGCATAGGAAGGCCCAAAATAGCTAAAGTCCCTCCGGTGGACGTTTTTCAATATCGGTGTGCCTAAACTTTGACAAATTCGTTCGGGAAGGTTTTAGCTCCAATTTGAGTGATTCTAAAGGCATTTACTAAATTGGGAACCTAAATTTTATAATGGAAAAGATTGTTCTAAAAAAGGAGCTAAAACGAAGGAGAAGCGAAAATGCCAAGAACGAAGGGCAAAATGAGAACTTTTGAAAAGTGTAACTTCCTCCCTCCTATATATATGATGCACCCTTCTTCTCCATTCATGTTGCATGACCAAGTTCTGCCCAAAACTAGAGGAAAACCCTAGGGAGAGTGGCACACAAGATGAAGGCAAAGAGGAGGAGGAATCAAAGGCTTAAGGTATGGAAATTAGTAGTTTTTCATGCTCTTTCTCTTCTAAACCTCTTATCCTCTATTCTCGTTTGTTTCCTATGATTATAATAAATTTTATAAATCTATTTTAAGGGAGAAATTGAGGGGAAAATTAGGATTTGAAAAGAAGAGCTTAAAGAAGACAAGATTCAAGTGAGAAAAGCCATGAAAACAAGGTATTTTCTTCTTCCAAGATTGCTACCCCTTGCTCCCCTTCTCCACCATTTTGCCCCACTTGAGAAGACTTAAGAGGATTTGATTTTTACGCAGAACCAAGGGTGATTCTAAGGAAAAAGGGTGTGGAGATTAAGAATATGCAAAGAGAATTAACAAAAAATCATTAGATTTCAAGATGCAATTTCTAGGGTCTCATGTGCACCTTGTAAAATCTGATTTTGTATGATGATTCTTAGGCCTAAATAAGAGCTTAAATGAGCTCTCAAGATCCCTAAGAGGCTCCCTATATGCATCCTCCCTTGAGAAAATAAAGCAAACTCTAAGAAACCCCATTTCCTTCATAGCCTTGGCCTAAAGGGGTTTGTGTAGTTAGGGTGAGTTTTAAATTTTTCTAAGCCCATTCTTGAGTCATATATGATGAATGAAAATGAGGGGCGGCCTTGGGAAAAATTTAGAACCTATAGAAAGTGAGTTGGTACTTTATGTTTCATATTATGACTTAAAGGAGTAATATGTAGCTAGGCTCTTGGTTTTAATTGTGTGATGACTCCAAGAGGTTTAAAAGGAGTCAAAAATCATATTTGAAAGGAAAGAATAAAGCATAGAATTTATTTGAGAGTTGTTGCTTTATTAGGTGCAATTATAGAATCATAATGAAATTATAGACCAAGCTAGTGTCTAAGTGAGGGTGTGGCCTTAGAATTAATTCCATGAACCTAATTGGCTTCCATAAATTGTATTTAGGCCAAGAGAAACCATCCCCACACTTTTGTGTGTGTGGGGCCAAAGCAAATAAGGGAATTTCAAGAGAAAAAGTGTGTAATTGTGTATAAGGTAGCTCTCTCCACCTTCTCTCATGCATGGATGTGTGCTTATCTTGTCTTGAATATATGTATGTGTATTTTTAAGCCATGAAAAGTGTTCTAGCATGACTTTAATTCCATGGTGCCATGATATTACAATATGCTCTTATATGATGTTTTTGATATGTGCTTGGGTTTGCTTGAGTGTGGTGAGGCCAAGAACCCTTAGCCATGGTGAGGATGAGCCAAGAACCCTTAAGATTTGTTGAGACAAAGTAAAGAGTCTCCCAAAAGTAAGATGGGCTCCCAAGTGCATGGTTGAGTCCAAGAATGTTTTAAAGAACGGGTGAGGCAAGTCCAATATCCACAAGAAATTAGGTGAGGCCAATCCACTTGCTTGGCAAGCCTTTGTATGCTATGTATGACTTTCTCAAATAATGAAAATGTCTCTTGAATGTTAGCACATGTCCACATAACCATACATGCATTTATGAGACTTGTTTGCATCCATTATGTATGATTGAATGGGAGATAAAGTATTGGGATTCTTTGAATCTCATTCCCTCTTCTCCAATGATCTAACATGCTAGGTGGATCAAGTGGACAAGGTAATGGAAGCTAACCACCTTGAAGAAGAGAGCTTGACAACATAATGCATGGTTTTGGTTCTTTAAGGCCATATTTATGTCAAATGATGTAACCCACTATTGTACATGGTCTATGACCTCTTGAATACATGTAATTATGATAATATGTCATGTATGAATGAGAGAATATATTAGGTGACCATTAGAATGTGATTTGAACATACTTTGGCAAATGAGCTTCTTGAATTAGTTTATGGAATTATGCATATGTGTGGATGAGATGGCCAAAATGAGATGCATAAGGGTTGAGACCATTTGGGCTGTAATACCCCAAAATTAATTAAGGTGTTAATCATAGTTTTAGATTAATTAAGAATAATTAATATGAAATAATCGAGTAAGTTAAGTAAATGAAAATTTTGGAAAGATAAATTATTAGCATGGGTTTGAGATTTAATTAGGAGAGAAATTTCATCTAGGCCTAAATTAATGTAGGAGATCATGATAAGAGGCTAATAGGGGCCCAATAAGCTAGGTGCAGGCCCAATATGATTCAATGTGATAGAGGCCCAAGATCCACCTTGTATAGGCTCTTATAATTGGCCCAATAACCCTTGTGCAGACCCAAAACTTTTGAGCTCTTAAGACTTGTTCTGGCCCAATGGAATTTTAGCAGCCCAATGCATAAGAGTTAGCCCAATATAGCTAAAATCTGAAGCCCAAATAGAGTTGGACCTTGGAGCAACCCATGACCCATATTTGACCCAACTAAAACCCAACTAAAACCTTAATGCTTCAGCCTCTTCCCCATTTGCTGAAACACAAACACCTATCTTAAAATTCGAAGGTCCAAAGGAGGCTCTAGGGTTCTTGGCATATTTCCACATTTTTCCACTTCTAGAGCAAGATTTAGCCAAGGTAATAGTTATATAATTTAATCCTCTCATCTTTCTCTTCATTTTAGTCTGATTAGTTTATCATTTGGAGTATTTTCACCATACCCAAAATCTGAAATGTGGTTGTTTGGGATTTTCTTGGTAAAATTCGTAGGTTGAGGCTAAGGCTGACATTAGGTGAGTATAAATCCTTCATTTTGATGCTTTCTTTGCTAGTTTGAGACCCCCATAGCTGATTTATCATATGGGTATTAATTTTGTACGAATTTACTTAGGATTTTAGGTGAAATATTGAGGTTTCTAGTGAGGACACTTCAATCCAAATTTGGGATTTGTGGTGGTTGGGTAAGTGTTCCCTAGGTAGTCATTAGCATTTTAAATTCTTTGGACACTTGTTGCAACTATTAATGATGAATTAAAGTGGTAATTTTCTGATACTATGGTTTTAGGGAGATTTTTGTACCATTGGTGGCTATTGCAATTGTTTACAAGTGAGGTAACTGGGTTCATATTAATTCCATGCATATATCTATTTTAATTTCATATTTACTGTACATGAATGATTTGAAATATTGAATGAATTGATTGGTTATCTACTGTATTGTGTTAGACCTTATGAGTCCATAGTGGAGCTGTGGTGCGGCTACCACCCATGCATGTGCTTCGATCGGGCACCGGGTTATGATCAAACCCCAGATGCATTGAGCCCTAGTTATGCTCAATGGGAAGTAGGTGCCGTGGACGGGCCTCTCCCGGTGTTAATGGCCTTTAACATATGAAAATATAATTGCTAGTATGGGATAGTGATCATGATAACCTAATTGTTTCATTTACTGATATGACTGATGTTCTTCTGATGCTTATATGAAATTATGCATGTATGCTAATTAAACTAGATTATATGATAGAATTGCCTTAGTTACTGAGATTCGCATCTTACTCTATTTTATGAGATTAATATTTCAGGTGAAGGTTCTTCGGGTAAGGATAAGGGGAAGCAAGTGGATGAAAATCCATGAGCTTCATCATGTAGGGAGAAAGCTGCACATAGGCTGACTTATTTAGTATAGATGCTAAATTTTGTATTCCTTATTGTATAGCATCATCATGTATTCATGTTGCCAAGTGTAGGCTCTTATATTTTGATTTCCTTGGATGTATTCATTGAGGAGTTAGACCTCATTTTAGCTTGATATCGGATGTATGAACCCATAACACTTGACGTATGTATTTTGCTGAATTTATGGTATGGTATACTGTTGGAAATATAATTATGTGATGTATTAGATGTAATATGAACCGTTGATGTATGAAACCTGTGACAGAATGTATATCAAATTTTAATTTCCAATAGTGTATGAGTTTTTATTGCTATTACGCTATGGACTTGCCGGTATAGGATAGTTGGAGGAGTGAAAACTTACATTTAAATTTTGAATTGGTAATGGTAGAATAGCTGAGTGTATAGGGCAGATAAAAACCATTAGAGACATATAAAATAAGTGGGAGTGGTCCTAAGGTAGTCCTAAGATGAGAATTGGAATGTAGGGGACGAAATTTGGGAGATGCAGTTACAGGAGGGAGTCACGCTGCGGCTAAGAAGGCTTTGTCGTGGCCAGATGAATGACAGAAGCAAGGGACGTTGCGGTATGAGTAATCCCACCGTGGCACAAGCGAATAAAATTTTTTTGGAGAGTAACAGTGGCGAGGAACGCCGCGGCTTGAGTAATCTAGCCACAGCGTAAAGTGAAAAAAATTGCCCAGGAGGGTAACAGAATGAAACCTCGCTGCGACGCATAACATACCGCCGTGGCGCTAGTCGAGGGAACAAACTGAGGGGTGTCCAGTAGCAAATCTCACTGCGGCACGAGTGTATTGCACCTAGGCGAGAGTCGGGGGACTTAGAACAGTAGCTTCAGGAGGGATTTCCACCGCGGCGCCACGTAGGCTGGCTGAGACGACGGTCCAACTTGCAGCGGCAAAATTTGAGAAATTTGCCTAGTAATTCCAGAGAGCAACTTAGTTGCGGTGTGAATGGTTTGGGCCACGGTGCAAAACCCCAAACTCCTTCCTTTAGCTTAGAAACCCTAGTTTCTTCAATGGTGATGATAGGAAATGATATAGGAATACTTGTGGGAGGTTTTTGTGTGTTGAGACTAATGAATGGATGAATCGTAAACCCCTCATGGTAGTATGATTTCTCTTATGCATTTTTGTTTTTTTTGTGGTTGTTTAGTGATGACCCTAATATCAATGTTCAAATTTTCCTATATTTTCATAATGTAATAGACTGTAACGACTCCAAACCTTGATCATTAATTATTAATTGCATATTTAACTATAATTACCATGCTTAGAAGGTAGGGTTGTCACATGGGTAGCTCACACAAGTCCTAATTATGCTTTTAGACTTTCCCAAAAGGTGCCAAAACCCAAGAAAAGCCATTTGGATAAGTTGGTATCCCATATGGAGCCAAAATTGATCATAATGGAACCCTATATCACTTTTTGCTCAAATGAGCTCTTCTTGGTCTAAGATTTGGCATGCCATTAGATTTTGTTGAGATATTTTTGTAAAGCTAAAGAACATAATTTTTGGAGGTCTACAGAATATTTAATGAATTTTCAAAGTTGGCAAATTTTCTAATTTTGGTCAAGTCACTGGTCATACTAGTCTGAAAATGAAATCTATCACACAAGGCTCAAATAATGTCCAATTGCCACAAAATTTTATACGAGAAACTAGAAAGTCCCAGTGACTTGTGCCAACTAGAAGCACCTCATTTTGTTGTCTAGAGAGGGAGATACGAATTTTTGAAGATACTGCCCAATATCAGACCCTCAAGCTAACCTCAGGTATTATTTGATTAGATTTTGAGGTCTGGGCGTGCCTTAACTGGTCTGGAGTTATTTTTTTCCTCTATCTCACATCCACAACTTTCTAGATTGGTATCATTTTCATGGATTGGATTTTCTTGGAATTAATTGGACATTTTTGAAGTTTGCTACAGAATTTTGTGACAGCACCAGTGGATAGCCTGACCTTTGGACCATTTTGCATGTCAAACGCCCCTTGTGTTGAATGTTATGGTCTAGACATAATTTTACCATGACATAACATGTGTAGCTTTCCATAATGTCCAAGAATGTATGATTTCAAGTTTTCTAGAATTAGTTATGATTTTCCAAAATTGTGACAGAAATGAGCCAAATTCTGGCTGAAAATATGTATGTATATTTTAAGCTTCCCTTCGAGTTCTATGAGGTGTAGGCCACATTTCATGATACAAATGAGTTGTATCCATATAATTAAATATGAGAATGTGTTGTATGAGCTCACATGGTCCATGTGATACCGAATGGAATTTTTATACATGACGTAACGCCAAATAATGTATTATTTTAATGGATTTTTCTTACTTACTTCATGGAATCTATGTTGTCAAGCATGAGAATGTTATGAAATGAGTTAGAAATATATGGTGCTACATTTAAGATTAATTACTATAATTAGAAGTTAGGGTCGTTACATAAGTCGCGGCCAAGAGTTAGTCAAAAGTGAGGAGTACAACGACGCGGGGTGAAAAATTCACCCAGGAAGGTAACAGTGAGCAATCTCACTATGGTGTAAGGGAAGCTAGCCATGGTGAGCATCAAAAGGTGAGCTTGGAATGCTCCAAGAGGGTCTCTTACTGCGATGCTACATTGGCTTGCTGCGGCGAGGCTCTAACCCGTTGCGGCAATCCAGAGTACTTTGTAGCGGCGTGGAAACCTAAGTCGTGGTGCAAGGTACAAAATTTCAGTTTTAAGTTACAGTAGCCACTTACGCTGCAACGCGGGTGTACTAAGTCACGATTAGAGTCTCCAAACTTGGTTTTTAGGTTCCAGTAATCAACTTAGCCGTAGTAGGGAAGGTCCAAGTGGCGGCAAAGGTTCTTAAACTCTTATTTTTGACTTAGAAACCTTGAGTTTCACCATGTTAAGATTATGTAATGAATTGGGAACATTATAAGAGAATTTTGTGAATTGGAAATCAGTAGTAACATGTATCAAAGGCTTTTAATATATAATTGGAATCACTTGTGGACTCAAATGGTTTTGATTGTTGGGTTAATAACCCTTAATGATATCTAGGTTCAAATTCCTTCCCTTTTTCTTAATTTAAGCATTTGTAATGATTTTAGACCTTGATTTACAATAATAACCATATAATTAAGCCTAATCACGGTAATTACAGATTAGGGTTGTTACAGAAGGGAATGTATGAAGCTAGATGGCAGCTTTTCAGATATAAAACTAAGTCAACTAACAGAGAAGGCACTGCCTGATGGGTCAGAGAAGGAATCAGAAGTTTCTTTGGATGAAATAGTTAGTGAAGAAAAGAGCCACGTTTCTTATGAAGCAAAAGGGGTGGCTAAACCCAGCTTCTCTATGAGATCAAAAGCCATTACTCTGTTTTTAGTTCTCTCAGTTGCTTGTGTATCAATCTCATTCATAAATTCTCAGGTCTTTGATCCATTATTTAAAGACCTTACCATTTTATCTCTGACTTATGATTTGTCTGAATTTTGTTAGTTTGCAAGAGCCAATTTTGATCTTTTTTCAGAGCTAGCTAAAGAAAATTTGGATGGACTAGCTTGAAACTTTCATATTTGGCCCTCAATTTCAGAATTGATTTCAACATTTAAAGGAGTGCAGAATTTGGGCCAATTGCATTATTGGAACTTGACTGGTTTGTGTAATACTTTAACCTCTTAACTATTATACCATGGTCTCATTGTCCATATCAATGCATTTCATATGGATTGGAGCACAAATGGAAGAAACCATATGCTTCACACGAAAAGGGCAATAAATTTAATGGTATTTATCTACATTACGTAAAATCTCATTTCTTTAATTTATGACCCATGGACCATATGAACTCAACAATATAATTTTCTATTCATGACACATCCATACAAGTCATAACCATCACCAAATATCTTAAGAAGCTGAGGTTTTAAGCTACATCTCACAAAATCAATGGTTTGCTCTTGAGTTCAAATTCTAGCTTTCTGATACAGATTTTAAAAATTCATAACTAATTCTAGAAAACTTTAAATCAAGAAAACCATACCATTCTAGAAAGTTATGGATGTCTACTATTAATAAAAATAATTCCAGACCAATTTTGTGGGTTAAACCTATAGAAAGTGATGGAACAATAACTCAGGTCAGGCTACATTACTAGTACTATCATGCAGTTTTAAAAATTTATTTCTCTCTTTACAGAGCTCCAAATAAGGTTATCTCAGTGGCTATGGAAATATTATGATGTCTGGTTTATGATTATAAAATTGCATGAGTATTGGACTTCATTTGACTCACATGTGACATAGAGAAGAAAACTGACCAAATGAACAGTATCCATACCATTTCTGCATAATTTTGCCAACTTTGAAAAATCATAACAAATTCTATAGAGTTCCAAATTGAGTGATCTTTGGCTCTTGAAAAGCTCTAGATGAGACCTACTTGCTAGCCAAATTTCATAGAAAAACTCACTCATTTGGTTAGACTTTGGTTCGGCTCACCATTTGGTCAAATTTGAAGTTCAAAGTGAGCACTTCAAGCACCAAATGCTCTTCTACACTTTCCAGCACCACATGGGAAACTTTAAAAGTACAAATACAACATATAAAAGCATGTTAAATGATCCAAATTATCACGGAGCTCAATCTCACCTTGTCACTTGCATACATACACATGAATATCACATCTTATAAAGGCTCCTTAGTGGCAAGAACTTACATATTTCTTCATCTAGCTTCCACATTGATACATACACCATTTATACATACATTAGAACATGTTCAAGGGTTTACACCATATATACATCTCATGGTTACAATATTTTGTTAGAGATTATGCCCTAGGCCAATCATTGTATTATGAACATTGGATTTCATTAAGAAAAAGGAGTTTCTCTTTTATTACATTTATTATATTGTTTGCATGTTTAATATAATAATAATATCCTTAGATAAATCATATTGATTATCCTAAATATCCCTAGTCAATCATCTTTGTGGGAATAATGATGAACTAAGACTAGTATGATTTTGATTGATAATTATGTGTTAATCATGTATGAAGATACAAATCAAAATTATAGGTAATTGTTAGGAAACAGGGTGCTAGATCGACCCGTTATGAGATAACAACATGGATCAAGTCATAAGTGTATCTCATATATAGCTGTGTCACTAAACCCTCAGACTTGATATCACCATAGATTCCTACATGAGGAACACTGTGCTTTGCATAGTCAAAAGTTACCTTTAACTGGGTGATCATAAAGGCTATGATCGGACATAGTAGAATCTATGTAGAGAAAGATGAGTGGTCAAGATGGAATTTGTCCCTCTCATTTGTGGAGAGATATCTCTGGGCCACTCGATAAGTGAGACTGAGAAATGCATGGTTATACTTAGATGAAAAGGTTTTGCATTTATTCTATTAGTCTGCTCAAAAATCGAGAAAGTGACAGTTGAGTAAAATAAGGATGACATTTTCATGCCTCATACTTGATCTAGATATTGTGTGATGAAAGGGTTGTGACAGAGTTGTATGATAGGTTGCATCTGATCACCGATTCTTATATTATTTGGGTAGTCACAATGTCTTGCTAGAGGCTACTTGTGACTTGTCGGTATAATTACATTATTAGCCCACTGCCAACGTCATATCGGCTTACAGGGTTGCACACAAGAATGAACCAACTCGAGCTAAAATGTCCAGATTCATTGAACTTAAAAATACATTTAGATTCAGTAAATGTAACGTTCAATTTAGGGTGGAGGAATTTTATAAATATATTTGATATATATATTTTATAAAATTTGAAATATATATTTGATATATTGTATATTTTCAAATATATATATCATCTAATTAATTTAAATGAGTTAGTTTTAAATTTGATTTTATATGATAGATTTAAATTTAAACTAATGTGATAATTTGAATTTAATCCATGTGATAGATTAAATTTAAATTTAGTTTTAGATTTAGATTAAATAGTTAGTTTAAATTTATTCTATAGGATAGATTTAAATTTAAACTAATCTATTTAATTATGATTTGGATTAATTTAAATAATATAATTAAATTAATCATATCTATCCTAAAAAGCTCTAATATAACACCTCTACAAATTAAGAGGCAAGGGTTTTTGAGTATAATGATTTTTTTAAGAAAGTCGCCTCTACCTTAGAGAGAAAAGTATATGGACGCTTAGAGAGAGAAAGAGAAATATGTCTTCTCTCCTTGAACGTATGGACGTTCGTGTTTAGTGGCGCTAACATGCCATTCGAGTTGCAGTGACTGTTCGTGTGGATACCGATAGAGGGAAGTAGTTTGAAGCATTAATTTCTGAGATTTGACGGTAGAAAGAGAGCCTGAAGAATTATGTAACAAAGGTAAAAGTCTCTAACTTTACTTTATTTAAATGACATTAATGAATCCATGGGAGGGATTCGAATTCAATTTTTTTTTCAAATTTTCACTGTGCGTGTCCCAAGAAACCTAACATTTTTGACATTATAATGCAATTATAAAGCTCATTTATCTATCCATTTGTCAAAGTCTTGCTTCTCATGCTTGTTGGCTTCCATTTCTTTGTCCACTTGGCTCACCTAAATATGGTTAGACATATGTGGGGAAAGAGTAAGATTCAAAGAATCTCAAAAGCTCTTAACCCTTTCAAACATTCATAATGTATGCTAAAACATGTCAAAGAATCATGCATGGCTTTCAAGCTACTAGTGAACATATACATAACATTTTTCATATTCAAGAAACCCATACATAACGTACATAGGCTATCAAGAGCATTGGTTGAGCCTCACCCACTTTCCATAGGGCTTTTGGATTTGCCTTACCCACTTTTAAGGGACTTTTGACTTAGCATCACTCTTCTTGAAACTTTTGGCTTTGTCTCACCTATTTCTAGGGACTTTTGGCTTATCTTCACCCTTGTTAAAAGACTTTTAGCACAACCTAACCCATTCAAGCCATATTGCATACATAAACACATATCAAGAAGCATAATGGTATCATAGCTTGTAAGCAATTGCTAGGAACATTTCTCATGGCATAAACATACATACAAGCACTCAAGGCAAGCAAATATCCAAGCCATGCGTGAGAGAAAGGTTAGAGAGCTACCTTGAAGCAAGAACTCAACATTTTTTTGGTTATTCCTCCCCCTTTTCGGCCACACCCTTGCAATGAGGTGAAGCTTGATTCCTTTGGCCTAAACACATTAAATAAGACACAATTACATCATGGAAGCAAGCTCTAGCATCACATACTCTCTATGAAAGGCTACTTTGTTCTATGGTTCAATTATGGTTCCATATATGACCTAATGAAGCAACTACTAGAATTCAAGACCTTGGCTCCATTTTCTCCTTCCATCTAGGTCTCTTAACTCCATTTACGCCTTTTGGAGTCATCACAAGTTCATTCCCAAGAGTCTAGATACAAGTTTCTTCTTTAAGTCTTATTATGAAATGTACACCTTTATCTCACAAACCAAGGCTTCCTTTGATGTTTTTCTATCATATTTAATCCCTTTCTACCTTTAAAAAAAAAATTAAAACTCTCCCTAGGTGCATGAAGAGCTCTTGGCTGAGACTATGCAAGCATATAGCACCCATGGAGTTTGCTTGCTTTCTCTTAGGGAATTGGCACTTGTGAAGGCTTCCTAGATATCTTGAGAACTCATATATACCCTTAGATAACTTATATTACTATTAAGAAGCTTTATCTTGGCCTAGTTGCAATTAAACCCCTAGGTTTGCTAACTTACAATCTAATGCTTCTTATTCAATTTCAATGGCATCTTCTTACTCCTCACACTCTATAACCCTTGGTTCCATCAAGAACACATGAAGAAAAACTCTCCTTCTCACTTTATCTCTTTAGGCTGAAGCTTAAATGGCTTGGAAACATAAGATTTTGCATGTGTTTCAAGTAAAGTCTTACTTTAAAACGAAGATTTCTTCACGTATATTGTTTTCCACAGATTAGTTTCTTGAAAAGAGTTCCTTTTTAGCTTGGGTTAGACCTAAATCTTCAAGTTTTCAAGAAAAGAAAACCACTATTAGAGAGCTCTTAGAGAGAGGAACAACTTTCTTAACTGGCACAGGATGAAATGGGGCTGTTTACTTTCCTAAATGGGAGTTTAAACTTCTTCTCTCTCCCTTCCCTTAATGTCATGCCATGGCTGCTCAAAATTCTAAAAACGGAAACTTGGAGAAGGTGATGTGGTGTAATCTTACTTAAGAAGCCTCTTTTATAATCTTTCAAAATGACCATTTTACCCTTACACGCTTGTTTGCTCTATTTAGGCTCATTTCAACTTCTTTTTGAGAACCGTCTTTTTCATCATAAAATTTTGGGTCTTTTAATTCATAAAATGCCTTTAGTTTCATCCAAATTGGATTTAAAACTTTCCTGAACAAACTAGTTAAAATTCGGTTCAATCGATATTCTAAAACATAAACCAGAGGGGTTTAAACTATTCTAAGGGTTCCTATGATTTTCAGGGCCTTTGCAAACCCTAGAAAACTCATTTTTCCAATTAAAAAGAATACCTCCTTTTAGTTTTCTAAAAATTGCCCAAAATTATGAAAATGCCACTGCATCTTTGTTAAATTTCGTCTAGTTATTTTGGCTTCGTTTTCAAGGCTCCTCTAGCCTTGGATCCTCATTATTTGAGATATAGATTATTGCTCTAATTTTATTGGACCTCAAATCATTATATCTGGAGGACTTCCTTTTATATCCGGTGCGTTTCATACGTTTACGGTGAAAATGGTCATTAAATTTCTCATGTTTATGGAGGAACTGGATGTTACATTTCCTCTCCCTTTAAATAAATTTTGTTCTTGAAATTTAGAGGTATAACTTCATCTAACTTTTCTCATATTCTCGTCAACTAGCCTTTTCATTCCCTTCTTCCTGGGTCTACTTACTTCCTTTAGAGACTAAACTCTTCTGCCAGGGAATTTACAATACTAGTTTACTATATTTGATTCTATTTTTCTGTGTTTTTGCTATAGAGCATTTGACTTGCTCTTATCGTAAGGGAAAGTAATTTTTGATGCTACAAATACCCTTATAACTCTGGCCTATTTCCTAGGAGAGCTTACTATGTCACATCCGATTAGTCTTAACCCATTCACAGGGGTTGACTTTCTTGCTTAGTGGACCTACTTGCATATGCCTTGGGAGATAACTTAGTATTAAATCTCCTTTATCATCTCCTAATGGCTTTCTATAAGATCTCATTACCTTTATTTATTTATTAGCAATCATTAGAGACCTCTATCTGCTTACTTAACTTACTTGGATATTTATTCTATTATTTAATCTCATTCATTTTCTCACTAGCTCATCCCTTGGTGATCATCCATATTTCTTCCTATCATAGGCTTCATATTTTTATCACTTATTGGGATCATAACTCCTTTAAAAAGGGTTGTTATTCTCAATTGTTCTAGTCTCATTTCGTACTTTAACCCTTGCCTTTTCAGGCTTGATATGTACTTTACTCTCTTTATTCACTTGAAAACGGGTCTTATTTAACTTTTTAGTTTACTAACTAATCATCATAATTCTTATCTTTCCTATACTAATATTGAAGAGCAACCACCATTGACTACTGCTGAATTTTAGGGGAATGTTAACTTTTCATAATCTTAGCTACTAGAGACATAGTCTACCACTTACCCTATCAAGAAAAACTATACCTAACCCCTCTCTAAATGTATAACTCTGTATATAGGGATCTCTTTATCCCTTGGTCAGGTCCAATATCTATTCGATAGTGGTTCATCTAGATATAATACTTGAAATCTACTTTTTACTTTTCTCATTCCATACATTACACTCATCTTTTAAGGAGGTTTAGTCAATGGTCTAACTATCTAAGTATAACCTTTATATCTCTGTGGCAATAGTCTACTAGACTTAGGAGATCTCTACTCTTTGAGATGAAAACTATCTGATACTATATTGGTCTCTGAGACTAATTGAGCTGGGAAAACTATCTTAGGCTGTCGTCTTCCTAAAGAACTATTGTACTTAACTATAGGCTCTCTGTATCTTTGTGGGATCTATTGCGACCCTTGGGTCGACTACGACTTCTCAGAGACTTGTTAGGGTCTACTGCTACCCACTATATTGTGCTAGGATCTACAGTAATCCATCTCTAGGGGATGTCAAAGCCTAAGATCATTGTATTTGACAATAAAACACATGCTCACTAAGTCCAGTAACCATTACTCATAATTGCTAAGGCTGGACTCAAAGATCTGCTATGCTCTTTGTATGAAGTGGGTTTTGTATCGCTTATTTCTCTGTTGATCATATTGGAATAATACTTAGGAGTATTCTGATTTTCACTCACTACTCCCTATGGGATTCTCTGATTCCCACTTTAAGCCTTTTTACTTAGGCTTTCTTTCTTTACTCTTAATGGCTTACTACACTTTACCTGTACTTTTTCTATCTTTCTTCTCATATCTCACAATTTCTAACTATGCCCTTGTTCTACTTTCAAGTGCCTTAAGCATTAGGGCATCACACACTTTGAGTGTGTTTAACGTCTTTCACAGGATAGAGATTATATGTTGGTCCCTTTTTGCTTCATTTAGTTATATCATAAGGGACTCATCTTATACATACTGAACTCGTGCTATCTGACTTTTAATATTCTAATACTATTAGTATATTCCCCTTTTCATCATTATTCCTTACTAGGGATTCCTTACTTCTCTTTCTTTAGCTTATCTCTTGATTTAACTAACTAGGATACTATTCAATTATCGAGACACTCTTTGTGACAACCCTACCTTCTAAGCATGGTAATTATAGTTAAATATGCAATTAATAATTAATGATCAAGGTTTGGAGTCATTACAGTCTATTACGTTATGAAAATATAAGAAAAGTTGAACCTTGACGTTAGGGTCATCACTAAACAACCACAAACAAAACAAAAATGCATAAGAGAAATCATACTATCATGAGGGGTTTATGATTCATCCATTCATCAGTCTCAACACACAAAAACCTCCCACAAGTATTCCTATATCATTTCCTAGCATCACCATTGAAGAAACTAGGGTTTCTAGGCTAAAGGAAGAAGTTTGGGGTTTTGCGCCACGGCCCAAACCATTCGCACCGCGACTAAGTTGCTCTCTGGAATTACTGGGCAAATTTCTCAAATTTCGCTGCGGCTAGCCTACGCAGCGTCGTGGTGGAATTGCCTCATAGAGCTATTGTTCCAAGTCCCCCAACTCTTGCCTCGACGTAATATACTCGTGCTGCGGCGAGATTTGCCGTTGGATACCCCTTAGTTTGTTCCCTCGACCGTCGCGGCTGTATGTTATGTGTTGCGGCGAGGTTTCATTCTGTTAACCTCCTGGGCGATTTTTTTCACTCTGCGCAGCGACGAGATTACTCAAGCCGCGGCGTTCCTCGCCACTGTTACTCTCCAGGAAAATTTTATTCGCTTGCGCCGTGGCTGGATTACTCATGCCGCAGCGTCCTTCGCTTCTGTCACTGATCTGGCCGTGGCAAAGCCTTATTAGCTGCGGCATGACTCCCTCCTGTAACTACATCTCCCAAATTTCATCCCTTACACTCCAATTCTCATCTTAGGACTACCCTAGGACCATTCCCACTTATTTTATATGTCTCTAATGGTTTTTATTTGCCCTATACACTTAGCTATTTTACCAGTACCAATTCAAAATTTAAATGTAAGTTTTCACTCCTCCAACTATCCTATACCGGCAAGTCCATAACGTAATAGCAATAAGAACTCATACATTATTGGAAATTAAAATTTGATATACATTCCGTCAGAGGTTTCATACATCAATGGTTCATATTACATCTAATACATCACATAATTATATTTCCAACAGTATACTATACCATAAATTTAGCAAAATACATACATCAAGTGTTATGGGTTCATACATTCGATATCAAGCTAAAATGAGGTCTAACTCCTCAATGAATACATCTAAGGTAATCAAAATATAAGAGCCTACACTTGACAATATGAATACATGATGATGTTATACAATAAGGAATATAAAATTTAGCATCTATACTAAATAAGTCAGCCTATGTGCAGCCTTCTCCCCACATGATGAAGCTCATGGATTTTCATCCACTTGCTTCCCCTTATCATTATCCGAAGAACCTTCACCTAAAATATTAATCCCATAAAATGGGGTAAGATGCGAATCTCAGTAACCAAGGCAATTCCATCATATAATCCAGTTTAATTAGCATACATGCATAATTTCACATAAGCATAAGAAGAACATCAGTTATATCAGTAAATGAAATAATTAGGCTATCATGATCATTATCCCATACTAGCAATCTTATTCTGATATGTTAAAGGCTATTAATACCGGGAGAGGCCCGTCCACAGCACCTACTCCCCATTGAGCACAACCAGGGCTCAGTGCATTTGGGGTTTGATCATAACCCGGTGCCCAATCGAAGTACATGCACGGGTGGCAGCTGCACCACAGCTCCACCATGGACTCACGAGGTCCAATCACAATACAATGATAGCCAACTAATTCAATCAAATTTCAAATCATTCATATACGGCAAAATATGAAATTAAAATAGACATATGCATGGAATTAATATAAACTTGGTTACCTCACTTATAGACAATTGCAATAGCCACTAATGGTACAAAAATCTCCCTAAAATTATAGCATCAGAAAATTACCACTTTAATTCATCATTAACAGTTGCAACAAGTGTCCAAAGAATTTAAAATGCTAATGACTACCTAGGGAACACTTACCCAGCCACCACAAATCTCAAATTCAGATTAAAGTGTTTGTTACCAGAAACTTCAATATTTCACCTAAAATCCTAAGCAAATTCGTACGAAATTAATACTCATATGATAAATCAGCTATGGGGGTTTCAAACTAGCAAAGAAAGCATCAAAATGAAGGATTTATACTCACCTAATGTTAACCTTTGCCTCAACCTACGAATTTTACAAAGAAAATCCCAAACAACCACATTTCAGATTTTGGGTATGGTGAAAATACTCCAAATGAAAAACTAATCAGACCAAAATGAAGAGAAAGATGAGAGGATTAAGTTATATAACTATTACCTTGGCTAAATCTTGCTCTAGAAGTGGGAAAATGTGGACATATGCCAAGAACCCTAGCCTCCCCTTTGGACCTCCGATTTTCTCCTTTGTGTTTCCAAAAAATGGGATAGTGGCTGAAGCATTTAGGGTTTTTATTGGGTTTAAGTTAGGTCAAATATGGGTCATGGGTTGCTCCAAGGTCTAACTCCTAATAGGCTCAGGTTTTTGCTTTGTTGGGCTGCAGAATTCTGTTGGGCCAGACCTAGTTTTAGGATCTCTATTGTTTTGGGTCTACACAAGGTTTATTGGGCCTTCCTAAGAGCCTATACAAGGTGGATCTTGGGCCTCTATCACATTGGATCAAGTTGGGTCTGCACCTAGCTTATTGGGCCTCCATTAGCCTCTTATCTACTTAATTTAATTTGGGCCTAAATGAAGTTTTTATCCCAATTAAATCTCAAACCCATATTAATAATTTATCTCTCTAAAATCTCCATTCACTTAACTTGCCCAATTATCCCATATTAATTATTCCTAATTAACTTAACCCATGATTAGCACCTTAATTAATTATGGGGTGTTACACTCTTTATGGTTGATACCATAATTTGCTACGCACTCAAGTTACATTACTATTGAGTTGGCTATACTCAATATCATGCAACTGTCTTTACAAACAAACTATAGCATCAATCACTAATACACAGGCGTATCATGATCGAGCTTAAGCCACTATTACCTGTATATTACAAGTTCCCTAATAATCTAAAGTACCTTTCTGTTATCATGCTCTATCTCTCTTTATTTCATATGACACTTAGGGAAATGGAACTTTTTCTCTAATTTCTTACATCATTTGCTATACTACCCTAGGGTCATTCATATTGCCTAGTTATCCCTATTTAGGGCCTTACAACATGCTTTATTGACATCTATACCAAAGACAACGGTACTTGCTAGTACACATTCATATTATCTATTTATCTATTTTTAATTCATTACGTCCTTGGTTCTGACATCATCACATACTTTCTCTATGCTCAAGACAATGTTTATTCCTCTTGGGTTCACTTTTACTTACCCACTTTCTATAAAATGGGGGGAAAGGTCTAATTCTTCATATTCTCTTGCTTTATTCTTAACTAGATCGTTCCTTTGTAAGGAATTATTCCTTGTAAACCTTAAAGTTTACTCTCTCAAAGCTCGTGGCTTACATTGCTACTTTACATAATCCTGGAGCTCACCTTCTTAGGTGGCTTTCAACCTTCTCTAGCTTCCCTGGAGGCACTGAAGTATTAACTGTACGCTTGAGCTCCTCTCCACATTCTAATCAGGGACTAGGCGCACTTTCTTTTTGTGTAGGCTTTTTTCTTCCATCTTTAAAAGCATAATTCATTAATTCTAGGGTTATACTAACCTAATTCTAGTCACACATTCTCGATATCCTGAATCTAATTTACTAGCAACTTTATGCTCCACTTAGTACTCTAACTAGTGAACTTTTACATTACACGAGTCTCATATTAAGGTAGCTCGTCTGACTAAGTGCTGGACCCTCATATAGCCATCTTTTAGAACTATTTTCTCTTTTATGATCTTCTACCATCAAGTTAGTCATTCCTGTTTTATGGTATCATCCCTGAGGTATACCTTCCTCATACACTCACTACATTCCTTGATGTTATTAGCACTAAATCATATCAATTTAATGGTTACGAGGACATCCTACCACAAGGTCCAATATCTTGGTGACAAGGTCTTGTATTTTGCAATGTATAATTCGAGACCTTGTTAACAAAATTTTCCTAATAGTGAGTACAAGATCTTTTAACAGTGAGTAATAGCATAATATGAGAAGGTATGACATTTGTTCTTTTATGTAGGTGTATCCTTCCTTTGCACTTATACCCATAGCATGCTTTACATATTTGGGGCTTGCGGTGTTAGTCTGTCATTCACTAGCACATAGAATAGCATTCCAGGTTGGAGTTAACACCTTATGGGCGGGTCTTTACAAACTTACTACTCCAATGTCTAGCAAGCTAGCTCTAGGTGCTACTCAATCTTAAACATGCTTAGGCTCATTCATAAGCTAGGCTAGTCTCTTTCTTAGACTTATGCATTAGGCCCATTGTTAATCTATTACTTCATTATTCTCGGCATTTGCTAGTGGGTCATTTATCTCTCTTTTATCTTGCTCACACCAGGGGTCTTACTCTCTATACTCTATCTGACCCTATAACAATCCATTTCTCATATTAACCTGAATATGACCAATAAGGACTTCCATATGGCAATACACTCCACCATCACTGATACTTCTTTCTGGTTACATGATTCGAGCCTCTATTGTTGTTGTGTTCAACCTACCATTAAGGCTAAAGGGTTCTGCCCCTTATATTATTCATAGCCAAACGATATATCTAGGATGTTAGGGCTCTATGGAGTGTTGCCTATAGATTCTAACCTTTGGGTTAGGCGGATAACCTTTTAGGCTCTCTAATTCATCTAGACATCGGGATGTCGTGGCTGGTGTAACACCCTAAAATTAATTAAAGTTTAATCGTGGATTTGGACTAATTAAAAATAATTATTATGAAATAATTAGGTAAGCTATATGAATAGAAGTTTATGGAGAGATAAATAATTAATGTAGGTTTAAGATTCAGTTGGGTGAAAACTTAATTTAAGCCCATAATTAAGTTAAGTAGGTTATAGATAAAGACTAATAGAGGCCCAATGATTTTAGGTGTAGACCCAACTTCCTATTGTGAGACTTGGTCTAAGAGAGGCTACCTAGTAATGGCCTAATCTAGTTTATTGAGTTAGAAGTCCAAAACCATACTAAAATGTTGGATATTTTGTAGCCCAATCCCTAAGGTTTGGCTCAACAAGCAAAATCTGAACTTCAAATGGACTTGGGCCCATAGGTCAACCCACAATCTAACTAAACCCATATAAACCTAAAGTTACTTTAGCCTTTCCCTTTCCTTATGCAAAAACACAAGAGACATAAAGCATTTTTAGAGGTTTAAGGTGGAGGCTAGGATTTTCCACATTTTTTCACCATTTCCCACTTATAGAGTCAAAACTAGCCAAGGTAGTTGTTATATAACTTAATCTTCTTCTCTTTCTCTTCAATTTGACTCAATTGGTTTCTCATTTGGAGCATTTTCACCACACCCAAAATCTAAAATGTGTTATTTGGTGTTTTCTTAGAGGATTTTCAGAGGTTGAGGCTAGGTATTGATAGGTAAGTATTTCCTTCCTAATTTGAGATAGTTTCTACTAGTTTAAGACCCTTATAGTTGATTTGTAGTATAGGTATTAATTTTGCATGAATTTGCCTGGGATTTAGGGTGATATTCTAAAGTTTCTGGTATGGGAATAATCAAATCCGAAATTGGAGACTTGTAGTGGCTAGGTAAGTATTCTTTAGGTATCTATTAGTATTTTAATTCTTTGGGTACTTGTTTGCTAATATAAATGATGATTTAGAGTAGTAATTTTCTAATGTTGTGGTTATAGGGGGATTTTGGTATTGCTAGTGGCTTTCCAAATTGTGTACATAGTGAGGTAACAGGGGTTATTATTAATTCCATACATATGTTCATTTTAATTTTATATATGTTGCAAATGTATGATTTTTGAATGCTAAATGAATGGTTGGCTATTTGATATATATTATATTTAGACCTTATGAGTCCATGGTAAAGCTGTGGTATGATTAACACTCGTGCATTGTGCTTCAATTAGGCACTAGGTTGTGATTAGACCCTTACATGCACTGAGCCTAGGTTGTGTTCATTAGGGAGTTGGTGCTGTGAACGGGTCTCTCGGTGTTAATGGCCTTTAACATGTGGAAATGTGATTGCTAGTATAGGATAGTAATTATCGATAGCCTAATTATTTCATTTGCTAATATGACTGGTATATTTTTTAATACTTATCTAATTTCATGCACATACGTTAATTAAATTAGAATATATGAATGAAATTTACCTTTGGTTACTGAGATTTGCATCTCACTTTGTTTCATGGGCTAACTATTTCTGGTGAAGGTTTTCGAGTAAGGATAAGAGGAAGCAAGTGGATGAAAATCTATAAGCTCTAACCATGTGTGGGGAAGGCTACACTTGGACTGATTTGAGTATAGTAGATGCTAAATTTTATATTTCTTCTTGTATAGCATCATTATGTAATCATATTGCCAAGTGTAAGAGTTTGTATTTTGATTACTTAAAATGTATCTATTGAGGAGCTAGGCCTTATATTAAATTGCTATTGGATGTATGAACTTATAACATTTGATATTAACTTTGTTGATCCTATGATATGGTTTACTATTTGGAAATGTAATAATGTGATACATTAGATGTTGACTTGAACTAGTAATGCATAGAACCTCTAATGGAATTTGTATTTGAATGATAATTGTTGGTAGTTTATGAATCCTTGCTGTCATTAATCTATGAACTTGCTGATATATGGTAGTTAGATGAGTAAGAATTAACACTTAAGTCTTGAATTAGTAATGATAGATAAGCTGGGTAAATTAGGTAGATGAAAGCCATTAGAGCTTCATAAATTAAGGTAGAGTGGCCTTGGAGTGTTGTTAGAGGGAGAGTTGGAGTGTATGGGGTGAAACTTAGGAAGAATTGGTGTAGAAAAGGGTCATGTTATGGCCAAGAAGAGTTAAACTGCGGCCAAGAGAATAACAGAAGTGAGGAGCACCGCGGCACGAGGTGTCTCACTATGGCACAAAATGAAAATGTCACCCAGAGAGGGTAACAAAGAGCAACCTCATCTTAACACAAGTCAAGGAAATCAGGTGATGAATGTCTCAGTAGCTAGTTTCACCGTGGCACAAGTATAGCCCACTGCAGCGTGAATTGGGAAATTTGCTATAGTAGGTTCCAGGGTGTTCTTCACCATGATGCCACATTGGCCTATCGCGGCAAGGGTCCAATAACCGTGACAACATTTTTCAAAATGTGAGAAGTTGAACCCAAAGGCAACTTCCCCGTAGCGCAAAAATCTTAGGTCACGACGCAAGGTGCAAAATTTTAGTTTTAAGTTACAATAGCCAACTTAGCCAGGGTGAGGAAGGTTCAAGTTGCGGTGAGGGTTCCGAAACCCCTATCTTTGACTTAGAAGCCTTGAATTTCACTATGTTAAGGTTATGTAATGACTTGGGAATGTTTATAAAAGGTTTTTGTGAGTTGAAATCAGTAGCAAGATGAATCAAAGGTTTCAAATTATGACCACTTGTGAATTTGATTAGTTGTGATTGTTTAGCTAATGACCCTAATGACATTAAGGTTTAAATTTTTTCCACTTTTTCCTATTTTAACTAATCATAATGACTTTAGACCTTGATTCGCAATTACTAATCATGCTATTAAGCCTAATCACAGTAATTAAGAGTTAGAGTTATTATAGCTGGGGGATTAGCTCTCTCTCATTTTCCCTCTAACTGATTCCTGGGCAGCAGTAGTTTCATCTCATACTGTGTTGCATCACTGTCTATCTTTGCATCAATCAAAACATCTCAAAATGGTCAAAGTGTGACAACCGAGGAGGATTAGGTCTCTCATGGTTTCTCTGAGCAAGCCTTTTTTGTAGCCACATAATATTAATAACTTCTTGCTACTAATACACACGGCTTGCCACGAATCCCAACGAGCTACCAAAGCCTATAGAGCTCTAGCCATAGGATCAATTTGCCTTGTTCTAGCCTTACTGGCTTAACCCTAAAGGCCTACCTCTCCTAATATTCACTACTTGCTTAAAGGCCATTCTAACACAACTCGGCATAAAACATCAATCTATGTCACATTTAGACACCATCACACTTTGTATAAGCCTACACATAACTGTCACATCACATCCTCAAACCATATCCAACCCTAGGAGGCCTATGTATAAACCAAAAAATTGCCGAAAGTTTTTAAGTCCTGAAATTTTTCTATGTCTGTTGGCTATAGCTAGCTATAGTGAATGTACCTGTTCGTTATAACAAGAAATGACCTAACAATAGCGAATGTTCCTATTCACTACAACAAGAATGCTTCTAGCTATAGTGAGTTCGAGCATCTCATACAAATACCAAGGGGTTCCTCACAATAGCGCACTGTAGCGAGAACAGGGGTCTGGGACTGATATGTGCTCGCCGTGGCGAAGGTTATTTTCCGCTATAGAGAGGGTTAGTCCGGAAAAGCATAAAAAAGTGTATTTCTCCTTCTTAAAGACTCCAGAAGCATCCCTTTTCTTTTAACTGACTTAAGATTCATCTAAAATAGAGAAAAGGGCTTGAGAAAGAGGGAGAGACCAAGAGAACTAAGGAAGAAGGAAGAAACATCAAGTAAGAAAGGTAAGAATCTTTGAAGATACCCATACATAACCATGCTTCTTCTTTTTAAAACTTTCTTCTTCTCCTTTTAAGTTTCCTTTCCATGTGTTGTTGAGTAAGATAGTTCTGTTCTGACCTAGAATGAGCAAGAAACCCTTGAAAGAGAGTGTGATAAGTTAAGAAATACCAAGGAAGTAGAAGAAGAGTTAGTGAAATTCTAGAAGGAAAAACTAGGGGTTCTTACATATTTTGTAAGGTTTACCTTGATGAAGAACCCTAGCCTTGTGAGTGTTTATTTGAGTTATAAGAGAGTAATTGCATGCTATTTTTTGTGTCTAGGCTCAAGGGAAGCAGCTCCATCTAGTTGTGATTGTGAAACTAAGAAGGAAGAAGAGAAATTGAAAGGGAAGGCTTGTGTTAGCTTATAAGGTAGCTTTCCACTCTTTCTTGTTGCATTCTTGGATGTGTAATAGTCATTATATGATTGTGTATGTACTTGTATGATGAGACATGCCATTTGATATTTTCTTGATGCATTGGTACTAATATCTTATGTTTTGGATTGTGAAAATTGCTCGGATGAGGTAGTGCCAAAATTTCTTGTAATGGGTGAAGTGGAGCCAAAAGTCCCTAAAAATGGGTAAGACAAGCCAAAAGTCTCATGGATAAGTGAGTCCAAGTCAAAAGTCCCTAAACCAAGGGTGAGGCCATCTAAAAGTCCCTAAAATAGGGTGAGGCTAGACCAAAAGTCCCTGGAGCTCATTCTTGGCATTGATATGATATTTATGACATGTAACTCGTGTGTTGTATAATTGTGAATGGTTTGCATACTTTGACTTATTTGTATGTCTTGATTACTTCTTTGAATGAGTGTATGAGCTTTTGAGATTCTATGAATCTCACCCCTTTTCCTCTCCCATCTTAATATGTTATGTGGAGTTCAAGGAGATCAAAGTGCAAACCAAGAAGCCTAGTTAAGCATGTTTAGTCAGTTGTATAGGTTATTTTAGTTCTTTGATATAAAGAGGTACCAAAATAAATATGTAAATATTATTTTTGATATGTAAATGCTTAAGCAAGTGTAAAAGTATGTATCAATGATGTATGATCCATGTATGGAACTAAAGTAATAAAATTATAAGTTTTGGCTCCTTTGTGGCTTGTATGTAGTAGTGTATTTTTGCCCGTAGCATAGTAGGTTTGAGATGTGTGATAGTTTGGACCACTTGGACAACCCATATGTGATGTAGTAGTACTTTAAAACTTGCCTAAGAGGTGCTAGAACATGTAGGAGGCCATTTGGATCCACTTTGAACCATATCAGGGGTCAAATTTGCTAAATTCGTGAGCTCTATCAAAGTATGACCAAATGAGCTCTTCTTGATATAAAATTTGGCATGCCTCTAGATTTTATTGAGATCTTTTTTGGAAGCTAAAGTACATAATATTTGGACATCTAGGGAATATTTGGTGAATTGTTGAAGTTGGAGAATTTTCTGGTTTTGGATAGTACACTGTTATCATGGGTCTGAAAATAAATCTATGTCATTCATGGACTAAACGGTATCCAATTATCATGAAATTTTATGGGAATAAACTAGAAATACACAAAGACCTATAACAACTAGAAGTACCTCAATTGAATGTCTGTAGAGGGAGAAATACCTTTCTGAAGTTCAGTGTCAGTATTAGGGAAGCCATCTGACCTTCATTACTATTCCATCAGTTTTTAAAGTCCAAAGACGGCTAAAATAATATGAAATTATTTTTTTCCTCTAGTTAACATCTTTATCTTTCCAAATTGATATATTTTTTCCAAATTGAAATTTTTTGGAATTAGTTATGAACTTTTAAAGTTTATGATAGCAAGCTGCATTAGTACTAGGGACAGCCAAACTTCTGTCTCTTTTTCGATATCAAACATGGTCCAAACGTTGAGATTGTGGTTGAAAATTATTTTTATTGTAAATTTAACACCTAGAGATTTTCCAGAAAGCTATGGTTTTCTTAATTCCCATTTTTCTAAAATTAGTTATGATTTTCCAAACTAGAGCCAAAAATATGACTTTTGGGCCCATTTTGACAAATTACATTTTGGAGTTTTTGGCTTTATATCCATGGTTCATGGGTTGTTTTATGCTATGTATGAGTTATATAAATAGAGTTTGAGTAGAGTATGTGATTGATGGGTTCACGGGACCCACGGGGTAAATTATGAGTATTCAAACCCCGATATATAGCAGGAAAATACCACGGTTTGCTCTTTTTTTTTTAAATCATATGGAATCAAGTCTAAGTAGAGACTAGTTGGGGTTAATATCTTATGGTGTTACAGCCTGGAACTTGACTTTGATACTAATAAGTGTAATACCTTAATCTCTTAACTATTATACCATGGTTTCATTGTCCATCTAAATGCATTTCATATGGATTAGAGCATAAATGCAAGAAACCATACACTTCACATGAAAAAGGCAATAAATTTAATGGTATTTATCTACGTTATGTAAAATTTCATTTCTTTATTTTATACCCCATGGACCATATGAACTCATCAATATCATTTTCTATTCATAACACATCCATACAAATCATAACCATCACCAAATATCTTAAGAAGCTCGGGTTTTAAACTACATCTCACAAAATCAATGGTTTGCTCTCGAGTTCAGATTTTAACTTTTTGATACAAATTTTAAAAAAGTCATAACTAATTTTATAAAAATCTAAATTAAGCAAACCATACCATTCTAGAAATCTATGGATGTCTACTTTTGACTAAAAATAATTCCAGACCATTTTGATGGCCTTAAACTCACAGAAATTGATAGAATAGTAACTCAGGTTAGGCTATATTACTAGTACTATCATGCAATTTCAACAATTCATTTCTCTCTCTATAGAGCTTTAAATGAGGTGATCTTAGTGGTTATAGAAATCTTATGATATCTAGTTTATGCCTATAAAAATTCATGAGCATTGGACTTCATTTGATCCACATGTGAGACAGAGAAGCAAAATGACCAAATGAACAGTAATCATACCATTTTTGCATTATTTGGTCAATTTTGAAAAATCATAATAAATTCTCTAGGGATCCAAATTGAATGCTATTTAGCTCTATGAAAAACTCTAGATGAAACCTACTTGTTGGCCAAATTTCATGGAAAAACTCACTCATTTAGTTAGACTTTGGTTCAGCTCACCATTTGGTCTAATTTGAAGTTTAAAGTGGGCATTTCAAGCACCAAATGCTCTTATACACTTTCCACCACCACATGGGCAAGTTTAAAAGTAAAAATACAACATATAAAAGCATGCTAAATGATCCAAATCATCATAGAGCTCAATCTCACCATGTCACTTGCATACATACACATGAATACCATAAAGGTTGCTTGGTGGCAAGAGCATACATATTCCTTCATCTAGCTTCCACATTGATACATACACTATTTATACATACATTAGAACATGTTCAAGGGTCTACATCATATATACATCACATGGTTACAATTTTTGACATTATAATGCAATTATAAAGCTCATTTCTCTATCCATTTTCAAAGTCTTGCTTCTCATGCTTGTTGGCTTCCATTTCTTTGTCTACTTGGCTCACCTGGTTAGGCATATATGGGGGAAGAGTGAGATTCAAAGAATCTCAATAGCTCTTAACCCTTTCAAACATATATAATGGATGCTAAAACATGTCAAAGAATGCATACATGGCTTTCAAGTTGCTAGTGAACATATATATAACATTTTTCATATTCAAGAAACCCATACATAATATACATAGGGTTTTAAGGGCATTGGTTTAGCCTCACCTACTTTCCTTGGGGCTTTTAGATTTGTCTCGCCCACTTTCAAGGGACTTTTGACTTACCATTACTCTTCTTGAAACTTTTTGCTTTGTCTCACCCATTTCTAGGGACTTTTAGCTTGTCCTCACCCTTGCTAAGGGACTTTTAGCACAACTTAACCCATTCAAGCCATATTCCATACATAAACACATATCAAGAAGCATAATGGTACCATATGTAACAAACGGTAAATTCCGTAAAACGATGAAATGACCTATATAAAAGCAAGTCCCCTGTAATGAGCTAGATATTATCCTAAAAAATTTGGGTAGTGTCCTAGGCTTCTAAAAATAATAATCCTAGGCTCAGATAGAAAGAAAAATAGAGCTAGGATGGTGAAACGAAATTATGATGAAAATTGACGAAATGTAGTGGCAATTTCATAAATATGTGCAACTTTTGGAAAAACTCATAGGAGGGCTTTTTAAATGGAAAAATTGAGTTTTCTAGGATTCTCAGAAGCCCCAAAAACCATGAGAAGCCTCGGGACCAATAAAGCTCCTTCGATGTACGTTTTCCAATAACGGTGAACTCGAACTTTGACGAATTCATTTGAGAAGGTTTTAGCTCCAATTTGAGTAATTTCAAAGGTATTTTATTAAATTGGGGACCTAAATTTTATAATAGAAAAGATAGTTCTAAAAAAGAAGCTAAAACGAAGTTAAAACAAAATTTTTATTACGAAAGGACGAAATTAGAATTTTTGGAAAAAATTATTTCTTGAACCTTCCATACACTTCAAGCCCTTTCTCCTCCCTTCTTTAGGTCGACTCCCTCTACCCAATAAACAGAAAAAAGACAAGCTCTCTTAGGCACACAAGAGAAGGAGAGAAAGGAGGAAGAAAATAAGGAAAAGGTAGGTAAATTCATAGAATTTCATGCTCTTTCTTCTTCCAATCTTGTTTCTCTCCTTCCAAGCTTTCTTTACATGATTTTGTTGAGCTCTTTGGTTCTGTTTTGAGTCCAGATTTAAGGGACGTGGTTCAATTTTTTTGTGGAGAAGCAAACTAAAGAGAAAGGCACTTGAAAGTAAGCTTGAATCCTAGGTAGTTTCTTATCTTTGTTGCTTCTTTTCCTTGCTCTCCCTTTTGTGCAATTTTGGCCAAGAATAGAAACATATGGGTGAGAGATTTTTTACCCAAAAATAAGAGAGGAACTAGGGTTTTAGACCATGGGGAAGTGGAATATGCCAAGAATTTGCAAGAAAAACTAATGGAAATTAATTTATAAGAGTGTAGAGCTCTTTAGGGTTTTGTAAAAATTGATTTAGTACATGCATTTCCAAGGCTATGTAAGTGTTCCAATGAGCTTCTAAGACCTCTAAAAAGCCTCCCAAGTGACCCTCCCATTAAGGAAAAATAAAAAACTCCATGAAACTCTTCTTTGAAGGGTGTCTGAGCCTAGGCTAGATAAATGGGTTAGGGAGTGTTTTAATATGTTTTAGCCTTGGTTCAGGACTTTATATCGTGGAGGAAGGTAAGAGGAACCCTTGGGAAAAATTTAGGAGCCATGGTTTGGGAGATGAGACAATGGTATCCATAATGGAGCCTTATGAAGCAACATGTATTTAGGCTTGTGCAAGTGAATGTGTGATAGCTCCAAGGACCTTGAATGAGGTCAAGAGGCCTAGAAATGAAAAGAGAATGGAGCCTAGAACTTGAATTATAAGGGTTGCTTCAATAGGTCATTTATGGAACCATTATGTGAACCATAGACCCATTTATGCTTATAAGAAAAAGTGTAGTGTCTTGGCTTGCTTCAAGAGTATAATTGTATGCTATTTATGATGTTTAGGCCAAGAGAACACCAACCCACCTAGGTGTACTTGTGGAACCAAAGAGGGGAAGGAAAAAGATCAAGAAAAGCTTGCATAAGTTCAAGGTAGCTCTCAACTTCATTCTCTTTGCATTCTTGGTTGTATATATGTCATTGTGTGCATGTGTATGCTTTTGTGACTTGAGAACATGCCATTTGATGTCTTGAGATTGCATTGGTACTAATGTGATATCTTGAATATCTTTAATGGTGGAAGTGGCTCATAAGGGTAAAGTGATGCCAAAAGTCCCTTAATGAAGGTGAGGAGATGCCAAAAGTCTCATGACATGTGTGAGACAAGGCCAAAAGTCTCTTAGATGGGTGAGGCCAAGTCAAAAGTCCTAGGTCAAGAGTGAGAGAAATCCAAAAGTCCTAAAAATGGGGTGAGGTAAAACCAAAGTCCCTAGAGCATGTTCTTGAACTTAGTGTGAATTGGTGGCATGAAAATTGTGACTTTACGTACTTTACTTTGCATACTTGTGCTTTGATGTGTATATGCCATGAATTTCTATGTAAATGGGTGTGTGAGCTATTGAGATTCTAATAATCTCACTCCCCTCCCCTTCTTCATCTTAATATGTCTAGGTGGCACCCAAGAAGGAAGAAATGCAAGCCAAGGGTCTTGAGAAGCTATGCTTGACCAATATGTAGTCTTACTTGTAATGGAATGTCAAAGTGAACTTGTACATATTATTTTTGAGTTGTAAACCATTAAGAAAATGTAGTATTATATATGAATAATGTATGGACCACATGTAGCACAAAATCAATGCAAATGAGGAATCTTGACACTTGGTGGCATGTATCCATTAGGGTATTCTTGGATGTGGAATGACCAAAAAGAGATGCATGATGTTTGGGACTACTTGGGCAGTTCATATGAGTCTTATTCATGCTTTTAAACTTGTCCAAGAGGATCCAAACACCATGGAGAGCCATATGGACTAAGTTGATACCTTATATGATGCAAAAATGACCATAGTGGTGAGCTATTGCACAAATGGTCCAAATGAGCTCTTCTTGGTCCAAAATTTGGCATGCATGTAGATCTCATTGAGAGATTTTTAGGAAGTTAAAGTGGGTGATATTTGGAGGTCTACAAAATTTTTGGCAAATTTTTGAAGTTGGCTAAAATTTTAGAATTTGCTACTGGTACTATTCAAATAGTCTGAATTTTGATCTCTATTATTCATAGGGCAAACGATCTCCAATTATTGTGAAATTTTACAAGGAGAAACTAGACCTTTCCAGTGACCTATGCCAATTAGAAACACCTCATTTGGATGTCTAGAGAGGGAGATATAAATTTTTGAAATTTCTATTCTGCTTCAGGCGCATAGTCAGACCCTCAACATTGTTCCATCGATTTTCAGGGTCTGAATGCTCTTAGATTGATCTGGAACTATTTTGCCCCTAGCTAACATTCACACCTTTCCAAATTGGTACATTTTCCACAAATTAGATTTTTGTGAAATTAATTGTGAATTTTCAAAGTTTATATCAATAAGCTGCATCAGTAATTCTGGACAGCCTAACCTTTGTGCCTTTTCTATTGTCAAAAGTGGCATAGATGAGAGTTTTGTGGCTGAAAATTATTTTTGTTAAAATTGACATCTACAGATTTCTAGAAAGCTATGGTTTGCTTGATTTCAATTTTTTTAAATTTAGTTATGATTTTTCAAAGTTGCCTCAGAAATCTGCCACCATGGACCTTGAGGTAAAATGTGAAAATTTGTGATTTTTGGCTTTTAGTCCATGGTTCATGTGAATTTTTAATATGTTTATGACTTGTATGAATGGAAAATAATTAGAGAATGTTGTTGGAAGGTTTTCGAGGTCCATGGATTGAAATTTAAATTTTTAACCCTGACGTAACATAATTACATTTATTATTTTAATGCATTTTTCTTGGAATTCCTTTGATAATTTGTGTAATCCCACTTAGATAAGGGAAATGGATGCTAGAAATATTATGGTGTGACACCATAGCTTGTAAGCAATCACTAAGAATATTTCTCTTCGCATAAAAATACATACAGGCACTCAAGACAAGCAAACATCCAAGCCATGTATGAGAGAAAGGTTAGAGAGCTACCTCGAAGCAAGAACTCAACACTTTTTCTTTGGTTATTCCTCCCCCTTTTTGGCCACACACTTGTAATGAGGTGGAGCTTAATTTCTTTGGCCTAAACACATTAAATAGGACACAATTACATCATGAAAGCAAGCTCTAGCATCACACACTTTCTATGGAAGGCTACTTTGTTCTATGGTTCAATTATGGTTCTATATAAAACCTAATGAAGCAACTATTAGAATTCAAGACCTTGGCTCAATTTTCTCCTTCTATCTAGGTCTCTTAACTCCATTTAAGCCTCTTGGAGTCGTCATAAGTTCATTCCCAAGAACTTAGATACAAGTTGCTTCTTTAAGTCTCATTGTGGAATGTACACCTCTATCTCACAAACCAAGGCCTCTAAATTTTTTTCTAAGGCTTCCTTTGATGTTCTTCCATCATATTTAATCACTTTTGAGCCTTAGAAAAATTTAAAACACTCCCTAGGTGCACAAAGTGCTCTTGGCCAAGACTATGCAAGCATATAGCACCTATGGAGTTTGCTTGCTTTCTCTTGGGGAATTGGCACTTGTAAAGGCTTCCTAGATGTCTTGAGAACTCATATATACCCTTAGACAACTTAAATTACTACTAGGAAGCTTCATCTTGGCTTAGGTGCAATTAAATCCCTAGGTTTGCTAACTTACAATCTAATACTTCTTATTCAATTTCAATGGCATCTTCTTAATCCTTACATTCCATAACCCTTGGTTCCATCAAGAATACATGAAGAAAAAATTTCCTTCTCACTTTCTCTCTCTAGGTCGAAGCTTAAATGGTTTGGAAACATAAGATTTTGCATGTGTTTCAAGTAAAGTCTTACTTTAAAATGAAACTCTTTTCATGTAGATTATTTTTCACCAATTGGTCTCTTGAAAAGAGTTCCTTTTTGGCTTGGGTTAGACCTAAATCTTCAAGTTTTTAAGAAAAGAAAACTATCATTAGAGAGCTCTTAGAGAGAGGAACAACTTTCCTAACTAGTGCAAGATGAAACGGGGCTGTTTAGTTACCTAAACGGGAGCTTAAATTTCTTTTCTCTCCCTTCCCTTAATATCACACCATGGCTACTCAAAATTCTGAAAATGGATACTTGGAGAAGGTGATGAGGTGTAATCTTACTTAAGAAGCATCTTTTACAATTTTTTAAAATGACCATTTTTCCCCTACGCACTTGTTTGCTCCATTTAGGCTCATTTCAACTCCTTTTCTAGAACCATCTTTTCCATCATAAAATTTAGGTCCTCTAATTCATAAAATGCCTTTGGTTTCATCCAAATTGGATTTAAAACCTTCCCAAACAAACTAGTCAAAGTTTGAGTCAACTGATACTTTAACACGTAAACTGGAAGGGTTTAAACCATTATAGAGGTTCCTATAGTTTTTACGGCCTTTGAGAATCTCAAGAAGCTAATCCCTTCTTTGAGTTTTCTAAAAAGTACCCAAAATTATAAAAATGTCATTGCATCTTTGTTAAATTTTGTTAGGTTATTCTGGTTCCATTTTCAAAGCACCTCTAGCTTGGATCCTCTTTATTTGTGGTCTATATTATTGCTCTAATTTTATTAGATCTCAAATCATTCCATTTGGGAGGCTTTCTTTTATATCTAGTGCGTTTCATACGTTTATGGAGAAACTGGGCATTACGTTTCTCACGTTTACAGAGATACCGGATGTTATAGTTTGCAAGAAAATATTGGGGTTAATCACTTTCCTATAATTGGTCTTGCTGAAAAGTAAATAGGAGAAGCTCCACAAGTGGAAATGCCAGCATTGATTGTTGAGGACAATGATGATTTCACAAGGACTTATATTGACAAAGATATTGGAGATATTCCAGCAAAGCATTAGGATTTAGCATATAAAGAACAAGAAGATCAAGAATTGGAACTAGTCCCACCAATACCAAAGATTGTGGATGATAATGGTGCTGCCAAAAAGATTGATACTTATAAGATAGGAATTGTTGAAGTTGAAAGTACTTTATTTGCTTTAGAATCTAAGGGAGCTAGTAAACCTAATCATTCAAAAGGTGACATTGATTACCCATATATAGTTTTAGAGACTTGTGAAAATAATACTGAAGGGTTTGAAGCAAATAATTTGGAAGCAAAGAAAACACTAGAAAAGGGTGCTACTGTCATTAGGTTCTGTATTAGATAGGAGGTCAACTTTAGGTAGCTATACCTATGTGTGGGAAAACATAGTTACATGGAAAAGTAAGAAGCAACATGTGGTTGCAAAAAGTGGTTTCAAAGCTAAGTATAAAGCCCTAGCTTAAGGAATATGTGAAGTATTGTGGTTGAAAAGAATTCTCAAGGAAGTTAAGGTCAATCGTGAGGAAACTCCTAAGATTTCATCTCATGCTCTCCAATTCCCCCTCTAGCAACACTCTAGGCCACTTTAACTTAGTTTGTGATAATTTAGTATCTTTCTTTTACCTAATCTATCTTACACATCTATCGTTACCCATTTAAAACTCAAATGTGGATCCTTAACCCTCTAGCTACCATAAACCAGTGAGTTCATAGATCAATGACAGCAAATAGTTCATACACTACTCACATTTCCATTCAAACATAAGTCCCATTAGAAATTTCATATATCACTAGTTTAAATTGACATCTGATATATCAAACGATCCCTATGCTTGGCAATTCATGATGCAATGCGGCAATTACATAAGGCTAGTAATCTAGTTATACAAATATAATCTGACAAGGTTTCCAAACCTACCTACTACTAAACTATATAATAAGCTTCCATTAATTTTTTCCTTACCACTATGAGATCTAATCCCTGAAAATGTTAGCCCACAATCGGGGTGAGATATACAATCTCAGTAACAAGAGGAAAATTCCATATATATGTACAGATTAATTAATATAATGCAATTTCATATCATCAATACTAGAATCATCAATTTAATTTACAAATGAACTAGTTGAGCTACCAATGACTACTGTCCCATACTAGTAATCATGTAGAACATGTTAATGGCCAATAACACTAGGAGAGGTCTGTCTATGGCACTTACTCCATAATGAGCACAACCAGGGCATAGTGCATCTGGGGTTTGATCAAAACTCAATGTCCGATCGAAGCACATCCATGGGTGGTAGCCGCACTATAGCTCCACCATGGACTCTACAAGGTTCAATCACAATTATAATTCAAGTAATCAACCAATCATTCAGCATTTCAAAATCAAGTATGTGTAACAAATATCAGATTAACATGAGCATATACATGGAATTAGGAAAATAACCCCGGTTATCTCAATGAAGCCAATTACTTATCCTCTAGCTACCATCATGATTCAAAGCACACCAGGCCTAACATAAGCATAATCATCATTATTCAACTACCATTAGTAAGGAATTTCCCTGTCCACAGATTAATCTTAACAAGAGACATTAAGAACTTCTTACCCGAAGCTTCCTAAGGGTTTACTGTACCAATTCAAGGTCACAACAACAAGAACTCACAATGGGTCACTCCTAACATCTTCATTTTCGCACATGTAAAAGCAATGCACCAAAAGTCAGTCCAAATGATGAAAATTCTGTATATATACCACACAAGAGAAGAGGGAACACTTACCTTATACCTAAGAGGTCAAATGGACTGAGTTGAGCTTAATTATTAAGAACACACCATGGGAAATTCTAAAATTCGAATTTGAGTCATCAAGCCCAGAAATTTTAGTTTTTCACCTTCATCTCCTTGTAATTTCGCATAATAGCAGAACCCATTATGAAAATCAATCCTTAGGGGCATTTTCCAGCAAAGTACTACACAAAATGGAAGGGAAATACTTACCCAATGATCCCTCTAACTTCTAACTCCTAAAATCTTGTAAGGAATCACTTAAACACCAAATTTTAGATTTGAGAAGGAGATGAAAATGCCCAAAACCAAAAACCAATTGGACCAAAATGAAGAGGAGAATGAGAGGGACATGTTTTATATAGATTACATTGGCTAAATCTTCCTCTAGAAGTGAGAAATGGTGGAAGAATATAGAAAAACCCTAGCCCCTCTTTTCAAGTGCAAAATAGCTTTCTAAGTTTATAGAACATGAATTTCTTGGTAGCCAAATGGGTGGAGAGAAGACTTCTTAGGGTTTTAGTAAAGATGGGCTGGTCCAATGGGCCTATTATTTTAAGTGGATTGGTGCTAAGTGAGATAGGCTATAGAGACTCTTAGGGTTAAGGAGAGTGTGCTTATTTGATGGCCTAAAATCCATTTAGATTAGGGTGGGAATTTATTGGGCCACAAGTTAGAGGGTTTATGGTGGGTTTGGGCTACCTTAAGGGCCTAAATATTACCCATGGTCTGATTTATTTTTAGAATTGGGCCAAGGTCCATTGGTTTGGGCTGCAGAATTTTTGTTTTGTTTTGTTTTTGTGTTGAGGATGGAGTGTGTTGATCCAATAGTCCAAGACCTAATTGGCCTCATTTCCCCAACTTTGGGCTAAGGCTAAATGGGCGCTCTTGTCTCACTTAAATTCATTAATAAGTTTTGGACTTTCTAGAAAATTTAAGTTAAGCCCATAAGGAGACTAGTATTGGGCTCTCCTATTAAGCTCACGGCATAATTGGGCTTCTACATTTAGTCCAAAACTCAATTAAGTTTTCTATATGGTCCGAAGTAAAAGTCCACCCTCTTAATTAATTTTGCTAATTAATCAATGTTATTCCTTAATCACCATAATTAGTCTTAATTAATTTTTAGGGTGTTATAGAGACCTAGAGAGAAAGGAGCATAAGGGAGGAGGAAAAAGGAGAAGAAAAATCAAGTGAAAGGTATGGAAATTTATGAATTTTCTTAGTTTCTCTTTAGCAAACTTCTTCTCCTCATTCTCCTCTTCCTTTCCATGGATTTATTGAAATTTTTGGTTATATGTTGAGCTCAGACCAGAGGGGAGGAGTTCGAGTTAGAGGAAGAGAGCTAAAGGGAAAGGGAGAGCATTCAAAGAAGGCTTGAATTCAAGGTAAAACCATTAGCCTCCATGCTTTTTCCTTCTTGCTCATGTATGGGTGAGTTTTGGCTTTCATAGGAGTAGACATGAGGGAGTTGTTTTTGGGTAGAACCTGCAACACCATGCATTTCTAGCCTTGCCTCATGTCACATCTAAGTCTCATACCATGAATTACATTAGAAAGTGGGAAAATAGCATTAAAATATTACATTTCTTTGCGTTGCGTTATATAGAAAATTTTCTCTTGAAGTCCCGTGGGTCATATGGACTCATACATTACATTCTCATATTTAATCATATGATTACAACTCATTTACACTATCAAAAGTGGCCTACATCTCAAGAAACTCGAAGGGAAGCTCAAAATATACATATATTTTTTTGGCCAGATTTTTCCACTTTTCTGTCCTAAATTTGGAAAATCATAACTAATTCTATAAAAATTGAAATCATACATTCTTGGCTATTCTAGGAAGCTACAGATGTATACTTTATACTAAAAATATTTTCAGGCCATAACATCCAACAAAGAGGACGTTTGACACACGAAATGGTTAATAGGTCAGACTGTCCACTGGTATTGTCATGGAATTCTGCAACAAACTTAAAAAATGTCCAATTAATTCAAAAAAAATCCAATCTATGAAAATAATACCAATTTGGAAAGTTGTGGATGCTAGCTAGAGGAAAAAAATAACTCCAGACCATTTCAGGTATGCTAAGACCTCAAAATCCAATCAAACAATAATAGAGGTCAGTAGGAATTCCTAATACTGGACAATTTTTTTGAAAATTCATATCTCCCTCTCTAGACATCCAAATGAGGTGCTTCTAGTTGGCACACGTCACTAGGAATGTTTAGTTTCTTTGTATAAAATTTTTTAGCAATTGGACATCATTTGAGCCCTGTGTGACAGATTTCATTTTTGGACCAGTATGAACAGTGACATGACTAAAACCAAAAAATTTGCCAATTTTAAAAATTCATCAAATATTCTCTAGACCTTTGAAAATTCTGTTCTTCATCTTTCCAAAAAAATCTTAACAAACTCTAATTTCATGTCAAATCTCATATTAAGAAGAGTTCATTTCGACAAAAAGCAATATAGGGTTCCATTATGGTCAAATTTGGCTCCATATAGGATACCAAAATGTCCAAATGGCTTTCCTTGGGGTTTGGCACCTCTTGGGCAAGTCTAAAAGCATAATTAAGACTTGTGTGAGCTACCCAAATGGTCTCAAACCCCATGCCTCTCATTTTGGCTATGCCATATGCAATTATACACATACACCTCAAGCTTTCAAGAAGCATATCTTGGCATTACATATCTAAATTACATTCTAGGGTTCACACATCATATCAATTCTTTTATACATCACATATTATCATAATTACACATGTCCAAGAGGTTATAGACCATATACATCAATGGATTACATCATTTGACATAAATATGGTCTTAAAGTAGCAAAACTCAAACACTTTGTTGTCAAACTCTTCTCGTCAAGGTGGTTGCCTTCCATTACCTTGTTCACTTAGTCCACCTAGCATGTGAGATCATTGAAGAGGAGGGAATGAGATTCAAAGAATCCCAATAGCTCATCTGCCATTTAATCATACATAATGGATGCAAAGCAAGTCTTAAAAATGCATGCATGGATATAATTGATGTTATGAACATTCAAGAAGCAAGCTTGGTATGTGAATAAGTCATACAAGACATCCAAGAGCTTGCCAAGTGGTTGAATTGGCCTCACCCTTTTCCTCATAGATTTTGGACTTGCCTTACCCATTCTTTAAGAGATTCTTGGACTCAACCATACTCTTGGGAGCCCACTTTACTTTTGGTAGACTCTTTACTTTGTCTCAACCAATCTTAAAGGTTCTTGGCTTATTCTCACCATGGTTAAGAGTTCTTGGCCTCTCCATACTCAAGCAAACTCAAACAA
Source organism: Erythrophleum ivorense (assembly GCA_026724425.1). Taxonomy (NCBI): domain Eukaryota; kingdom Viridiplantae; phylum Streptophyta; class Magnoliopsida; order Fabales; family Fabaceae; genus Erythrophleum; species Erythrophleum ivorense. The sequence goes on along the minus strand of JAIUCV010000336.1, from coordinate 145,106 downwards.
ATATCATAGCATCATTTAGAAATATAATATGTCATCATGAAATCATGGCATATATAAAATCATGCTAGCCTACTTTTCATAACTTGAAAATACACATACACACATTCTAAGACAAGCTAAACACACATCCATGCATGAGAGAAGGTGGAGAGAGCTACCTTGTACACAATGACACACTTTTTCTCTTGAATCCAATCTTCTTCTTTCGGCCACACACAAGCAAAAGTGTGGGGATAGTTTCTCTTGGCCTAAATACAATTTATGGAAGCCAATTAGGTTCATGGAATCAATTCTAAGGCCACACAACTCCCTTAGACACTAGGTTGTTCTATAGACCCCATTATAGTTCTATAATTGCACCTAATGAAGCAACACCCCTCAAATAAATTCTAAGCTCTATTCTTTCCTTTCAAATTTGATTCTTGACTCCTTTTAAGCATCTTGGAGTCATCACACAATCAAAACAAAGATCTTAACTACATGTTACTTCTTTAGGTCATAATATGGAACCTAAAGCACAAACTCACTTTTTATGAGTTCTAAATTTTTCTCAAAGTCTCCCCTCATTTTCATTCATCATATATAACTCAAGAATGAGCTTAAAAAAATTTAAAACCCTCCCTAGCTATCCCAACCTCCTTAGGCCGAGACCATGAGGCTTGTTGGTTTCCATGGATTTTGCTTGGTTTTCTTGAAAAGGGAAGCATGTGGGGAGCATCTTAGGGATCTTGAAAACTCATTTAAACTCTTATTTAGGCCTAAAAATCATTAGACAAAATCAGATTTTACAAGGTGCACATAAAACCCTAAAATTTGCATCTTGAAATATAATGGTTGTTTGTTGATTTTCTTTGCATATTCTTAATCTCCACACTCTTTTTCCTTAGATTCATCCTTGGTTCTACCTAAAAATCAAATTCTCCTATGGTTCCTAGGGTTAGGAGAGATGGAGAAGGATGAAGATAGCAACCAGAAGAAGAGAATTACCTAGTTTCCTTATTTGTTCTTGCTTGAATCTTGCTTTCTCCAAGCTCCTTTCTTCAAATCTAAAATTTCCCCTAAGTTTTTCCCTTAAATTAGATTTGTAAACTTCATTTTAATCAAAGGAAATAAAAGGAGAATGAAGGAGAGAAGGTTTGGATGGAAGAAAGCATGAAAAACTACCATGGAAGCATACCTTTAAGCTTGGATTTCTCCTTCTCCTTCTTCCTTTCTTGTACGCTTAAAACCTTAGCTCTTTTGTCTGAAATTAGACAAAAATTTCTAAGTCTAAGTGATGGAGAAATTGGGCGCCACCTATATATAGGGGGAGGAGGAAACATTTTTCAAAAATTCCCATTTTGCCCTTCATTCTTTGCATTTTCATTTCTCCTTTGTTTTATCTCCTTTTTTAGAACCATCTTTTCCATTATAAAATTTAGGTTCCCAATTTAGTAAAATGCCTTTGGAATCACTTAAATCAGAGCTGAAACCTTCCCAAACGAATTTGTCAAAATTCGAGTACACCGACGTTGGAAAATGTCCACCGGAGGGGATTTAACTGTCCCGAGGCTTCCCATGGTTTTTAGGGCCTTTGTGAACCCCAAAGAACTCAAAAATTTCATTTAAAAAGCCCTCCTATGTGAATTCCAAAATTTACTCAAAATTACGAAAATACCATTATGTTTCGTAAGTTTTCCTTAAGAAATTGTTTCTTCATTTTAGCTCCATTTTTCTTTCCATCTGAGCCTGGGATTCTCATTTTTAGGAGTCTAGAACCCAAATTTTTTGGGACCTTAGCTACATCCTTTCGGGGGATTTTCTTTTTTATCCGGTGAATTTCGTTCGTTGATGGAGAAACTGTATATTACATTTCTCACGTTTTCTCTTGTTTTCAGAGAACTGGATGTTACAGAACCAAGAGTGAATCATATGAATTTGAGTGTATGAAGAAAGAATATGAAAAAGAAACAAAGAAAGAACCATGAATTTGCAAGATAGACAAGCTAGGGTTTTGAGAACATAATCAAAATTCTGATTTTGTCCAAGAGTTTTTAGGCCAATGTAAGTGTTTGCATGAGCTCTTAAGATCCCTAGAGAACTTCCTACATGTATCTCCCATCATGGAAAATAAAGAAAACTCCTTAGACCCTTAAAGAAGCATGGTCTTGGCTAAGGGTGGAAGAAGCACAAAGGGATAGTTTTAAATTCTTCTAAACTTGGTTTTGCATCATATATCATAGGACAGTATGAGAGGAGGCCTTAGAAAAATTTTAGAAGTCATGGATAATGAGATGGAGCTATGATTCCATATTGTAGCATAATGAAGCAACACTTAGTTAGGCTCCTTGAAATGAATGTGTGATGACTCCAAGGAGTTTAAATAGAGTCAAGAGTCATAGATTAAGGGAGAGAATGGAGCTAAAATCATGTTTTCCCAAGGTTACTTCATTAGGTGCCTTATGGAACCATAATTGAACCTTAGAAGTAATCTAGCTTTTCAAGTGCATGTGTAGCTTTAGAAATTATTCCAAGAGTGTAATTGGCTTCCATGTAATGTGTTTAGGCCAAAGGAATCAAGTCCCACATCCTTGTGAGTGTGTGGCCGAGGGAGAGGAAGCATTTCCAAGGGTTAAAGCATGCTTTTGCCATCAAGGTAGTTCTCACTTCTTTCTCTCATGCATGATTAGGTGTTTTTCTTATCTTTGAATGTGTGTGAGTATGTTTAAGCTATGAAAGATATTTCTAGCATGTATTTATATGTCATGGTACCATGATGCTTTATTTATGCACTTGAATGATGTTTTATGAATATGAATGGCTTGCTTAAGTGTGATGAAGCCAAAAGTCCCTAAAAATAGGTGAGTCAGCCAAAAGTCTCTAAAGAGTGAGATTTAGTCAAAAGTCCCTTAAGAAAATGGGTGAGGCTCAACTATTGTCTTGGCAAGCCTGTGTATGTTATATGTGACTTCTTTAATGCAAGAAATGATCTATAATGTTTATAAATTTCAAGATAGCCATGCATGTATTTTTAGGCTTAAAATTGCATCTATTATGTGTGTTTAAAAGAGAGAAGAGCTATTAGGATTCCTAAAATCTCATTCTTTCCTCCCCATTACCTAACATGTCCAGGTGGACCAAGTGAGAAAGGAATAGAGGTCACCAAGTTTAAAGGAAGAAGATTGACATGGAAATGTGTTATGTGTTCTGGTAATCATTTTGATGGCATATGATGTAATCTTATGATGAATATGATGTAAACCCCTTTGAACATGTGTAATTATATGGATACTTGATATATATATGAGAATTGATGCCATTTGAATGATGTAGCAAGTTTTTGACAATGAATGGCAAGAATTGCTTATGTGTGCTCTTGTGTATATCATCAAGTGGGAGAGTGAGTTTGTAAGATCTGGGTTTGTAGACCTTTAAGACATGTTTAATAGGCTATTTTGATATTTTCCCACATGCTTAAGTGGCCTTAGAAATGCTAGAAGCCAATTTGGTCCCTTTGACCCCTAATGAAGATTGAAAAATGCCATTTTGGAACCCTATAGCACAAACTAACCAAATGAACGAATTTTCTCATGAGATTTGTCATGCATATAGATATCATTTAGAGCTTTTTTGTGAAGTTAAAGATTAGATTATTTGGAGCTCTGTGGAATTAATTATGAATTTTTAAAGTTGCCAAATTTTTGTTATTCTGATATAGTTACTGTTTATATGGTCAATTTTTTCTCCTATGTCATTAGAGGGCTAAATGGTGTTGAATGTTCATGAAATGTTGCAAGCATAAACTAGACATGAAAATCCTTCTATGGCCATGTAAAGTACCCCAATTGGATGTCTGAGCATAGAGATATGATTTTTTGAAGTTCAGAGTCAGTACTAATAATGCAGCAATATCTTTGGTACTATTCCATTGATTTGTAATGGGTAATCATTTCTTTTTTGTCTGGACTTATTTTTAGCATAAATTTAACATCAGTAGCTTTCTAGAATGGTATAGTTTGCTTAATTTTGATTTTTCTAGATTTAGTTATGTTTTTTCAAATTTGGCACTAGAAATCTAACAGTAAAAGCCGAGACAGCCTTGTGTTATTTTATGTATGTATGTTATAAGCTTAAGTTTTTGGCAACATTTTGAGATGATTTTGAGTTGTATGTAAGTATTTAAATAGGAGAATGAGATGAATGAGTTCATATGGTCCATGAGACATGAAATGAAATTTTTATCCGTTACGCAACATAAAATATTCTATTATTTTAATAGAGTTTTTCTTGAGAAATTGTGCTTGGCCAAGGTAATGGACTTGAAATGAGATGGGATAAGTTAGATAGATATGGTGTTACACTTATTAACAAGATCCTCAACTTTGTTGTCAAGATATCATCTTAGCTCTTATATTGATAAGGCCTAATGCTAACTTATCCAACCGGCTCATGCATATCAATCATGGAGTTTTAATTAGAAATCACATCCATTCATAAGTTTTCAACACTTAAATCAAGCCACTTATAGGTTATTCTCATCTATAAGGGTCCAACCTTTAATATTTCTTTTCCTTAACTTATTTTCATTATAAACATGTTTGTTCATACTCATTTTAACATGTTTAGCTCATGGAACACACAAAATCTTCAAAGGACCCGAAATGATAGCATGCACATAACCTTTACACTGATTTTGAAAATTCATAACTTGAGCTATATAATTCCAAACCATACAATTTAGGTGTATATGGAATATTATGATGTAAAATATATGTTGTAAAACTTTCAAGTGAAATTAAGTTCATTTGCCCTGTCAAAAGTAATGGAACAATAACCTGCTATAGAAAGGAGGGCATATGACAGACCTAAGCACTAAAATTCCATATCTTGGGCTACACGACTCCATTTTAAGTGATCTTAGTGGCCTTGGAAATCTTGAGATGAGATTAAGTGCCATAAAAATTTCAAAAGCATCTAAGCTCATTTGGTCCACAAAAAATCTTGTATATCAGTGGCTACTACAATACTTGGACATAATAAGACCCTTAAATTAAAAAATTCATAACTTCCTCTATATAACTGGTTTTTATTCCAAATTAGTGGCTTTAGAAATCTTATAGTACCAACTATATATCTATAAAATTTTATGAGTATTGGAGTTCATTTGGCCCCTCAAATCCACTAAAACCAGAACTGCCACATGAATAGTGCCTAGGACTATTTTGCATAAATTTTGAAAACTTTGAAAATTTATGAAATATTCTATGGACCTCCAAAAGTTATGGTTTTTAGTTTGATAGAAATTTCTCTTAAGGATCTATATGAATACCAAGTTTTAAACCCCAACTAAGTCATTTGAGCCACTTTGGGTATAGGAGTTATTTGAGATTTTTTTATGCCTAACCTTGGTATCCTTTTAGGCCATTTGGTATCCAAATGGAATTCTTTCACTTGGAGCAAGTTTTAATCATCCTAAATGACATTTTTTACCATTCTATATCATACCAAAATACTTAATCAAAAGTCAACAACTAATGACCCTGATGCTACCGACGCTGATGATGATCCGAATCTATTGTCATCCCATGAACCAATCAAGAAAGGATAAGGCTCATCCTTGAGCTTATCCTTGCCAGCATGTCCTTTGTCATTTTGTATAATTATTATGTTTACTATTTTACATGTGAACTGCTTTCCAATCTATAAAAGTCACTTTATCAAAAGTGTGTCTGCCAGTATGTTTCTACTTTTATAAAAGTTATTTGTTTGTATCTCATAACCTTGGCTATAAGTAAGTGTAAGTCTCTTTGAAGACCACAGACTTCAGAGACTCCTATAACCAAGTTTGAATAAACTTCAATTTGCTCTATATCTTCTTTCTAACTCCTTCATTTATGAAATCTTTTATTAGTAAATCTCTTACGATTATCTTGTCTAACATCAATATGCTCTACACTTGCCTCTTATGAGGATCCTGTGTATCAAAAAGTGTTGAAAAGAACATAAGTTTGAAGAAAGTAATCTCTTTGTTTATGAATTATTTGTTGAAAAGGTTTTCTAGTAAGATCAAAAGAATCCTTGATCCTAAAAGGCCAACCTAAGAAGAAAGCCCAGAAAAAAGAGAGGCTATTAAGGCAAGCATACCTAGAAAGGGATTCTATTGAGACTAATTGAGAAACTAGAATAGATTATTTTGTATTGGGAAGACAAGGAATAGAACCTATTCTAAGAAGGTTAAGGGATAAGTGTAATCGGCACTTTCCTAATTACTTTTGGTCAAATTGTGTTTCTGTTATTACTCTTAAAGAGAGAAAGGAGATAGATTAGATCTGTCCACCTCTCCCTTTAGAGTATTTTCAGGAACATTGTCTAGACCTTTGGATAACACCTGAGATATGTCTCTCTAAAGAAGATCTTCTTAGATAGAAAGATCTTAAGAAAGAGAGTTGGAAACGAATGATGGCCGATCTAAGGTCAGGGCGACCCGAAGTGGCATCAGAGCTAGGTTTTCAATAACATTCCATACATCATCTTAACTATTCATTGCCAAATAATACATTCACATAACTAATATACATGGTCTCATAATCAAATACTTAATCCCATTCATAAACATCACTAAATACATAAGTAACCATCATTCATACATAATTCCCTAGTTATATATAAACTCTTGCCAAAAGTTAGACTATTTACATTACAAACTTTATAATACATCAATTCCTATATTCTAATACATCTTAACCTCTTTCCCTTTGCTTGAGGTACCTGGAAATGTTAGTGGGAGCATGGGGTGAGATTCAGGGAGAATCTCAGTAGCATGAACTCATTCAATTCAATGCAAACAAGAATGCCATGAGTGAATACAATGTATGTTGTAATGTTCGATTTTCGTAAAACTGAAGGAAACATACATGTTTTTAAAGTAAGTCCTCTAAAATGAATTGGTTAAAATTTAAAAAAAATTATAATAATGATCTAGACATTAAGTAATGAAATTAGAAGGCCAGAGGTACCTTGAAACAGAGGCTAAAATAACCAGACAGAAATGAACAAAATAGCTACGTAATGTAATGACATTTTTGCAATTTTGGGCGAAATTTTAGAATTCTCATAAGAGGGCTTTTTAAATGAAAAATTTGAGTTCTTTGGAGTTCTTAGAGGCCTTAAAAACCATGGAAAGCCCCAGGACAGTTAAAAACCCTTTGCTATATGTTTTCTAATATTGGTTGACCCGAACTTTGACCCTTCTATTTAGGAAGGTTTTAGCTGCAATTTGAGTGATTTCAAAGGCATTTTATAAGATTGAGGACCTAATTTTATGATGGAGAAGATGGTTCTAAAAAAGGAGCTAAAATGAACTAGAAATGAAAATGCTAAGATTAAGGGACATAATTAAAATATTTGGAAACAACTTCTTAAACCTACCTATATATACCCCACGCCCAACTCTTCCCTTCACTTAGCTCAGTTTATTTTTGCCCTAAACCAAAGAAAGAAGCAAGGGAGTGAGGCGCACAAAGGAGGAGAGAAACGGAGAAGAAAAAGCTAGAAAAATTTGTGGTTTTTCATGGATTTTCTTGGTTTCTCTTTAGCAAATTCCTTCTCCTCCATCTTCCCTTCTTTCCTATGGTTTTATTGAAGCTTTTGGGTCTATTTTGAGGTCAGACCAAGGAGGGAATTTTTGAGTTTGGAGAGGAGAAGCCTACTAAAGAGAAGAACAAGGAAAAGAAAGCCAAGAAACTAAGGTATTTTGCCACTTTATGCATGATTCTTCTTGTCCCTTCTCTTGTGATTTTTGACCCATATAAGACCAGCCCTAAGGAGTAAAATTTCTAGCCAAACTAAGAGTGAATCTTAGGAAATTGAGGGAGAAGAAGAAGAATATGTAAAGGAAACAATCAAATAACCATTAGATTTCAAGATAGCAAAGTTAGGGTTTCAAGTGTTCCCTTAAATTTCTATTTCGATACAAGAGTTCCTAAGCTAAAATGAATGTTTATATGAGCTCTAGAGATCCCTAAGAAGCTTCCCACATGCATCTCCCATCAAGAAAATAAGACAAACTCCTTGCTTCTCCTTTATGTGCATAGCCACGGCCTAGGCTAGATGAAGCACCAAGGAGTAGTTTTAATTCATTCCAAGCTTGATTTTGAGTCATATATGATGGGAGAGGATGAGAGGAAGCCTTGGAAAAATTTTAGAAGCCATGGATAGTGAGATGGTATCATAGGTTCCATATTATGGCTTAAAGAAGCAACACCTAGCTAGGCTCCTTAAATTAATTATGTGATGACTCCAAGGGGCTTAAAAGGAGCCAAGAATTATATATAGATGGAAAGAATGGAGCTAATATCATGTTTCCTAAGGTTGCTTCATTAGGTGCATTATGGAACCATAAAAGAGTCATATGAACCACCTAGCTTTTGAAATAAATATGCAGCTTTAGAATTTATTCCAAGAGTGTAATTAGCTTCCATATTATGTGTCTAGGCCAAAGGAACCAAGTCTCACCTTCTTGTGTGTGTGTGGTCGAGGGAGAGGAAGCATTCTTGAAGGGAAAAGTGTGCATTTGTGATAAAGGTAGCTCTTTCTTCTTTCTCTCATGCATGAGTGGGTGTTTATCTTGTCTTTGAATATGTGTATGAATGTTTTGAGCCATGAAAAATATTTTAGCATGTATCTAAATACCATGGTACCATGATGTTATTGTTATACATTCAAATGATGCTTTGTGAAGTTACGTTGGTTTGCTTGAGTGTGGTGAAGCCAAAAGTCCTCTACCAATGGTAAGGATGAGCCAAGAACCCTCAAGCATGGGTAAGACAAAGCTAAAAGTTCATAAAAAGTGAGGCTTAGCCAAGAACCCTTGAAGAAAATGGGTGAGGCAAATCCAAAATTCTTAGAAAGAATAGGTGAGGCTAAACCACTTACTTAGCAAGCCTATGCATGTTTTATATCATTTCTTGAATGCTAGAGATGTTTCATAAATGATTTATATGTTCCATGATATTCATGCATGTATTTTTAGACTTGGATTTGCATTCTTTATGTATGGTTGAAAGGGAGAAGAGCTATTGGAATTCTTAGAATCTCATCTCTTTCTCCCCATTGTCTAACATGACTAGGTGGACTAAGTGAGCCAAGAAATGAGAGCCACCAAGCTTGAAGAAGAGAGTTTGACAACAAAGTGTGTGAAAATGTCTATTTTGTAGCCATATGAATGACATATGATGTAATCCCTTATTGTATATGATGTATGACCTCATGAACACATGTAAATATATGAATATATTGTGTATGAATGAGATTTGATATCATATGTATGATATAGCAATTTTTGGGCATTGAATGGCAAGATATGGCTTATGTGTTCTTGTGTATACTTTGGGGTGAGAGTGAGTTTGTGAAATCTGGGTTTGTGCTCCTTTGAGACATGTTTAGTAGACCATTTTGGTACTTTTCCATGTGCTCAAGTGGCCATTGATGTCTTAGAAGTGGATTTGGACCATTTGAGACCCTTATAAGACACAAAAAGTGCCATTTTGTAACCCTATGGCACATCCTAACCAAATGAACGAATTTGCCCATGAAATTTGGCATGAATATAGATCTCATCCAAAGCTCTTTGGGAAGCTAAAGATAAAATTATTTAGAGTTTTTTGGAATTAATTATGATTTTTTAAAGTTTCCAAATTTTAATTATTTGATATGGTGACTGTTCATATGGTTAGTTTCTTCTCCTCCGTCATTCGAGGGACAAATGAAGTCCAATGCTCATGAATTTTATAGGCATAAATTAGACATGATAAGATTTCTATAGCCACTGAGATCACTCCAATTGGATGTCTAAGTAGGGAGATATGAATTTTTAAAGTTATGTGATAGTACTAGTAATGACAGGAGACCTTGGTTACTGTTCTATTGATTTCTAGTGGCTTGACATCACTGTTCTAGTCTAGACTTGTTTTTGGTAGACATCTGTATCTTTCTAAAATGGTATAGTTTGCTTGATTTCAATTTTTTTAGAATTAGTTATGATTTTTCAAAGTTCATAATAGAAAATTGGCACACTAACCCGATGCTGCACTTGTAAAATTTGTGTAAATGTTCCATGAGCTTGAGTTCTTGGCCACTTCTTGAGATGGTTTTGAGTTGTATTTGTGTATTCAAATATGAGAATGAGATGGATGAGTTCATATGGTCCACAAGACACGAAATGAAAAATTTATCCATGACATAATGCAAAAATAATCTATTATTTTATTTCTTTTTCTTGAGTAAATGTGCTAGACCAAGGAAATGCAAACTAGAATAGTATGAGATGAGGAAAATGAATATGGTGTTACATTTGTGGTGCAAGGATGCTATGCACATGCATCATGTAAATCATATGTATCATAGAAAATGAAAAATCATTCATTTATAGCCATGGCAACATCATAATACTAATTGAGCTATACTAATCTTAACCCGAAGTCAAAGAAGATCTATTGTGCTCAATTTTATGCCTTAGGGAGTTAGGAGCCATCAAATAAACTTTTCAAAAATGTAAGGTGCTCATAAAGCTTATATGAAAACATAATGGATCATATTTCATGAAAGCATCAAGCAACTACACACACAAGCATATCAACTCATTCAAACACTCAATTGCATGCAAGAAGTGGAGAAAAAGCTACCTTAGGATTGATGGAGGCTCAAATTGCCACCAAGCCCTTGTTCTTGTTCCTTACCTTGGTTTTCCACCACTTGACACCCACAACTTGGTAAGTTTGGGTTAGTTTAGCCTAAAAGCATGAATCCATAATACAAATTAGCCCATTTGAATCCATTTAAAGCCTTAGTACTAACACTTATCCCCACTTTAGTCTAACTCGTGTTTTAGGGTCAATTTAGGCTCATTAAGGAGCAACTTCCATTTTTCTTCATTCAGGTCCCAATTTCCCATAGGCTACATGTTACATGACCTCAATGGAACCCATTTGAGCCATTATATCTTTAGTTAGAGGGGTCTAAATCCAACTTGCTTCTTTACCTCATTTTAGGCCCTACAATTTCAACTTTCATTTTAGGGCTTCTAAATTCAATCCATGGGTACCATAATTTTTTATTCCCTTCATCTAAGTCTCTTAAATCCTTAGAACTCAAAAAATAAGACTCTCCTTAGGTGTAATACCATATCTAGTTACTACTTAATTTGCATCACAAATGGTACAAAGTAACTATTTTCATAAAATTATCACCTTTGGCAGCAGAAAATACCGTCATTAAAAACCAAAATAATTTATCTTTGACTATATGGACCATGTGGGTTTACCAAACTTATTTTCCATCCATAACACATCTGTTCAATTATAAATATTACAATTTGAACCATAAATTTTGAGTCCAAGGCATACATCACAATTTCACATCACACTTGCATTTTTCTTTAAGTTCCATATTCTAATATAAATTTTGAAAATTCATAACTAATTTTAGAAAATTTCAAATCATGCAAATTATAAATTTCTGGAAAGCTTAGGATGTCCTCAAACTACCATAACAATTTTAGATCAAAACAATAATTTTGGCCCCTCGAAATGATAATGGAACTGTAACTAGGTCACTGGTTCAGACAATACCAGATTTGGATCTTGAAAAATTCATATCTCTCTTTGTACATGTCTAAAATGAGTGCTCTGAATGGCAATGAAAAGCTTATGATGTATACTATATGCTTGTAAAATTTCATGAGCTTTGGAACTCATTTGCCCCTTGAATGATACCAAAAATTAAATTGACCATATGAATAGTAACAGTGACAGTTTTTGCATAATTTGGCCAACTTTTAAAACTCATAATCACCTTTCTATTTGTTCTTATACACATGCATACTAAGGCTCAAGTATGTCAAAAATTTACATAATCATACATTTGGTTCCAAATTTGGTTCATAATTACATATTTTTACACATGCTCAAGAGTTTACATCTCATAAATATCATATATATACATACTTTAAAATCAAATTACACAAAATCCTATTCTATTGTCAAAGTCTCATCATTTAAGCTCCTTGGCTTCCATTTCTTGTTCCATGAGGCTCATATAGATATGGTTAGACAAAAAGTGGGAAAGAGTGAGATTTAAAGAATCCCAATAGCTCATTCACCTTTTCAAGCATATATATATGGCACATTTTCATGGCAAAGAATGCAAGCATGCTACGAATGCTTCTAATAAACATACATTATCACATTTTCAAGTCATATGAAGTCATTCTAATTTGAACATAAGCTCCAGGGACTTTTGATCTAGCATCATCCAATTCTTTAGGAGTTTTAGATTAGCCTCGCCTATTTTTAAAGACTTTTAACTTAGCTTCACTCCCTCTTAAGACTTTTGACTTTGTCTCATTCATTCTTGGGGACTTTTGGTTTCTCCTCACCTATTCTAAAGGACTTTTGGCACAACCTCACCCATTAAGAGCCATACACATTCAAATTGTCATTTAAGAAACTTAATGGTATCAAAGCATTAAACTAATTGCTATGAGCATATCTTTAGATTCAAACATACAAATAAGCATCAGATGACAATCAAACTACCAGGCAATGAATACAAGAAATGATGAAGAGCTATCTTGAGTCAAGAATCACAAACTTTCCTTCTTGACTTCTCTTTCCCCTTTTCGGCCTTATACACACACCTAGGAAGAGCTTGATTTGCTTGGCTTAGACTTATCAAATAAGACACAATTACATTGTAACATCCGGTCCCTCCGTAAACGTGAGAAACACAATGTTTGGTTTCTCCGTAAACGTTAGAAATAGGCCAGATATAAAAGGAAATCCTTGAAATAGAAGAAATTGGGGCAAACTAAAATTATGATAAAATTTTAAATATTAGAAAATGAGGATTTGAGGTTTGAGATGCCCAAAAACCAGAGCCAAAAGAGTTCAGAAAATTTGCCGAAGAAAGTAGGGGCATTTTTGTAATTTTTGGAAAATTTTAAAATCTCATAGGAGGGCTTTCTAAATGGAAAATTTGAGCTTTCCGGGGTTCTCAGAGGCCCCGAATACCATGGGAACCCCTAAAACAGTTGAAACCCCTCCAGTGAGCGATTTCGGCCATCAGTTGACCGAAACTTTGACCGAACGGTTCGGAATGGTTTTAGATCCTTTTTGAGTGATTCCAAAGGAAATTCTTATGATAAGAACCTAAGAAATATGATGGAAAAGACGGATTTCAAAAAGGAGTTGAAATGAGCCCAAACGAACAAAACTACAAAGAGGGACTAAATTACAAATTCTGAAAGTTGCTTAAATGAATCCCTAGCTTATAAAAAACGTCCCTCCTCTGCTCAGATCTCCTCACCCACTCTCTCACACATTGAAACAGAATTAAGAAGGGCTAAGAGTGGCGCACAAAAGGGGAGGCCAAGGAAGGAAGAAGAAGCCTTGAATAGGTATGAAAGTGTGTGTTTTCTTCCTTTTGTCTTTACAATAAATATTCCCCTCCTTCTCCTCCATATTTCCATGGGTTCAGAATGTATTTGGATGCTTTTTTGGTTCTGGTCCAGCAAGGAGAAGTTAGGATTGGAGGGAAGGCTTGGGTGCAAGAGGAAGCCACTTGGAAGAGCAAGAATTTAAGGTAGGTTCCCATTCCTTTCCATGGCTTTTCTTGCACTTCTTGCTTGTTCTCCTCCATATGAATTTCGTGCAACCTAGAGCCCATCCAAAGGGAGTTGAATTTTGACCATATCAAGGGAAGAACAAGTGATTTAGAGTGTGGGAATTTAGAATAGACAAGTGGAAACAAAAAGGGAGCCTTAAAATTCAAGTTGGCACAACTTGGGGTTTTGAAATGAGTGATGAAATCTGATTTTTCCTAGAGGTATTCTAGCTTATGTAAGACATGGTTTGAGTCCTTTAGACCCCTAGGAAGTTACATATGTGACATTCCTTCCAAGAAAACAAAGCAAAGTTCAAGGACTTTTTTCATGATGTATATCTCGGCCACACAAGGTCTGGTCACCTAGAGAGTGTTTTAATTTATTATAAGCCTAGAATGGGACTTCTTATGATGGTAGAAGGTGGGAGGAACCCTTGGAAAAAATTTAGAAGCCATGGATTGGGAGATGAGGCATTGGCTTCCATAATGTGGCCTTATGAAGCAACTTGTGTTTAGGCTTTTGTAAATGAATATGTAATGGCTCCAAGGATCTTAAATGAGGTCAAGAGGCCTAGAAATGAGAAGAGAATGGAGTCAAGAACTTGAATCATGATGGTTGCTTCAATAGGCCATTTATAGAGCCATTATGTGACTTATGGAACCAAGTATGTTCTTGAGAGTAAATTGAATGCTTTAGCTTGTTTCAAGAATATAATTGAGTATAATTCATGATGTTTAGGCCAAGGAAACCGACCCCACCTTAGTGTTCTTGTGGAACCGAAAAAGGGAAGGAGTAAGGTAAAGTAAAGCTTGCATAGATAACAAGGTAGCTCTCTCTCTTTTCTCCCATGCATGAATGAATGTCTACATTATTTTTGAATGTGTGTATGAGTATTTTAAGCTATGAATTATATTTTAGTATGATGTCTATGTTCCATGGAACCATAGTATTGCACTATGTATTCAAATGATGCCTATAAATGTTGCATTGGTTTGCTTGAATGTGGAGAGGCCAAGAACCTTCTATCTTCGGTGAGGATGAGCCAAGAACCCTTAGAAGTGGTTGAGACCAAGAGAAAGTCTCCCAAGAGCAAGGCTTAGTTCAAGGCCTTTGAGAAAAAGGGTGAGGCAAGTCCAAGAACTTTGAAGAAAGTGGGTGAGGCTAATCCATTCATTTGGCAAGCCTAAGTATGTTATGTGTGCTTTGTGTAAATGCCAAGAATGTATTTTGCACCATTTTCTACATTGATATGCCATGCATGCATCCTTAACACTTGTATTACATTCTTTATGCATGATTGAATGGGAGATGAGCTATTGGGATTCCTAGAATCTCACTCCTCCCTCCCCATTACTTAATATGCCTAGGTGGATCAAGAGAGCAAGGAAATGGGAGCCACCACACTTGGAAGCAAGAAGATTAGCAATGGAGTTGTAACATATTTGTATTATAGCCATATGGTTGTCACATGATGTATCTCCATAATGTATATGATGTATGAGCTTATGAATATTTGTAAAAGTATGGGTATATTGTATATGTATGAGAACTAGACCCATGTGAATGATATTTCATGAATTTGACTTAGATATGCCAAGTTATATAAGTATGGCTCTTGTGTATATCTTGGTGTGGATGAGTGAGATGATGGAATCTGGGTTATTAGCCCTTTGAGACATGTTTGATAGAGTATTTTAATGCTTTCCCACGTGCTCATGTGGCCATAGAATGAGAAGAGGCAAAAATGGACCCCTTGAGACCCCATATGAAGCTTAA
Organism: Erythrophleum ivorense; assembly: GCA_026724425.1. Classification (NCBI taxonomy): domain Eukaryota; kingdom Viridiplantae; phylum Streptophyta; class Magnoliopsida; order Fabales; family Fabaceae; genus Erythrophleum; species Erythrophleum ivorense. Next base: position 129,691 of record JAIUCV010000336.1, on the reverse strand, counting down.
AAAGGGCATTTTGCAACCCTATGTCACAAACTAGTCAAATGGACAAATTTCCTCATGAAATTTGGAATGCATGTAGAAATCATCTAGAGATTTTTGGGAAGCTAGAGTGCAGAATTTTTGGAGGTCTATGGAATATTTGGTGAATTTTTGAAATTAGGAATTTTTCTGATTTTGGTCAGTGTACTGTAGCTTTGGTCCGAAAATGCATCTGTGTCAAACATAGGGAAAATGAGGTCCAATGGTCCTGAAATTTTACATGGAGAAACTAGACATGCACAGAGAGCTATAGAAACTGGAAGCACGTCATTTGGAGGTCTAGAGAAAGAGAAATGAATTTTTGAAGTTAGAACTCACTATCAGTGACGCAGCAGGACCCTCAGCACTGTTCCATCGCGTTTCTCCAGCTTAATGTCATTCTCTGGGTCTGGAGCTATTTGTCCCTTAATTTAGACATTTGTATCTTTCCATATTGATATAGTTTACTTGATTTGAAGTTTTTTGGAATTAGTTATGAATTTTTAAAGTCCATATCAGTAAGCTGTAGCAGAACTCAAGGGCAGCCGGACCTTTCATAATTTTCGGTTGTCAAACACAGTCAGCTGGGTGTTTCATACCTGTAATTATTTTTAAATTATAGTAGACATACAGAGATTTCTGGAAAACTATCATTTGCCTCATTTTGATTTTTTTAGAATTAATTATGATTTTCCAAATTCTGCCCCAGAAAACTGAAAATTTGAAACCCGTGGCAAAAATTCTGATATGTGTTCCAAACCTCCAAACCCGAGTGTCTTGACCTAAATGACTATGAATCTGATATGTTTTAATATGTTACGGTCTAAGAGGAGTTAAGGATCAATTCATGGGCCTTGGAAGTGATTTAATGCTGAGTTAGAGGTTCTTAGTAGTGTGCTTCCTATTGTTATGTGTTGTATGTGCAAGTCAATTGTGTGAAAGGTTCAAGTAGTGCAAAATGGACCTCAAGAGTTTATGTAATGATATTCTTGCTCTGAATGAATGTTTTATGGATATTATATGGACAAAATTGCTTAAACCAAAGTGGGTTTGTTTATGTGATTTCGGTCCATATGCTACGCTTTGTGTGCTAGTCTAGTGTTTATTGCTTGAATGCTATGATATGAGTTTCTTGGGGTTAAGATATGACATACATCATTGGAACAAATTCTAGCCTCACATAAACTCTACACAACCATTTTCTAGTTTATGGTATGCTTATGGTTTCATATAAGGGCATAATGAAGAAACTCATATAATTTATGATCTTGGCTCTAATTTCTCATTCAATCTAAGTCTCATGACTCTATTTAAATTCATTAGAGTCACCACAAACTCAATTCAAGGAGTCATACACTAATTTACTTTTTTATGCTTAAAAAGGAGCATAAACTTCCATATTTCAAACCATGGTTTCTAAATTCAGATTAATGGTTCCTTTGGTATTTATTATTTATATCTAGATCATTTCTATCCTTGGAATTAAAGAAAACTCTCCCTAGGTATCTCTTCTTCCTCTTGGCTGAGCCATGCATATGGTTAAGGAGCCTATGGAGTTTTCTTGATTTTCTTAGGGGTTGACATCCATAATGTCATACCATATAGAGATGCTACTTAAAATGCATGTCAAATGGCTTAAAGTAGTCAATTTCATTAAATTTACACTTTAGGCAGTGGAAACAACCGACATTATAAGTTAAAATAATTCATTATTTGCCAAATGGACCATGTGAGTTCACCATATTTATTTTTCATCCTTAACACATTTGCTCAACCAGAACTAACTCAATTTAAAGCCCAAAAGTTAGATCCAAAGCATACCTATCAAAAAAACTTACACTTTGCAATTTTCCTTAAATTCCATAATCTAATATGAACTTTGGAAAATCATAATTAATTTTAAAAAAATTGCAATCATGCAAATTATACCATTCTGGAAACCTATGGATGTCCTCTAACTACCATAAAAATTTCAAATCAAAACAAATAGGTTCACCTTATGATATTTGATAGAACAATAACACTAGTCACTGATGTGTCCTACAGCTAAACTCAAACTTCAAAATTTATATCTCTCTCTACAGAGCTCAAAATGAGGTACTCTCAGTGGCTATGGAAAGCGTATGATGTCCACTTTATGCTTGTAAAATTTTATCAGCATTGTATTCCATTTAGCTCATGAATAATACAGAAATGTAAATTGATCATATAAACAATGACTGGGACAATTTTGCATAATTTGGCACCTTTAAAAATTCATAATAAATTCTCTAGAACTCCAAATCAGGTGCTCTTTGGTTTTGTGAAAAGCTCTAGATAAGACTATAATCATGTCAAATTTCATGTACAAAATCATCCATTTGGTTAGTTTGTGGTTTAACTCACAATTATGTCAATTTTGGAACTATAAAGGGGTTAAAATTGCTCCAAATGCTCTTCTAATCATTCCACAACCATTTGAGCACATCTAAAAGCTTAAACATAGCCTATGAGAGCATCCCAAATGGTCCAAATCATCATACATCTCAAAATTACTATTTTAGTTTTTCTTACATACATAGGCATCAAAGCAAAATCCATATAAGCATACATTTGGTTCTAAATTCCATTCATACATGATATTTACATACTCTTATACATGCTTAAGCGCTTACATCTCATACACATCATTTAGGTACAAACTTTGATATCAAAATACAAAATTTCCTATTCTATTGTCAAAGTCCTATGCTTTAAGGTGCTTGGCTCCCATTTCTTGTTCCTTAAGCTTCACCTAGACATGGTGACACATATGTGGGGAAGAGTGAGATTCAAAGAATCCTAATAACTCTTTACCCTTTCAGATATACATATATGATGTATTTACATGTCAAAGAATGCAAGTATGCCATAAAAGCTCCCAATGATCATACATAAACAAATTTCCATATCACATAAACTTATACATGTCAAACTAGGCTCCAAGGGATGTTGGTCTAGCTTCACCCAATTTTCTTAGGATCTTTGGATTTGCCTCACCCACTTTAAGGGACTTTTGACTTAGCCTCACTCTTTTTTAAGACTTTTGCCTTTGCCTCATTCATTCTTAGGGACTTTTGGCTCATTCTCACCCATTCAAGCTATCTTGCATTCAAAACATATTTCAAGAAAGCATTATGGTACCAAGATATTTAATCAATGGCTATAAATATATCTTAGAGTTCAAACGCACACACAAGCATCCATTGACAATGAGGCATCTAAGAAATGTATGCAAGAAAGGTTAGAGAGCTACCTCAAATCAAGAAGCACACTTTTCCCCTTGGATTTCTCCTTCTCCTTCTTGGCTACACACACATAACTAAGGGGATCTTGATTTGCTTGGCCTAGACACATCAAATAAAACACAATTCAATTATTGGAACCAATTTTAGCTTCACATAAACTCTATATAAGCCCACTTTATCTTATGACATTAATATGGTTCCATATAAGAGCATAATGAAGCAACCTCTAGAATTCATGATCTTGGCTCCAATTCCTCATTCATCCTAAGTCATATGACTCTAATTAAACTCATTAAAGTTATCTCTAAATCAATTCAATGAGCCTAAACTCAAGTTGCTTCTTTATGCCTTAAAATGGAACCTAACCTTCCATCTTATAAACCATGGCTTTTAAATTCAAACCAATGGTTTTCTTGGTGTTTATTAATCATATCTAAGCCATTCTTATCCTTAGAATCAAAGAAAAGTCTCCCTAGATGCTTGCTCTCTCTTTGGCTAGACACACACACACACTTCAGACCATAGAGTTTTGTTAACTTTTGTTAGGGGATTGGCAATTGTAAAGTTTCCTAAATGTCTTATGATCTTTTATGTACTCATAAATAAGCTAAATTATCCTTAGAAAGCTCCAAAATTGGCTAGGTGCAATAAAATCCCTAAGCATCACAAATTACATTATAAGGCTTCTCTTTTATTTCCACTTGCATAATCTTAATTTTTACACTCTAAAACCCTTGTTCCTACCTTGCTATGATCAAAATTCACTCTCTCCTTCATGGGCCTAGGTCTACCCAAGACTCCCCAAGAAGAAGAAAAGATGAAGCAACAAAGGCGATGGTTTCTTACCTTATCAAGGTGCTTTCCAAAGCTTCTAGTCTTTCTTGCAAAGTCTCTCCTCTTCTTACTGAACCAACCACAGAAACAACCCCAATTCATCATTTAAAACTTTAGGAGAAAGAGGAGAACTAGTTGGAAGAAGGAGAAAGCTTGAAAAATCATCGATTTCTTACCCTTTTCTACTTGCTTTTTTTCCTCCTTTGCGCTCCATTTGGTACGCCTTTTGAAGCTAGTCTCTCCTCTAGTTTGGGGTAGAAATGGGACGTGAAATATAAAAGGGAGACTAAGTTAAAATACTTTTTAAAAATTTCCATTTTGTCCCTTTTTCTTGGATCTTTACATTTAAGTTCATTGCAACTTCTTTTTTAGAACTATCTTTTTCATGATAAAATTAGGTCCTCTAATCTATAAAATGCCTTTGGTTTTATTCAAATTAGATTTAAAACTTTTCCAAACAAATTGATCAAAGTTTTGGTCAATTGACTCTCTAAAATAGATATCGAAGGGGTTTTAATCATTTTAAAGATTCCTATGGTTTTTAGGGCCTCTGAGAACTTTAGAAAACTCAAATTTTTTATTTAATGATCCTTCATTTGAGTTTTCTAAAAAGTGCCAAAAATTATGGAATTGCCACCAGTTTTCATCTGATTTTATTTAACTATTCTAGCTTGAGTTTTCATGCATCTTAAGTTGTGTATCCTCATTTTCAATTTTCTAGATTATTATCCTAATTTTATTTGGTTTCAAATCTTTTCATTTAGGGGACCTCCTTTAGTAATTTCTTTAATTTAGGGCTTTTTAGAATAAATGGGCATTACACATGATGCTTCCTTGACCTCTTATGAACTCATACATACATGTATATAAACTAAATTATCATTAGAAAGCTCCAAAAATTGTTAAGTGCAACTAGAACCCTAGGCATTATAACTTGAATTCTAAAGCTTTTCTTTTAATTCCAATTTCATATTCTTATTTCTCATGCTCTAAAACCCTTGTTCTTACCTTGCTATGACCTAAATTCATCCTCTCTTAGATGGATCTAGGTTTGGCCGAAATGGTGCATGGAAGGAGCAACCAAGAAGAAGCAAGAAAGCCATAGTATGTTACCTTGTTTTAAAGCCTTTCAAAGGAACTTTCTAAAGCTTCCAAGCTCTCTTTAAAATTCTCTCTTCCTCCTACTGAACCAGCCATGAAACAGCCTCAAATTAATCATCAAAACTATGGGAAAAGAGAGGAGAAAAAAGAGAAGAAGTTTGATGGAGAAGAAAGCATGAAAAAGTGGCCATTTCTAACTTTTTCTACTTGATTTTCTCCTCCTTTCTTCCTCCCTTCCGTTGCGCCACTTGGAGTAGATTTTGGTTTGCTTTTTGTCCAAAGAAGAGTCAGTTTATGTATAAGGGAGAAGTGGGGCATGACATATAAGAAGGTGGAGGACCATTTATAACAATTTAAAAATTCCAATTATGTCCCTAGACTTTGTTTTCTCCATTTGGGCTTATTTCAACTCCTTTTTAAGAATTATCTTTTCCATCATGAAATTTAGGTCTTCCAATTCATAAAATGCCTTTCGTTTCACCCAAATTAGGTTTAAAATCTTATCGAATAGTATGGTTAAAGTTTTGGTCAACTGACACTAAAAAATGCATACTTGAGGGGTTTTGACCATTCTAGGAGTTCTTATGATTTTTAGGGCCTTTGGGAACCCCAAGAAACCCAATTTTTTTCATTTAAGAATCCCTTTTTTTAGTTTTCAAAAAGTTGCTTGAAATTATAAAATTGCCACTGTCCTTTCATCTAGTTTTATTTAGCTATTCTGGCTCTAGTTTCTGGGCATATTTAGCTTTATATTCTCATTTTTAAAGGGTCTAGATTAATACTCTAATTTTATTTGGCTTCTAATCATTCAATTTAAGGGACTTCCTTTTTGTAATCTCCTTGGTTTTAGGACTTCCAAAACAACCGAGCATTACACTAGGTGCTTCATCCACACCTTGGCTGAGACACACTTCAAGGAAAGGCCATTGACGGTTTTCTTGCTTCCTTCATAGATTTTGATGCATGGCTATGTTTCCTAGCTTCTCTTTAGCTTAATTATGGTTTTCCATAGCTTAAAATACTCTTTTATGTATCCAAATCTTCTATGGATCACTTGAAATGCTAGTTGCCATATAGTGGAATCTATAGGTTTTTAATTGCTTCGAATTACATATTCTTGTTTCTCATACTTCAAAACCCTTGGTTCTATCTTGCTTCCATGCAAAACACACTCCCTTCATATGGTTCTATGGCTGGCCATGAAGCAACGGAAGAACAAGGAAATAAAAAAATCCTACATGGTTTCATACCTTGATAACTTCCTTATTCAATGGAGAATTTTATGGTTAGCTTGCTTTCCTTGAACTCCTTCCTTCCTCCAACATACTAGACACAAAGATGGTCCTTTCAAAGAACTAAAACTATCAAAAGAAAGCTCTTAAGAAGAGGAATCAGATTTGTGAAAGGAAGAGTATGACAAAAATTGTCATTTTCATACCTTGCTTATTTTTCCTTTCTCTCTCCTCCCTCTCTCTTCACGCCATGGAGGTTCTAGTTCAAGGTTGGAAATGTCAGTTCTACATGAAGAAGAAGGTGGTGTGGTTGTTATATTAAAAAAAAGGTGATGATTTAAATTTTTTCAAAATTTCTAATTTGCCCCTTGATTTCGGCTCTTCCGTTTATGCTTGTTTTAGCTCCTTTTTGAGAATCTTCTTTTTCATATGAAAATTTAGGTCGTTTAATTTATTAAAGACATTTTGCTTCAATTTTATGGGGTTTAGAACCATCATAAATCATCCCGTCAAAGTTTTAGTCAATCCTTTGTCGAAATCGCACACTAAAAGGGTTTTACCCATTTTGATGGTTCTTATGATTTTTAGGGTCACTAAGAACCCTAGTGAGCTCAATTTTATCATTTAAACATCCTTTCTTTAAATTTCTAAGAAGTTTCTCAAAATTACAATTTTTGCCACTGTGCTCTATATTAAGCTGTTTAGCTATTTTGGCTTCGATTACGGGCCACCTTTGGATCTTTACCCTTATCACTAGATACTCTATTTATTAATCTAGCTCTATCTTACCTTATTTCATTTCATTCCATTTTGGGGGTCTCCTTTTATAATCTAATCTATTTCAATTCAATTTTAGTAAATTCGAGTTATGACAATGTAATGTCCGATTTTTGTTAAACGATGAAAACAAATACATTTTCAAAGCAAGTCCCCTGAAATAAATTAGTTAAGGTCCTAAAAAATTTAAATAGCATTTAGACTCGTAAAAATGAGAATCCCAGGCTTAGACGGAAAAAAAATGGAGCTAAAATGAAGAAACAAATTGTAATGAAATGTTGACAAAACGTAATGGCATTTTCATAATTTTGAGCAAATTTTAGAATTCTCATAGGAGGGCTTTTTAAATAAAATTTTTGAGTTTTCTGGGGTTCTCAGAGGCCTTGAAAGCCATGGGAAGCCCTGGGACAGTTAAAACCCCTCCGGTGGATGTTTTTTAACGTTAGTGGATTTGAACTTTGACGGATTCGTTCGAGAAGGTTTTAGCCTCGATTTGAGTGATTCCAAAGATATTTTATTAAATTGAGGACCTAAATTTCATAATGGAAAAGACAATTCTCAAAAAGGAGCTAAAACTAGCTAGAAACAAAAATGCCGAGATGAAGGTATGAAATTTGAATTTTTGAAAAGTTCTGCCTAACCTACCTATATATATGTGTCATGCCACACTCCTCATTCATTTAGCCACATTTGTTTCTTCCCTAAACTAGAGGAGAGAGCTAGGGTTTGAAGAGCACCAAGAGGAGAAGAAAGGAAGGAGAAAAACAAGGAAAAAGGTATGGATTTTCTTGATTTTTCATACTTCCTCTTGAGCAAACTCCTTCTTATCCAACTTTCCTTCTTTTCCATGATTTTATTGAAGTTCTTGGATCTGTTTTGAGGGCAGAACAATGATGGAAAATTCGGATTTGATGAGAAGAGGCCAAGCAAAGTGAGAAACAAGCAAGAAAAGCTAAGAAAACAAGTTAAATCTTCATTCCATGGTAGCTACTCCTTCTTCCCTTCTCCTTTGTTTGTCCCACCTAGAGAGCTTCAAGAAGACATGGATTTTGGGCAGAACCAAGGGTGAACCTTAGAGAATTGAGTGTGGAGAATAAGAATATGCAAAGAGAATTAACAAACAACCATGGAAAATCAAGATAGCAAAGTTAGGGTTTCAAGTGTCCCTTATAAATTATGATTTGATACAATAATTCCTAGGCCTAAATGAGTGTTTGAATGAGCTCTTAAGATCTCTAGAAGGCTCCTCACATGCATCTTCCATCAAAAAAACAAAGAAAACTCTAAGGGTAGCCTTCAGGAGCATAGCCTCGACCTAGAGTGGTTAAGGCATTTAGAGGTAGTTTTAATTTGTTCCAAACTTATTTTTGAGTCATATATGATGGAAGAGGATGAGAGGAAGCTTGGAAAAAATTTTAGAAACCATAGAAAGTGAGATGACATCATAAGTTCCATAATATGACCTAAGGAAGCAACATGTAGTTAGGCTCTTTGTTTTAATTGTGTGATGATTCTAAGAGGCTTGAAAGGAGTCAAGAATCATAAATGGAAGGAAGAATGGAGCCTATAACTCAATTAATGGATGTTTCTTCATTAGGTGCATTTAGGAACCATAAATGAACCATAAGATAAAGTTAGAGTTCCAAGTAGATAGGTGGCTTTGAGAATGATTCCAAGACCACAATTGGTTCTTATTTTATATGTTGAGGCCAATAGAAACAAGTTTCCCATCATTGTGAGTGTGTGGCCAAGGAAGGGAGTATAATTCCAAGAGAAAAAGTGTGCTTGAGTGGGAAAGGTAGCTCTCTTTTCTTTCTTTCATGCATGAGTGGATGTCATCTTATCTTTGAATGTGTGTATGTATGTTTTAAGCCATGAAAAAGTATTTTAGCATGTATTCATATGCCATGGTACCATGATGTTGTTTTATATATTCAAATGACACTTGTGTACTTGCTTTGGTTTGCTTGAGTGTGGTGAAACCAAGAACCTTCTAACTATGGTAAGGATGAGCCAAGAACCCAAAAGAATGGTTGGGATAAAGCCAAGAGTCTCCCAAGAGTAAGGCTTAGTTTAAGGCCTCTAAGAATAGGATGAGGCAAGTCAAAAATCCTTGAAGAGAATGGGTGAGGCTAATCCACTTACTTGGTAAGCCTATGTATGCTATGTATGACTTTTTAAAATGCCAAGAAAGCTTCTTGAATGATCACATGTTCCATAATAGTTATACATGCACTTTTAGAAATAGATTTGCATTTTTTATGTGTGATTGAAAGGGAGAAGAGCTATTGGGATTTCTAGAATCTCATTCCTTCCTCCTCACATGTCTAACATGTCTAGGTAGACCAAGTGAGTCAAGGAATGGAAGCCACCAAGCCTAGAAGAAGAAGATTGACAACTAAGTGTGTGAAAATGCAAAATTGTGACCATGTGAGTGGCACATGATGTAATCCTTCATTGCATATGTTATATGAACTTATGAGCACATGTAAATATGTAAATGTATTATGTATGAATGAGATTTAGTGCAATATGTATGGTATAGCATGATTTGGGTATGGAATGACAAGACTTGACATATGCATTCTTGTGTATCACTTGGGGTGGATGAGTGAGTTTGAGAAATATGGGTTTATGCACCTTTGAGACAAATTTAGTAGACCATTTTGGTGCTTTTCCATGTGCTCAAGTGGCCATGGTTGTCTTAGAAACAATTTTGGACCATTTGAGACCCCTACATGACACAAAATGAGCCATTTTGCAACCCAATGTTAAGATTTGACCAAATGAATGATTTTGCCATGAAATTTGGCATGCAAATAGATCTCATCCATAGCTTTTTGGGAAGCAATACTAGATTATTTGGAGCTCTATGGAATTAATTATGAATTTCCAAAGTTGGTATTTTTTGCTAAACTGATGCAAACACTGTTCATATAGTCAATAACTTAGGCTATGTCATTAGAGGCCAAATGGTATCCAATACTCATGAAATTTTAGAAGAATAAACTAATAAGCTTTCCATGGTCACCAATATCACCCCAATTGGACATCTGAGCAAGGAGATATGAATTTTTGAAGTTGGAGGACAGTATCAATAGCGACAGGTGAACTCCAATACTATTCCATCAATTTTCGATGACTAGCAGCCTTTGTTGTGGTCTAAATTATTTTTAACATAAATTATATATCTATATCTTTCCAAAATGGTAAAGTATGCTTGACTTTGATATTTTTAAAATTAGTTATGATTTTTCAAAGTTTATGATAGTAACCTATAAATCCTACCCGAGGCTGCATCATTGATTTTCATGTGTACCATCCAATTGCACGAGTTCTAGGCCACTTCTTGAGATAGTTATGAGTTGTATTTGTATAATTAAATATAAGAATGAGATAGATGAGTCCATATGGTCCACGGGACATTGAATGAAAAATTTATCCGCTACACAACGTAAATTTATTCATTATTTTTAATGCCATTCTTTTGCCTTCTTGTGAGATGTATGAGATAAGGCATGGAAATAGCATGAGATAAGCTAGAGAATTATGGTATTACAGATAGCATGCATGCCAAGCTACTACATGCAAGGGTACATTAAGATCTATAAAATTTAATGGATTTGTGTTAGAGCATATGATCATAATAGTAGATGTAAGCCTAACACAATACACATGATTTATCTCAAGAGGGAATGTCATATAGTTTAAGGACTTAAATATTAATTGAATTGAAAATGAGTTGCATGAGTTGACCTTAGCCAACTATAGGAAGTGACATTGAAATCCAAATTTCAAAGCATCTTTATTATTAAAAAGTTTGACCTTTTTTATTTTGTGTAGTTTACTTTAGCCTTTAGTTTAGTTATTTTTTGTGATCTTCTAGATAATGGGATTAATTTTTAGAAATTAGCAATTGATTTATCTTCCTTGTAGGATAATCTCTTATTCATTTTCATATTGCCTATGCGATTCATGTGCTGATTGATTTTACGGACAAGTTTTTAGCATCATTGCTAGGGAAGGCAATATCAACATCAATTAAAAAAATTATACCTATTAATTTAGAATTTTTTAATCTTTTTCTTTTCCATATTTTTCTTATATTCTATTCTAATTTTTCTTATTTTACTTTTCATTTTTCTTAATTTCTCTTTTTCAGGCAATTTATATCTATGAGTCAATCATTAAGTGTTATACTTTTAGAACCTGACCCAGACCTAGAACACATATTAAATGCTAGACAGTGGCAAGGTGATGCTGCATAAAAGACTTAAGCCATAAACCAGTAAAAGACTCATATAGACAATTTACACTAAGTAAAAGTGGTTACCCTTAACTATTGCTAACTTATGCATGAGTATGCTATATGAAATGCAAATGGGTTAAATGGTAGTATAGTTAGTCCAGCGGTTATAGCTAAGAACTTTGAGATCAAGTCAGCATGATTCAAATGGTGCAATAGAATGAATTTAAAAGAAGAGTTCTTAAAGATCCAAATGCACACCTAACCCCCTTCATGAGGATATGTAATACAATAAAAATGAATAAAGTCTCAACAAATGGAATCAAGCTTCACCTATTCCCATTCTTTTTATGAGATAAAGCTAATTATGGTTAGGCTTGATGCCATCTCACTCCTTTACCATACAAGATGAGCTGTTGCAAGCTTTTCTAGCTAAGTATTTCCTATTAGGCAAAAACTGACAAATTGAAAAGTAATATAAAAAAATTTTATCAAAAAGATGGTGTTATACCTAGCTTTCACTTAATTCATTCATCTCATATATGAAGTTTAAATGAAATTCACATCTATTCATAAGCTTTCAACACCGAAATCGGGCAATTTACAGGTCATTTTAAGCTATAAATGCCCAAACTTGATTTCTCTTTTCCTTAATTCATTTTCATCATAAAAAATTTTGTTCATACACAATTTACCATGTTTAGCTCATGGAACACACAAAGTTTCCATAGGACCCGAAATGACAACATACACATAAAATTTATACTAAATTTGAAAATTCATAAGTCAGGCTATATAACTCCAAATCATACAAATTAGGTCTCTATGGAAAACCTAGGATGTGAGATACATATTATATAAATTTTCAGAGAAATTGAGTTCATTTGCCCTGTCAATGCAATGGAATTGTAACTCTAGTCAAGTTAGAAGCCATATGATAGACCTAAACTTTTAAAAATGCATATCTTAAGCTATGCAACTCTAAATTAGGTGATCTTAGTAGCCACATAAAGCTTATAATGCCAACCATATGCCAATAAAATTTTATGAGCATTGGACTTCATTTGGCCCCTAAAAGACACAAAATATCAAAGCTATGTAGTGTGAATAGTATAGGACCATTTTGAAAATTCTACACAATTTCAGAAATTTGTAAAATATTTTATACAACTCCAAAAATTATAATTCTTAGTTTTTCATAAAGCTCTAGGAGAGATCTAAATGTATGCCAAATATTAGGCTCAAACTAGGTCATTAAGGTCACTTTTGACATAGGAGTTGTTTATAAAAAATTTAAGACCAACTTTGGTTTCAATTTGGACCATTTGATGTCCAATTAGTTTTCTTCCACTTTGAGCACATTTCTTTCATCCTAGATGGCTTTTATAAAAATCCCATAACATGCAAAAATGGTTGGATCAAAATTTAACCCCTTGACATCCAATTATACACACGTCCATATTGGCACCTATATGGTCATTTATCATTAAAAAGTTTACATAGAGTCTATACATCATATTACACGTGCTCAAGGTCTTAAATTACCAAAAATAATATGTACAAAGCTTCTTTGACATTCCATCACAAGTTAGACTACAAAATGAACAAGGTGTAGTCATTTAATGTTCTTGGCTTGCATTTCCTTGGTTTTGAACACCCCCTAAACATTTCAGGAGTGAGGGGGAAAAGAGAGTGAGATTCCGAGAATCTCAATAACTCACACACCCATTCACACATACATTCAAAGCATACCTACATCAAAATCTCAAGTGTGCAAACATAAAGTGTATAATACTATATTTCCATGCCACATTTCCACATCAAGCAATTTTCATGCTTAAGGGACTTTTGGTTTTGCCTCACCCCATTCCTAGAACTTTTGGATTTGCCTCACTCTTGGTCTAGGGACTTTTGACTTAGCCTCACCCATCCAAGGGACTTTTGACCTAGTCTTATCCATACCTTGAGACTTTTGGCACATCTTTACCCACTTTAAGGGACTTTTGGTATCACCTCACCCTTGAGAGCCATTCTCACAATCAATGGCATTCAAGACAACACATTGGTACCAATGCAACCTCAAGACATCAAATGGCATGTTCTTAAATCACAAGAGCACACACAAGCACACAAAGACATACATATGTACACAAAAATGCAAGAGAATGAGGTGAAGAGCTACCTTGGATTTATGCAAGCTTTTCTTGATCCTTTCCTTCTCTCTTTTTGGCCTCACAAGTGCACCTAGGTGGTTGGATGTTCTCTTGGCCTAGCCACTATAAACAATACACAATTACATACTTGAAGCAAGCTAAGACACTAAACTAAAGCTTAAACCCACATTTGGTTTTATACTTGCCATTATAGTTCCATAATTGGCCTAATGAAGCAACTCTTATATTTCAAGTTCTAGGCTCCATTCTCTTGTTGTTTCTAGACTTCTTGGACCCATTTAAGGTCCTTGGAGCCATCACACATTCAATTGCACAATTGGAAAATCAAGTTTCTTAACAAAGCATCATTATGGACACCATTGTCCCATCTCCCAATCCATGGTTCCTAAATTTTTCCCAATGGTTTCTCCCATCTTCTAATATCATATAAAGTCCCAAAACAGAGCTAGAACAAATTAAAACACCCTCTACCCCATCCATCCTAGCTTGGCCGAACCTATGAGCAATAATGGGGTTCTTGGAGTTTTAAATTTTTCCTTGATGGGAGAGCCATTTGGGGAGGTTTCTAAGGATCTTAGGAGCTCAAGGAAACATTCAAATAGCCAAGGAAACATTCACACAAAATCAGATTTGTAAAACCCTAGAACACATTGCACTTTTCTAACTTGTTTTCTATTGGTTTTTCTTGGAATTTCTTGCCATATTCCATCTTCCCATAGCCTAAAACCCTTGTTCCTTCCTTGTATTTGGACAGAACATCCTCGCCTCCTTTGGTTCTATTCTTGACCGAAATGCACACAAAGGGAGGGGGAAGAGAAGATGCAACAAAGAGCAAAGATTACCTAGGATTCAAGTAAGCTTTCAAGTGTCTTTCTCCTTGGTTCTCTTCTCCTTGGAAAATTTGAATTTTTCCCCTTCTTTCTGGACCAAAAACAAAACCAATCATCTAAGGAAAACCATGGAAAGAAAGCCATTAAGAGAGGAAGAGAATTGGAAGAAGGAAGAGCATTAAATTCTACAAATTTCCTTACCTTTTTCTTCATTTTTTCTCCTCCTTCTTCTCCTCCTTTTGTGCACCTAGAAGAGAGCTTTCATTTCTAAAATTTGAGCAAAAAATTTCGTGCTTAAGAAGATGAAGGAAGAAGAAAGAGTGTGTGGGAGTTTTTAGAAACATCTTTTCCAAAAGTATAATTTTGTCCTTTCGTAATGGCAATTTCGTTTCGACTTCATTTTAACTCCTTTTTTAGAACCGTCTTTTCCATTATAAAATTTAGGTTCCAATAAAATGCCTTTGGAATCACTCAATTTGGAGCTAAAACCTTACCAAACGACTCCTTCAAAGTTTAGGTTCTCTAATGTTAGAAAATATACATTGGAGGGGCTTTATCAGTCCCGGGGCTTCTCATAGTTTTTGGGGCCTCTGAAACCTTGGGCAACTCAAAAATTTTATTTAAAAAGCCCTCCTATGTGGTTTTACAAAAGTTTCACTTATTTATGAAAATGCCATTACGTTTCATTAGTTTCCATCGCAAATTGTTTATCCGTCCTAACTCCATTTTTCTTTCCATCTGAGCCTAGAATTATTACTTTTAGGAGTCTAGGACTCTACCCAAATTTTTGGGGACATTATCTAGGTTATTTTAGAGCATTTACTTTTATACGGCTCATTTCGTCATTTTATAGAAATTACGTTCATTACATTGGTTGGGGTTTATTTTTACATAAAGTATACATCTGTAACTTTCTAGAATGGTATAATGTACTTGATTTCAATTTTTCTAGAATTAGTTATGATTTTTCAAAATTTAGGACAAAAATCTGGAATTCTAGTTCGAGGTTGCACACTTTGTTTTTATGTATCCACTTCCTTTGCTCGAGTTCTAAGTCACTTCTTGAGATTGTTTTGAGTTGTATTTATGTATTTAAATATAAAATGAGATGGATGATTCCATATGGTCCACGAGACATAAAATGAAAATTTTATATGTGACGTAATACAATTTAATGGAATATTTTTAATAGCTTTTCTTGGGAATTTTATGCAATCCAAGGAGATGAGCCTAGTAATAATGTGAGAATAATGTGAGGTGAGCTTAGTAAATATAGTGTTACACAAGAAAGGGAGATAAAGCTACCTTAAAGCTTGCAAGAACTCAAATAGCCACTAACCCATTTGATCGTAGCTTTTCTCTTGCCTTTCTTTCTCTTGGCACTTACACTTTATAGTGTTTGGGCTAGATGGACCTACACAACAATTTTAAGACAAATTAACCTCATAGAACTCTTATTAGGCTTATGATTCTTGTTTAGTCTCATTAGACCTCAATGTATTGCATAAAACTTACTTTTGGTCCATAATTGGTTCTTGCTTTCAAAAACCCTAAACTCTTGATTGTTACTAGTCTCATGACTCTTAAGAAACTCATTTGAGTCATTACATACTTGGTTGGAAGGGTTTAAAGTCAACTTGCTTCATTAACCTCTTTTAGGCCTTAAAATTTTAACTTTCATTATAAGGCTTCTAAATTCAATCAAATACTTTCATAATTACTTATTCATCATATCTAAGTTTCTAAATTCATTAGGACTCAAAGAAACATTCCCTAGGTGCTCCTTTTCTCTCTAGGCCAAGACACCATTACAAGAGAAGCAAACATAAACTTTTGTTGATTCTTGCCAGGAGTTTGATGCATGCTCATATTCCTTGGTTTCTTTACAACTTAGCCATGAATTTATATGGCCCAAAATACCTTTCAATGATCCAAAAACTCCTAAAGTGCAAGTGAAACCCTAATTTCCATATTTTAAATTCTAAAGCTTTTTTATTGATTCCAATTGCATATTCTTATTTCTTATGCCTTTAAATCTCTAATTCAATCATGTTTCAGCCACAAATATATTCTCCCTAGCATTTCCAGAGGGAGGTTGAACCAAGAAAGAAGGAGAATACAAGGGAAGAGCAAGCATTCTAGTTGGTATCTTACCTTACTTGATTCCTTATTCCATTAAGAATTTGATTCTATTAATAGTTTTCTCATATCCTCCTTTTCTTCCAAGAGACTAGCCACAAAAGTGTTCCTTTCAAGAAGCTAAAACCACCATTGGAGAGAGCTTAGAGAGGAGAAGAAAGTTAGTGAAGGCAAGACCATGAAACTTTGCAAATTTTCATACCTATTTTGCCCTGTTCTTCCTTCTCTCTCCTCCCTTTTGGATGCCATTTCAGACCTATTTGGAGCTACTTTAGGTCGGTGGAAATGAAGAAGAAGAAGGCATGATGTGTAATAAAAAGTGGGAGAGATTTTTATAGTATTTTCCTATAATTACACTTTTACCACCATACTTGAATTGCTCTATTTGCACTCATTTTAAATCCTTTTTGAAAACCGTCTTTTTCATATGAAAATTTAAGTCTTCTAGTTTATTAAAAGTATTTACTTTCAATTTTATGAGCTTTAGAGTCATCCTGAATCATTTGGTCAAAGTTTGGGTCAACTGATAGCCTAAAATGTATATCAGAGGGGTTTTAACCATTCTAAGGGTTCCTATGATTTTTAAGGCCTCTGAGAATCTTGGGAAACTCAATTTTACCATTTTAAGCTCCCTCCTTTAAGTTTCTAAAAAGTTTTCTGAAATTATGAAATTGGCATTACATTTTTAAGGAATTTTATTTAACTATATTGACTTTGATTTTAAGGCATCTTAAACTTTGTATCCTCATTTTTTTATGTCTAAATTATTATTCTAATTTTATTTAGCCTTTATTCCTTTGATTCTAGGGTCTTTTTTTTGTATCTCATTAGTTTCAATTTAATTTTAAAAAGACCTAATATTATAGATGGAGAGTCCCTATGTCAGGCCTAGGAGTAATTTAAGGATTTACAGAGGAGATGCCCCCATCATGGCATTAAAGATTAGATATTAGGGTAGATATTTTACAATGGGTTAGAATAGCAACTCTGACTCAACTTAGATGCTGTAGCTAGTAGATCCATTTTGGCAAAAGATGCAGACAAAGTGTTTGACATCATAGAAGAAATGGCTGCTAGTCATTACAACTGGCCAAATGAAAGGAGGAGAGTCGTTTGTTATGCCATAACATATTATATAACCACTTTAAATATATATATATATATATATATGTCCATTCATGGCAAAATTATGATAACCAAACTTTTAGTAGTGGAATTTTTGGTTAATAAAAGTATCAAATAATTCCAAAATGCTTATACATGGATTTTCATCATTTCTATAATACCCGGTTATTCTAAGAAGGCCTGAAACTAATCAGTTATAAAAAGAAGTCTCCTAAATGGAAAGAATTGAGGCTAAACAAAATTAGAATAATGATCTAGACTTTAAAAAATGAGAAGGTAAGGACAAAGATGCCTGGAAATTGGAGCCAGAATAGCTGAATAAAATTTGGCAAAAAGGCAATGACATTTTCGTAAATTCAGGAAACTTTTAGAAACACAAAAGAGAGATCTTTAAATGGAAAAAATGTGTTTCTCAGGGTTCTTAGAGGCCCTAAAAATCATAAGAACCCCTAGATTGACCAAAACCCTTCCGATTTGCATTTTAGAATGTCTGTTGACCAAAACTTTGGCCAATTTTTTTGAAAAAATTTTAAATCCAATTTGGGTGAAACCAAAGGTATTTTATGAATTAAAGGACTTAGATTTCATGATGAAAAAATAGGGTTTGCAAAAAGGAGTTGAAATGAGCGAAAATGAAAAGAACTAAGAAGAGGGACTAAATTGCAAGTCTGGAAAGTTATGTAAATGAGCCCTTAGCCCTCTAAAACACACCCCACCTTTGCCCCTTCTTCATAATCAACTTCCTTTGGTCTAAAACAAATCCAAAATTTGCTCAAGGAGGTGCACAAAAAGGGAGGGCACGGGAGGAAGAAAGCAAGCTTGAAAAGGTAAAATTTGGTCACTTTTTCATGCTCCTTCCTTTACCAAACCTCTTCTTCTCTTTCTCCTTTCTTCTCTTATGGTTTTGATGACTTATTTAGAGATATGTTATGGCTAGTTTAGTAACAGAAAGTTAGAATTGGAAGGAGAAGTTAGAAGCACTTGAAAGCTCCTTGAAAAAGCTTTTGAACAAAGTAAGAACCATGGCCTTTTGTTGCTTCCCCTTACTTGCTTTTCTCATGGTAAGTTTGGCTAGACCTAGGCCCACTCAATAGGGAATGAATTTGATGAAGGCTATTTTTATATATTTTGATCCTCCTAACTTAGGCATTTTAATTATCAAATATGATTTTAGGGGTTTAATTAGGTGAAATTTGATTTTAGTAGCCATTTATGCACTTTATGAATTAATGTGCAAAATTATTGAGTTTTAATGCATGAATTTCTTTTAAATAATTTTATGGATATTGTAACAACCAGGAAAAAGAAAGAAAAGAAAAAGAAAAAGAAAAGAAAAGATGAAAATTTTTGAAGGGCTGAAAATTTTCTAAGTCTGCTAGCTACAGCCTAGTTATAGCGAATGTACCTGTTCGCTATAGCGAGAAATGGTCTAGCTATAGCGAGAGTGCCTTCTCGCTATAGCGAAAATGCTTCTAGCTATAGCGATGCGGGCATCCCATACAAAAACTAGGGCGTAGCTCACTATAGCACATGCTGTAGCGAAGGCAGAGGTCTGGGACTGATTCGAGCTCGCTGTAGCGAGGGTTATGGCTCGCTATAGCGAGGGTTAGTCCGGAAAAGGGTGAAAAAAGAGGATTTGAGTTATTAAAGCGTCCCAACTCCTTCTTTCACTCTGTAACCGACTCGTGCTCACTCTAAGATAAAGAAAAGGGTGGAGGAGAGAGAGAGAAGCCTAGAGGAGGAAGGAAGAACAAGAAAGGTCAGGATTTCCATGGCTTTTCTCTTAACATGTTGTTCTTCTCCCTTTATCCTCTCTTCCCACAGTTTTAATAGTTAAAGTAGCCATGTTTTGAGCTTGGTTCAGAGGAGGGAGAGTAGAAAACCCCTCTTGAAGAAGACCAAGACTCATATCTTTACTTCTCCCTTGCTTCCTTCTTGAGAGCTTGAGAGAAGAAGGAGAGTTGATGAGTTTCTAGTGAGAGAAAGAACCCCTAGCCCTTACATGCTTAGGGTTGCTAGAAAGAAATCCCTAGCTTATGAATCAAGTGTAAAGAGAATAATTTCATGTTTCTTGTGTGGTTAGGCTCAAGAGAAGCACTCCCATCTAGAGTTGATTGTGAAAACTACAAGGGAGGAGACAAATTGAAAGGGAAAGTTTGTGAATAACCAAAAAGGTAGCTCTCTCCACCTTCTTTCATGCATAAGACGTGTGCTTACATTGTCTTGCTTGTGTGTATGTATGTTTGGAACCATGAAAAATATGCTAGCATGATGATGCCTCATGTATTTCAATGATGTTTTATGTGGTTTCTTAAATTTGCTTAAGTATGGAAAAGCCAATAACCCTTTAGCCATGGTGAGGATGAGCCAAAAACCCTTAAGTTGGTTGAGACAAAGTAAATAGTCTCCCAAAAGTGAGGTTGACTCCCAAAGAGCAAGGGTTGAGTCTAAGAACCTCTTAGAGAATGGGTGAGGCAAGTCCAAAATCCACAAGTGAGTGGGTGAGGCTAATCCATTTACTTGGCAAGCTTTTATATGTTATGTATGGCCTACTCACATGTTGAAAATACTTTTCTTATGTATGGCCAACTCAAATGTTGCAAATGCTTTTCTTATGATTTAAAATACTAATATGTCCATGCATATATTGTGAGACTTATTTGCATGCTTTGTGTGTATGATTGAATAAGAGATGAGCTATTGAGATTCTTTGAATCTCACTCTCCCTCTCCACCATCCCAACATGCCAGGTGGACCAAGTGAGGAAAGAGATGGGAGCCACCAAGCTTGAAGCTAGGGAATTCAATGAAGAGATTGTAAAAGAGCTTCTTGTATTTATTTTATAGTTAAGTCAAGAGGTGTAAATTATCGATGTACATGATGTAGCACCTAGGAATACTTGTAAATGAATGTATTTATCATATATGTATGAGAATGAGAACTATTTGAATGATGTAGCAAGCTTTATTATGAATAGCAAGATCTTGACCTTATGTTTATGGCTATATGTGTGGGTGTGGGAGAGTGAGTTTCTTAAATTTGGGTTGTTAGACACTTGAGTCATGTTTAATAGCCTATGTGGATGCATTCCCACGTGCTCATAGAGCTTTAGAGGTAGAAGAGGCAAATTTGAACCCTTGAAGCCTCATTTAACACATGAAAATGGTCTTTTTGCACATGATGTCCAAACCTGACCAAATGACCTCTTCTTATCTTGAAATTTGGCATGTGACTAGTTCTTGTCTAGAGCTTTTTGGAAAGCTAAAGATCAAGTCATTTAGAGGCCTATAGAATTTCCTATGATTTTTTAAAGTTGGTATCAGAAATTCGGATTTTCAGAAACACTGTTCATTTAGTCAGTTGGAGAATTGTGTCATCCGAGGGGCAAACATGATCCAATGATTATGAAATTTTATAGGAAGAAACTAGATAGTCACAGTGACTTGTAGCAACTGGAAGAACCTCATTTGGAGGTCTATGGAGGAAGATATGCATTTTCGAAGTTCCTGCCCAGCATCAGTCATCCTACCAGACCCGAGGTACTGTTTCATCGGTTTCCGGGAGTTTGGTTTGATGAATTGATCTGGAGAAATTTTTCCTCTCTAGTTAACATCCACATCTTTCCATAGTGATATCATTTGCATGTAGCGGATTTTTGTGGAATTAGTTAGACATTTTTGAAGTCCATATCAGTAACCTGTGACAGTAGCAGAGCCCCCTCCCACCTTCAGATGATTTCGCCTGTCAAACGTCCCATGTGTGGGATGTTATGACTTGCACATATTTTTAGCATGAATTAGACCCCTTAAGATTTCCATAATGACAAATATCACATGCTTTAGATTTTTATGGATTTAGTTGTGAATTTCCAAACTTTGCCCAGAAATGAGGCCAAGGCTGCCGAAAATGAATCTACATGTTTCATATCCCTTTTGCTTTCCATGGGTTTAAAGCATGTTTTTGGGATTGAAATGAGTCTTAATGGTACAATTAAACATGAGGATGCATAGAAAGGGCTCACCCGGTCCATGTGACGCTAAAGTGAATGTCTACCCATGCATGCTTCCATAAGAAAGAATATGAACCCAAAGAAAATGATCTCCCCTTTATGCTTCCCATATGTATATGAGCATGTAAGGCATGATGGGTATGAGCTAGAAATGAAGGTGTTACAGATATTTCTACTTAATATTTTCCATTCTTTTGTGTAGATTTTAATGGGCAAATGATGCTTGAATGAGAATTTGATTTAAAGAAGAGAAGGAGAAGAGTTGGCCTTCAAGTGTACTTTTTGTTAGGCAATTAAAATTGGAATGGGAGGAATTAATTACATGTGCAGTAAAAAATGAAGAAGTGGCTCATACATGTGGCAAAGGGGTTGACACATAGCAGCCCACCCATGTAAGACATCAGCACATACTCACACATCATTCTTTCACTCTAACATATAGCATGCACTTCATACAATTCCACGAAGCTATTCACATTCACATAACTCTCAAAAGTCTAGCTCTCTCACAATGACACACATATCACTCATGGGTTTCCTTCCCTCACTTGAAGTAACACTCTCATACACACACAAGCTCTCTCACCAAGTCACACGTAGGAAGCCACGTATCTATTCCATTCATCTCACATCATTCACAGGTCATCACGTAAACAGTAACACACCATCACACAAGAAATACACACATGCACATAAGCTTCCATGTCACACACACATCAACTCATGTGGAAAAGAAGAGGCAACACAAGTTAAGAATCCACGGGTTTAGTGAGGGAGAAATAAGGAAGAGATTTATGTGATCAATGAAGCCCACAATATACAGAAGTAGCCATCATATCCGAAGGAGAAGGAGGCTTGGGTTTTAGGTGGAAAGAGAAGTAAGGGAAGCTGAGTTAAATGAAGAAGCTGAGTTTGCATGGAGAGAAGGAATGCTACCAGTTTTGGGACTCCATGAAGGAGGTTTGCATGGCTGGGAGTAGAACAAACATGCCATAAGAGCTTGATGATTCTTGTACTATATGTAGAGAAATTGATGAATTTTTGAGCTTGTATGATGATATTGACTCTATAGAGTCTATTGCTGATCAGATTGATTCTATTTCATCTAGAACCTCTATTGATTTTACTGGTTTTATTGATCTTTTTTGGTTTTAATGAGTCTTTGCATGTTGATATGGATAGTTTGGGTAATCATGATGCTGATATTCACTTGATTGCTAATTCTTGTGATTCTTCCCACGCTACTGATGTTCCCAAAGATGGGAAAGTTGTTTCTTCTATTTGTGAGTTGTCTAAATAGGTATTCGGCATGGAAGACATTGAAATTAAACCATTCATACCTTTGGTTGAGCAAGCTTCTACCTAGAGCTCAAACCGCTGCCAAACAATCTTAAGTATGCCTATTTGGAGAAAGATGAGAAGTGTCCAATGATTGAAGCTAGTGACATTATTCTAGAGGAGGAAGAGAAGCTTCTAGAGGTCTTGAGTAGGAGAAAATGAGCAATAGGGTGGACTTTGGTAGATATACCTGGCATTAGCCCTGACATCTACATATAGCTAATTCTATTAGAGGATGGGACAAAACCAGTAAGACAACCTCAAAGGAGATTGAATCCACTTATTCTGGATGTGGTTAAATAGGAAGTTTCTAAACTTTTATATACTGGTATTATATATCCTATTTCTGACAGTTAGTGGGTTAGTATTGTGCAGGTGGTTCTAAAAAAATCAAGAATCACAATGGTCCAGAATGAAAAAAATGAATTGGTGCCCACCCGTGTACAGAACAACTGGAGGGTTTGCATTGCTTATAAGAGGCTTAATTTAGTCACTAGAAAGGATTATTTCCTCCTCCCTTTTATTGATCAGATGCTTGAACGTTTAGCTAGGAAATCTCACTACTATTTTCTCGATGGATTTTCAAGTTATTTCCAGATATGCATAGCCCTAAAGGATTAAGAGAAGACAACGTTTATATGCCCATTTAAAACACTTACCTACAGAAGAATGCCTTTTGGTCTTTGCAATGCCCTTGGAACTTTCCAGCGGTGCATGGTTTCCATTTTTAGTGATTTTCTGGAAAATTGTATAGAAATTTTTATGGATGATTTCACTGTATATGGGAACTCTTTTGATGACTTCTTGTATAGTCTAGATAGAGTCTTAGCGAGATGCATAGAGAAGAACCTTGTACTTAATTTTGAAAAGTGTCATTTTGTGGTTCGAAAAGGCATTGTATTGAGTCATGTTGTATCTGAACGGGGCATAAAGGTTTATAAGGCTAAGATAGATGTTGTCACTTCTCTACCATACTTGACATGTGTTTGAGAGTTTTGATTTTTTCTAGGTCATGTAGGTTTTTATAGAAGATTCATCCAGGATTTTAGTAAAATTGCTTTTCTATTATCTAAGCTGTTACAAAAAGATGTTGATTTCCATTTTGATGATGCATGTAAAATAGCTTTTGATGATCTTAAGAACAAATTGACTTCCCAACCCATTATTCAACCCCCTGATTGTAATCTCTCATTTGAGCTCTTATGTGATGCTTTTAATTTTCCTATAAGTGTAGTTTTGAGCTAGAGAGTGAATAAAAGGTTCCATGTGATAGCTTATGCATCCAAGACTCTAGATAGGGCCCAAACAAATTATACAACCACAAAAAAAAAAGTTTCTTGCTATTATTTTTGCTTTAGATAAGTTTAGATCTTATTTGGTTGATACTAAAGTCATTATTTTTACTGATCATGCAACCTTGAAGTACTTGTTGAAGAAGCTAGAAGTGAAGCGAAGATTAATTAGATGGATGCTTTTACTTTAAGAGTTTGATATTGGCATTTAGGATAAAAGCATAGTAGAAAACTTAGTGGCAGACCACTTGAGCATAATTGAGGCTCCGAAGGTAAATTCCTTACCTATTGATGATGATTTCCCTGATGAGCATTTAGGTACTGTGCATAGTTTCTACCCATGGTATGCTAACTTAGTGAATTATCTAGTTGCTTCTGAATTGCTTGTTGATTTGAATAAACATCAGTTGAATAAATTTAGGAGTAAAGCTAGATATTATATTTGGGATGATCCATACTTGTGGAGACTATGTAGTGACCAAGTGATTAGACGTTGTGTGCCTAATATAGAATTTAATTTTGTTTTGAAATTTTGTCACACTCTTGCATGTAGAGGTCACTTTAATCCAAAACACATAGCTAAGAAGGTTCTAGATAGTGGATTATACTAGCCTACTTTGTTTTGTGATGCCTTTGATTTTTGTAAAAGATGCATTAGGTGTTAATAAACAGGTAGCATATCTAGGAGAAATGAAATACCACAGCATCCCATTTTGTTTTGTGAAATCTTTGGTATGTGGGGCATTGATTTTATAGGACATTTTCCTACTTCTTTTGGTTTTGCATATATTTTATTAGCTGTTGATTATGTTTCAAAGTGGGTGGAAGCAAAACCTACTAGGACTAATGATTCTTCTGTGGTTGTAGAGCTTGTTTGCTCTCACATTTTCTACAGGTTTGGTATCCCCAAAGCCATTCTCAGTGACTAGGGCACTCATTTTTGCAACTGGAGTATGTAAAGCTTGCTTAGCAAGTATGGTGTTGTGCATAAGGTAGCTACTCCATATCACCCTCAAACAAATGGCTAGGCAAAGATTTCTAACTGGGAGGTGAAGCAAATTTTAGAGAAAATAGTGCAGCCAAATAGGAAAGATTGGAGCAAGCTAGATGATGCACTTTGGGCATATAAGACTGCCTACAAGACTCCTACTAGCATGTCACCTTATCGATTGGTATTTAGGAAAGCTTATCACTTACCGGTAGAAGTGGAGCACAAAGCTTATTGGGCTATGAAGAAATGCAATTTGGATTTGAATGGAGTAAGGTCACACAGAAAATTCTAACTCTAAGAGCTTGAAGAGATCCACTTAGAAGCCTATGATAATGTGAGGATCTATAAAGAGAAGATAAAGGCGTTCCATGACAAAATGATTATAAGAAAGGAGTTTGTAGTTAGCCAAAAAGTTCTGCTTTATAAATCCCACTTAAAGCTCATGTCAGGTAAGCTTCGTTCTAAATGGGAAGGTCCATATGTAGTTTTTGATTTTTTCCTTTTAGTGCAGTAGAGCTTTTGGATGAGCAGACGGGAGCTAAATTCAAGGTTAATGGACACAGGCTCAAGCACTTTCATGAAGGAGTTCCAAGGGATGATAAGGAGAAGCTCTAACTCTAACACCCACCCTAATTCCTATAATATTTGGTTCTCTGAAAATTAAAGAAAATGTGAGAAACGTAATATACGATTTCTCCATAAACAAACGTAATTCACCAGATATAAAAAAAGTCCCCTGAAATGACTTAGTTAAGGTCCCAAAAAATTTAGAAAGCATTGTAGACTCCTAAAAATGAGAATCCGAGGCACAAACAGAAAGAAAAATGGAACTAGAATGAAGAAACAAAATTTAATGAAAGACTTACGAAATGTAATGGCATTTTTATAATTTTGAGCAAATTTTTCAATTTACACAAGAGGGCTTTTTAAATGAGAGTTTTGAGTTCTTCGGGGTTCTTAGAGGTCCTAAAAACCATGGCAAGCTTCGGGATAGTTAAAACCCTTTCGGTGGACATTTTCCAATGTTAGTGTACCTGAACTTTGATAGATTTGTTTGGGAAGATTTTAGCTCTGATTTGAGTGATTGCAAAGGCATTTTACTAAATTGGGAACCTAAATTTTATAATGGAAAATACGGTTCTAAAAAAGGAGCCAAAACATATTAAAAACAAAAATGCCAAAAATGAAGGGCAAAATGAGAATTTTTGAAAGTCTTCCTTCCTCCACTTATATATATAGGGCGCCCCACTCTCTCATCCATTTAAGTTCATATGTTTCTACCTTAGACCAGAGGAAAAACCCTAGGAGAGTGGCGCACAAGAGGAAGAGGAAGAGGAAGAGAAATCAAAGCTTGAAGGTATGGATTTTTGGTAGTTTTTCATGCTCTTTCCTTTCCAAACCTCTTCTCCTTCATTCTCTTTTATTTTCTATGATTATAATGAAGTATAAGGATCTGTTCTAAGGGAGAAATTAAGGAGAAAATTCGGATTTGAAGAGAGAAAGCCAAGGAAAGTGAGAAACAAGCAAGGAAAGCCATGAGAATAAGGTAAAATCTTCATCCTATAGTAGCTACTCCTCCCCCCTTCTTCTCCATATTTCGCCCCATATATGTAACTACAAGAGGACTAGAATTTTAAGAATAACCAAGGGTGAATTCCATGAATTTAAGGGAGGAGAGTAAGAATATGCAAAGAAATTCAAGAAAAGACCATTGATTTTCAAGGTGGCAAACCTAGGGTTTTATGGGTTCTCTTGAAAATTTGATTTGATGTGATTATTCCTAGGCCTAAATGAATGTTTAAATGAGTTCCTAAGATCCTTAGAAGTCTCCCCATATGTATCTTCCATGTAGAAAACAAAGCAAACTTCCATGGAGGCTAAATGATGCATAGTTTCTGCCAAGGGGGGTTGAGACACCTAGGGAGAGCTTTAAATTTTTTTAAACCCATTTTTGAGTCATATATGATGAAAGAAGATGAGAGGAAGCCTTGGAAAAAATTTAGAAAGCTTAGAAAATGAGTTAGTGCTTTAGGTTCTAAAATATGACTTAAAGAAGCAACATGTAGTTAGGCTCTTTATTTTAATTGTGTAATATTTCCAAGAGGATTAAAAGGAGTCAAGAATCATATATGAAAGGAAAGAATGGAGCCTAGAACTTATTTGATAGGTGTTGCTTCATTAGGTGCATTCTCGGAACCATAAAAGGGTTTATAGGTCAAGTTAGTGTCTAAGCAAGTTGTGTGGCCTTAGAATTAATTCCATGAACCTAATTGGCTTCCATAAATTGTGTTTAGGCCAAGAGATATCATTCTCACACCTTTATGTGTGTGTGAGGCTGAAGAAGGAGAGGAAATTCAAGAGAAAAAGTGTGTGCTTGCTTCCAAGGTAAGCCACTCCTCCTTCTCTCATGCATGAATGTATGCTTAGCTTGTCTTTAAATGTGTGTATGTGTGTATGTGTGTTTTAAGCCATGAAAAGTATTCTAGTATGATTTCATATGCCAAGGTACTATGATGATATATTATGTTTCCAAATGATGTTTGTGTATGTATGCTTTGGTTTGCTTAGGTGCAGTGAAGCTAAGAACTCTTAGCCATGGTGAGGATGAGCCAAGAACCCTTAAGATTGGTTGAGACAAAGTAAAGAGTCTCCCAAAAGTGAGGTTGACTCCCAAGAGTAAGGTTGAGTCCAAGAACCTCTTAAAGAATGGGTGAGGCTAATCCACTTATTTGGCAAGCCTTTGTGTGCTATATATGACTTCCTCAAATGTTGAAAATGTCTCTTGAATGATTGCACATGTAAATATGTTTATGCATGCATTTGTGAGACTTGCTTTGCATCTTTTATGTATGATTGAAAGGGAGATGAGCTATTGAGATTCTTTGAATCTCATTTCCTCCTTTCTAATGTTCTAACATGCTAGGTGGACAAAGAAAACAAGGAAATAGAAGCCAACCTCTTGAAAGATGAGAGTGTGTCATCAAAGTGTATGGAAATTTCTTCTTTAAGGCTATTTAAGTGATAAATATTGTAACCTATTATTGTATATGACCTATGACCTCTTGAGCATGTGTAATTATGTTAATGTGTGATGTATAAATGAGAGATTATGTTATATGAATACTAGAATGTATATTGAGCATGTAATGGTAAATTTTGCTTCTTGGAAGTTTCATTCATTAGTGTATAAATGGAGGTGGAATGGTCAAATTCAGATGCATGAGATTTGGGACCACTTGGGTAGTTCATACAAGTCACATTCATGCTTTGAAACTTACCCAAGAGGTGCCAAACACTAAGCAAAGTCATTTGGATATTTTGGTATCTTATATGGAGCAAAAATTGACCATATTAGAATCCTATACCACTTTTTGTCCAAATGAGATCTTCTTGATATGAGATTTGACATGCATTTAGACCTTGTTAAGAGATTTTTGGGAAGCTAAAGTGCAGAATTTTTGGAGGTCCATGGAATATTTGATAAATTTTTAAAGTTGGAAAAATTTTGATTTTGGTCAGGTTATTATTCATACTGGTCCGAAAATAAATTCTATCACTCAGGGGGCAAATGATGTCCCATTGTACAAAATTTTATAGTGAGAAACTAGACATTCCTAGTGACTTGTGCCAACTAGAAGCATTTCATTTGAATGTCTAAAGAGGGAAATATGAAGTTTTAAATTTTTTGCCCAGTATCAGGTATTCAAACAGACCTCAGGTATTATTTGATTGGTTTTTGAGGTCTAGATGTGCCCAAACTGGTCTGAAGTTATTTTTTCCTTCTAGCTAACATCCGTATCTTTCCAAATTTCTATTATTTTTATGAATTTGATTTTTTTGAAATTAATTGGATATTTTTGAAGTTTGTAGTAGAAAGCTGTGATAGTACTAGTAGCCAATCTGACCTCTGCACCATTTTGAATGTCAAACATTTTCTGTGTTATGTTTCATGGCCTGGACATATTTTTACATAAATTAGACATGTGTATCTTTCTAGAATGGCAAAGTATACATGATTTCAAGTTTTCTAAAATTAGTTATGATTTTTCAAATTTGTAACAGAAAAGAGGAAATTCTGGCCAAGGCTATATGTGTGAATTTTATGTATCCCCTTGCCTTGCACGAGTTGTAGGCCACTTTTCGTGATGGATTTGAGTTTTATCTATGTAATTAAACATGAGAATGTGATTCATGAATCTATATGGGCCACGGGACTCAAAGAAAAATTTATGCATAGCGCAACACAAAGAAATTCATTATTTATATGCCATTTTCTTGTAATTCTTGAGAAGTGCATGGCATGAGGTATAGAAATTGTTTGAGAAAGGATAGAAAGTTATGGTATTACAATTCTCGGTTGTACCCTTTCCTTTTACTCTTTTATATTGTGTTGTTTTTCTGTTGATTAGATTTTGTGCTAACATTGAGGACAATGCAATGTTTAAGTGTGGAGGGGATGCAAATAAAGGGCCTGTTTGATTTTGTTTTTGTTTTAATATTTTGAAAACGAGTATTTTTTAGAACAAATTTTGAGAACAAAAAAATTAAAAAATTCGTTTGAATCATTATTTTAAAAAATAACTATTTTTTTTTGCTTGATTCTACAGAACAAATGTTACAAAACATCTAAAAAATGTTTTGATTTTTCTGTTTCTGAAAACAAAATTATGTTTTTTTGTTTTACAAAACACTTCATTACAAACAAGTTTTTTTTGTTCTTAAAAACAATAAGCTATTCTGAAAACAAGAAATCAACCAGGCCCAAATTTTTTAGTTTTTCTTTGTGTTTGGTTAGTTGATTTTTCTAGGTTTTTAGTCTTTTGTTTCACTTTTAAAGTTTTGTGTTGCTTTTTAGTTTTTTTAAATTGTTTTTGTAAAAGTTGCAAGTTGAGATGATTATAGTTTGGGTTTAGTTTGACATGATAAGTAATGGATCTTGTGTCTTGATTCAAGTGAAATGGCAATAAATTTTATTTTAATAAATTATTTGATAGCCATTAGCTGGTGAGGATTTGAGCCATGTTTGCTTATTTCTAATGTGTATTCACCTATTTTTGCTTTCACTCTAGAACTTGTCTTGATTCTTTGTTGAAACCACATTTGCATTTGCATGTATGAAAATAATAAGGCGTTCCTTTCTATTGTAGCTAGTGAGCCAAAAAGCCAACCATTACATGCATTTTATCCATCATTTAGCCACTTTGGACTTGGTTTTATTTTCTTGTTGAACCTTTAACCATGGAAAGTAAAAAATGTTTCCTACCTTGTTGTAAGATGCCTTATGGATTTCAAAGAGTATCACATCTAATTCGGATGAGAGAATGTATGCTTTGCATCAATTTAGACTAATGTTATTAAAAGTTGAGGAAGTTTTTCCAAAAGAAAAAAAAATGCAAAGACAAGAAGAGATAGAAAAGCAAAAGAAAAACAATGAATGAGAAATTTGGGAAAAAAAAGAAAGAAAAGAAAAAAAGAAAGCAATAGAAAATCAAAGAAATAAATGTTTGAGCTTTCTTTGTATTTATTATTACTAGTTGGAAATAAGGCCTTGAATGCATATTCTTTCCTATCATAGGTTTTGTCACATTCCGAACTTCCTATAACTGTTAACATAACCCATATTAATTCACACAGTCAAATAGTTACACCCATTTGACACCTTCACCACACAAGAGCATAAGCATTCACTTGGGTATGTGGAATTATGTCTAGTTATGGGGATTGGCATAATCTGCATTGCCGTGAGGATTAGGGATCATACACAATTTTTGTATTAGATGGAAGTGATATATATGTATATATTAATTGACTATGGCTTGCTTCTTCTTTAGATGTGAGTATATGTGGTAGATGATGTTTGATTGCATTAAGGAAATATATTCAGCCGTGGTGGAGCTAAGAAGGAAGGTTGCATGTAATGAATGGCTTGAGTAATCTAAGATGAAGACACCTCATGCTTGCTCCACCCACTTTCATATATATGTATATTAAATTATGATTTGCTAATGCCATATTTGGTTGACAGCAGGAGCTAAGTAGTGCTTTTAATATATATAGATTAAATGAGAGTAAGACACATCTGCTGCCACCTAGCACATGCACCAATTCATGGAATGATGATTTGCCTTCATGACACCTAATTAAATTGTGATTTGCTGGTGCCGTCTGTGCTGTGATAGTGGGAGTTAAATATTGCTATAATATATATATAGATTACATGAGAGTAAGATACATAGCTGCTGCCACCTAGCCACTTGCACTGAGTCATGAAATTGTAATCTGCCTTCATGCCACCTAATAGCGGTGGGAAGCAGGAGCTGTCCATTGCATTAATTACCCTTCACTTTAACTAATTTTAGGCGGAAGGAAATAGTGGAAGGAAGGAAGGAATTTCGGACAGCCATAGGAGAGGAGAGAAGAGAAGGAAAAAAAAAACCGAAGTACAAGGACTCCAAAAAAAGAGGTAAGCTCCAAGTTGCTCCCTTGTTCTGGACTGGGATGTTTTGGCCTTGTAGAATTAGTTGGTAAAGGACTTTGAAGCCAAAATTTTTATAACAGGTTGTCCATCCCTTATACTTGAAATCTGGAAAATTACAGAATTTTTGGAAGTAGGTAAATTAGAGAAACAACCCACTAATTCAATTTGGCTTCTGTACGGGACAGCCTGAGGCTGATTTCATAAAGAATTTTGTTAAATGGGTAAACGAAGGAATTAGTGCATGAAAATTTGTGGGGAGGTAGCTAAGCCGTATCACGTCAGGTTTACAAAGTCTTAGAATTTTCTGGGTTCATTTGGTAGGATAACAAAGCCAGAAACAGCAAGGGCAGTGTACAGCGAGCTCAACTGAGGTAGTGACCAAAACAGTAGGAGTTTAGGGGCTATCCCTAGGAATCCTTGAAAACTGTTTCTGTGGCTTATAATTAACATAATGAGGGGTTACTCTGCCAATTTTTATGATTTTTGGAGGTCATTTAGTGGAGGAAAGAAATTTCACAAAAACAGGTCCGAAAATGTAGTTCAATTGAGACTGTGGTAGTTTTCATTCTTTTGCTGTGTAGTGTGACTTTGCATGGAAAATGTAAGAATCCAACTTGAAAATAAGGGCTAAGAATTTAGTTTTATAGCACTGGATCACACATGGATAACTTAGACAGTAACTAATTATGAGAAGGAAAAGAAAATGAAGATGTGATTGTTTACAATTAGGAATTCCAATAATTAATTAGCAAAAGGGATTTAGGAATTTCGTATAGGGGGATTAGTAATTTAATTGCAATGTAAATATTAACCATGGCTCATTCTTAATTAGTATAATGCATGATTGAAATTTAGGAAGGCCATTGGAACAACCAGGGCTAAGGAATAACGTGACAAACGACAGTGACGAAACAGGTAGTTAACACTGTACTCACATTGTTATTTATGTTAATGCACTGGATGAAATCCCGAAGTCCCTATGTTGTGTTTGGTTGCATGTATATCTACTATTATGACTCTTTATGAGTACCAGATTGCTGTTATTGGCCAATAACCGAAGCAAGGTAGCCTAATGAATGAAAATATGCTGCTACGTAGCCTAACGATAAGAAAATGCTGCTACATAGCCTAACGAATGACCATGTGCTGCTATGTAGCCTAACGATAAGAAAATGCTGCTACATAGCCTAACGAATGAGAATACGCTGCTACGTAGCCTAACGATAAGAAAATGCTGCTACGTAGTCTAACGAATGAGAACATGCTGCTACCTAGATATTACATGCTCCGACACCGAAGTTTGCATCGAATGTATCCTGGATAGTAATCCGTGCTATTTATATGTATGTTTTCTTTTGAGTACATTGTTAGCTACTGAGATTTTATCTCACCACAAATTGACTATTTTACAGGTATTAACTATGCTACGAATGGAGCCAGACAAATAGAGAACGAACAAACTGACCAATAGATTACATATTGATTGTAATTGGTCTTATGAATCCTTTGAACAAGGGTTGAATGTAAAGTTTGATTCTAGTGAGGATGTAACATTGTAGTATTAATCTCTCTTTTGATTTGTATAAATATTATACATGAGATATCTACCGTAAGTTAACTGTGATGTTTATTAGGCCTATCGAACTCCCGGTACAAGTAAACTCCTATGTTTGCATTACATGAAATTGATTTTGATAACCATGGGATTAGTTCTAGCACATTAGCATCATCAACTTATGGTTTTCTTGTGAAAATGATGAAGGTTGTCTAGGTATGACAATTATTTATTTTAGGTCTAAGATCTTGTTGACAGGATTTTGGACTCCACACTAAGGAAATTAAAGACCTTGTCGACAGGATCTTGGATTTCGCCTTGTAAAACGTATGACCTTGTCAACAGGGTCTTCTGTTAGTAGTACAAGATCCCTTCATATGGTAAGTTATAGTGTATGTAAAGTGTAGGTGTGACAGGTTTCCATTGATTGCTCTTAAGGTTTTAAGGTATCCGTTTGTTTGTATTTGCTTGTATATCCATTCAGTTCTTTCCCTAGCCCTATTACAACCCTAAATAAAATCCTCTTGATTTGTGCATTGCATTTGGCATAGGTGGTGGAGATTTAGAAGCTTGACAAGCTTATGGTAGTGAGTTTTGATAAGTAAAGTTTGAGTGATACACATTACCTAAACACTTGAGAGTTGAGAGTAAACACTAATCCATGTGAGGGGCTATGCATTTTAATTCATTCTTTTCAAATGAAATTGCCATGGAATTTAATCTCTTGATGCAAGTGAAGTTAGCTTGGATTGTTGAAGTGTTGAAGAGATGTGATCATTCTCTATCTTATGACTTTCTACACTTTTCTTTTTCATTTTCATTCTCCACATGTGTAACAACTAGGAAAAAAAGAGAAGAAAGAAAGAAAGAAAGGAAAAAGAAAAAGCTAAAAATTTTTTAAGGCTGAAAATTTTCTAAGTCTGCTAGCTATAGCCTAGCTATAGCGAATGTATCTATTCGCTATAGCCTAACTATAGCGAGAGTGCCATCTAGCTATAGCGAGTTTGGGCACCCCATACAAAAACCAGGGAGTTGCTCGCCATAGCACACATTGTAGCGAAGGCAGGGGTCTGGGATTGATTCGAGCTCGCTGTAGAGAGGGTTATGGCTCGCTATAGCGAGGGTTAGTTTGAAAAAGCGTGAAAAAAGAGGATTTGACTTTTTAAAGCGTCCCAACTCCTTCTTTCACTTTGTAACCGACTTGAGCTCACTCTAAGATAGAGAAAAGGGCGGAAGAGAGAGAGAGAAGCCTAGAGGAGGAAGGAAGAACAAGAAAGGTAAGGATTTCCATGGCTTTTCTCTTAGTATGTTGTTCTTCTCTCCTTATCCTCTCTTTCTACAGTTTTGGTAGTTAAAGTAGCCATGTTTTGAGCTTGGTTCAGAGGAGGGAGAGTAGAAACACTACACCAAAAAGTGACTTTACCGGCAATTAATTAATGGCTAAAACTATATTGCTTGTAATAGGTTTTAAAAATTAAAATGTTACTGGCAAATATTCATTAGCCACTAATTAATATAAATATTCTGGCAATTAAATATAATTGCCCCTAAAAAAAGATAATTTCCCGCGGTAAACTACATATCCTTTTCCCCTAATTTCTAAATCTCACGAAAAATACCCTAAGCGCTCACTCTCCGTCTAATTTTGCTAGAGGTTTTGTGAGAAATACATATTCTACTCCTGTGTGCCGTCTACATTCCTATCCCATTCCCACCTCTGTGCCGTCTGCATTTTGCTCTTCAAAATTAACTTTGCTTGTGCCATCTACGTTATGTGTGTGCGTTCTGCTTCTGCATCTATTTATCGGTGAATTCCCTCTTCTCTCTCTCTCTCTCATTATGTCTCTGTATGGGTTGATTGTTTTGTTTAACTCTGAATGCTTCATCAAAATCAATTTAATATTTATGCTTTATTTGACAATTGGCTCATTTTTTCTTTCTTATACTTTGAGTTTGATATACAGATTGGCCTATTAGTTCTGTTTTGCCTCTTTTTCATTTGAATGTTATGCTATTGAATCCATCTGTGTTATAACAATTAGCCGTAATTAGTGCTTAATTGCAAAATTAGGAACTAGAAATGGTAATTGATATTCATTGTGACATTGCCCTTATTCAATAGATATGTGCGTTGCAGATATGTGTGTGGTAGTTGATATGTGTGTTTTCTTGTGGACCCCTTGCTTTTGTCGATATGTGCATTATAGCTGTAAACTCTCTTAGGAATTCTCCACCTATTTGTTAAAGAGTTAGCTTTTCAAAACTCTTCCCTCGTGGCCTAAGGCGTAGTCAATCTACTGGGGAGCTACAGATTTAAGAAGCTATCATTTTAAGAATGGGATGAATATTAGTAGTCTAAGGATTCAAATCTTTATGAGAAATGAATAGGGCTTAACAGTGCCTTCTTATTTTTTTTCTCTTGACCAGGATCTCCTAAGTATGGCTACAAAGAAAGCCATGGAGCCTAGCTGAAAGCTTGACAAGGCCTACCCGACGGAATTTGTCCACGAGACTACAACGAAAGTAAAAACTTTCATTTAAAACCCTCCTCTTGAAAGCTTCAGTGCAGCTTAAGCAAAGCCGAGATCTCCTTTGGCTTCTAGATTTTGCTTAGTGTCTTAGTTTTGATATTTTTCTTTATTAACCAAGTCTTAGTTGGAATGCCTTTAGCTAGGTCTTGTTAGCTCTTTGCTCTTGCTTGCTATGAGCCTTACTGTTGCTTAGAACGTTTTTTCTTTGCTGGTTGCCGAAGTTAAAGAATGACCAGGTAACGTTGCACTTCATTGGCTAATTTAGTAGTTTCAGGCTCCATGTCCTAAAACATGAATTAGGGCTGTAATGAAAGATATGTAAATACATAGGAAAGCCACTTTCACAAGAGAAGAGGATTAATAGTATCCAGGTTCCTGTCAATTCGAAACATTTTTATATTAAAGTATTTAATCCATATGAAGTTCAAAGACAAAAGATGAGTATACACGGCAATGACACGTACCAATCATTATACCAGAGTAACAAGGTCAACAAATAACATATCTATATTGTATTGTTGAGTTCCTTCCCAATCAAAATCAATGAAATATTTTGGCGACACAACACTGCAGAATAGAATAGCCAGAAGGCCCAGAACACATGAATAAACACTGCTAATTACTCCATCCATTGCAGTTTAAGAGAAACAAAGTTGGCAAAAAAGTGAAGAACATTTATAGTGAAGTCACCTTATCCTTAGCAAGTAGAGGAAGATGGAGAAGGATCTCAAGTGGCTCAGTGTCTGCTGCCATCACTATGAAGTCAGAAATACCCCTGTTCAGTGTCTTGGTTGCTGAAACAAATATAAAGTATTAATATCTACACATTGCTTTTTATGAAATGATAAACAAAATAACTGCCTAAAATAATAACAGAAAAAGAGCAAATATAGCAAATAATATCTGCAGAAGCAAAAATAAAGGCAGTAATAGAAAACCCAGACCTTTATTAGCACCCTTTTTAAGCTACTTATAATTGGTAGCTTATCTTTGGATAGATGATTGTGGTATATAATTCTATATAGAAACATGAATATTATTTAGTAGTTGTGTACAATAGAAATATTTTAAAGTTATTTTATGCTTTAATCAAAATTATTTTTTTTTCAAATAATTTTAAAAACTCCTTCATAGTATTTAAAAGAATAAGTTCGCTTTAAACTTTATCTAATAGAAAATATTCTTGGTTCCTACTTTTCAATAATAAAGTTACGTATTTTCCATTAAGAAATAGCAGAAGAAAAAGACACTTGTAAGGTTATCCACCAAACATGTCTAAGCTACAGTACATGGAAGCAAAGCTAAATTATAATAATAAAAAAAAAAGCTTCTTGAGATATTAATTTATATATATAGATATATGTGAGCTGCTAAAGGTGTAATTTTGTCTTATTGTGCTTCATTAATCCCAATCAGATTTGAAGACATAGAAATTGACGTGCTAACATAAGCATTATAAGGGAAGTGACATACAATATATCTATGGCATTGACTAACACAAAAAAAAAAAAAGATAATAGCTAAAAAGAGGATAAGAATTTGTTTTTTTAGAAGTACACTTATAGTTAGTTATCTATATGTCATTATGTGATTTATTATATATATTTTTTCTCTCTTATAGTGGAGCACATAATCAGGATGAATATGAATTCATTAAGTAGTTATTAAAGAGAATTGTTTAATATGGTTAGAAGGTTTCTTTGTTTAATTTGTATGCATAGATAATACATGTTATCTAACTTTATTTATTTTAAAATTTTAAATTAAATTCAAAGACTAATAAGTAGCATAATAACACAATGTTTGTAGGCTATAACTAGATTGAATGAGAAACATTGATACTAATAACTAATTCAAACAATTTAGAGAGAGAAATATTTATTATATAAAGTAACCTTTAACATCATAGAAATTATCTAC
Source organism: Erythrophleum ivorense (assembly GCA_026724425.1). Taxonomy (NCBI): domain Eukaryota; kingdom Viridiplantae; phylum Streptophyta; class Magnoliopsida; order Fabales; family Fabaceae; genus Erythrophleum; species Erythrophleum ivorense. The sequence continues at coordinate 91,838 of JAIUCV010000336.1, read as the reverse complement.
TGTTTAGTTTGAGCAATATGTTAGAAGCATAACATGCTACTAAATTGAATATATTTAGATTTATTATTTTTATTTTGGCAATCCTAACCATCTATTTTTTTTAATTATGATATATATTTTTTAGTTTAAAGAAAGAAAAATGTAAGATTAAAAACTATTGGAAGTTGAAGGTTTATTTTCATTTTACATTTTGTTTCTCTTAAAATAAAAATGTATTACAATAAAATAAAATGTAAGATGAAACTATTTTAAATCATTATTTTTATGTCAGTTAGAAGAGGAAAGATTTCTTGTCATGGATGTTCCTAGAAGAAGAAGATGGATGGACTGTGATAGAGTTAGCAAAGAATATTTGGATGGAGTTAATAAGTTTCTACAATATGCCTTTAGTGAAAAACAAGATGGAGAAACAATTCCATGTCCTTGTAAAGAATGTGTGCTACACTATAAAGTAAATCGGGATACAGCATATGATCATCTTGTGGTTAATGGCATCATACCATCATATGATACTTGGTTTTGTCATGGGGAGTCGATTGATGAATTAAATTGTATTGAAGAAACTATTTGCACAGAAGTTGCTAAGGGTGGCGATGATATGGTAGGAATGATACATGATGCTTTTGGAGGCTCTATAAAATTCATGGATAATAATACTAGTGAAAGGGATGAGGTAGAGCCAAACTTAGAAGAAAATAGTCCTCAACCATCACAAAATCAATCTCATCCTGAGGTAGAGAAGTTTGAACAACTAATGAAAGATGCAGATGAAGAATTATACCCTGAATGCGAGAAATTTAGTAAACTTTCATTTTTGTTGCATCTTTACCATATAAAACGGTAGTTCAAATGGACAAATGAGTCTTTTAATGCTTTGCTTGGGCTATTGAAGGATGCATTACCTAAGGGGGAAAAGTTACCTCCTTCTTACTATGAGACCAAAAAGATAATTGAGGGATTAGGCTTAAAATATGAAAAAATTCATTCTTGTCCCAATGATTACATGCTTTTTAGAAAAGAAGGGGTGAATGATGATGAATGCTCAATTTGTGGGGCTTCTAGATGGAAAACTAATAAAAAAGGTTTACAAACCACAAATTCAAGTATAGATAAGAGAAAGCAAAAAAAAATTCCAGCCAAGGTTTTAAGGTATTTTCCTTTGAAACCAAGGCTGCAAAGATTATTTATGTCATCAAAAACTTCTAAACTGATGAGGTGGAATCATGAAGAACGCAATAAAGATGGAATTTTGAGACATCCTGCAGATTCTGAGGCATGGAGAAGTTTTGACACTTACCATCCAAAATTTGCTAAAGATCCTCGCAATGTTCGCTTAGGATTAGCTACAGATGGCTTTAATCCATATGGCACAATGCAAAGTGTTTATAGTACATGGCCAGTGATTTTAATGCTATATAATCTTCCGCCATGGTTGTGCATGAAGCAAGAATTTTTCATTCTATCCTTGCTCATTCCTGGACCAAAAGGGCCTGGAAATAACATTGATATTTTCCTAGAACCTTTAATAGAAGAGTTGAAGGAATTATGAGATGTAGGGTTGGAAAGTTATGATGCCTATACTAAAGAGACATTTCATATGCAAGCAGCTCTCATGTGGACTATAAATGATTTTCCAGCATATGGTACTTTATCCGGATGGTGCACTTATAGTCAATTTGCATGCCCTTCTTGTAATATAAGCACCAGATCTAGAAGGCTCAAACATGGAAAAAATTTTTGTTACATGGGTCATCGACGTTTCTTAAAGCCAGGGCATAAATATCAAAATGATGCAAAGTCATTTGATGGGACAAAGGAATTTGGTCCTGCACCTTGTCCAATATCTGGTTCATTGGTTCTAAATCAAGTTAAAAACATAAAGTTCACTTTTGGTAAGTTTGGTAAAGAGATTAGTGGGGTGATGAAAAACACATGGAAAAAAAGGAGTATTTTTTTTAATCTACCTTATTGGGAGTACAACCTAGTACGTCATAACCTTGATGTGATGCATATAGAAAAAAATGTGTGCGATAACGTGATTTACACATTGTTGAGTCTTGGTAAAAAAGCAAAAGACAACATAGAAGCTCGTTTAGACTTGATGGAGACGAACATAAGACCAGACTTATGGCCTTAACAACGAGCTAATGGGAGGACATATCTCCCCCCTACTTATTTCACAATGTCCTCAGAAGAAAAGAAATTCTTCTATGAAGTTTTAGAAAATGCTAAATTTCCACAAGGCTATGCATCTAATATCTCACGTTGCATTCGTAAACAAAAAATATCTGGATTGAAAACTCATGATTGTCATGTTATAATGCAAGAACTTCTTCCTCTTGCATTGCGAGGGACAACAAACTTAAAGGTGAGTACTATTTTAATTGAACTATGCACATTCTTTCGGGTGCTTTGTAGTAAAGTGCTTAAAGTGGAGGAGTTGGAGTTACTTGAAGAAAAAATAGCACTAACCTTATGTCATCTGGAGAAATTCTTCCTTCCATCATTTTTTACAATCATGATACATTTGGTTATACACTTGGCAACTGAGGCTAAAATTGCAAGCCCTGTACATTATCGTTGGATGTACCCAATTGAGAGGTGAGAATAATCAAAGTTCATTATATATCATAAGTTGTACTTAATTACAAAAATAGTATATTGTTAACATTTATCTATACTGCAGGTACTTATCTACTTTAAAATCATATGTTAGTAATCGTGCATGCCCAGAAGGTTCAATAGCAGAAGCATATCTTGCAAATGAATGTTTGACATTTTGCTCAAGATATATGGAGGGTGGAGATTCAAGGTCTTATTGGTCAAGAAAACATGAAAATGAGATTAATCATGACATAGATAAAGAAGGATGTCTTTTCCCTACTATTGGGCAACCATATGGCAAAATAGAAGCATTCATGATGGATAAGAAAACATATTTGCAAGCTCATCGATATGTGTTGTTCAATTGTGAATCTGATGTGCTTGAAAATTATAAATAGTAAGGGGCTTATCTCTATGTTATTGATTATATTTAATTGTATACGATAATTATAGTGATATATGTGAGTTATATATGTAGTGAACATATTGCTGAGATTAAGAGATCACATCGTAAGCGTCGTCTTACACAACATCAGCTTGATCGCTTGCATTTTGATACATTCCATGAATGGTTAAAGGAGCAAGTAAGTATTATGATCTAGTCATTATTTACTTTAAGTTGAAAACTTGGTACTTATATTACTAATTGGTCAGGTTAAGGAGTTGGACCCCACACATGATATCCAAAATGATCTAAAAGCTCTTGCACAAGGGCCAAGTTATATTGCAAGAAGATTCAAAGCTTTTGATGTCAATAATGGGTATCGATTTCGAACAAAACAATATGAAGAGTTCATGGAGATGCAAAATAGTGGTCTTATGGTTGTTTCAAAAATAACGAGCTATGCAAGTACAAGTGACATTGCTCCTAAGTCAGTAAATATCATCTACTATGGCAGATTGACCGATATTGTCGAGTTAAATTATTTTGAAGAATTTAAAGTTATCTTATTTAAATGTGATTGGGTTGATGTAACCCAAGGTAAAGGAGTTAAGGTAGATGAATTAGGTTTCACACTTGTGAACTTCAAACACTTAATACACTCTGGTGATCGAGAAAGTCATGAACCTTTTATGTTTGCAGACCAAGCACAACAAGTGATATTTGTGCAAGATCCTCAAAATCATGCATGGTTTATCCCGAGGCCAATTAAGCCTCGTGAAATTTTTGATATGGGAGTGGAAAAGTCATTAACACAGTATGAGCCTACTGACTTGAGGTGCTTAGAAAATATTTGTGATTTAGAACATGATAATAACGAGTGGGTAAGAAGTGGCATTGATGGGATAGTTATTGATTTGACCCAAACTTCCAACCCTCTTTTAAATGATGGAGGAAATGGCAATGAGTACAATAATGATTCTGAATAAGATAGGTAATATCTAAAGAATTTTTGTTTTTTTGGTCAGCTTTTATATTTCTTATAATTGCATTTTCATTCATTAATAGTGAAAACATGTTAATTTCCTTATTTAAATGTATAACACTTTTGTTTTACAATTTTGCAGGAAGAAAATTGACATATTATCATGACTAGAAAAAATAGCCTTAGGTTTGTCACTGAACAACGCCATGATGAAGAAATGCGGCCTTATATAGAGCAATTAATGCAAGCCCAAACACTTGAAATTAATGATGAAGGGAACAATACTACTAGTACTAACGATGAGCAAAATGATGAATCAGGTAACATTGTTGAAACAAACAATTGCTTTCAAGTTTTTAAATTTGTTAGACACTAAATCATGACATTTAAATATTTTCATATTAGGGTCATTGGTGGAAAGGAAGGTTCGTGGACCTACGTTGTTAAAAGATATATGGAGTTTGCCTCCAGGAAAGACAGTTGCTGTGCAATTCAATCGTCGTAATCAAGCCATCGGAAAAGAGGGTCGAAAGCTTGCCAGCTTTGTCGGCATTGTAGCTAGAACTCCAGAACTAACACCTTTAAACATAAATGATTGGAGAATATTTCCCCAAGATGAGAAGAAGAAATTAGTGGAATTTGTGAAGGTATGATAATTGTCAATATAATTGTGTTTTTTTTGCCATCTATGAAGGTTGAGCTTGTAATTGTTGTTTATGTTTTTTGCAGAAGAAGTTTTCAATTCCAACACGTGGTGAAGAATTTGTCAAAAAATCACTAGGGAAGAAATGGAAAGATTACAAATGTGATTTGAAGAATATGTATTTGATAAAGTATAAGACCAAAGATGCCTTACTAAAAAATAGACCTGATCGTATACCAAGAGACCAGTGGACTGGCCTTGTTTCTTACTGGTTTTCTGATAAAGCAAAGGTATCAATGTTGAGAACCTTAAACAAAATTAAACACACATACACACTTATAGTGGTTATATTGTTTTTTTATTTTATAGAAGGCTGACATTGTTTTTCTTTAGTTTTTATAAATAAATTATCTTAACTTTGTAATTGTTTTTAATGACAGAAGCGTAGCCAAGCAAATAGAATCAATAGGGCAAAGCAAAAGATGCCTCACATAGGAGGATCCAAAAGCATTGCATGTTTAATGGATGAAAAGGTATTCTCATGTAAATTAATTACTATATATAGCATTTATAAATAATATTTGGCTTAACAATTTATTTAGTGTCAATTTAATTGCACTAGACTAAAGATGGGATAGAGCCTACACGAGCTGAAATATTTATAGAAGCTCATAAGAAGCGTAAAGATGGAAGACCATTGGATGAAGAGTCTGCAAAAACAATTGTAAAATTTCTACTTGTGCCCTTGTTTTTCTTCTTGAACTTCATTAGTATAGTCTATTTATGTAGTTTCTAAAGTTTGAATAATATGTTTGTTGATGCGTTGTTTATGTAGTTGCCTATTTATGTTAATGTTAAGCATTATTTGGACATCATTAATTGTGCTCAGGATATGATAAAAGAAAAGTTAAGCAATGTTGAAACATCTAATGAACTACCTACTGGAAGTGTTGCTTGGGAAGGAGATGTGTACTCCCAAGTGTTGGGAAGTGAAAGGAGTGGTCATGTCCGTGGTTTAGGACTTGGTCCTACTCCTTCTCTGTTGTGGGGCAATAGATCTTCTCAAAGAGATTTTGACATAGATGATGTGTCTAATGAGACAGTCCAAAGGCTAGAACAGCAGATAAAGGATTTAAAGGAGAAACATGTTGAAGAAATGAATGTGATGAAAGCTGAATTAACTTTCATGAGACAAGCTATGTGTAAATTCTTTCCTACAGAATTATCTATGCCCCAAGATTTAAATGGAAGCTCATCTAGACAGGTAATGTTTTTAGAGATTTAAATTCTTAAAATTTGCTCTCATGAGACAATTATTGTTATTTTACATTTTAATATTTATTAGGTCCCTGATACTAATAGCAGCCATGAAAGAGTAACACAAAGACCATAGATGCCATCTCAACTTCCTTACATTGAGAAAACTACTACAACCAACCATGGTATTGTATTTGTATTTGAATATGTTAATGCAATTGTAATTGATTTTGTTTGTTATTTAAAATGGAATTTTGTTGATTGATTTTGAACATATTTTGTATTTTTTTATTACTAACATTTTTTTCATTTTTTTCATTTCAGGTCATATACTGTAATTTTCAATTCACTGCAAAATAGCTCTTTATGATGAAGCTCAAGATTTGAAAAATTGATCATGTCTGATGTCTTATGGTGTACTTTTTAATATTTGATGACATTATTTAGTTAGTAGGCTTATGGTGTACTTTTTTATATTTTGTTATTAAACATATATGAAATTAATGATAAGTAGTTGTTCTTTCAATTGTTAAGTTAATGAAATTTATTTTTATAGAATGAGTTATAATATTTTTTTATTAGAATTATTAAATTATTTTTTAGGACAAATACAAATACAAATAGTCAATTGTAAAATTAGTTTTAGTAATCATAACAATGTTAGCATATAATTGTGGTTATAAGTCTCTTTTAATTAAAAATGTGATTAAATGTTAATTAGTCAGAGATGGAATCAATTTTAGTGATCATAATATTTACTTGCATATAATTGTTACTATAAGTCTATTTTTATCGACAATAAAAAAGGTTGTTAAATGTCAACATTAGTTAATTATGAAATTAGTTGTAATGGCAATAACAATTGCTAGAAAAGAATTGTTGCTATAATCTATTATTTTTACCGACAATAAAAAATGCCATTAAAAATTAACATTAACTAATTATAGAATATTTTTTAATGGCCATAACATTTGCTACTATATAATTGCCACTAAAAGCCCTCAACTTTTAATGGCAATTGAATAGGTTTTTACCAGCTATTATTATAATTGCCACTAAAACTTTTACCGACCCTGGATACACCGGCAAATGATTAATTGCCGGTAAAAGTTTTTGCGGCAATTATTATTGCCATTAATGTGCAAAGTAATGGCCATTAAAAGTCCTTTTTGGTGTAGTGAAAACCCCTTTGGAAGAAGACCAAGACTCACATATCTTTAATTCTCCCTTGCTTCCTTTCTTGAGAGCTTGAGAGAGGAAGGAGAGTTGATGAGTTTCTAGTGAGAGAAAGAACCTCTAGCTTTATATGCTTAGTAGGGTTGCTAGAAAGAAATCTCTAGCTTCATGAATAAAGTGTTAAGAGAATAATTTCATGTTTCTTGTATGGTTAGGCTCAAGAAAAGCACTCCCATCTAGAAATGGTTGTGAAACCAACAAGGGAGGAGACAATTGAAAGGAAAAGTTGCGATTAGCCAATAAGGTAGCTCTCTCCACCTTCTTTCATGCATAAGATGTGTGCTTACATTGTCTTGCTTGTGTGTATGTATATTTTGAACCATGAAAAGTATGCTAGCATGATATGCCTCATGTATTTCAATGATGTTTTATGTGATTGTTTGGGTTTGCTTGAGTATGGAAAAGCCAAAATCCCTTTAGCCATGGTGAAAATGAGCCAAAAATCCTCAAGTTGGTTGAGACAAAGTAAAGAGTCTCCCAAAAGTGAGGTTGACTCCCAAAGAGTAAGGGTTGAGTCTAAGAACCTCTTAGAGAATGGGTGAGGCAAGTCCAAAATCCATAAGTGAGTGGGTGAGGTTAATCCATTTACTTGGCAAGCTTTTATATGTTATGTATGGCCTACTCATATGTTGAAAATGCTTTTCTTATGTATGGCCAACTTAAATGGTGCAAATGCTTTTCTTATGATTTCATATGCTAATATGCCCATGCATACATAGTGAGACTTGTTTGCATGCTTTGTGTGTATGATTGAATGAGAGATGAGCTATTGAGATTCTTTGAATCTCACTCCCCCTCTCCACCATCCAACCATGCTAGGTGGACCAAGTGAGGCAAGAGATGGGAGCCGCCAAGTTTGAAGCTAAGGGATTTAGTGGAAAAATTGTAAAAGAGCCATTTGTTACTATTTTGTAGTTAAGCTAGAGGATGTACTCTAATGATGTAATGATGTATATGATGTAGCAAGTCTAAATACTTGTAAATGAATGTATATAACATGTATGTATGAGAATTAGAACCATCTTGAGGGATGTAGCAAGCTTTCGGTATGAATAGTAAGATTTTGCCATTATGTACAAGGTGTATGTGTTGGTGTGGGAGAGTGAGTTTTGCATATCTGGGTTGTTAGAAACTTGAGTCATGTTTAATAGCCTATGTGGATGCATTCCCACGTGCTCATAGAGCTTTAGAGGTAGAAGAGGCAAGTTTGAACCCTTGAAGCCTCATTTAACACATGAAATTGGTCCTTTTGCCCATGATGTCCAAGTCTGACCAAATGACCTCTTCCTTCCTTGAAATTTGGCATGTGACTAGATCTTGTCTAAATCTTTTTGGAAAGCTAAAGATCAAGTCATTTGGAGGTCTATAGCATTCTCTATGATTTTTCAAAGTTGGTATCAGAATTTTGGATTTTCAGAAACACTGTTCATTTTGTCAGTTTTGGAATTGTGTCATCCGAGGGGCAAACGTGATCCAATGACTACGAAATTTTACAGGCAGAAACTAGACAGTCACAGTGAATTGTATCAACTAGAAGAACCTCATTTGGAGGTCTAGAGAGGAAGATATGCAATTTCAAATTTCCAGCCCAGAATCTGTCATCCTACCAGACCCGAGGTACTGTTTCATCGGTTTCCGGGAGTTTGGTTTGATTAATTGATCTGGAGAAATTTTTTCTCTTTAGTTAACATCCACATATTTCCATAGTGATATCATTCTCATGCAGTGGATTTTTTTGGAATTAGTTAGACATTTTTGAAGTCCATATTAGTAAACTGTGACAGTAGCAGAGCCTCCTCCGACCTCCAGATGATTTCGCATGTCAAACGTGTTATGTGTGGAATTTTATGAGTTACATATATTTTTCCCATGAAGTAGATAGTCTAAGATTTCCAGAATGACCAGGAGAGCATGTTTTTGATTTTTTTGTATTTAGTTATGAATTTCCAAACTTTGCCCAAAAATAAGGCCAAATCTGTCGAAAACGAAATTGCATGTCTCATATCCCTTTTTGCTTTCCATGGGTTTAAAGCATATTTTTGGGATTGAAATGAGTCTTAAGAGTGCAATTAAACATGAGGATGCATAGAAAGAGCTCACCTGGTCCATGTGACACTAAAGTGAATGTCTACCCATGCATGATGCCATAGAGAAAGAATATGAACCTAAAGAAACTGATCTCCCTTTTATGCTTCCCATATGTATATGAGCATGCAAGGCATGATGGGTATAAGCTAGAAATGAAGGTGTTACAACATGCCATTTCACCAACTTTTCCTTGGATCTTGAGTTTTGCCCAGGTGTGCAAAGGTTTAAGTGTGATGGAATTTGATGAAGGCTATTTTTATATACTTTAATCCTCCTAACTTAGGCATTTTAATTATCAAATATGGCTTTAGGGGTTTAATTAGGTGGAATTTGATTTCATTAGCCATTTATGCACTTTATGAATTAATTTGCAAAATTATTGAGTTTTAATGCATGAATTTCTTTTAAATAATTTTGTGGATATTTCTACTTAATACTTTCCATTCTTTTGTGCAGATTTTAATGGGCAAATGATGCTTGAATGAGAATTTGATTTAAAGAAGAGAAGGAGAAGAGTTGGGCTTTAAATGTGCTTTTTGTTAGGAAATTAAAATTAGAATGGGAGGAATTAATCACATGTATAGTAAAGGATGAAGAAGTAGCTCATTCATGTGGCAAAGGCATTGACACATAACAGCCCACCCATGTAAGACATCAGCACATACTCACATGTCATTCTTTCACTCTAACATGTAGCATGCACTCTATATAATTCCATAAAGCTATTCACATCCACATCACTCTCAAAAGTTTAGCTCTCTCATAATGACACACATATCACTCATGGGTTTCCTTCCCTTACTTGAAGCAACACTCTCATACACACACAAGCTCTCTCACCAAGTCACACATAGGAAGCCATGCATCCATTCCATTCATCTCACATCATTCACAATCACTCACAGGTCATCACGTAAATAGTAACACACCATCACATAAGAAACGCACACATGCACATAAGCTTCCACATCACACACACATCAACTCGCGTGGAAAAGAAGAGGAAACACAAGTCAAGAATCCATGAGTTTGGTGAAGGAAAAACAAGGAGGAGATTTACATGATGAATGAAGACCCACATTATATAGAAGCAGCCATCATATCCAAAGGAGAAGGAGGCTTGGGTTTTACGTGGAAAGAGAAGTGTAACACCATGATTTTCTAACTCATTTCATCACATTCCCATGCTTTATGTGATGCATTCCATTAAGGAAGTAAGAAAAATCCATTAAAATAATACATTATTTGGCGTTGCATCACGTATAAAAATTTTATTCAGTGTCACGTGGACTATATGAGCTCATACATTATATTATCATATTTAATTACATGAATACAACTCATTTGCATTGTCAAAAGTGACCTACATCTCGTGGAAACCAAAGAGAAGCATAAAATACATGTATATATTTTTGGCCAGATTTTTCTCTTTTTTATCACCAACTTTGAAAAATCATAACTAATTCTAAAAAAATTAAAATCATGCAATTTTGGCCATTTTGAAAAGATATACATGTCTAAGTTATGTTAAAAATATGTTCAGACCATGAAACACAACACAGAAGATGTTTGACATTTGAAATGGTCTAAAGGTCAGGCTGTCCACTAGTACTATCACAGAATTCTACAACAAACTTAAAAAATATTCGATTAATTCCAAAAAAATATAATCCATGCAAATGATACCAATCTGGAAAGTGTGGATGTTAGCTAGAGGGAAAAAATAACTCCATACTAGTTCAGTATCTCCAAACCTCTAAACTCAATCAAACAATAACTGAGGTTGGCTGGAGTTCTTGATACTGGACAGATTCTTTAAAAATTTATATCTCCTTCTCTAGATATCCAAATGAGGTGCTTCTAGTTGGCACAAGTCACAAGGAATGTGTAGTTTCTCTGTATAAAATTTTATGGCAATTGGACATCATTTGAGTCCTGTGTAATAGATTTCATTTTGGGACCAATATGAATAGTGACATGACCAAAATCAAAAAATTTCCCAACTTTGAAAATTCATCAAATATTCTCTAGACCTCCAAAAATTATTTTCTTTAGCTTTCCAAAAATATCTCAACAAGGTCTAGTTGCATGCCAAATCTCAGATCAAGAAAAGCTCATTTGGATAAAAAGTGACATAGGGTTCCATTATGGTCAATTTTGACTCTATATAGGATACCAAAATGTCCAAATAGTTTTCCTTGGGGTTTGGCACCTCTTGGGCAAATCTAGAAGCATAATTAGGACTTGTGTGGGCTATCCAAATGGTCCCAAACCTCATGCCTCTTATTTTAGCTATTCCACTTGCAATAATACACAATTACATAAACTCATTCAAGAAGCCACATTAGCATAATATACTCAAATTGCATTCTAATGGTCTCATAATATATTCTCCCATTTATATATGACATATTATCATATATACAACAATGAATTACATGATTAGACCTTAATATGGCCTTAAAGAACAAAAACTATGCATTGTGATGTCAAGCTCTCTTCTTCAAAGTGGTTGGCTTCCATTACCTTACTCTCTTGATCCACCTAACATGTTAGAACATTGGAGAGGAGGGGATGAGATCCAAAGAATCCCAATAGCTCATCTCCCTTTCAATCACACATAACATATGCAAAGCAAGTCTTGAAAATGCATGTATGGACATAATAGATGACCTAAACATTCAAGAAGCAAGCTTGACATGTGAGTAAGTCATACAAGGCATCCAAAGGCTTGCCAAGTGCATGGATTGGCCTCACCCTTTTTCTTTATGGGTTTTGGACTTGCCTCACCCATTCTTTAAGAGATTCTTGGACTCAACCTTGCTCTTGGGAGTCTATCTCATTATCGGAGACTCTTCATTTTGTCTCAACCAATTCTAAGGGTTCTTAGCTCATCCTCACTATGGTTAAGAGTTCTTGGCCTCTCCACACTTAAGCAAACCCAAACAAACATCGTAACATCATTTAGAAACCTAATATGTCATCATGAAACTATGGCATATGAAATCATGCTAACATACTTTTCATGGCTTGAAAATACATATACACACATTTTAAGACAAGCTAAAGACACATCCATACATGAGAAAAGGTGGAGAGAGTTGCCTTGGATACAATTACACACTTTTTCTCTTGAATCCAAGCTCTCTCTTCGACCACGCACACACAAAAGTGTGGGGATGATTTCTCTTGGACTAAACACAATTTATGGAAGCCAATTAGGTTTATGGAATTAATTTTAAGGCCACACAACTTGCTTAGACACTAGGTTGATCTATAAACCTCATTATGGTTCCATAATTGCACCTAATGAAGCAACACCCCTCAAATAAATTATAGGCTCCATTCTTTTTTCTTTTAGATATGATTCTTGACTCCTTTTGAGCCTTTTGGAGTCATCACATAATCAAAAATAAGAGTCTAACTATATGTTGCTTCTTTAGGTCATATTATGGAACATAAAGCATCAACTCATTCTCTAAGCTTCCTAAAATTTTTCCAAGGCTTCCGCTCATATTTATTCATTATATATGACTCAAAATGGGTTTAGAAAAATTTAAAACTCTCCTTAGCTACTTAAACCCCTTTAGGCCGAGCTTATGGAGGAATTAAGGCTTCATCGACTTTGCTTTGTTTTCTTGATGGAGGAAGCACATGGAGAGACTTCTAGGGATCTTAGGAGCTCAATTAAACTCTTATTTAGACCTAGGAATCATTGTACAAAATCAAATTTTACAAAGTGCAATTGAAACATTAGAAATTGCATCTTGAAATTCTATGGTTTTTTGTTAATTCCCTTTGCATATTCTTAATCTCCATACCCTTTTTCCTTAGAATCACCCTTAGTTCTGCCTAAAAATCAAACCTTCCTAGGGTTTCTTAGGTGGGGCAAAATGGTGGAGAAGGGGAAGAAAGGATATCAACCATGGAAGAAGAAATTACTTTGTTTTCTTGCTTTTGTCACTTGAATCTTGCTTTCTCTAGGCTCCTCTCTTCAAATCCAAAATTTCCCTTAAGTTTCTCCTTTAAAACATATTTGTAAACTTCATTTTAATCAAAGGAAACAAAGGAGAATGGAGGAGAGGAGGTTTGGATAGAAGAAAGCATGACAAACTACCAAAAAACCATACCTTTTTGCCTTGATTTTTCTTCTCCTTCTTCTTCCCTTGGTGTGCCACTCTCCTAGGGTTTTTCCTCTGATTTAGGGCAGAACAATATGAGACTAAATAAATGGTAGAGTAGGGTGCCTCATATATATAGGTGGAGGAGAATGGCTTTTCCAAAAATTCTCATTTTGCCCTTCATTCTTGACATTTTCGTTTCTCATTTGTTTTAGCTTCTTTTTGAGAAGCTTCTTTTCCATTATAAAATTTAGGTTCCCAATTTAGTAAAATGCCTTTGGAACCACTCAAATCGGAGTTAAAACCTTCTTGAACGAATTTGTCAAAGTTCGGGTACACTGACATTGAAAAACGTCCACCGGAGGGGATTTAATTGTCCTGAGGCTTCCTATGGTTTTCAGGGCCTCTAGAAACCCCGAAGAACTCAAAACTTTCATTAAAAAAACCCTCTTATGTGAATTTCAAAAATTACTCAAAATTACAAAAATACCATTACGTTTTGTAAGATTTCTATCAAAATTTATTTCTTCATTCTAGCTCTGTTTTTATTTTCATTTGAGGCTAGGATTCTCATTTTTAGGAGTCTAAAATGTTACTCAAATTTTTTGGGACCTTAACTAATTCATTTTTGGGGACTTGCTTTGAAAATGTGTTTGTTTCCGTCGTTTAACAAAAATTGAACTTTACATGAAGTGAGGGAAGCTAAGTTAAATGAAGAAGCTGAGTTTGCATGGAGAAAAGGAATGCTACAGGTTTTGGGACTCCATGAAGGAGGTTTGCATGGCTGGGAGTAAAACAAACATGCCACAAGAGCTTCAAACACTCGTGATAATGCAGTAGATGCATGAAGGAAGTTACAACACGTAGAAGCCACAGGTTCCAACAAGGAACAAAACATGGAATGGGAGGAAGAGAACATGGACAGCCACATTCCAAGAAAGAAAGGAAACAGGTTACTTTTGAGCTTGTGTTGATGGCTTGAACTGGGAAGAAATGCAGTTGCACGATGGAGAAAACATAAATGAAGCGACAGGTTTGAAGAAACATCCATTCACACACATGAAAAATAGAGGTAGCCATGGGAATGAAGAGAAGAAGACGTGGGAGAGGTTTGAACATGTGAAGGAAAGAAAGGAGAATAACATATGATTATTTTGTGGAAAAGAAACTAGGAAAGAACACACGGGTAGCAAATCAAGATGACGTGGGAAATGAAAGGAATAAACACACATGGGCAAAATGTGGAAAGTGATGTGGGATAAATAAAAAAGCCACGTGAATAGTGCCTGAAGCTCGAGCTACTAAGTATAGATAGTGTGCAAATTTTAAAAGGCACGTGACCATTGAAGGAAGAAAATATACATAGGCAGCATGTGATGAGAGGAGACCAACGTCAAAAATGCGAAAGATAAAAGGGGAGCTGGAGAATAACATGAGAAATGACAAAAGAACAAAGCTGGGCTAGTGACCTCTAGAGACACGAAAAAGAGAAAAGAAATTGATTCAACAATCTCGATGACATTAGCTTCTTCCCTCCTCCATTTTCTTCCATTCATCTTCTCCATGGTAGCTTGATTTTCTCTTGGTAGCTAGCTGAAGATTGGATCTCCCTTGATGCAGATTTGAGCTATAAAATTGCCTCTCCAAATTGGATAAACTCTCCTTCCTTTATCTTTTAATTTTAGAATTGATTCCTTTATTAATTTGACTAGGTTTAGCTTATTAATTTAAGGAATTTAGTGGCTAGAATTTACTAGATTAATTTGAATTTTGGTTTGATTGTAATCTCATAATTGAATGCTAGTTTTGATCCTTAAGTGTTTGTAGAAAGTCCAGACTTAATGGCTGTACAATTTGTAATTAAATTCCTCTTGTTTTTAGGCCAATTGATGCAATGGTTATTGAATTAAGTGGCTGGAATTTTTGTGCAATTGTTGTGCTTGAGGAATTTATTAATCTAATTGGTTGATTAGCATTTTAAGTGGATTGTTCAGCAGATTTTAGTGAGCATTTAGGATTTGTTTTGGCGTGTTCTTCTTCCTAACTCAATTGATTAATTATTCAAGATTTATTGTGGTTGCAAAGTCCTTGAATTATTAATGAATTGAGTCTTGGATGGTAATTCAAGAATTCTTATGGAGAATACACTAAGAAGCAAGAGTTTAAATCCAACTTTTGTACAAAAAAAAAAAGAGCAAAGATAATTGAATTCTAGGGAGTCCATCTAAAGGTTAGTTACCATACTTTCCTAATTGTTAACTACACTTATTCTTAGCTTTTAGTTCTTGTTACTTTCCTTTAATTCAATCAAAATTCAATAACTCAAAACCCCCTAAACAAATTACATTTAATGATACTTGGAATACTCGTTCACAAATAATTAGAGGCAAAAACTCCTTGGGAAATGACCTAGGTTACACCATTATCTATAAGCCCTTTTCCAACCTAGTTTTATTTGAGGTTGCACGACACAACTGTCAGAATTCAAGGAAAAATAAGGTAAAGACAAGGATTTTCATGCATAAGGAATAAGAATATACAATTAGATTTAAAAGAAAAGCATTAGAAATCAAGTTATGTGACTTAGGGTTTTTGGTTTACCTAGCCAATTTTAAAGCTTTCTAAGGATAATTTAGCCTATGTGAGAGTATGTATGAGTTCATAAGACATCTAGGATGTAATGTCTAGTTTTCTGTTACACGTCAAAATTGAGTCGATTATAAAAGTGGGTCACATGAGATGAATGATTTAAGGACAAATAAAATTTGGATAAAATTTTGAATAATGGAAAATGAGATTTTAAGTTTTGAGTTGCCCAGAAATTAAGAGCCAGAATGGTTCAATAAATTATTGAAAGCATGGTGGCATTTTTGCAAATATGAGCAACTTTTGGAAAACTCACAAAGGCTTTTTAAATGAAAAATTTAAGCTTTCTGGGATTCTCAGAGGCCTTAAAAACCATAGGAGCCCCAAGATAGTTAAAACCCCTGCGGTATACTTTTTGAACGTCGGTTGACTCGAACTTTGATTGATTTATTTGAGAAGGTTTTAAATCCAAATTGAGTACTTCCAAAGCCATTTTATAAGTTTGTGGACCTAAATTTTATGATGAAAAAGTATGTTCTTAAAAAGGAGCTAAAATGAAGCTAAAACAAAAATGTCTCAAACGCAGGACGTAAACGTCATTTTTAATGAACAATTTTTTTTATTTTCTCTTACTATATGTGGTGTCCCATTTTTGGCCTCCCATAATCAACTTATGGTTCTGCCTAAAATGGAGAAAGAAGCTAGAGAGAAGAACGCATAAGGAGAGCCCATGAAAGAGGAGAAAGAAGCAAGGAAAAAGGTAGGAAAATGGAAGAATATCTTGGCTTTTTCTTCTTTAATGTTGTTCTCCTTCTCTCAAGCTTTTTTCCTATGGTTTTGGTTGTTTATTTGGTTCTATTTTGGCCTTGGTTCAAAGGAAAAAGATTAGAAATTCAAGAATGAAGCTAAAGTAAAGAAAGAGACTCTTGGAGAGAGCTTGGAATTAAGGTAAATCTCCTTGCACCTTTACTTTTTCTTTCTTGCTCTTTATGTGTGGAGTTTCGGCTAAAAATAGAACAGCCTAGGGGGAGAAATTTCTAACCTAGAACTAGCAAGAAATCATTGATTTAGAGTATGAGAACCTAGGAAATGTATAGAAAGTGAAAGAAAAATCATGGAATTTCAAGAGAGAACAACTAGGGATTCTTGAACACTTTGTAAATTTTGTTTTGATTCATGAATTCCCTAGCATATGTGAGTGTTTGTTTGAGTTTCTAAGACTCCTAGGAAGCCTCCCAAGTGACTCTCCCATCAGCAAAAAATGTGGAACTCCATGGGCTCCAAACCATACCTTAGGTTTGGCTAAGACAATATGAAGGAGTTAAGGAGTGTTTTAATTTGTTGCAATCTTGGTTTTGGATTTTATGTGATAGAAGAACATGAGAGGAATCCTTGGGAAAAATTTAGAAGCCATAGATTGGGAGATGGGGCAATACGTTCTATAATGTAGCCTTAAGAAGCAACTTGTATCTAGACTCTCAGAAATGAGTTTGTGATAACTTCAAGGAGTCTAAATGGAACTAAGAGCCCTAGATATGAGAAGAAAATGGAACCAAGAACTTGAATTATGGTAGTTATGTGACACCTTAACCTCTAGCTCATACCCAACGTGCCCTCTAGCCCATATGGGCGGTGCAGAACTCATAAGGGAGACTCTTTCCTCTACCTTATGCTTACTCTCTCCATGGCACTATGTGTGGGTAGAGCTCCACTTAGAAGTAATATGGACCGGTTGAGCTCTCTCTATCCTTCCTCATGCTCAATTACTCTTTTGAGACTTATTTCAATCCCTACTATATGCTTTAAACTCATGGAAAGCAAAAAGGGATTAGAGGCATGCATTTTCGCTATGGGCAGATTTTGCTTCTTTTCTGGGCTAGATTTGGAAATTCATAACTAAATGAAGAAAAATTTTAACTGCATGATCTGGGTCATTCTAGAAAGCTTGAGACGTCTACTTCATGCTAAAAATAAGCAGAAGTCTCATTATCTCACATACTCTGCGTTTGACATCGAAATATTTCACTGGTCAGAGGGGGCTTCTTTACTGTCACAGTTTACTAATATGGACTTTGAAAATGTCTAACTAATTCCAAAAAAATCCAATGCTCATAAACTATATCTCTATGGAAAGATGTGGATGTTATCTAGAGGAGAAAAATATCTCCAGATCAGTTCACCTAGCCAATTTCCCAGAAACCGATGAAACAGTACCTCGGGTCTGGTTGGGTGTCTGATTCTGGGCAGGAACTTCGAAATTGCATAACTTCCTCTCTAGACCTCTAAATGAGGTGCTTCCAGTTCCTACAAGTCACTGTCACCATGTAGTTTCTGTGTGTAAAATTTCGTAGCCATTGGACTACGTTTGCCCCTCGGATGATATGATTTCAAAACTGACCAAATGAATAGTGATTTTCTGAAATCCGAATTTCTGATGTCAATTTTGATAAATCATAGAAAATGCTATAGACCTCTAAATGACATGAACTCTAGCTTCCCAGAAAGCTCTAAACATAATCTAGCTACATGTCAAATCTCATAGCAAGAAGAGGTCATATGGCTATTCCATGACATCATGTGCAAAGAGACCCTTTCTTGGCCAAAAGTGTGGCTAATGGGGTCCAATCTTAAGTTTTCTACTTCTATGACTCTTTGAGCACATGAGAAAGCATCTATAGGAGCTATCAATCATGCCTCAAGTGTCTAATAACTCAGATTGGGGAAACTCACTACCCCATGCCCACTTATGCACCCATATTTACTAGGCTATCATTGGTTCTTTCTCATTCAACCATGCTCTTTCATTCATCATAAATCTCATTCTCATACATTCATCATTAATATATATATGGCTTTACAAAACTATGAGGAACTACATCATATACATCATTTACATCTCATGTACAAGATCCATATACAAGAATTCTTTACATTCTTCTTCATCTCTATCCCTAGCCTCATGCTTGTTGGTGGTTGCTCCCATCCCTTATCTCACTTGGGCCACCTGGCATGGTTGGATGGTGGAGAGGGGGGTGAGATTCGGAGAATCTCAGTAGTTCAACTCTCATTCAAACATACATATATTGCATGCAACAAGTCTCATTATGCATGTATGGCATGTTAGCATATAAAACATGATGAAAAACATTTAAAACATGTGAAATGGCCATGGATAACATTCATGAGCTCGCTGAGTACTTGGATCGGCCTCACCCCTTCCCTTATGGCTTTTGGATTTGCCTTCCCATACTTTTAGAGGTACTTAGACTCACCCTTACTCTTTGGGAGTCTACCTCACTTTTGGGAGACATGGCTCAACCAACTTAGGGCTTCGGCTCATCCTCACCTTGGCTATAGGGTTATTGGCTTTTCCATTTCCTCAAGCAAACCAATCAAGCATTTAAAACATCATCTCAATCATATCACATAATCATGCTAACACACTTCTCATAGCTCATATCATTCATACACCCAAGCAAGACAATGTAAACACACAATTATGCATGAGAGAAAGTGGATAGAACTACCTTTGTTGGCTATCTACTACTTGCTCTGTCAATGGTCTCCTCCCTTGTTGATTTCACAACAACTTCTAGATGGGAGAGTTTCCTCTTGAGCCTAACCACACAAAAGCATGGAATTAATACCTTACTACTCAATTCTTAAGCTAGGGATCACTTCTAATCAGCTCTATTGAGCTTCTCACTCTAGGTTTCTTCCTCACTTTAGGGTCCATTAGCTATCCCTCTCTTTTCTCTACTCTTAAGAAAGGGGAAAAGCAAGAAAGAGAAGACTATCTACTTCTAATCTCTCTCAAGAATGGTTTTCCACTCTCTCTCCTCTGAACCAGACTCAATACCTAACCCTTTCTATCATCTAAACGTAGGAAAGAGGGGAAAAGGGGAGAAGGGTAACTTACTAAGAGGAAGCCATGAAAATTCATACCTTTCTTGTGCTTTCCTCTTCTCTTCAGCTGCTCACTCTCTCCTCCGCCCTTTTCTCTCTCCTAAGACGAGTTAGAGTCGGTTAGAAGAAGAAAGAAGAGATTTGGAAGCTTTTAAAAAGTCAAATTCTCTTTTTCTTGCTTTTCTGGACCGTTCTCGCTACAGCGAGTTAGTGCCCTCGCTACGGCGAGCTCGTGTCTGTTCCAGACTTCTGCCTTCGCTATGGCGTCGCTACGGCGAGATCGTGTTTGTTCCAGACCTCTGCCTTCGCTATAGCACCGCTATGGCGAGCAACTCTCTGGTCTCTATATGGAATGCCGCACTGGCTATAGCTAGGAATAATTTCGCTACGGTGAGCAACGCACTGGTTTCTATATGGAATGCCGCACTCGCTATAGCTAGGAACATCTTCGCTATTGCGAGGAGGCATTCTCGCTGTGGCGATTCCATATCTCGCTATGGCAAGAAGACTTAGAAAATTCTCAGCTGTTCAAAAATTTTCCAGCTTCTCTTTCGCTTTCCTTTTCTCATTTCTTTTCTATTTTCTTTTTCTGGGTTGTTACAAGTTACTTCATTAGGCCATTAATGGAGCTATTATGTAACCAATAGAGAAAGTGTGTTTCCTTAGTACATATGTAATGTTCTAGCTTTCTTTAAGAATGTAATTGAACCCTATTCATTGTGTCTAGGCCCAGGAAATCAAGCTCCATCTATTTGTAGGTGTAAGATGAAGAAGGAAAAAGAGAAATCAAAAGAGAAGAATTGTGTTTAATTGCCAAGGTAGCTCTTCATCCCTTTCTTGTGTGCAATATGATTGTGTGAATGTCATTTGATGTATGTATGTATGTTTGAATCTTAAGATATGTCATATGCTATTATTTTACTCCTATGGTACTGTTATGTTTCTTGATTGGTATTTGATAATGGAATTGTACTCTATGGGTGAGGTTGTGCCAAAAGTCCCTTGGGATGGGTGAGGTGAAGCCAAAAGTTCCTAAAAATGGGTGAGACAAGGTCAAAAGTCTCATGGATGAGTGCGGCCAAGTCAAAAGTCCTTAGACCAAGGGTGAGGCTAATCCAAAACTCCCAAAAATGGGGTGAGGCTAGACCAAAAGTCCCTTGAGTATGTTCTTAGTTTTGATGTGTTATTATGGCATGGAAATTAGGAATTTAACACTTTTTGAAGGTGTGTATAACATGCTTGTATCTTGTGACATGAATATATGTCTATTTTCTTGCTTGAAAAGGATGTTTGAGCTATTGAGATTCTTTGAATCTCACCCCCTTCCCTATAACACCATAATTTCTAGCTCACCTCATGCCTTTTTATAACTCAAGTTCACGAATCATGTGGGTCACTAATGAAAAGGGCAATAAAAATAATGAATATTTTCACGTTGTGTCGTGCATAAAAATTTCATTCGGTGTCATGTGGATCATGTGAGTTCATACAACACAATCTCATATTTAATTACATGAATACAACTATTTTCATCATAAAATGTGGCCTACAACTCATGGAACTCAAAGGAAAGCTCAAAATACTCATGTATATTTTTGGCTAGAATTTGGCTCTTTTCTGACCAAACTTTGGAAATTCATAACTAATTCTAGAAATATCAAAATCATGCATTCTTAGCCATTCTAGAAAGCTACAGACATATACTTCATAAAAAATATGTCCAGCTCATAACATCCAACACAGAGGACGTTTGACATTCAAAATAGTCGAAAGGTCAAACTGCCCATTGGTGTTATCATAGATTTCTGTAGCAAACTTTGAAAATGTTCAATTAATTCCAAAAAACTCCAATCCTTACAAATGATACCAATCTAGAAATCTATGAATGTTAGCTAGGGGAAAAAAATAACTCCAGACCAGTTCAAGTAGCCCAGACCTCAGAACTCA
This sequence comes from Erythrophleum ivorense, assembly GCA_026724425.1. Lineage (NCBI taxonomy): Eukaryota > Viridiplantae > Streptophyta > Magnoliopsida > Fabales > Fabaceae > Erythrophleum > Erythrophleum ivorense. The sequence goes on along the minus strand of JAIUCV010000336.1, from coordinate 70,083 downwards.
ATGGAACAGTAACTGAGGTTGGGTAAAACTCTTGATATTGGACAAATTCTTTAAAAATTCATATCTCCCTCTCTAGATATCCAAATGAGGTGCTTCTAGTTTTCACGAGTCATGGGGAATGTCTAGTTTCTTTGTATAAAATTTCATGGAAATTGGACATCATTTGGACCCTGTGTGACAGATTTCATTTTCGGACCAGATGAATAGTGCATCAGACCAAAACCAAAAAATTTGCCAACTTTGGAAATTGATCAAATATTCTGTAGACCTCCAAAAATTATATACTTTAGCTTTCCAAAAATTTTTCAACAAGCTCTAATTGCATGCCAAATCTCAAATCAAGAAGAACTCATGTGGCCAAAAAGTGATATAGGGTTCCATTATGGTCAATTTTGGCTCTATATAGGGTACCAAAATGTCCAAATGGTTTTCCTTTGGTTTTGGCACCTTTTGGGCAAGTCTAAAGCATAATTAGGACTTGTGTGAACTGCCAAAATGGTCCCAAACCTCATGCATCTCATTTTGGCCACTTCATTCACACATATGCATAATTCCATCATATCACTCATGAAGCTAATTTGCCATCATATACTCAATTTACATTCTAGTGGCTACATAACATATTCTCTCATTTATACATGACATAATATCATAATTACACATGTTCAAGGGGTTATAGATCATATACATCATGGGATTACATTCTTTGACACAATTATGGCCTTAAAGAACCAAAAACTATGCATTTAGTTGTCAATCTCTCTTCTTCAAGGTGGTTGGCTTTCATTACCTTGTCCACTTGGTGCACCTAGCATATTAGATCATTGGAGAGGAGAGGATGAGATTTAAAGAATCCCAATAGCTAATCTCCCATTCAATCATACATAATGGATGCAAACAAGTCTCATAAATGCATGTATGGTCATGTGGATATGTGCAAGCATTCAAGAAACATTTTCATCCTTTGAGAAAATCATACATAGCATACAAAGGTTTGCCAAGCAAGTGAATTGGCCTCACCCAACTTCTTATGGATATTGGACTTGTCTTACCCATTCTTTAATGCATTCTTGGACTCAACCATACTCTTGGGAGCCAACTTTGCTTTTAGGAGACTTTTTGCTTTGTCTCAACTAATCTCAAGGGTTCTTGGCTCATCTTCACCATAGCTAAAGGTTTTTGGCCTCACCACACTCAAGCACACATCAAAACATCATATGAAACACAATATGTCATCATAAAACCATGGCATATGAAATCATGCTATCATACTCTTCATAGCTTAAAAATGCACATACACATATTCTAAGATAAGCTAAACATACATCCATGCATAAGAGAAGGTGGAGAGAGCTACCTTGCACACAATCACACACTTTTTCCTTTGAATTTAAGCTCCTCTTTTTGGCTTCACACACACAAAAGTGTGGGGAAGGTTTCTCTTAGCCTAGACACAATTTATGGAATATAATTAGATTCATGAAACAAATTCTAAAACCACACAACTTGCCTTAGACACTAGGTTGCTCTATAACCTCATTATGGTCCATAATTACACCTAATGAAGCAACACCCCTCCAATAAATTCTAGGCTCCATTCTTTCCTTTCAATTATGATTCTTGACTCCTTTTAAGCTTCTTGGAGTCATCACACAATTAAAACAAAGAACCTAACAACATGTTTCTTCTTTAAGTCATAATATGGAACCTAAAGTACCAACTCACTTCTTATGAGTTCTAATTTTTTTTCTAAGGCCTCCCCTCATATTCATTCATCATATATGACTCAAGAATAGCCTTAGAAAAATTTAAAACTCTCCCTAACTATCCCAACCATGTTTAGCCAAGAACATAAGGCTTGTTGGTCTCCATGAGTTTTGCTTGGTTTTCTTGAAGGAGGAAGCATGTGGGGAGCATCTTAGGGATCTTAGGAGCTCATTTAAACTCTCATTTAGACATAGAAATCAATGTATCAAATTAGATTTTGCAAGGAACATATGAAACCCTAGATTTTGCATCTTGAATTTCCATGGTTATTTGTTAATTCTCTTTGCATATTCTTAATCTCCACACCCTTTTTCTTAAGAATCACCCTTGGTTCAGCTAAAAAACCAAGCCCTCCTATGTTTTCTTATATGAGGAGAAATGGGTGGAGAAGGGAAGCAAGAGGTATCAACTATGGAAGAAGAAATTACCTTGTTTTTCCTTATTTTTTCACTTGAATCTTGTAGTCTTTGAGCTCCTCTCTTCAAATCCGAATTTTCCCCTTGATTTCTCCTTTAAAACAGATCCATGTACTTCATTATAATCATAGGAAATAAAGAAGAATGAAGGAGAAGAGGATTGGAAAAGAAAGAGCATGAAAAACCACTAAGAAACCATACCTTAAAGCTTGAATTTCTTCTCTTCTTCTTCTTCCTCCCTTGGTGTGCCACTCTCCTAGGGTTTTTCCTTTGATTATGGGCAGAACAATTTGAAGCTAAATGAGGGAAAGTATGAGGCACCACCTATTTATAAGGAAGGAAGAAACACTTTTTCAAAAATTTCCATTTTGCCCTTTGTTCTTGGCACTTTTGTTTCTCCTTTGTTTTAGCTGCTTTTTTAGAACCATCTTTTCTACTATAAAATTTAGGTTCCCAATTTAGTAAAATTCCTTTGGAATCACTCAAATTGGAGCTAAAACCTTCCTGAACGATCAGTCAAAGTTCAGGCACATCGATGTTGGAAAATGTCCATCGGAGGGGCTTTAGCTGTCCCAGGCCTTCTTATGGTTTTTAAGGCCTCTGAGAATCCTGGAGAACTCAAAACTTTCATCTAAAAAGTCCTCTTGTGTGAATTCCAAAATTTACTAAAAATTACAAAAATGCCATTATGTTTCGTAAGCTTTTCGTAAGAAATTATTTCTTCATTCTAGCTCTATTTTTCTTTCCGTTTGAGCTTGGGATTTTTATTTGTAGGAGTCTAGAATGCTTCCCAAATTTTTTGAGATCTTAACTAATTCATTTCAGGGGACTTCTTTTTGTATCTGGTGAATTTTGTTCGTTGATGAAAAAATCGTACATTATGTTTCTCACGTTTTCTATCATTTTCAGAGAACCGAATGTTACATTCCCTCTCCCATCTCACCATGTCTAGGTGGAGCTCATGAAACTAAAGATGAAAGCCAAGGAGCTTGATGGACTATCTTTTAACATTTGTATAGTTTTGATGTAGTTCAATGTCAAAGTATATATGTACATATTATTTTTGAGATGTAAACATATGAGCAAATGTAAAAGTATGTATATATAGTGTATGAACCAAGATTGGAACCAATTCAATGAGAAATTATGTTTTGGGTACTTGGTAGCTCATTCTTAGTTGTGTATTCTTGCATGTGGCATAGTGACATTATGATGCATGGTAGTTTAGACCATTTGGGAAGCTTGTATAAGCTATATTTATGCTCCTAAATGTGCTCATATGGTGGTAGAAGAAGTAAGAAGCCATTTGGATAAATTTTGATCCATATATGGTGCCAAATTTGCCACATTTGTGAGCTATATCAAGATCTGAGGAAATGAGCTCTCCTTGGCTTGAAATTTGGCATGCATTTAGGTCTTGTCTAGAGCTTTTTGGGAAGTTAAAGTGCACATTATTTGGAGCTCTAAGGAATTTTTGGTGAATTTTCAGTGAATTTTCAAAGTTGGCAATTTTTGATAGATTTGGCTTGGTTACTATACAAATGGTCAGAATCTTTGGCTTTGTCACTCATGGGTCAAATAGTGTCCAATGGATATGAAGTTTTACAATACATAATAAGCTTTCTGTAGAACTTAAGAGAACCTCATTTGGATTTATATTGAGGGAGAACCTTATTTTTCCCCTCAATTCAGCATTTAGTACTTTCTAAAATGGTATGGTTTGCTGGGTTTTGATTTTTCTAGAATTAGTTATGAAGTTTTGAAATTCATATCAGTAACTTATGATAACAAACCTGGGTAGTTAGGCCTTTCAATTTTTTTTTATATCAATCATAGTCTAGGTAGATGTTTATGGCCTGGAATGATTTTTAACCTATAGTGGACATCTAGAGCCTTCCAGAAAGCTATCATTTGTTTGATTTTGATTTTTCTAGAATTAATTATAATTTTTCAAAATTGGTACCAAAAATTTGAATTCTGGACCCGCGAGCAAGTTATAATTTTTCGGGTTTTTGGCTTAAAATTTGTGGTTCATGGGTTGTTTTATGATATGTATGAATTGTATGGATGGAGAATAAGTAGAGAATGCTATTGATAGATCCACGGGGTTCGCAAGGTGAAATATGAATTTTTAATACATTACACAATGCATAAAAATACTATTATTTTTATTCATTTTCTTTGACACCTTGTGAAATTAAGCTTAAATGTGAGAATATGGAGATAAAAGGAGTTATTACATAGGAAGCTTCACAAGTGCCAATCCTCTAAGAAAAATTAACAAAACTTCATAGGTCCATTTCCTTGTATATGTCTCGGACAAGGCATGGTTCAAGCACCTAGGGAGAGTTTTAATTAATTCTAAGGATAGGAATAGCCTAGATATGATTAGTAAACACCAAGGAAATCATGGGTTTGAATTTAGAAGCCATGGTTTATGAGATGGAAGTTTATGCTCCATTTTAAGACATAAAGAAGCAACTTGAGTTTAGGTTCCTTGAATTGATTTAGAGATGACTCTAATGAGTTTAAATGGAGTCATAAGACTTAGATTGAATGAGAAATTAGAACCAAGATCATGAATTCCAAGGGTTGCTTTCATTATGCCTTGTATGGAACCATAATGGTGTCATAAGAGAAAGTGACCTTGTACAGAGTTTATATGGGGCTAGAACTTGTTCCAATGGTGTAATTATATCTCATTTGATGTGTCTAGGCCAAGTAAATCAAGGTTCTCCTAGGTGTAGGTGTGTGGTCGAAAAGGGGAAGTAAAGAAGCAAAGGAAAGAGTTTATATTCTTGACTCAAGATAATTCTCTAACCTTTCTAGTATGCATTTCTTAGATGTTTGATTGTCATTGGATGATTTTGTGTATATTTGAACCATGAGACATGTTTATAACCATTGTCTACATGCTATGGTACCATTATGTTTCTTAAATGAGATTTTAAATGCAAAAGTGGCTTGAATGGGTATGGTTATGCCAAAAGTCCCTTAGAATAGGTGAAGAGATGCCAAAAGTCCCTAAAAATGGGTGAGACAAAGCCAAAAGTCTCAAGAATGAGTGAGGCTAAGTCAAAACTCCTTTAAAATGGATGCAACTAATCTAAAAGTCTCAAAAAAATTGGGTGAGGCTATACCAAAACCCTTAGAGCCTATGTTTAACTTGAATGAATCTGTGACATGAAATTATGTTTATATATGATTACTAGAAGTTTTTATGGCATGCTTGCATTCTTTGACATGAAAATGCACCATATATGTATGTTTGAAAGGATAAAGAGCTATTAGGATTCTTTGAATCTTACTCTTCCCCACATTATGTCTAACTATGTCTACGTGAACTTCAAGGAGCAAGGATTGGAAACCAAGGAGCTTAAATCATGATTTGACAATAGGATAAGATTTTGTATAATGTAACATCAAAGTATGTATGTATATGATTTTTATGAGATGTAAATTATTGAGCATGTATAAAAGTATGTAAATATCATGTATGAATGGGATTTGGAGCCAAATGTATGCTTATATGAATTTTTGACATTCTAGTGCCTTGATGTACATATGCATAATGACAATTAGGAAGATGGTTTTGAGATGTATGATGTTATAGACTATTCAAGAAGATTTTATATGTTGCATTTATGCTTTGGGATGTATTCAAGTGGTTATGGAATGGCTAGAAGGCCATTTGATACCATTTGACCCCATTATGGTTGCAAAATGTGACATAATTTTGAGCTGAACCATAAACTGACTAAATGGACGATTTGATACGTGAAATTTGGTATGAATATAAGTCTCATCTAGAGATTTTCATAGAGCTAACTATTTTTGGAACTCTAAAATTTATTATGAATTTTCAAAATTTGCCAAATTATGCAGAATTGCCTCAGTCACTATTTATATGGTTAGTTTATATTTTTATGTCATTCAAGAGCCAAATGAAGGCTAATGCTCACATAATTTTACAGGAATATAGCTGACATTATAATATTTCTAGGTCCACTAAGTTTGCATGAAAAGGAGTTGTATAGAGAGAGTTATGAATTTTTGAAATTAGAGGTTTAGTGGTGCCCGAATACTGTAGTAGGCTCTAATATGAAATAGATTTTGTAAACCACATGAACTCATATGCCCTTGAAAATTTTCTAGCAACTAGATCTCATCTTCAAATTTCCATAAACACCAAGAGCACCTTATTTAGACCTCTGTTGTTAAAGTTTGGATTCAATTATAAGATGCATTAGTGACTAGTGTTACTGTTCTATTGAATTTCATGGCAAAACCTGATTGTTTTGATCTAAAATAATTATGGTAGTAAGAGGACATCTTGAGCTTTCTAGAACAGTATGATTTGCATGATTTGGATTTTTCTAGAATTAATTGTGATTTTCCAAAATTTATATCAGATTGTGCATTTAAGGAAAGTGTAAGTTTGGTCTTGAATTTGTGTTTCCTACTCTAAACTCAAAATAGAAGCTTTAAGTATATTATGGATGGAAAAAAATGTTGGTAAGGCCAAATGGTCCATATGAATAAAATTGAATTATTTTGACTTTTAAAGTCGGGTATTTCTGCTGCTAAGAGTGCAAATTTCATGAAAATGAATATGACCAAATACTTTTTGCTAGTTTTATTATGAAACCATTGCTAGCTATGTAAGGTGTGACAATTTAATCTTACAAATTCATATATAACCAATTTATTACAATCAAGATAGCATGTAGGTAGGATTAAAGTCCATGGAATTAACCATTTGTACATTTTGGCTATAAAACACCTAATGATGTCTAAACTTCAAAGATTTATAACTTGAGCTACACAATATCGATTAATGCAAATCAGGTGTCCTTAGAAATTTTATGATGTGAAATTTCTATTATAAAAATTTTAGATCAAAATGAATCCATTGATTCCCTCAAACGGCACAAAATTTAAAACCATATCAATATGAATAATTACTACACTTGACCACTTTTTTGGGGCCAACTTTAAAAATTCATTGAATATTTTATAGAGTTTCAAAAATTATGATCTTTGTCTTTCTAAAAATTTTTAAATGTCCTCTAACTAATTGGTAAATTTCAACTACAAATTTGGTCATTAAGGCTATCAAGGTTAAAGGGACATTTTATGGCTCAAATAGTCAAAATTTTGATTTTAACTACCAAATAAACTTTAAAATGCCATTTCTCACCTTAAGCAAATTTCAATCCACTAATGCATCATGTAGCAATGATTAATCATAAGAAATTAGTCTTGCAACTAAAAATCACTATCCCACATGCAAAAGTACACATGTTGCATGGAAACTCATATGCCAAATCATATTCTATCACATTATAAATACATCCCATGGTCTTTTAATTATGGTCTAGTGCTTGTAAACTTGTTTGCATATCAATATATCAAAGTATGAAGATACATGTGTATTGATACAATATCATATCCTAAACCTATTTCTTTGTCATGAATAGCTTCTTTAAGCCCTTTGCTCATCTTTATCTATGCTTTAGACATCCCCTGGCCATGGTCAGTGGAAATAGAGAAAAGTGAGATTCAAAGCATCCTAGTAGCTAAACCAATATTCAAACACATATATGGTTCACTCAAGCGCATAAAAGCAAGCATGTATGTTACGCAATCATAGCTATACTAAAGCAATTTTTTAACACCATAATTAAATAGCTCATCTCATACCATTTCTAGGTTCCATTCCATGAAGCACATGAGTTCTCAAGGAAAAAGGTATTAAAATATTTAATTTTCTTGTGTTGCGTAGCGGATAAATTTTTCGTTTGATGTCCCATGGACCATATAAACTTACTCAAATCATTCTCATATTTAATTACACTAATACAACATAAAACCATCTAAGGAAGTGGCTTAGAACTCGTGTAAGCGAAGGGATTACATGAAATTCAAGAGTGCAACCTCGGCCAGAAATCTCAATTTACTATCATGAATTTTGAAAAATCATAAATAATTATAGAAAAATCAAAATCATGAATTCTTTACCATTCTATAAAGATACAGATATCTACTTTATGATAAAAATATTCTAGACCTCAACAGGGCTGCTAGCTATCGAAAGTCGATGGAATAGTACCAGACGTTGACTGTCATCCTTAGTATTGACCTCTAACTTCAAAAATTCATATCTCCCTATTCAGAGGTCCAATTAGGGTGATCTCAGTGGCCATATAAATCTTATCATGTATAGTTTATTCCTGTAAAATATCATGAGCATTGGACATCATTTGTCCTATAAATGACATAGCCCAAGTTTCTAATCATATGAATAGTACCTGTATCAGTTCAGTAGAAAAATGCTAACTTTGGAAATTTATAATTAATTCCACAGAGCTCCAAATAATCTGGTCTTTAGTTTTCCAAAAAACTCTAGATAAGATCTATATGTGTGCTAAATTTCATAGGAAATTCATTCATTCGGTTAGATCTTGACATTGGGTTGTGAAATGGCTCATTTTGTGTCTTACAAAGGGTCCAAATGGTCCATTTTGAGTTCCAAGGCAACCATGGCCACTTGAGCACATGGGAATGCACCAAAATGACCTTATAAACTTGTCACAAAGGTGAATAAACCTATATTTTGAAACTCACTCTCTCACCCCATGGCATAAACAAGAACATACAAGGCTAGTCTTGCCATTCCATACCCAAAATGCACTATACCATTCATTTAACATCAAACTTCATACATACATCAAACATTTGGGTAATTACATATGTTCAAGTGATTACATCACAATTCGACCATAAGATTACATCATATGCCATGTGTTTGGCTACAAAAGAGACAAAACTAGGCATCTTGATGTCAAACTCTCATCTTCCAAGTTGATGGCTTCTATTACCTTGTTCACTTGGTCCACCTAGCATGTTAAGGCATTGGAGAGGAGGGAATGAGATTCAAAGAATCCCAATAGCTCATCTCCCATTTCAACCATACATAAACATGCAAAATGAGTCTTAAAAATGCATGCATGGATATATTGAATTGTATGAGCATTCAAGAAACATCCTTGGCATTGGAACAAGTCATATATAGCATACATAGACTTGTCAAGTAACTATATTAGCCTCACCCATTCACTTATGGATTTTGGACTTGCCTCACCCATTTTCTCTATGAGGTTTTGCCTCAACCTCACTCTTGGGAGAACTTTGCTTGGTCTCAACCATTTTTAAGGGTTCTTGGCTCATCCTCACTGTGGTTAAGAGTTCTTGGCTTCTCTACACTCAAACAAACCCAAGCAAACATGTTAAACATCATTTGAAAGCATAATGTAACTTCATGGCACCATGGAATAAAAGCTCATGCTAGAATACTTTTCATGGCTTAAACCATACATACACACATTCAAAGACAAGTTAAGCATACATTCATGTATGAGAGAAGGAGGAATGAGCTATCTTTGTTGTAACCACACACTTTTCCTCTTGAAACAATACTCCCTTCCTCGGCCTCACACACACAAGGCTATGGGATTTGCTTTTCTTTGCCTAAACACAATTTATGGAAGCTAATTAGGTTTATGAAATCATTTCTAAGGCCAAACATCTTTATTAAACTCTAGCTTTGTCCTATGGTTCATTTATGGTTTCTAAATACACCTAATGGAGCAACACCCAGCAAATGAGTTCTAGGCCCTATTCTTTCCTTTCATTTATGATTCTTGACTCCTTTTAAGCCTCTTGGAGTCATCACACAATTAAAAGAAAGAGCCTAACCATATGGTGCTTCCTTAGGCCATTATATGGAACGTATGACACCAATTCATTCTCTAGGCCTCCTAATTTTTTTTCAAGGCTTCCCCTCATCTTCACTCATCATATATGACTCAAAAATAGGCTTGAAAAAAATTTAAAACTATCCCTAAGTACTCCAACTATGTTAGGCTGTGACTATGGAGCAATAGGATACCAAGGGAGTTTGCTTTGTTTTCTTGATGAAAGATACATATGGGGAGCCTTCTAGGGATCTTAAGAGCTCATTTAAACATTTATTTCAGCCTAGGAATCATGGAATCAAATCAGATTTTTCAAGGAACACTAGAAACTCTAGGTTTGCTATCTTGAATTTTCATGGTTGTTTGTTAATTCCATTTGCATATTCTTATTCTCTACACTCCATTTCCTAAGATTCACCCTTGGTTCTGCCTAAAATCCAAGCCCTCTTGTACTTTATGAGTGGGATGAACCAAGGAGAAGAAGGGAGCAACGAATAGCTACCATGGAAGGAAGATTTACCTTGTTTTTCCTTGTTTTCTTGGTTGTTTCTTCCTTTCCTTGGCATCCTCTCTTCAAATCCGAATTTTCCCCTCTGTTCTTCCCTCAAAATAGATAAAAAAACTTCAATAAAACCATAGAAGAAGAGGTTTGCTAAAGAGAAAGCATGAAAAAACTAAGAAATTTCATACCTTTTGCCTTACTTTTCTCCTTCTCTTCTCCTCCTTCTTGTGTGCCTCAAACCTTAGCTCTCTCCTCTAGTTTAGGGTAGAAACAATTGTGTCTAAATGAGTGAGGAGGTGGGGCGTCATCTATATATAGGTGGGTTTAAGAAAGACTTTTCAAAAATTCCAATTTTGCCCCTTTGTCTTAGCATTTTTATTTGTAGTTTGTTTTAGCTCCTTTTAAAACCTTCTTTTCCATTATAAAATTTAGATTCCCAATTTAGTAAAATGCCTTTAGAATCACTCGAATCAGAGCTAAAACTTTCCCGAATGAATCCATCAAAGTTCGGGCACACCGACATTGGAAAACATCCATCAGAGGGGTTTTAACTGTCCCGGGGACTTCCCATGGTTTTTAGGGCCTCTAAGAATCTCAAAGAACTTAAAACTTTCATTTAAAATTCTCTCCTGTGTGAATTCCAAAATTTGCTCAAAATGACGAAAATGCCTTAACGTTTCGTCAACCTTTTGTTCAAATCGTTCTTCATTCTAGCTCTATTTTTCTTTTTGTCTGAGCTTGGGATTCTCATTTTTTAGAGTCTAAAATGCTACTTAAATTTTTTGGGATCTTAGCTAATTCATTTCGGGGCTTGCTTTGAAAACGTATCAATTTTCATCGTTTAACGAAAACTAGACATTATAAATTTCATGCTTTAAAAGCTCCATGGCACACACATAAGAGCAAATCCATGCTCTAAGGACTTTTGGCCTAGTGTCACCCAACCTCTAAGAACTTTTGGTTTAGCCTTACTCATGAGGGACTTGTGGCCTAAGCTCACCCAACATATAGGGGCTTTTGACATAGCCTTACCCATCAAAGAGTTATCTAATCACAAATGCAAATAAGTATCATGCAATTGCATATTATACTCAACCAGTCAACAAGTCACATAATTGCAAACAATACACACAAGTAACAAAGAAATTCAAACAAACTAACTACATATATAAGAATGAAAGAAAAACTAACTTAATAAACAAATTTGATTAATTTCCTTGGTCTCCTTCTTTTGGTTCCACAGCCTTACACACACACACACCCCCTTATGGTCTCACTTGTTTGATCTACACATATAAAATGAAGTTAAAATAATCAATGAAGTAATATTTAAACTCATGTTAGTCCTACATGTGCTAATTTAGGTCTTTAAGAATCATTTTAGGTCACTTTGGGTGCCTTAAGGAGTAACTCTCAAATTTCAACTCCTAGGCTTTAAAATTTCATGATATATGATCTTTATTGTTCCAATGGCACTTATTAACGCTATTAAAAGTCTAATTAAACATGCCTAGTGCCATATAGTCTTACTAGGCATATTTGAACCTTAATTTTTCTCTTAAAAAATAAAATTTGTAAATTTATTCCAATGACTTTATTAGTGTTTATATTTCATATATAGACCATTTAAAACCTTAAAATTAATGAAACATCTCCCTAGGCACTTGATAATTCATATATTTTCTATATTTTTACCGATTAATTTTGGACTTTTTTATTCATGAATTGATGACACTTTGAGCTTTAATTGGATATTATTTATTTGGGAAATAAAATCCCATCTTTTGAAATTTTGTTGAATAAATTAGGCATTTTAATGATTTTATTTTCTATATGATGATTTCATTTCATAGGCTTTGATTTTTATTTCAATTTTTTTTTCTACTTAGGGAATTTCATGGAGGGAGACACATCGATATCTTCATACACAGATATGACTCCCACGTGGGGGATAAAATAGGCAAGCTCTAGATTCTATATATACACGGCACTCTCCTAAAGCACATGCATGTAGATACATACTCTAGGCACATAGTTTAGCTGGCAGATTCATTACTCTCTCTTGCACGAATCATTCACACACTTAAACACATGGATTGGATGCACCATTCACCCATTAACATGCAACCATCTATTCACATGAAGACCACGTCACACATAGCTCACTTATACATAGCAACACGAGACACACTTGGCTAAAAGAAACACACATGCAGATTCTTACACATTAACACTTATGGGTTTGTGAAAAGTTCATGCATGGATTTCATGTGATATCCACCTAGCACATCCAGCTTGCTTCACTCATCCACTCTCATGTTCACTTCCATACATACACTCACATGGATGCTTGGGCTACCACCAGATGACACAATCCATAGCCCACTCCATTCTCACATGGATACATAAATGTTTAGGCATAGATTTGATGCCAATGAATATCATATGGGCACACACATATAGAAATAGGTAAAAGCATCTCATTTACACATGTACACAACTTTCTCTCCAGCCATGTCATTCACACATGTAGAATCACTAAATACATGTCTAGTAGCTATACAAATGCCATAATACTAATTCCCACATTGGCATATGCATAGGGAGGGCCCATCTAGTATATACACTTTCACATGAGAAAGGATGCATCAATAGACTTTCGAGTCAAAATGTGTGACAAAATCAGGATTGAGAGGAGAGAACACGTGATGTCCAACTGAGAGGATACATGGGCAGAACGTGAGTGGCTTAGGTTTGGATTGTGGAATCATAGGGTTTAGCGGTTCTTTCAAAAAGAAAGAGACGAGAATGAAAGGAGAGGAATCATAAGATATTGGGGGCTTTTCTCCAAGAGGTAGGGATGATACAAAGAGCTCAGGTTTTGGAAGTGAATACACACATTAACATCATCATTCATTTCCATATATTTGAAGCTTGATGGTTGTGGCTTCTCCCCTTCAATTCCTCATTCAACCTTCCTAAATGGAAGTTTAATCACTTTGGTAGCTAGCTTAGAATGTGACTTCCATGGATGAAGATTTGAACTCCAAGATTCATCTCCAAATTTGGCTAACTTCTCTTCTCCTTATCCCTTACTTTTAGCACTAATTTTCTTGTTTAATTTGGCTAAATTTAGATTCTTAGATGAAGATTTTGGTGGCTAATTGTATTGGATTCATTTGCTATGTAATTTCAATTGCAATTTCACATTTAGAGACTCATTTTTATGCCTAAGTGTTTATAAAAATTTCAAACTTAATGGCTATCCAATTTGCTAGTTATTTCCTCTTGTTTTAGGCTATTTAGTGTAATGGTTATCGTATTAAGTGATTGAAATTTTGTGTGATTTTTACATTTGAGGAAATCTTTAATCTAATTGGTTGATTAACATTTCTAAGTGAATTATTCAGTGACTTTAATGAGTATTTATGTACTATTATGGTGTGTTTTTATTTCTAATTCAAGTGACCAATTTTTCATGGTTCTTTGTAGTTGCAAAATTCCTTGATAATTACTAATTTGAGTCTTGGATAGTAATTCAAGAATTTTTATAAAGAATATACTAAGAAGTAAGAAGTTAAGTTTAAGTTTTGGTATATTAAAAGGGAGTAAGGATAATTGAATTTTAGGAAGTCCATTCAAAAGCTAGTTACCTTTCATTGCCTAGTTATTGTCATCACTTAGTTTTAAGTTTTTAATTCTTGTTATTTTCTTTAATTCATTTAAATTTTAGTAAATCAAACCCCCTTAAACACCTCTAGCTTAATCACACTAGGAGAACTCTTTCATAGATAATTAGAAGTAAATTCCTTGAAAAATGACCTAGTCATGTCACTAGCTATAAATCTTTATTGCAACCTAGTATCTTTTGAGGTCCTTCGACAAGACAATTCTTAACACTCACAACTCTCTTTGGCCGAGACACAACCTTTAGGTCCTACCTTGGAGTTTTGCTTGCTTCTTAGGGAGTTTAATGGTTTTAAGATTTCTATAATTCATCTCTAACTCAATTATGGTATTAGAGAGATTAATTAACTTTCTTAGGGTTTTGAATCTCTCAAGGTCAAAATAAACCCTAGGTGAGCCCTATGCCATTCTTTTGATTCGTTATAAACTCTAATTGTATATTCTTATTCTTCACCCTTTAAAACCCCTTAGTTTCACCATGGTTTCATCAAGCTCAAGTCTTATTCGTCACCCTCTCTCTTGGCCAAACACAAGGTGGCGAGGGTTTCAAGAATGAAAATTTTTCCTAGCCTAAATCATACTTCACTTTAAAGTACTTTTAATAAAGATTCTTTTAGTATAATTGATTTCTCCAAAGGATCTTCTTTATCCACAAGATCAATCACAAAATCCACTATGTTGAGAACTAAATCCATCAAGAGAAAGAAGAGGAGTAGAGAAAAATGTTTACAACTACATCATAATCAAATTTGCCATATTTGCTTATCTATGGTAGCTTCTTTCTCCTTCTTTCCCCTCTTTCCTTCATGTCACTTTAGGTTTGGTTTTGGAACTGCTTAAGTTGGCCAAGGGAAGAAGAAAAGTGAGACGTGCTATATATATATATATAGGAAAACTAAGGTTTTAAAGTTTTTTAAAATATTAATTTTGCCCTTATATTTTAATTCTACTATTTGAGCTCATTTTTTTATATTTTTAGAAACTGACAGCTCCATAATAAAATTTATACTTTACTCTTCATTAAAAATAACTATTTTGAGGTTAAGGACTTATAATAGTTTGGAAAAGTCTAGTCAAATTTATGGTCAATCAAAACCTTAAACTGTACACCATTAGAGATTTAATTAAACCAACATCATCTAGTTCATCTACTAACTTTATTTCATCATATTATGATGAGAGAGATTTATTTCTCAAGCCAATTCTTATGTTTTCTAAATCCCTAAATTTTCCATTGATTAAGCTCGTATCGGTTCTTTTTAATTCTGACTGGCCTTTTCCTCCCTTGTGACTCTTTTTAATTTATCCATTCTATTCTTTAAGGACTATATTGGTTTGCAATAGATAAAATATTACATTTTTAATGCCATAGAGATAAAGAGCATTCACACACTGAACTCTAAGACTGATGCTAGATTTCACATGTTAATGAAGATGTTTAATCAAATGTGTGTAAATGCAATGTCTAATTCTTTGTCCTATTCTAGTTGTGAGTTGTAATGACCCTAATGTCTAGTCATAGTAGTTAGGTTAAATACACGATTAATAATCATAAATCAAGGTCTAGAACAATTTCAATTAATCGATTTAAGAAAATGTAAAGGAATTTAAACCTTGATGTCATTAAAGTCATTAACCAAATAATCGAAACTATTTATGCACATAAGTAAATCTAATCCTCAATCAAAAACCTTCAATTCATTTATCCATTAATTCCAACTCACAAAAACCTCTTACAAGTGTTTCTAAATCATTCATTTACATTACCATAGGAAAAACCAAGGTTTCTAGGCTAAAAGTAGGAGTTTGGGAACCTTCACTGCGACTTGAAACCTTCCTACTGTAGCTAAGTTGGCTACTGGAACTTAAAAATCAAGTTTTGCATCTTGCACCGTAGCCTAAGATATTTGTGCCACGACAAAGTTGCTCCTAGGTTTAACTTTTTAAATTTTTACAAATCTTGCTGCAGTGAGTTGGAGCCTCACTGCGATGAGCCTATGTGGCACTGTAGTGGAAAGACACCCTAGAACTTATTGTAGCAAATTTCTTGATTCTTGCTGCGGCTTGATATACTTGCACCGTGGCGAAACTAGCTACTGGGACACTCCACCGATTCCCTTGACTTGCACCACTGTGAAACATGTTGTGCTGTGGTGAGGTTGCTCTCTGTTGTCCTCCTTGGGCAACATTTTTATTTTGCACTGTGACAAGACATCTAACGTTGTGGTGCTCCTCACTTCTGCCTGACACCTGGCCACAGCATAACCCTCTTTTGCACCATTTTTCCCTAAGTTTTGTTCCATACATTCCTACTCTCCATCTAGCAACACTCTAAAGCCACTACCTTAATTTATGAGGCTCTAATAGCTTTCATCTACCTAGTTTACCCAACATACCAATCATTACCAATTCAAGACTTAGGGGTTGATTCCTACTCATCAAACTATCATGCATTAGTAAATTCATGAAGTATTGATAGCAACAAGATCCATAAGCAACTAATATTATCATTCATGGAGATATAAAAGCATATCCTCAAGAGTTAAGTCATACATTCATACTAAGGAGGTTCCATATTAGATATAAATAAATACATACACCATATACCAGATTTGTATAAAGCCTAACTCCCTATTAGATACATCATAGGTTAACAAAATGCAAAATACCTATACTTGACAATATGATTACATGATGATGATACTATACAAGAAGAAATACAAAACTTAGCATTTACTCTACTCAGGTCAGTCCCAAGTGTAGCCTTCCCCACATATTGTTGGAGCTCATGGATTTTTATCCACTTGCTTTCCTTTATCCTTACTCAAAAGTTTTCACTTAAAAGTATTATCCCATAAAATGGGGTGAGATGCAAAGCTCAGTAACCAAAGATAAATTCCATTCATATATTCTAATTTAATTAACATATGTGTATGAAATCATATGAACATCAGAAAAATGTACCAGTCATATCAGTAAATAAAACAATTGGGTTCAGTGACTACTATCTCATACTAGCAATTACATATCTACATGTTAGAGGCCAATAACACTGGGAGAGGCCCATCCATGACACCTACTCCCTAATGAGCACAACTAAGACTCAGTGCATTTGGGGTTTGATTATAACCCGGTGCCCAATCAAAGCACATGCACAGGTGGTAGCCACACTATAGCTCTACCATAAACTTACAAGGTCCAAACACAATATATATTAGATAGCCAACCATTCATTTAGCATTCAGAAATCATACATTTGCAGCAAATATCAAATTAAAGTAGATATATTCATGGAATTAATAATAAGCACAGTTACCTCATTTAATTGAGTCAAGTTCTGCAACCAAGAGTATATCTCTAAACTCTAGAAGTTCTATTTCAAATCAAAACATATTATTAGATGATAATTACAAATATAAAAGATTCCACAAGATCCAACCATTATAAGCTACCTAAAAAAACACTTACCCAACCACCAAGAGACTAAAATTTCAGATTTTGTCCTCCTTAGAACAAAAACTTCAAAATATCATCCTACATTATAGATATTTTCACATAGAAATAGAGTCCATATCATAAGTCAGCTATTAAGGTCTTTAACTAGTAGTAAATGCATCAAAATGAAGATTTTATACTTACCCAATATCCCTCCTAGCCTCAACCTCCGAAAATCCTCCAAGAAAATACCAAACAAACACATTTTAGATTTTGGGTGTGATGAAAATGTTCCAAATGAAAAACCAATTAGGTCAAAATGGAGAGAAAAAGGAGGGGGTTAAGTTATATAACACTCATTTTGGCTAAATCTTTATATAGATAGGCGAAATGGGTCCAAGAAAGTGGTGAGAAACCTAGCCTCCAAGAGACCTCCGAATTTGCTTCTTGTGTTTCTTGTGTGTTTTGTTTCTGCAGAATGGTGGAAGGGGTTAAATATGTTTAGGGTTTGGATAGGTTTGGGCTAACCCAAAGGCCCAATTCCAAGTGGGTTTCAGATTTATGCTTATTGGGCTAGATTTCATGAGTTGGGCTGCAGAATTTTGATTGGGTTAGGCCAAGTTCCAAGAGTCAATCTAATTTGGGTCTACATAATGAATGTTGGGCTAACTATAAGAGTTCATATAGATTGGGTCTTAGGCCTTTATCTCACTAAATCAAATTGGGCTATTGCTAAGTGGTCTCCCTTGGGCTAAGTCTTATAATAGGAAGTTGGGTCTGCACCTAAATTCATTAGGCCTCCATTAGTCTTTATTCATAACCTTTTTAAATTAATTATAAGCTTAAATTAAGTTTCTAACCCACTAGAATCTTAAACTCATATTAATAATTTATTTCTCTATAAATTCCCATTCACATAGTTTGTCCAATTATTCTATAATAATTATTCTTAATTAGTCTAAATCTATGATTAACAACTTAATTAATTTTAAGGTGTTACATAAGCTATGTGTTGGTGGGCATGCATTTAATGAATGCCAGATGGACAACTCTCAAGAGTCATATACTTCAAAGCAAGTGCAACATGTGTCAAACAACTCAAGGAAATAGACTAATCCTTATTTAGTAACCTATTATCTTGGTTGGACAAATCACCTCAAGCTCAGCTTGAGGCAATCAGGAGCATGAAGGTAATCAGGGAAATTATGGTGGGCCACCCAAATAGAACTTTAGCCTAGAAATTGAGGTGGCCATTTTTAATATTAGGCATTTCGATACTAGACTAAATGAAATAGTTAGTATTTTTATATTAAGCTAGACTCTTAGATCAAAGTAAACCAGATGTGGAAAAGGAGTTGAAGCCTAATTAGAGAAGAGAAATGGGCAAAAAGTCAAGTTTTTGGCCTAGAAGAGGCAATAATAATGAGTCCGATAATAAATCAAGGATAAATTAGGAAAAATTAATATTTAATAAAATAATGAAAGGAATAAGATATTTTCCATCTCAATATGGCTAAATGAGGTTAAGAGAATAATTGAGGTGGATAAAATTGGTCAAAACTTTGATGGCACGCAAATGAGAAAACTAAAAATGGTAATTAAATTATTTTACGTTACTCTGAGCTACTGTGGACCTAAAGAATGATTATATGAGTATAGAGGATCTTAAAATATCCTATGCCTTAAAGTTATCCAGAAAATATTGAAAAATATTTAATATAGTAGCAAAATTGTAATTTTGACCAAAATAGTACAAAAAACTAGGGTTTTGTTTTAAATGAAAAAAAAATAGAGATAAGAGTAAAAGAACATGCAGAGTTTAATTAAAGAGTCCTAGTTTGGCCAAAATCCTTAAATTGTGTAAGAATAGATAGATAGTGGCAATACTGTAATTTAAGTTATTTGAGACTATTTTAAGCTACTATGACCTATGAAATTATATTTTGAATAAAGAAAAGAATTCAAAACTTCATATGGAACAGTCAAAATCAAAAAGTATTGAAAAATGAGCTAAAATGGAGGAAAAGTGTGTATAAAGGGAAAAATTGTCATTTTTGAAATATTACAAAAGGCCTCCTTTCTTTATAAATGACTAACAACTCTTCTCCCCCCTTAGACCAACATAATGGGCTGGAAATTTCAAAGGAAGAACATGCACAAGAGAGGCCATGAAGGAAGGGATCAAAGCAAAAAATAAAATAAAATAAAGATATGTTTTAGCCACTTTCTCATCTCCTCCTAGTTAAAAACTTTATCCCTTCATCTCAAGCTTTCTAATAGTGGTTTTAGCTTCTTGAAAGAATGAAAATTAGACCTGTTCATGGAAAGAAAGAAGCTTTTCTTGGAGAATAAAGTGGAGGAAAAGAATCAAGGCAAGGAACCATGCAAAACCATGTAAGTTTTCCTTTAAGAAAGTGTGTGTAACTTGAGTTTTCTTCTTCCATAATTTCATGCATCCACTGGCCTATACTGAATGCATGCTTTCTTGGATAAAATATGATGATCAGATGCATAAAAGAGTGGTTTGGATATGAATTAAACATAATTTAGTACGATTTTGATGAAAACTAGCCAATTTAAGGCCATATAAGTCATTGGATTAGTTAAAATTATGGTATGTTGCATTATGGAACCTTAATTAGGCATTAAAAGAGCTAGAGGTTCCATAAGTTTACACAAAATGAGGAATGGTCATATGCTTGCCCTAGTAAGTGTAAAATAACATAAGAATGATATGCAAATTATGAGATTAGAGTTAAAGTCAATGAAATGCAATATGCCACTGAGGGTACAAAATGGTAAGATTGAAGTCTAAGCAAAATAAAGGAGTGACATGTCTATATTTAGATGTTGGTCGTATTTTATGTTAAAGACCATTTAAATGAGTGGGTTGCTAGTTAAGAAACTTGTTCAAAAGGAAAAAATTTCATAAACAACTAATATGGAAAATTAGGAACTATGAATAGCCAAAACGGACCTATAATGAGTCTGAAAATGTATCTATACCCATGGACACCTTAATAGACAAATTTGGGTGTGAAACTTGGTAGGCATTTAAAGGATATCCTAAAATTTCATATAAACATAGTTTGTAATTTTTTTTATTAGTATAGAATATTTTATGAATTTCTAAAATTACCATAAAAGATTTACCCAATATCAGTTTTAGTCTCCAAATTGCCTTAAGTTTCAACTCATTTTAAGGATAAGATTATCTAGTTTAAACTTGAAATTTTTCAGTAGCTAAGGCACATCAAGAGCTTTCTAACAAGTCTTAGTTTTCCCAATTGGGATATTCTTAACCGAAATTATGAATTTTCAAAATTGGCACTAGAAAATTGTCTTGGTTGTCGGAAATTGCACAGATCAGCCATTATTTTGCAATTTTTAAGGGATTAAATGAATTCCATTAAATCGAATATTTTATTATAAGCTTTCAAAAAGGTATAATTTGCCTAATTTGGGGGTCTCTATGTAACACCATATTTATCTGGCTTGCCTCACACCATTTATAGGTCTTATTCCATGCATTTCATAATGAATAATGAAGCAAAAAAAGTAGCATGAGAATAATAAATATACATGTACTTTGCCACAGATCAAATTTCTCTTTCAGAGTCCCATGGGCCATATGGACTTATGTATCACCTTCTCATATTTAATCATATAGATACAACTTAAATCCATCACCAAAATTGGCCTAGAGCTTGTGCAAGGCAAGGGAAGACATGAAATCAATGATAGTAGCCTAGGCCATAATTTAGCTTTTCTGTCACAAACTTTGAAAAATCATAACTAATTTTAAAAAAATCAAAATCATGCATACTGGATATTCTGGAAATCTATACATGTCTACTTTATAGTAAAAATATGTTCAATTCTTGAAACACCACATAGAGGACGTTTAACATTCAAAAAGGTGTAGAGGTCAGGTTGAGCACTGGTACTGATATAGCTTGCTGCCATGAACTTTAAAAATGTCTAATTAATTTCACAAAAATCCAATTCATACAAATAATACTAATCTAGAAAGCTATGGATGTTAGATAGAGGTAAAAAATAACTTCAAACCAGTTTAGACCTGTCCAGGTATCAAAAACTAATCAAACAGTAACCGGGATCAATCTAAACGCCTGCTACTGGATAGAAAATTCAAATTTTCATATCTCACTCTCCAGACATCCAAATAGGTGCTTCTATTTGGTACAAGTCATTAGGAGTATCTAGTTTCTCCCTATAAAATTTTGTGGCAATTGGACATTATTTGACCCCTGAGTGATAGTTTTTATTTTTTGATTAGTATGAACAGTACCATGAGCCAAAATCAGAATTTTTTTCAACTTTAAAAATTCATCAAATATTTATAGACCTCTAAAAATTCTGAACTTTAGCTTTCCAAAAATATCTCAATAAGCTCTAATTTCATGCTAAATATCATATTAAAAAGAGCTCATTTGGAAGTGGTTAGGGTTTTAATATGATAAGTTTTTACTCCATATGGGATACCAAAATATTCAAATAGCATCCTTTCATGTTTGTCACCTCTTGGGCAAGTCTAAAAGCATGATTATGACTTTTTTGAACTTCCTAAGTGGTCCCAAACCTTATGCATTTCAATTTGGCCATGCCATTTCCACTTATACACTATTACATTTAGCTTTCAAGAAGCAAAAATTGCCATTACATGCTAAATTTACATTCTAATGGTCACATAATATAATCTCTCATTTATACATGATACATCAACATAATTATACATGTTCATAATCTCATAAAACATATACAACCATGAATTACAACATATGCCATTCATATGGCCTTAAAGTAACCAAATCTCTACACTTTAATGTCATGCTTTCATCTCTCAAGTGGTTGGCTCCCATTTCCTTGCTCTTTTGGTCCACCTAGCATGTTAGAACATTAAAGAGGAAGGAATGAGATTCAAAGAATGGCAATAGCTCATCTCCCTTTCAATCACACATAATATATGCAAAACAAGTCTTACAAATGCATGCATGGCATATTTACATGTGCAATCATTCAAGAGACATTTTCAACATTTGAAAAAGTCATACATAGTATACAAAGGCTTGCTAAGTAGGTGGATTAGTCTCATCCATTCACTTGTGGATGTTGGACTTATCTTACCTTTTCTTTAAGAGATTCTTGGACTTAACCTTGCTCTTGGGAGTCCACCTCACTTTTGGGAGACTCTTCACTTTGTCTCAACCAATTCTAAGGGTTCTTGACTCATCCTCACCATGGCTAAGGGTTCTTGGCTTCACTACACTTGAGCAAACCAAAGCAAGCATCATAACCATCATTTTAAAACATAATGCATCATCATGAGACCATGGAATAAAGATTCATGCTAAAATACTTTTCATGGCTTAAAACATGCATACACACATTCAAAAACAAGTCAAGCATACATCCATGCATGAGAGAAGGTGGAGAAAGCTACCTTGGAAGCACCCATACACTTTTTCTCTTAAATTTCCTCTCCCTTCTTCGGCCTCACACACATAAAGGTGTAGGAATGATTTCTCTTAGCCTAAACACCATTTATGGAAGCCAATTAGGTTCATGAACTTAATTCTAAGGCTATACAACTTGCTTAGACACTAACTTGACCTATAAACCCCATTATGGCTCTAAAAATACACCTAATGAAGCAACACCCATCAAATAAATTCTAAACTCCATTCTTTACCTTCCAATATGATTATTGACTCCTTTTAAGCCTCTTGGAGTCATCACACAATTAAAACCAAGAGCCTAACTACATGTTGCTTCTTTAGGTCATATTATGGAACATAAGGCACTAACCCACTTTCTATGGTTTTCAAATTTTTCCTAAGGCCTCCCTTATTTTCATTTATCATATATGACTCAAGAATGGGTTTAGAAAAATTTAAAACTCTCCCTAGCTGCACAAACCCCTTTAGGCCGAGACAATGGAGCTTAATGGCCTTCATGGACTTTGCTTTGTTTTCTCAATGGGAAATGCATGTAGGCAGCCTCTTAAGGATCTTAGGAGCTCATTTAAACTCTCATTTAGGCATAGAAATCAAGACATTAAATTAGATTTTGCAAGGAACACATGAAACCATAAAATTTGCATCTTAAATTTCCATGGTTATTTGTTAATTCTCTTTGCATATTCTTATTCTCCAGACCCTTTTTTCCTAAGTTTCACCCTTGGTTCAGCTCAAAAACTAAGTCCTCCTAGGACTTCTTGAGTGGGGCAAAATGGAGGGAGAAGAAGAGCAAGAGGTAGCAACCATGGAAGAATAAATTACTTTTTTTTTCCTTATTTTCTCATTTGAATCTTATCTTCTTTGTCCTCCTTTCTTCAAATCCAAATTTTTTCCTTAATTTCTCCCTTTTTGTCTTAATTTCTCCTTCTTCTTCTCTCCCTTTGGTGCACCTAAAACCTAGCTCTCTCCTCTGAATTAGGGCAAAAATAATTATGTCTAAATGAGTGAGGAGGTGGGGCGCCACTTATATATAGGTGGGAGGAAGAAACACTTTTTCAAAAATTTCCGTTTTGCCCTTTGTTCTTGGCATTTTTATTTCTAATTCATTTTAGCTCATTTTTTAGAACCGCCTTTTCCATTATGAAATTTAGGTTCCCAATTTAGTAAGATACCTTTAGAATTACTCAAATTGGAGCTAAAATCTTTTCGAATGAATCCGTCAAAGTTTAGGTACACCGACGTTGGAAAACATTCATCGGAGGGGCTTTAGCTGTCCCGGGACTTCCCATGATTTTCAGGGCCTTTGAGAACCTCGAGAACTCAAAATTTTCATTTAAAAACCCCTTCTATGTGAATTCCAGAATTTATTAAAAATTACAAAAATGCCATTACGTTTCGTAAGTTTTTTGTAAGAAATTATTTTTTCATTCTAGCTCCATTTTTCTTTCCGTCTAAACCTGGGATTTTCATTTTTAGGAGTCTATAATGCTTCCCAAATTTTTTGGGACCTTAACTACATCATTTCAGGGACTTGCTTTTGTATCCAATGAATTTCATTCATTTACGGAGAAATCATACACGACGTTTCTCGCATTTTCTCTCATTTTCAGAGAACCGAATATTACACTCTAGCCAAAGTTATATGTTTTTAAGTAGTAGGCCATAATATGTGTTATATGAGACAATTGAGGGGCATATAAGCAAGGTATCTTAGAGGTGCATTGATTACTTATTTTCCATGCTTAACATGATATTTTAGGCATGTTGAGATGGTTAGAGTGGTCTTTGAGCAAGAAGACCAAGAAGTGGGAAATTAAGCTAGTAAAGGCCAATTGGAAAAGACAAGTGAAGAAAATAGACAAGGCAAGAGGTAAAGGAAGAGGTCTGGCATAAGTTCTCCATCTTTCAGGTAGCATCTGCCCTTTCTTTGTATGCAAGCTTGTTGCCTTGAATGTTTAGATGCTTGTGTGTTATGACATGTTATATAATACTATGTTTTCATATTTGAGCTAATTTTATATAATATGCTTTATTTAGTATGTATTACAATATTGATAATGGCTAGAGAGGGAATTGAGTATAATAGTTCTTCCTTTAGCAAAGCTTAATTAATTTATGTTTTAAGAGTTATGGCCACTAATTGATTAAACAAGTATATATATGCTGGCCTTAGTATTTCATAAGTTATGTTGTATATGCACTTATGTTCCTTATGCTTGGGGTGACTTGATGTATGTATTACATGTGGAGCATGCTAATGAGATTTTTCCCAGAACCTCACTTCCCTCTTCATTTCCCATTAACTCATGCCAAGTAAAGAAAACCAAAGCACTAAAGGAAAGTAAAGATGCCCAGTGGAGCAGCTAATGAGGAGAAAAGAATAGATTATGTTATTTAGCTTTATAATAAGGTATTCATATTTATAAGATGTACAAAAAGAAATCTCTAATATAATTATAATGTATTGCAAAGTTGAGTTTACCTCTGAGTTGTACAATATACAATATGATATCTAGTATAAATAAACTAGTGTTGTATATCATGCTAATCATATCAATTTGTTAGCTAAATATATCAAATCAGGGCATGAGAAGGGTATTATGTATAAATGACTATAGTTTTCAGCTTTATATTAGTGACATATGACATCAGTTGAGTATGATATGATTTATGTAACATCTAGTACTTTGATGATAATAATTAAAGATGGCATACCATGAAATAAAAGTATTTTTAGAAAAGCCCAATAAGGATAAAAAGGACCAAGCCCAAATGAAAAATAGAAGAGAGGCCCAATAATTTAAAATTTAAGTTTAAGTCCAATAAGAAGAAAAGACTAAGCCCAATAGGTAAAAAAGGTTTAGGCCTATTGGGAAAAAAGTTCAAAAATAAAAGAAAGGATCAAGCCCAATAAGAAAGAAAGCCTAGAAGCCCAAAATATATATATATATATAAATAAAGTCTAAAGGTGGAAATTGGACCAGTAAAAATCAAGACCAAGCCCAATAATGAATTAAAAGAAATTAGGCCAATTAAATGGGCCCTTGGGTATGCAAATGGAGGGAAAAGTTAAAAAGCAAAACCCTAAGATCAATGGCCCATAATTAAAGAAATTTGATCCAACGATGGACTTGAAACAATAATTAAATTTGCTTCAAACTTCTACCACCTCCTTCCACCTATAAATACCCCCTCCCACTCCCTCATTTCTTCACACCAAGTTTCATCCACTCAAGAGAGAGAAGGAGAGGTTGTAACACCATAATTATAAAACTCATCTCATATAAATTATAGGCTTCCTTTCATACAAATGCAAGAATTCAAGGAAAAGCCATTAAATATAATCAATTAAATTTGCGTTGCGTAGTGGATAAATTTTTTGTTTCATGCCCCGTGGACCATATGAACTCATCCACCTCATTATCCTATTTAATTACACAAATATAACTCATAACTATCTCATGAAGTGGCCTAGACCTCAAGCAAAGGAAGTGTATACATAAAAACAAAGTGTGCAGCCTCGGACTGAAATTTCAGGTTTTTGTCACAAACTTTGAAAAATCATAACTAATTCTAGAAAAATTGAAATCAAGCACACTATACTATTCTAGAAAGATACAAATGTCTACTTTATTTTAAAAATAATTCCAGACCACAAATGAGACATTTAGCCATTGGAATAGAACAGTACCAAAGGTCCTCTGTCACTACTTTACTATTCCTCAACTTCAAAAATTCATATCTCCCTGCTCAAAGGTCCAATTAGGGTGATCTTAATGGCAATAGAAAGCTCATCATGTCTAATTTATTTTTGTAAAATTTCATAAGCATTGGATACCATTTGAGCCTCAAATGACATAGCCCAAGAGACTAACCATATGAACAATATTTGCATCAGAATAGTAGAAAAATGTCAACTTTGAAAAATCATAATTAATTCCACTGAGCTTCAAATAATTTGATTTTTGGCTTTCTAAAAAGCTCTGGATGAGATCATACCATGTTTTATGAGCAAATTCATTCATTTGGTCAAATTTGGACATGGGTTACAAATATGCCATTTTGGTGTCTTCTAAGGGTCTTAAATAGTCTAAAATTGCTTCTAAGACAACTATGGCCACTTGAGCATGTGGGAAAGCACCAAAATGATCTACTAAACATGTCTCAAAGGTGCACAAATCCAGATTTCACAAACACATGCTCTCACCCCAAAGTATACACAAGAACACATAAGCTCAACTATGGCATTCAATGTCCAAATCATGTAATATCATCCATATGGCATCACATCTCATTCATACATCAAATATTCATATAATTACATATGTTCATAAGCTCATACATCATATACAATATCGAATTACATCATATACCACTCATGTGACTACAAAATGGCAATATTACACGCTTGGTTGTCAATCTCCTTCCTTTATGCTTGGTGGCTTCCATTTCTTAGCTCACTTGGTCCACCTAGGCATGTTAAACATATGGAGAGGAAGGGATGAGATTCTAAGAATCCCAATAGCTCTTCTCCCTTTTAAACATACATAAAGAATGCAAATCCATGCCTAAAAATGCATGTATGGCTATCATGTGGCATATAATCATTCATGAAACTTTTCTAACATTCAAAAAGTCATATAAAACATCTATAGGCTTGCCAAATAAGTGGTTTAGCCTCACTGATTTTTTTCAAGGATTTTGGACTTGCCTCACCCTTTTTCTTAAAGGCTTTAAACTAAGCCTTGCTCTTGGGCAACTCTTTGCTTTGTCTCAACCATTCTTGAGGGTTCTTGGCTTTACCACACTCAAGCAAACCAAAGCAAGTTCACAAAGTGTCATATGAATGCATAACAAAGCATCACAGTACCATAGTATTTAGACACATGCTAAAACATTTCTGATGGCTCAATAATATACATACACACATTCAAGACACATGCTACCTTTGTCACAATTGCACACTTTTTCCTTTTAGAATGTTTCTTCTCTTACGGCCATACACTCACAATGATGTGAGACTTGTTTCCCTTGGCCTAGAAACATCATGTGGAAGCCAATTATGCTCTTGAATCAAATTCTAAAGCTACACATTCATTAGAAAAGCTAGGTGGTTCATATGGCTCTTTTATGGTTTCATAATGCACCTAATGAAGCAACCCTATGAAAATATGATCTTTGCCCCATTCTCTTCATTCATTTATGATTCTTGACTCCTTTTAAGCCTCTTGGAGTCATCACACAATCAAATCAAGGAGCCTAGCTAGGTGTTATTTCTTTAAGCCATAATATGGAACCTATGATACTATCTCACTATCCACGGCTTCTAAATTTTTCCAAGGCTTCCCCTCATCCTCTCCCATCATATATGATGCAAAACTAAGTTTGGAAGAAATTAAAATACTCCCTAGGTGCATGAACCCTCCTTGGTCAAGTCTATGCTTCTTAAGGACACCAAAGGAGTTGTTTTGATTTCTTTGATGGGAGAAGTATGTGGGAGGCTCTCTCGGTGTCTTAAGGACTCCCACAAACTCTTAGACACCTTAAATTATGGCTAGAAAGCTTTCTACAAACCAAGGTACAAGTGAAACCCTAGGCTAGATATCTTGCAAATCAATGGTTCTTTCTTGGATTTCTTTGCATATACTTGTTCCTCACACTCCATAACACTTGGTTCCATCAAGAACACATGAAGAAAAACTCACCTTCTCACTTTCTCTCTCTAGACCAAAGCTTAACTAGCTTGGAAACACAAGATTTTGCAAGTGTTTTAAGTAAAGTCCTACCTTAAAATAGAAATCTCTTTGCGTAGATTATTTTTCACCAATTGATTTCTTGAAAAGAGTTCCTTTTTGGCTTGGGTCAGACCTGAATCTTCAAGTTTTTAAGAAATGAAAACCACCATTAGAGAGCTCTTAGAGAGAGGAATAACTTTTCTAATTGGTGCGGGATGAAATGGGGTTGTTTACTTACCTAAACGGAAGCTTAAACTTCTTCTCTCTCTCCGCTCTTAATGTCATGCCATGGCTGCTCATTTTTCTGCAAATGGAAGCTTGGAGAAGGTGATGAGGTGTAATCATACTTAAGAAGCCTCTTTTACAATTTTTCAAAATGACCATTTTGCCCCTACATACCTATTTGCTCTGTTTAGGCTCATTTCAACTCCTTTATAAGAACTGTCTTTTCTATGATAAAATTTAAGTCCTCTAATTCATAAAATATCTTGGTTTCATCCAAATTGAATTTAAAACCTTCCTAAATGAATCGGTCAAAGTTTGGGTCAACTGACACTCTAAAACATAAACTGGAGGGGTTTAAACCATTCTAGGGGTTTTTATAGTTTTTAGGGCCTCTGAGAACCCCGAAAAACTCATTTTTTCCATTTAAAAATTCCTCCTTTGACCTTTCTATAAAGTGTCCAAATTATGAAAATACCATTACGTTTCATTGCATTTTTGTTAAATTATGTTTGGTTGTTCTGACTTCAATTTCAGGGCACCTCTGATCTTGGATCATCATTATTTGAGGTCTAGAATATTATTCTAATTTTATTGGACTTCAATTCATTTTATCTTAGGGACTTCCTTTTGTATCTAGTGAATTATGTATGTTTACGGAGAAACCGTGCATTATGTTTCTCACATTTACGGAGGTATTGGATATTACAGAGGCAACATAAAGAGAGAAGGAGGAAAAAGGTATGTAATTAAATTTAGGACAAACATACAAAATGTTAAAGTTAAGCGCCTAAAAGTCAAAGTAAAGGAAAAGTAAAGCGGAGCTTGGGTTTTAAGCTAATTAAGCATGATAAACCTTATATTGATAATTATATATGACTACGAATATTTAGGATTTGATATTAGTGGAGACACATTCAAAAGGGAATCACACCAAGAACTTGGAAGAATCCTATGACGACCATAACTCTTAATCATTGTAATTGAGGTTAAATACGTGATCAATAACCATAAATTAGGGTTACAAGATATTACGACTAATTACATTCAAAAAATGCAGGGAAATTTAAACCTTAATATTATTAGAATCATCAGCCAAAATAATTATAAGCATTCATGTACACAAAGGAAATAAATACTAATTTACAGGCCTTTGATTCTATTACCCATTAATTCCAACTCACAAGGATCTTCAAACAATGTTTCTAAGTCATCCCTTGAGATTACTATAGGAAAAACAAAGATTTCTAGGTTAGAATGAGAGTTTAGGACCGTTAGCCGAGCTAAATGTCCTTGTGCTGTGAACAATCGCCGCGGCGAGTTGGAGCTTCGCCATGGCTAGCCTATATGGTGCCGCGTGGGAGGGAACCTCCTGGAACCTACCTCACTTGCCTCTCACTATTGGCCACGACCAATTCCCCCCTTTTGTCGCGGCTAATTCCTCTCTGGAGCACCTGACACATTTTTACAAAAGTTCTCCACAGCCAATTCCCACTTAGCCACGACGAATTACCCTCTGGATGACTCCCAATTTTGCCTCTCACATTTCACCGCGGCTAATTCTACTTCTCACATAATTACATTTCCCATATAGTAAACCATATCATAGATTTAGCATAGATCATAACAGAGGTTATAGGTTCATACATCCAATACCAAACCAAAATGAGGCTTAACTCCTCAATGGATACATTCTAAGTAATCAAAATACAAACACCTACACTTGGCAACATGATTACATGATGATGCTATACAAAAAGAATGCAAAATTTAGCATATACTCTATTTAAATTAGTATAAGTGTAGCCTTCTCCACATATGGTTGGAGCTCATGGATTTTCATCCACTTGCTTCCCCTTATCCTTACCGAAGAGCCTTCACCTGAAAGTATAATCGCATGAAACGGGGTGAGACACAAATCTCAGTAACCAAGGCAAATTCCATTCATATATTCTAGTTCAATTAACATATATGTATGAGTTCAAATAAACATCAGAAAATATACCAGCCACATCAATAAATGAAATAATTAGGGTATTTATGATTACTATCCCATACTAGCAATCACAATTCCACATGTTAAAGGCCATTAACACCTGGAGAGGCCTATCCACAGCACCTACTCTCCAATGAGCACAACTAGGGCTCAGTGTATTTGGGCTCTGATCATAACCTGGTGCCCAATCGAAGCACATGTATGGGTGGCAGCCGCACCATAGCTCCATTATGGACTCACAAGGTCCAATCATATATAACAGATAGTTAACCAATTCATTTAGCATCAAAATCTTAATCATGCAGCAAATGTAAAATTAAAATAGACATATGTATGGAATTAGCATGAACCCCGATTACCTCACTTGTAGCCAATACTCTAAGAGCCAATTGAATGCTACTTCAGCCTAAGGACACAAAATCAAGCCATTACTATCCCTCATTACAATTTATATCAACAAACCCATTACTCAAGGAGTTAAGTTATATAGAACTACTCAGAAACACTTACCCAATCACCAAGAGCCTCTAATTTCGAGTTCTGCCTTCCCTAATTACACCCTCAGCCCCAACCTATGAAATTTCACTAAGAAAATCCCAAATAACCACATTTCAAATTTTGGGTATGGTGAAAATGCTCTAAATGAAAAACTAATCAGGCCAAAATAAAGAGAAAGAGAAGGGGATTAAGTTATACAACTATTACCTTGGCTGAATCTTGCTCTAGAAGTGGGAAATAGTGGAAATATGTCAAGAACCCTAGCCTCCGCTTTGGACCTCCGAATTTCCCTTTTGTTTCTTGTGTTTCTGCAGAATGGGGGTCGCTAAAATGATTTTTAGGGTTTTAAATGGGTTATGGATCAACCCATCAGCCCAAGGACCTATTAGGCTCCCACTAGTTGTTGGGCTGAAGTTGTAATTTGTTGGACCAACTTCAACAATTCGACTTTTAGTTGGGTTGGGTCAAGTTTTCAAGAGCCCTCTTAGTTGAGGTCTGCATAAGGGGGATTGGGCCAATTACAAGGGCTTATATAAGTTGGGTCTTGGGCCTCTATCTCATTAAATCAGTTTGGGCCCTCCTTAAGTGCTCTTTCTTAGGCCAAGCCTCATATTAAAAGGTTGGATCTGCGCCTAAAATTATTAGGTCTTCACTAGTCCTTAACCTTGACCTATTTAATTTAATTTAGGCCTACATGGGGTTTCTAACTCAATTAAATCTCAAACTCATATTAATAATTTATCTCTCTAAAGTTTCTATTCACTTAACTTGCCCAATTATTCCATACTAATTATTCTTAATTAATCCAAATCCATGATTAACACCTTAATTAATTTTGGAGTGTTACAAAATCCAAGGTAGTACTCTTACCTATTCTTGTTTGAGTATGGTTTGATGATTGATGAAATGTTGATGGTTTGCCATAATGTTATGAATTTAAATGCTCACATGTCCTAATGCTTGATATATTTCATGGCCATGTATAGCTATCTTTGCTTGAGCATGTATGTTTAAGGTTATTATGGCTAAGCTATGCTTTATAAATGATGTAAGCATGCTTGAATATGGATGGGTATGGTACTACTGAGATTTCCCCAAATCTCATCCCCAAAATTCCCACTTTTAGGTGCAAGCACATCTAAGGGCAAAGGCAAGGAGATAG
The DNA here is from genome assembly GCA_026724425.1 of Erythrophleum ivorense. Taxonomy (NCBI): domain Eukaryota; kingdom Viridiplantae; phylum Streptophyta; class Magnoliopsida; order Fabales; family Fabaceae; genus Erythrophleum; species Erythrophleum ivorense. The sequence goes on along the minus strand of JAIUCV010000336.1, from coordinate 37,426 downwards.
CAAGTTGATTCATGAAGATTTATTCCTTGTTTTATGCTATGTTTTGTGGAAGCATGAATGTTCATGATTTTGTTGACCAAGTTGTAAAATTATGTGAAAAACCTTATAAGCATTTACTTGGTCCAAGGCTAGTAATATAGACCCCTTATTATGTCTAATTATGATTGGATTGAACTCATGGATGTTTATGGCTTGGAAGTATGCTTAGTTATGCAAAAGTTTTCATGCTGCGAATCTGTTTGGATTCTGAGTAACATTGTTGTTTCATTGAAAACATCCTAGCAAATGTTTGAATTAGGTCATGATATTTTTAAGGTAAAAACTAGACATCTTAAGCTTTCCAACAAGCCAAAAATTAGGTCATTTGGATCTCTATAGCCTCAGATATGATTCTTACAAGTTAGTCATGAAATGCTAGATAACCGTTGCTAAGTCGTCTGTACTGTAGCTCATACGATTTCTACCATTATCTAAGAGTCCACATGAGATTTTAGTATGTTAAAGCAGACATTCTAAGCTTTAAATGAAGTCATAATTTGCCTCATTTGGATCTGTGTACAAAAAGTTATGATTTTTCAAAGTTAGGGGTTAGATTCTGAAACTTTACTGTGTCAGTGAATTGAACAGCTTTTGAAAGGGAATAAACTGAATCAATTGACATGGAATATAAATTGGAACATATTTTTACCTTAAAGTCAACTCATCAAGCTTTAAGTAGAATTTTGAAGCACATGAAAATAATTTTTGTAAATTAAGTTATGAATTTTGAAGTTGAGAAAGAATCTAAAAGTTAACCTGCTATTGTGTTCCGCGATATTATGGTTTAAGGATATAGATTATAGAGATTGTAAAGGTTCAAATTGCATTTAGAAATGGTTCTAAATGACTATAAGGGTTTGAAATATAAAATGTAACATTTATGAGATTAGAGCAGAGGTTCTGGCACATGGTTAGAAACTTCTGCTATTAGTAAAAGAATAGTTTATAGATTTATAAGCTTTAAGATTAATGTTTTCATTCATTAGTCCTGATCATAGTAGAGATCAACTAATTTCTGTGAACTATAAAGTAGCAAATTGCTGGAAGATGAGCTATTCAAGGAATGCTAGCCAGTGTAAGTCTGATTCCATGGTGAACCAAGTATTTAAGATGCCTTTGACTCCTGAAACTTCTTAGTCCCAGATTGACATAGAGGAGAAAATAAAAAAGGATCCATATCTAGCCAATTTTACCTTAGATACTGAAACTAAGGAGGAAGATCCGAAAGAAGATCCTAATTGGGCACCTAGCTTTATGGACTCCAATAGCACAGAGATCAAGGAACAAGGACAAGAGGTAGAGATGGAGATTATTGATGTAGAGGTTATGAAATGGGATGAACCTATAATGAAGGAACAAGATGTAAAGGAAAGATTCTTTGAGATCTGTGAGAAGGTCAAGGAAGAACATGATGACATTGTAGTTGCTTATATGGATCTCATGGAATGAGTTGGAAGGTTGTACGAGATTGCTGAGATCGATAGGGTAAGAGTTAAAGATAAAGTATGGATAGAAGCCCTCTTTGATGTACTCCTTGAGGAGGAGCTATGGTCCCTCATTATAGAAGAAATAAGAGAAAAGAATTTACACACCTTTAATGAGTGTAACGAATGTGATTTCTATAAAACAACGAAATGAGCCGTATAAAAGCAAGTTCTCTGAAATGAGCTAGACAATGTCTTGAAAAATTTGGGTAGAGTTCTAAACTCCTAAAAATAATAATTCTAGGCTCGACGAAAAGAAAAATGAAGCTAGGATGGTGAAACAATTTGTGACAAAAACTAATAAAATGTAATGATATTTTCATAAATAAGTGCAACTTTTGGAACAAAAACACATAGGAGGGCTTTTTAAATGGGAAATATAAGTTGCCCAGGATTCTTAGAGGCCCCAAAAATCATAAAAAGCCCCAAGACTGGTAAAGCCCTTCCGATGTACATTTTTCAATGATAGTAAGCCCGAACTTTGACAAATTCATTTGGGAGGATTTTAGCTTCAATTTGAGTGATTCCAAAAGTATTTTATTAAATTGGGAACCTAAATTTTATAATGGAAAAGATGGTTCTAAAAAAGGAGCTAAAATGAAGTCGAAATGAAATTGCCATTACATAAGAACAAAATTGAAATCTTTAAAAAAGTGTGTTTCTATAAGCTCCCACACACTTCTCCCTTCTTCTCCCACCTTCTTAAGCATGACTTCCTCTGCCCAAATTATAGAAAAATAGTAGCTCTCTTAGGCGCACAAGAAGAGGAACAAGAAGGTGGGAGAAAAGCCAAAAAAAGGTGAGAAATCCATGGAATTTCATGCTCTTTCTTCCTCCAACTTTGCTCCTTTCTTTCTATGATTTTCTTGAAATGTTTGGTTCTGTTTTTGATCCAGAACTTAGAGAGGCAATTCAAAAATTTTGAGGAGAGGTAAACCAAGAAAAGAAGCACTTGGAAATAAGCTTGAACCTAAGGTAAACTCTTGTTTATCTTGCTTCTCTTAAGGGTCGTTTCGGCCTTGTACAAAACTAGTAGAGGGGAGGGAGTTCTATCCAAAACCAAGAGAGAAACAAGGGAATTAGCCCATAGGGAGATGGAATATGGCAAGAAATTCCAAGAAAAACCCATGGAAAACAAGATAGAAAAGTGTAGGGTTTTTTAGGATTTTGTAAAATCTGATTTTGTGTGAGTGTTTTCTTAGCTATTTGAATGTTTCCTTGAGCTCCTAAGACCTTTAGAAACCTCCCCAAGTGGCTCTCCCATCAAGAAAAATTTTGAAACTCCACGAACCCTTTTTAGTGCTTATATCTCGACCAAATGAAGTTCATAGGGCTAGGGAGTGTTTTAATTTGTTCTAGCCTTCGTTTGGGACTTTATATGATGTTAGAAGATAGGAGAAACCATTAGGAAAAATTTAGGAGCCATGGAATGAGAGATGGAGCAATGGTGTCCATAATGGTGCCTTATGAAGCAACTTGGGTTTTCAATTGTGCAAGTGAATGTGTGAGGGCTCCAAGGACCTTAAATGAGTCCAAGAAGTCTAGAAATAACAAAAGAATGGAGCCTAGAACTTGAAATGTAAGAGTTGCTTCAATAGACCAATTATGAAACCATTATGCCACTTATAAAATCAAGTGTGTATTCAAGCTTTAGTTTATGTCTTGGCTTGCTTCAAGTATGTGATTGTATGTTATTTGTAATGTTTAGGTCAAGAGAACATCCCACCACCTAAGTGTTCTTGTGAAGCTAAGAAAGGGAGGGAATAAAGCAAAGAAAGCTTGCATCAATTGAAAGGTAGCTCTCCACCTCATTCTCCTTGTATTCTTATGTGTATGTATGTTATTGAGTGCTTGTGCATGCTTGTATGACTTGAGAATATGCCACTTGATACCTTGAGATTGCATTGGTACCAATGTGTGTTCTTGAATGGCTTGGCATGTGGAAATGACTCACAAGGGTGAGGTAATGCCAAAAGTTCCTTAATATGGGTGAGGAGATACCAAAAGTCTTAAGGCATGGGTGAAACTAGGCCAAAAGTCACTTGAATGGGTGAGACTAAGTCAAAAGTCCCTAGGCCAAGAGTGAAGTAAATCCAAAAGTCTTAGAAATGGGGTAAGGAAAAACCAAAAGTCTCTAGAGCTCTTCCTTGAATTTAATATGAGATAGTGACATGAAAACGTGGTTTTATGTGTTATATGCTTAAGGCACCTTGCATATTTGTGTTCTTGATGTATGTATGACTTAAATGTATGTGTAAATAGGTGTGTGAGATATTGAAATTTTGGGAATCTCACTCCCCTTTCCCTCTCACTCTTGAATTATCTAGGTGGTACTCAAAGACAAGGAAATGTAAGCCAAGAACAATAAAAAGCCTTACTTTGCCTATTATGTAGTCTAAATTGTAGTTGAATGTCAAAGTGGCTTTGTACATATTATTGTTTTTTGTAGTGAGACCATGAACAAATATAATGTGATGTATAACTCTTGTATAGCCTATGTGTGACACTAAATCAATGCAAATGTAGAATTTAGCTCTTTAATGACTTAATGCAACTATGCATTCTTGAATGTGGAATGACCAAAATGAGATGCATGGGTTTTGGGTCCACTTGGGCAGTTTATACAAGTCATATTCATACTTTTAAACTTGCCCAAGAGGTGCCAAACATTAAAGGAAGCCATTTGGACACATTTGGTATCTCATATGGAGCAAAATTGACCATTTTGGTGAGCTATACTAGTTTTTGTCCAAAATGATCTCTTCATGGTCTGAAGTTTGGTATGCATCTAGAGCTTGTAGAGAACTTTTTAGAAAGCTAAAGTTCATAATTTTTAGAGGTCTATGAAATATTTGGTGAATTTTTAAAATTGAGAATTTTTCAAGTTTTGGTTCAGTGCACTGTTCATTTTGGTCCCAAATGAAATTCTATCACTCATGGGGGAAATGATGTCCAATTGCCACAAGATTTTATAGGGAGAAACTAGACCTTTTCAATGAATTGTTCCAATTGGAAGCTCCAATTTGGATGTCTAGAGAGGGAGATATTAAGTTTTGAAGTTACTATCTAGTACCAGATGACTAGTCAGACCTGTGTTATTATTTGATTGATTTTTTGGGTCTAAATGCTCTTGTCTTGGTCTAAAACTATTTTTTCCTTCTAGATAACATCTATATATTTCCATATTTATATTTTTTGCATGGATTGGATTTTTTTGAAATTAATTAGATATTTTTGAAGTTTATGATAGTAAACTATACCAGTACCAGGGACAGTTGGACCTTTGGGGATATTTTGTTGTCAAACATGGTTTAAAGGCTATATTCATGTCCTAAAATTATTTTTAATGTGATTTTAACATCCAGAGATTTCCAAAAACCTAAGGTTTCTATGATTTTAATTTTTCTAGATTTAGTTATGAATTTTTAAAGTTGCCCCTGAAAGTTGCTACTTGCTATCCGAGAAGGATTGGTGAAAATTCAGGGTTTGAGCTTGAAATCCATGGATTATGTGATGTTTTGAGTAATGTTGTTGGATAATCCACAGGGCCCACATAACGCGAGATAAAACAAATTTTCCTGGCGTAACTCAAGAAAAGTGTATTATTTTCATACTTTTCCTTGCTTTTACCTCGTGAATACACCTTACAGGGCCTTATGGATATTGTCCCCGGTAGATGGCTTCTCCCATTAGCTCTGGGGTTTTGTTCTTCCTGAAAGATAGCTTCTCCCATTACATGTGGGGAGAGTACTACTCCCACTTATAAGGTCATAGCCCAGGGTCTTCTTACCCGAATGGGACTTTACAATCCACCCCCTTTGGGGCCAACCCGTTCTCGAGTTGCACATGTGGTTAGGCCAACTCTAATACCAAACACCTTATAAAGCCCTGTGGATATTGTCTCTGGTAGATGGCTTCTCCCATTAGCTCCCAAGAAAATGCATCCATGTGGGGAGAGTACTACTCCCACTTATAAGGCCCTAGTCTTTTTACCCAATGTGGGACTTTACAATGAGAATCTGAGGGAGCTGCAAAAGTGGGCTAAGTGGAAGCTCACTTAAGCTAAAAGTTAGTATTTTATAATGTACTAGTTATTAGTGATGAACTAAGTCTAAGAAGTTTTGATCAGTGTTGTATACCTAAGTAGTCGAACCTAGACACTAGAATGAAGATATGTACGGCTAAATTAAATATTGTATGAATGCACTATGAATATATAGTTCTTGATATTGATCGACATGCTTAGTGTAAATATGCTTTCTAGAAATAAGTAAATAAATATGATACTGATTAAGTTAGTTTTAGATTAAAAGAAAGGATAGTCTGTACAAGAAGGTGTGCACAAAATATACTAGGACCCTATTCAAATAATTATGGATAGGTTAGATAAATAACAAAGGATGATGGAAAGACTTCAAGAGGTTTTGGCAAAACAAAACCAAGAAAGGGGATGAGTAGTGAATGACCAACCACTAGTACTAGAAGTGGTACACCAACCTGTGCAACAACCACAGCTTGAACCAGTGATGGCTCAGGATGATCAACAATTGATTGCAAGATTTTGTAAATATCGTCCACCCACTTTTGATAGAAAGTTTGATGTTCAAAAGGCTGAAATTGGATCATGAAGCTGGAAATGATATTTGAGGTTATGAACTGCACCACGGAACTAAAGGCACAAATGGCTACCTTTATGTTAGAAGAAGAACCTAACCATTGGTGTAGAAACACAGAGCTAATATTTAGAACAAATAATACTCCCATCACTTGGGAAGTGTTCCTAGAAAAATTCTATGAGAAGTACTTTCCACGATCAATGAGGGATGAGAAGGAAGCTAAGTTCCTTACACTAAAGTAAAAAGATGATGAGCCTTTTGACGAATATTTGGCTAAGCTAATACAACTGTCAAGGTATTCTACATACCTACAGCAAATCAATGATGAAAGATGGAATATAGAAAAATTACAAAGAGGGTTGAAGGCATCTTTAAGAGAGAGAATTGCTCTTATGCAGATTCAAACCTTCAATGCCCTATAGAGGTCTGTAGGATAACAGAGAATAGCCTGAACCATAAGATTATATCTCAAGAGCCCTTCAAGACTGCAACACCATTATTTCTAACTCATACTCATCATTCCTTGCATACTCATGTGAGATATAGTAAGAATAAAGTGAGAACTTCCATTGGATTCATACACTTTCTTACATTTCGACATGGTTAAAAATTCATTTCGGTGTCATATGGACCATGTGAGCTCATGCAATGCATCCTCATATTTAATTGCACCATTACCACTCATTTCAATCCCAAAAACATGCTTTCAACCCATGGAAACCAAAAAGAGATATGGAACATGTATCTCCATTTTCGGCCAGACTTGGCCCCATTTCTGGGCAAAGTTTGGAAAATTGTAACTAAATTTAGAAAAATCAAAAACATGTAATCTTGGTCATTCTAGAAATATTAGGATGTCTAATTTATGCTAAAAATATGTATAAGTCATAAAATCCCACACACAGGTCGTTTGACACATAAAATGGTCTGGAGGTCGGACTTGGTTTTGATGCTGTCACAGTTTACTGATATGAACATAAAAAATGTCCAATTAATTCCACAAAACTCCAATACGTGCAAATGATACCACTATGAAAATATGTGGATATTAAATAGAGAGGAAAAATATCTCTAGATCAGTTCATCAAGCCAAGCTCTCAGAAATCGATGGAACAGTACTTCTGGTCAGGAAAGATGACTGATACTGGGCAGAAACTTCAAAAATTCATATCTTCCTCCCTAGACCTCCAAATGAGGTTCTTCTAGTTGCTATAAGTCACTGTGACTGTATAGTTTCTTCCTATAAAATTTTGTATCCATTGGACCACGTTTGCCGCTCGGATGATACAATTACACAACTGACAAAATGAACAGTGCTGGTGCAAATCCGAAATTCTGATACCAACTTTGAAAAATCATAGAAAATTCCACAAACCTCCAAATGACCTAATCTTTGGCTTTCCAAAAAAATCTAGGCAAGATATAGTCACAAGCCAAATTTCAAGGCATGAAGAGGTCATTTGGTCAAACTTTGATATAAGGGGGCAAAGTGCCAATTTCTCTTGTTAAAAGAAGGCTCCAATGGTTCAAATTTTCTTCTCCTATGCCTAAAGCTCTATGAGCACGTGGGAAAGCATCAACATAGGTTATTAAACATGGCTCAAATGTCTAAAAACCCAGATTTTCAAAACTCACTCTCCCACACCAACACATACACCTTGTACATAATGCCAACATCTTGTTATTCATACCAAAAACTTGCTACATCATGCACTATAGTTCTAATTCTCATACATATACAATAAGTACATCCATTTACAAGTATTCATAAGTGCCTACAACATGTACATCATTAGATTACATCTCTTAGCAACAAAGTGGTGACAAAATGACAATTTCACAATCCTTTGACAATTTCCCTAGCTTCAAGCTTAGTGGCTCCCATGTTTTTATTCACTAAGTCCACTTAGCATGTTAGGATAGTGGAGAAGAGGGGATGAGATTCAAAGAATCCCAATAGCTCATCTCTCATTTAATCATACATAATATATGTAAAGCAAGCTTTTCAAATGCATGTATGAAAAAGTGGAAGTCATGAACATTTTAAAAGCAACCTTGGCATGTGAATCAAGCATACAAGACATTCAAGAGTTCACCAAGTGTTTGGATTGGCCTCACACTTCTCCTCATGGATTTTGGACTTGCCTCACCCACTCTTGAGCACTTTGGACTCAACCATACTCTTGGGAGTCCACATTACTTTTAAGAGACCCTTTGCTTTGTCACAACCAAGCTCGAGGGTTCTTGGCTCATCCTTACCCAAGAGAAGAGTTCTTGGCCTTTTCACACTCAAGCAAACTCATACAAACATCATGGATTCATTTAACATATAACATAGCATCAAGGATCATAACATGTAAAGGCATGCTAGCATACTTTTCATAGCTTGAAAATACATATACACACATTCTAAAACAAGCTAAACACACATCCATGCATGAGAGAAGGGGGGAGAGCTACCTTATAGGCTAACACAAGCCTTCCCTTTCAATTTGTCTTCTCCTTTCTTGATTTCACTATCACAATTAGATGGAAGTGCTTCTCTTGAGCCTAGACACACAAGAGCATGGAATTATTCTCTCATAACTCAACACTTATTCACAAAACTAGGGGTTTCTTTATAGCAAACCCTACCAAGTATATAAAAACTAGGGGTTCTTTCTCTCTCTAGAAGTTCACCAACTCTTCCTCTCTCTCATGCTCTTAAGTTGGTAGAACCAACATTCCTAGGGAAAACAAGGAAGTAAAGCTACATGAGTTCTAACCTTCTTCAAGAGTGGTTTTCCACTTTCTCTCTTCTGAACTAAACCCAAAACATAGCTAATTCAACAACCAAAACCATAGAAAGAGAGGGCAAGGAGAGAAGAACAAGATTCTAAGAAGAAAAGCTAGGGAAATCTCAAGTTATGCTTACGTTTTTCTTGTTCTCCTTCCTTCTCTAGGTGTCTCTCTCTCTCCTCCACCCTTTTCTCTGCCTTGGATGAAGCCTAAGTCGGTTAAAAGGAGAAAGGATGAGTTTGGACGCTTTAAGAAGTCAAATTCTCTTTTTTTACACTTGTTTGGACTAACCCTCGCTATAGCGAAGCATCACCCTCGTTACGGCGAGCACGTATCAGTCCCAGACCCTTGCTTTCGCTATAGCGCGCTACGATGAGCAACTCCTTAGTTTTTGTATGGGATGCCCGCACTCACTATAGCTAGAAGCATTTTCGCTATAGCTAGAAGACACTCTTGTTATAGCTAGATCATTTCTCCCTATAGCGAACAGGTACATTCACTATAGCTATATCATTTCTCGCTATAGCTAGCAGATTTAGAAAGTTTCAGCCCTTCACAATTTTCAGCTTTTTTTTCTGGTTGTTACAAAGACCATCAAGATAATGGAAGAAGGAACCTCCAACAACAATAAGAATGACAATAAAAAGAAAGGAAAGAAGCCACAGAATGGAAATAAGTTCAAAAGATATGGAAAGTAAGGAAGTCACAACTCACAAAGGAGTGCAACTATAGAATGCACCCAATGTGGCAAAAATCATGGAGATAGTGTAACACCTTATATTTCTAGCTCATTTTATAACATTCACATGCTTTATGTGATGCATTCCATGAAGGAAGTAAGAAAAATCCATTAAAATAATACATTATTTGGCATTGCGTTGTGTATAAAAATTTCATTTGGTGTCACGTGGAGTGTGTCAGGTCATGCAACTAATTCCCATATTTAATCACATGAATACAACTTATTTGAATAATCAAAAGTGGTCTATATCTAAAGGAACTCGAAGAGAAGCATGAAATATACATATTCATTTTCGACCAGATTTTGCTCATTTCTGTCACAAACTTTGAAAAATCATAACTAATTGTAGAAAAATCAAAATCATATATTCTTGGTATTCTAGAAAGCTACACATGTATAATTTATTTAAAAATATGTCCAGACCATAACATACAATATAGAGGACATTTGACATTCAAAATAGTCTAGAGGTCAAGCTGTCCACTGGTGCTGTTACAGATTTCTGCAGCAAACTTTAAAAATGTTCAATTAATTCCACAAAAATACAATCCATGCAAATGATATTAATATGGAAATATGTAGATATTAGCTAGAGGAAAAAAATAACTCTAGACCAGTTCAAGCATTCCCAGACCCCGAAATCCAATCAAACAGTAACTGAGGTCAAGTGTAGTTCCTGATATTAGATAGGTTCTTTAAAAATTCATATTGCCCTCTCTAGACCTCCAAATGATGTGATTCTAGTTGGTACATGTCACTGGGATTGTCTAGTTTCTGTGTATAAAATTTTGTAGCAATTGAACATCATTTGAGCCCTGTGTGACGGAATTTATTTTTGGACCAATATAAACAATGACATGACCAAAACTAGAAAATTTATCAACTTTAAAAATTCATCAAATATTTTCTAGACTTCCAAAAATTCTGTTCTTTAGCTTCCCAAAAATCTCTTAACAAGATCTAATTTCATGCCAAATCTTAGATCAAGAAGAGCTCATTTGGATAAAAAGTAATATAAGGTTCCATTATGGTCAATTTTAGCTCCATATAGGATACCAAAATGTCCAAATGGCTTTCCTGAGGGTTTGGCACCTCTTGGGCAAGTCTAAAAGCATAAATAGTACTTGTGTGAGCTGTCCAAATGGTCCCAAACTCCATGCCTCTTATTTTGGCTATGCCACTTACAATTATACATACTTACATCAAACTTCCAAGAAGCATAACCTAACATTACATATTCAAATTACATTCTAGCATTCACATTCCATATTTTTTCATTTATACATCATATAATATCATAATTACATATGTTCCAAAGGTCATAGACTATATACAAGCATGGGTTACATCATTTGACATGAATATGGCTTTAAAGACTAAAAATCATGCATTATGTTGTCAAGCTCTTTTCTTTAAGGTGGTTGGCTTCCATTACCTTGTCCATTTGATCCACCTAACATATTAGATCATAGGAGAGGAGGGAATGAGATTCAAATAATCCCAATAGCTCATCTCTCATTCAATCATACATAATGGATGCAAATAAGTCTTATAAATGCATGCATGGCATGTGAACATGTGCAATCACTCAAGAGATATTTTCATCATTTAAGAAAGTCATACATAGCATACAAAGGCTTGCCAAGCAAGTGGATTAGCCTTACCCAATTTCTTGTGGATTTTGGACTTGCCTCACTCATTCTTTAAAGAATTCTTGGACTCAACGATACTCTTGGGAGCCCATCTTGCTTTTGGGAGACTCTTTGCTTTGTCTCAACTAATCTTTAGGGTTCTTGGCTTATCCTCACCATAGCTAAGGGTTCTTGGCCTCACCATACTCAAGCAAACCCAAGCACACATCATAAACATCATATGAAAGCATATTGTAGCATCATGGCACCATGAAATCAAAGGCATGCTAAAGAACTTTTCATGGCTCAAAAACACACATACACACATTCAAAGAGAGGTTAAACACACATCCATGCATGAGAGAAGGTGGAGAGAGCTACCTTATACACAATCACACACTTTTCTTCTTGAATCAAGGCTCCCTCTTTCGGCCACACACACACAAAAGTGTGGGGATGGTTTCTCTTAGCCTAAACACAATTTATGGAAGCTAATTAGGTTGATGGAATTAATTCTAAGGCCACACAACTCACTTAGATACTAGCTTGCTCTATAAACCACATTATGGTTCTATAATTGCACCTAATGAAGCAACACCCCTCTAATAAATTTTAGGCTCCATTATTTCCTTTCAAATATGATTCTTAACTCCTTTTGAGCCTCTTGGAGTTATCACACAATTAAAACCAAAAGCCTAACTACATGTTGCTTCTTTAGGTCATAATATGGAACCTAAAGCACCAACTCACTTTCTATGGGTTCTAAATTTTTCCCAAGGCCTCCCCTCATTTTCATTCATCATAAATGACTCAAGAATGGGCTTAGAAAAATTTAAAACTCTCCTTAGCTAGGAGAACCCATCTAGGCCGAGGCTACGAAGGAAATGGGGTTTCTTGAAGTTTGCTTTGTTTTCTCAAGGGAGGATGCATATGGGGAGCCTTTTAGGGATCTTAGGAACTCATTTAAACTCTTAGTTAAGCCTAGAAATCATTGTACAAAGTCAAATTTTACAAGGTGCAATTGAAACCCTAGAAATTACATCTTGAAATCTAATGGCTTTTTGTTAATTCCCTTTACATATTCTTAATCTCCATACCTTTTTTCCTTAGAATCACCCTTGGTTCTACCTAAAAATCAAATCCTCTTAGGTCTTCTCAAGTGGGGCGAAATGGTGGAGAAGGGAACTAAATTGAGTAACCATGGGTGAAGAAATTACCTTATTTTCTTGCTTTTTCTCACTTGAATCTTGTGTTCTTTGAGCTCCTCTCTTCAAATCCGAATTTTTCCCTCAATTTCTCCCTTAAAACAGATTTATAAACTTCATTTTAATCATATGAAATAAAAGAGAATGAAGGAGAAGAGGTTTGGAAGAGAAAGAGCATGAAAAACTACTAAATTTTCATACCTTAAGCCTTTGATTTTTCCTCCTCTTTGCCTCCCTCTTGTGCACTACTCTTCCTAAGGTTTTCCTCTAGTTTTGGGCAGAACTTGGTTGTACAAAATGAATGGAGAAGAAGGGTGCATCATATATATAGGTGGGAGGAAGTTACACTTTTCAAAATTTTCATTTTGGCCTTCGTTCTTAGCATTTTCATTTCTTCTTTGTTTTAGCTCCTTTTTTAGAACCTTTTTTTCTATTATGAAATATAGGTTTCCAATTTAGTAAAATGCCTTTAGAATCACTCAAATTAGAGCTAAAACCTTCCCGAATGAATCCGTCAAAGTTCAGGCATACTGATATTGGAAAACATCCACTAGAGGGATTTTAACTATTCTAGGGCTTTCTATGATTTTTTGGGCTTCTGAGAACCCTGGGGAACTTTCATTTAAAAAGCCCTCCTATGTGAATTCTAAAATTTGTTCAAAATTATAAAAATGCCATTAATTTCATAAATTTTTAGTAAGAAATTGTTTCTTCATTCTAGCTCCATTTTTCTTTTCATCTGAGCCTAGGATTCCCATTTTTAGAAGTCTAGAATGCTTCCCAAATTTTTTGGGACCTTAACTACCTCATTTCGGGGGACTTCCTTTTGTATCCGATGAGTTTCGTTTGTTTACGAAAAAATCGTAAATTATGTTTCTCATATTTTCTCTTATTTTCAGAGAACCAGATGTTACAGATAGGCCATGCTTACTGGGAACAAACATCTGCTACAGATGTAGCAAAGCTGGACACTATGCACAAGAATGTACTCAGGAGAAAGGCAAAAGGCCACAGACTCAAGGGCGAGTGTTTGCCTTATCACAGAATGAAGCTTGCCAGTCATCAAATATGATCCAAGGTATGCCCAAGATAAATGAATATCTTGTAATTGCAATGTTTGATTCGAGTGCTAGTCACTCATTCATATCTTATAACTATGCTGGGCGTCTGGGTCTGATTATAAGTAGAATGCCTTATGATCTAATTGTTTCCACTCTAACTGGAGTTAAAGTAAGGACCTCCCAAGTATGTTTAAACTACATTGTCCAATATGAACACTGTAGTAGTACTATAGACCTCATCTGTATGCCTTTCCATGCGATAGATGTCATAATTGGCCTAAACTGGATGTCTGCAAATAATATCCTATTAGATTGTAAAAATAAAACCCTAGTGCTACCCCAAATTGAAATTGTCCCATGTATAAAGGGGAAGCTTAACTTTGTGACCATAGCCCAAGTAGAGATACTTGGAAAAAGGATGTCAAAGGTATGCAGTGTTTTTCTCTATTCAAACTAAAGTTGAAGAAGGTATTGATGCAATTTTTATAGTCAAAGAATTTCCTGAAGTTTTTCCAAAAGAGATTAATGGGTTACCCCCTGAAAGGGAAGTAGAATTTTCAATTGATGTTGTGCCTAGAGTAGGACCAATATCTAAAGCCCCGTATAGGATGGCAAAGGAGTTATTAGAAAAAGGGCTTATTAGACCAAGTGTGTCTCCATAGGGTGCTCCAGTGCTTTTTGTTAAAAAGAAAGATGGAAGTTTAAGATTGTGCATTGATTATAGGGAATTGAACAAGGTAACTGTAAAGAATAAGTACCCACTTTCTAGGATTGATGATTTACTGGATCAACTAGCTGATACTTGTGTGTTCTCTAAAATTGATTTAAAATCAAGATATCATCAACTAAGGGTGAAAGCTGATGATGTTCCAAAAACGGCATTCAGAACCAGGTATGGTCATTACGAGTTTCTAGTAATGCCGTTTAGACTTACAAATGCACTTGTTATTTTTATGGATTACATGAACAAAATCTTTAGGTAGTTCTTAGATAGGTTTGTTGTGGTCTTTATTAATGATATTTTAGTGTACTCCAAATCTTTTAAAGATTACAAAGAGCATTTGAGAATTATCCTAAATGTTTTAAAAGAAAAATAATTATTTGCTAAACTCAGTATGTATGAATTCTGGCTCATAGAAGTCAGGTTCTTAGGTCATGTCATCTCTCAGAACGGGGTCGCAATAGATCCCAATAAAGTGGAAGTGATTTTGAGATGGGAAAGGCCTAAGACAATTATTGAGATAAGGAGCTTTTTGAGTTTAGCAGGTTACTGTAGACGATTTATATAGGATTTTTCTCAAATTGCTTTACCACTGACAAGGCTTACAAGAAAGAATCAGCCTTTTGTGTGGAACAAAAAATATGAGAAAAGTTTTCAAGAGTTAAAAAGAAGGCTTACCTTGTAATACCATATCATTTCTAAAATTAATCCTTCTCTTGCAAGTGGGAATATGCACTTTATCAAGAAAATCTCAAGAAAATACATTAAAATAATGTATTAAATTATGTTATGTAGCAAATACATTTTTCATTTCACATCTCCGAGACCCCATGAACTCATCAACAACATTCTCTAATTATTTTCCATACATACAAATCATAACATTCTCAAAAATTGGCATAAACTATGGATCAAGGGTCAAGCCTCCCAAAATTCATTCCTGCGGCTGTACAGTGGTAGATTTCAAGAGTAACTTTGAAAAATCATAATTAAATGTAGAAAAATTGAAATCACACAAACCATAGCTTTCTAGAAAGATATGGATGTTAACTCTAAAAATAATGTAAGGACATGAGGATAGCTTTTGGACTATGTTTGACAATGAAATAGTCACAAAGGTCTAGCTGTTCCTGGTATTGATATAACTTACTGTCATAAACTTTGAAAATATCCAATTAATTTTACAAAAATCCAATCTATCCAAATGATACCAATCAAAAAAGCTATAGATGTTAGCTAGAAGAGAAAAATAACTCTAGACCAGCCCAGGCACATCCAGGTCTCGAAAACTAATCAAAAATTGACATAGGTCTGACAAGATGCCTGATACTGGACAACAACTTCAAAACTTAATATCTCCCTCTTTAGACATCCAAATTAGGTGATTCTAATTGGCACAATTCACTAGGAAGTTCTAGTTTCTTCCTATAAAATTTCATGGCAATTGGATATCTTTTGTCCCATGAGTAATGGAGTTTTATTTTGGACTATAGCTACAGTAATGGGAAAGGGGAATGAGATTCCAAAAATCTCAATAGCTCACACACCCATTCACACACACATTCAAGGCATATACACATCAAAGCATATGTATGGAAGGTATGACAATCATAAAGCATGTAAGGTCACAATTCCCATGCCACTTATTCATATTCAAGCCAAGACCATGCTTTAGGGACTTTTGGTTTTGCCTCACCCCATTTCTAGGACTTTTAGGGTTGCCTCACTCTTGGCTTAGGGACTTTTGACTTGGTCTCACCCTTCCAAGAGACTTTTGGCCTTGTCTTAGCCATGCCATGAGACTTTTGGTATCTCCTCACTTTCATTAAGAGACTTTTGGCATCACCTCACCCTTATGAGCCATTGCCACAACCATAGTCTTTCAAGTCATAAGAATATATACAAGCATACAATAACATATATATGCACATAAGAATGCAAAGAGAATGAGGTAGAGAGCTACCTTTGATTTATGGAAACTTTTCTTGATCTTTTCCTTCCCTCTTTTCAGCCTCACAAGTGCACCTAGGTGAGTGGATGTTCTCTTGGCCTAGCCACCATAAACAAAACACAATTACACACTTGAAGTAAGCTAAGACATTAAACTAAAACTTGAATACACACTTGGTCTCATAAGTGGCATAATGGTTCCATAATTGGCCTATTGAAGCAACTCTTACATTTCAAGTTCTAGGCTCCATTCTCTTGTTATTTCTAGACTTCTTAGACTCATTTAAGGTCCTTGGAGCCCTCACACATTCACTTGCATAATTGGAAAATCAAGTTGCTTCTTAAGACACCATTATTCCATCTTCCAATCCATGGCTTCTAAATTTTTCTTAATAATTTCTCCCATCTTTTAACATCATATAAAGTCCCAAACCAAGGCTAGAACAAATTAAAACACTCCCTAGTTCTATGAGCTAGCTTAGGCTGAGACAAGCACACTAAGAAAGGTTCATGGAGTTCTTAATTTTTTCTCGATAGGAGAGCCACTTGGGAGGGTTTCTAGAGGTCTTAGTAGCTCAAGGAAAAATTCAAATAACCAAGGAAACACTCATATAAAGTCATATTTTATAAAACCCTAGAAAACTCCATACTTTCCTAACTTGATTTCTATTGGTTTTTCTTGGAATTTCTTGCCATATTCCATCTCCCCATAGCCTAAAACCCTTGTTCCTCTCTTGTTTTTAGACAGAACTTTCTTCCCCCATATGGTTCTAATTTAGGCCGAAACTCAAAGTAAGAGGAAGCAAAGGGAAGAAACAATTCAAAGCATGAATTACCTTGGATTTCAACTTAGTTTCAAGAGTCTTTCTCTTTAGTTTGCTTTCCTTCAAAAATTTTGAACTCCCCTTCAATATTCTGGATTAAAACAGAACCAAATAGCTAAATAAACTAGGAAAAAAAGCCTAGAAAGAGAAGAGCAAAGTTAGAAGAAGGAAGAGTATGAAATTCTTCAAGTTTCCTTACCTTTCTTAACCTTTTCTCCCTCCTTCTTCTCATTCTCTTGTGCGCCAAAGAGGGATGAGCATTTTCTATATTTTGGGCAGAAAATTTCATGCTTAAAAAGGTGGGAGAAGAAAGGAGAAGTGTGTAGGAGTTTCTAGAAGCATACTTTTTCAAAAATTCTAATTTCGTCCTTTTATAATGGCAATTTTGTTTCGACTTCGTTTTAACTCCTTTTTTATAACCATCTTTTCCATTATAAAATTTACATTCCCAATTGAATAAATGCATTTGGAATCACTCAATTTGGAGATAAAACCTTACTGAATAACTCCGTCAAAGTTTAAGCTCATTGACATTGGAAAACGTGCACCGGAGTGGCTCGAGGCTTCCCATGATTTTTGGAGCCTCTGAGAACCCTGGGCAACTCAAATGTCCTATTTAAAAAACCCTCCTATGTGTTTTTCTAAAAGTTTCACTTATTTACGAAAATACCATTATGTTTCATCAGTTTTCATCACAAATTGTTTCTCCATCCTAACTCCATTTTTCTTGCCATCAAAGCCTAGAATTATCATTTTTAGGAGCTTAGAACTCTACCTAAATTTTTAGGACATTATCTTACCCATTTCAAAGGACTTGCTTTTATACGGCTCATTTTGTCATTTTACAGAAATTATGTTTGTTACATACCTCAACCGCTGTATTGATCATACTAGACCCTAGTCAGACCTACATGGTCTGTACTGATGCAAGTAAGAATGGATTGGGTTGTGTGTTAATGTAGGAAGGAAGGGTAGTTGCCTATACTTCAAGACAATTGAAGCTTCATGAGAAAAATTATCTTACACATGATTTAGAACTCGTAGCAATGGTTCATGCACTAAAGATATGGAGGCACTACCTTTATGGGGCAACCATAAAGATTTACTATGACCACAAAAGTCTCAAGTATTTACAAGATAAATACAAGATAAAAAAGAATTGAACTTAAGATAAAGAAGATGGATGGAACTACTAAAAGATTATGATTATGAGTTAAAGTACCACCCAGGCAAAGCTAATGTTGTAGCTAATGCCCTAAGTAGGAAGGCAATGCATGTGGCTAGTGTAATGATAAAGGAACAGAAACTGTTAGAGGATTTTAGAGACGTGTGTTTCTTGCACATGTCATATTTGGAAAATGCAAGGTTGAGAAATATGAATTATGGAAAAACCATAATTGACAATGAATTAGGAAATCAAGTGAAAGAAGCTCAAAAAGATGATCGATTTATACGAATAATTCATGAAAAGAGGAGTAGAGGAGAAGCTCAGGAGTTTGAGATCTCAGCTGATGGAATACTACAATATTGAAAAATGGTTTATATTCCTTTAAAGCTAGATCTAAGGTAGAAAATTTTGGAAGAAGCACATAAGAGTAGGTATACCATTCATCCAGGTCTGGTGAAAATGTACCATGAGTGGCTCATCGCGCAACCCTCAAAATAAAACTAAGTTGGTAAAGTATGTAGCTAATGGCACAACCTAGGTCATCTCCCTTGGAATTGAAGTCCAATGCCTAATTGAGTTTTCCAAATGTTAAAAGACTCTAAAGTTTCTAAACTAAAGGGGGTTTTAATTGAATTAAACTAACTTAAAACTAAATTGAATTAAAATTCCTAATTGCTACCTAATTATATGAATTATAGGTGAAAGATGGGCTTGTGACTAGCTTTGGATTCGTCCCTTGGTATCCACTATCCTTATCCTATTCTAATTGTAATTGATTCTGGCCTAAGAGTTCCTGAATGTGTTCATAACAATTTATCTTAGGTAACCACTCAAGATTCAAGAGATTAACGATCTAACGTTGAATTGAGACCTCAATCCCGTATTAAACTGTCAATTCTTGTTTCTAAGATCAATGAACATCCAATTTGATTGATTAACTAATTGATTAGCCTCTGAATCATCCTAAATATTTAATTAACCAACTAAACATTAAGGAATCTTCAAATTAAACAATTAAGCACATAATCTCACTCGTGTATTTTATCGAACACCTTCGAAGCATACATGGGAATTCAGATAATATTAAAATTAATCAGATCAATTAATCAACAAAAATACTTCCTAATTAGTGTCTAACCAGCCACTAATTACAATTACACAAATTCCCTATCAAATATAACTTAACCAAGACAATAAATGAAAGAGAAAAAGTGTAAGAAAAATAAAGAAATTCTTAACCCAAATATTCTATGTGTTCTCCATGGATTCAAGCTTCTCCAAGAGCTTCCTCCTAGCTAGCCTCAAGGTGGATTAGAATTTCATGGGATGTTGGATGATGGAATGGATAATGGAATGGGTGTGGCTGCCGAATGAATGGATAATGGAATGGGTGTGGTTGCCGAATGAATGGATAATGGCCTAGATGGAATGGATTGAATGAATGGTGTGTGGAACCTGCAGCCTCTCCTGAATGATGGGTGGAGTATGAATAAATAGGAGAGGAGTTTCCAAAATTATAGAGGCGTGAGATGGTTGGACTGTGCGAATGGATGAGGCGTGAATGAAATATACTCCTTTCTTCATTAAAAGTCACGTGCAAGAGCCTCTTCTTTTCATTAATAATTTACGTGATATTCCTTCTCTAAAACTTAGCTTCGTCGTGTGTATTATGCTGCATGGATGTGTATATGAGAGTGGGTCCCATTGTGATGCTGACTTGCTAGAATGTAATATTAAAAATTCATCCATGCTTCTTCTTTTCTAAGCTCGTTCTACTCCTTGCTCAAGTCCTTTATTCCATTCTTCGCTTCTAACGTATTTTCTGCATGTGTGTAAGTTCACATGAGATGCTCTTCTCCAGCCAACTTCTTCATGTTGCTTCCTTTCATTTAATTCTTCATCCACGTGCAGCTTTGCATGCAAGAATAAACCATTAAATCTGCTGCTCGTGCTCTCTTCTTTCTTCCTGCAGCTTTTTCCTCAAGCTTCTGTTGCATGTTCTCCAGCTCATTCACATGAACTTCTTCTTAAAATCGAGCCTACTTCTTCTTCTGTTCTGCTCTCTTTTCTCCAACCCTTTCATTCTCAGCTCGCCTTTAACGTGTTTTCATCCTGCTTCTGCATGCATTCTTCCACGTTATTTCGCTTTGCTCAGCTACTGATCTGGTGGCTTATAATTCAGCTCGTGCAACAGCTTCTTCGTGCGTCTCACCCCTCTGCCCAGTCTAACATTGTTCTAGAGCTTCTTTTCATGTGTCTCGAGCTCAGCAGCTCTTCTTTATCTTCATTCGTTCGTGTTGCTTCCTCTGTTCCTTTCAAGCATGAAACTTAGCTTCTTCCTCACACACACACGTGCCTTCTCATGCTTCTCTTCATTCTCAGCTCTCACGTTAGCTTTGTTCACACGAGCTGCTATTCTGGAGTTTATTCTTCCCTTAACTTAACACTAGCTCCTTCAACTCGATGCTCTTTCTCTCTTCTTTCCACACAAGCTCGAGTTCACTTCATTTGTGTTCTGCTTCCAACTCCACGTTGCTTCCATGTGCAGTTCTGCCCTTGTGTGCCTTCCACCTACTTTTCATGTGAACCTGTAGCTTTGTTCTCACTAAAGATCACGTGGCTTTATTTCTGCTTGTAGATGATTGTTTATTACTATCACGTTGAGAGGTCCAGCCCAGCTTCTTCTATGTGAGCTTCTTGCCTATGCTGCTTCTTCACTTGAAGATTCTGCATGCATGTAGCTACGTGGCTTATTCTGCACTTGTCTCCACGTATGCTGCTTCTTCTTTTGTTTACTTTCACGTCAAGCCCATTCTTTAGCTACTGTTCCATGCACTCTAGACATCATTCTTCCACATTCATGAGCTTGCATTGCTTCTTCAATGAATGGATAGCTTGGTTAAATGACATGGGATCCGTGGTAGCTTGAGTATGTGGATGTATAATCTATACCCAAGCTTGTTTCCACATGGAATCCAAGTCTCCTTCTCCTTCACTCTGCTCGTGATATCCAGCTCGAATGAATGAAGAAGCTTCCTTCTTGCTTTCCTTCGTTCTTGAGCCATGCATGTGTTTGATGATCACGAGACTTCATGTAAGTGTGTGGGTTCCATGGAAAGTTCATTCAAGCTTTAATTTTCCATTGAAAATCTTGCACAAAAGAGTGGGAAAAATCAAATAGGAATTTTCACAAAATTATTTAAGCTAAATTTATGCATTAAAATCCAATAATTTGTAAATTAATTCCTAAAATGTAGAAAATGGCTATTAAAACAAAATTCCATTTAATTAGACTTCTAGAACCATATTTGGAACTAAAATGTCTAAATTAAGGAGAATAAAATGTATGTAAATTATGCTTATCATACCACAAATTAAGGAAATGTTTATGGTGGCCTGGATGAAAAGAGATGTCACTTAGTTTGTGGATAGATGTTTAACATGCTAAAAGATAAAGGTGAAGCATCAAAAGTCAGCTGCAACCCTTGGACATCCCATAATGGAAATGGAATAGTATATCTATAGATTTTATCTTGAGTTTGCCAAAGATGACCTTGGGAAATGATGCTATATGAGTAATAGTGGATTGGTTAACTAAGTCAGCTCATGCCTACCCATCAAAGCCACCCATTCGATGGATGAATTAGCTTAGTTGTATGTTAAGGAAATTATAAGGCTACATGGAGTTCTAAACAGTATAGTATCTTATTGAGATCCTAGGTTTACCTCAAAGTTATGAAAATCATTATAGGAAGCAATGGGCCCAAAATTGAGATTTAGCACAACTTATCATCCACAAACTGATGGGCAAACTGAAAGGACTATTCAAACCTTGGAAGACATGCTAAGGTCTTGTGTGTTAGAAATGAAAGAAAACTGGGATGCATACTTGCCATTGGTAAAATTTGCATATAATAATAGTTATCATTCCAGTATTCAAATAGCACCATATGAGGTATTGTATAGGAGGAAATGCATATCCCCCTTATGCTGAACAAAATTTGGAGAAAGGAAGTTGTATGCCCTAGATTTGGTAGATCAAATTGCAAAATAGATTGAAATGATTAGAAAGAAACTTCTAATAGCTCAAAGTAGGCAAAAGAGTTATGTTAATAAAAGGAGAAGGCCACTAGAATTTGGAGTTGGAGACCATGTCTTTTTTAAAGTATCTCCGACTACTGGGATCGGTTAGTCTATCAAAGTTAAAAAGCTAAACCCAAAGTATATAGGGCCATTTCAAATTCTATCTAGGGTGGTACCTATAGCTTACAAGATAGCTTTACCTCTTAACCTAAGTTAAATCCATGATTTAATATCCAGTTCTCCGAAAATGAGAGAAAACGTGAGAAACGTAATGTACAAATGAACTCTTCTTGATCTGAGACTTGGCATGAATTTAGAACTTATTGAGAAATTTTTGGAAAGCTAAAGTGAAATTTTTTTTGGAGGTCTAGGAAATATTTGATGAATTTTCAAAGTTGGAAAAAATTCTGATTTTGATTTAGGGTACTTTTCACACTGGTTCAAAAATGAATTCTGTCACTTAGGGGGCAAATAATGTCCAATTGCCATAAAATTTTATAGAGATAAATGAGACCCTCCTAGTGACTTGTGTCAACTAGAAGCACCCATTTGGATTTCTAGAGAGGGAGATATGAATTTTTGAAATTTCTATCCAGTAGCAGGCATCCAGACTAACCCAGGTTATTATATGATTAGTTTTCGAGGTCTGGATGTGCCTAAGCTGGTCTAAAGTTATTTTTTCCATCTATATAACATCTATAGCTTTCTAGATTGGTATCGTTTGTATGGAGTGGAGTTTTATGGAATTAATTGGACATTTTTTAATTTTGTAACAGAAACTTATATCAGTACCAGTAGCCAGTTTGACCTCCGCATCTTTTCAATTGTCAAACATCCTCTATGTAATGTTTTATGGCTTAGACATATTTTTATCATAAATTATACATGTATAGCTTTCTAGAATGGAAAAGAATGCATAATTTCAATTTTTTTATAATTAGTTATGATATTTCAAAATTTGTAACCAAAATGGAAAATTTCTGGCCGATGCAACTATCATGAATTTCATGTATTCTCTTGCCTTACATGAGCTCTAAGTTACTTTTGGTGATGGATTTGAGTTGTATCTATATAATTAAATATGAGAATGTAATTCATGAGTCCGTACAACCCATGGGACTCTGAAAGAAAAAAAAAATTATGCATAACGCAACACAAAGAAATTCATTA
Source organism: Erythrophleum ivorense (assembly GCA_026724425.1). Classification (NCBI taxonomy): domain Eukaryota; kingdom Viridiplantae; phylum Streptophyta; class Magnoliopsida; order Fabales; family Fabaceae; genus Erythrophleum; species Erythrophleum ivorense. The sequence continues at coordinate 13,954 of JAIUCV010000336.1, read as the reverse complement.
TTTTATATGCCATTTTTTTGTGATTCTTGAGAAGTGCATAGAATTTGCATGAGAAAGGCTAAGAAATTATGGTGTTACACATGATGTCGTCCATGTTTCCTAAATAAAGAAATATCATCCAGACCCAGCACATGTTATAGAATATAAAAATATAGCCTTACAAGATAATCTATCTTTTGAGGTAAAACCGAAAAGGATAATAGATTATAAGGTGAAACAGCTTAGGAACAGGAGCATTACACTAATCAAAGTGGTTTGGAAAGGATTTTCACCCTATAAAGCTACTTGGGAAAAGGAAGATAACATGAAGGAAAAGTATCCCGAGCTATTTATATAAGATATGTCTTAAATTTTGAAGGCAAAATTTATTTTAAGGGGGATAGGATGTAACATCTAGTACTTTGATGATAATGATTAAAGATGGCATATCATGAAATAAAATATTTTTAGAAAAGCCTAATAAAGATAAAAAGGACCAAGCCCAAATAAAAAATAGAAGAGAGGCCTAATAATTTAAAATTTAAGTCCAAGTCTAATAAGAAGAAAAGACTAAGCCCAATAGGTTAAAAAGGTTTAGGCCTATTAGGAAAGAAGTTCAAAAATAAAAGAAAGGATCAAGCCCAATAAGAAAGAAAGCCTAAAAGCCTATATATATATATATATATATATATAAAGTCTAAAGGTGGAAACTGGGCCAGTAAAAATCAAGATGAAGCCCAATAATGAATTAAAAGAAATTGGGCCAATTAAATGGGCCCTTAGGCATGCAAATGGAGGGAAAAGTTAAAAAGCAAAACCCTAAGATCAATGGCCCATAATTAAAGAGATTTGATCTAACAATGGACTTGAAACAATAATTAAATTTGCTTCAAACTTCTACCACCTTCCTCCACCTATAAATACCCCCTCCCACTCCCTCATTTCTTCACACCAAGCTTCATCCACTCAAGAGAGAGAAGGAGAGGCAACATAAAGAGAGAAGCAGGAAAAATGTATATAATTAAATTTAGGACAAGCATACAAAATGTTAAAGTTAGGCCCCTAAAAGTCAAAGTAAAAGAAAAGTAAAGGGGAGCTTGGGTTTTAAGCTAATTAAGCTATGATAAACCTTGTGTTGATGATTATATATGACTATGAATATTTAGGATTTGATATTTGTGGAGATACATTTGAAAGGGAATCACACTAAGAACTTGGAAGAATCCAAGGTAGTACTCTTACCTATTCTTGTTTACGTATGGTTTGATGATTGATGAGATGTTGATGGTTTGCATTAATTTTATGAATTTAAATGCTCACATGTCTTGATGCTTGATATATTTCATGGCCATGTATAGATATCTTTGCTTGAGCATGTATGTTTAAAGTTATTATGGCTAAGCTATGCTTTATAAATGATGTAAGCATGCTTGAATATGGATGGGTATTGTACTACTGAGATTTTCCCAAATCTCATCCCCAAAATTCCCACTTTTAGGTGCAAGCATATCTAAGGGCAAAGGCAAGGAGATAGCAAGTTGATTCATGAAGATTTATTCCTTGTTTTATGCTATGTTTTGTGGAAGCATGAATGTTCATGATTTTGTTGACCAAGTTGTAAAATTATGTTAAAAACCTTATAAGCATTTACTTGGTCCATGGGTGGTAATATACACCCTTTATTATGTCTAATTATGATTAGGATGAACTCATGGATGTTTATGGCTTGGAAGTATGCTTAGTTATGCAAAAGTTTTCATGCTGCAAATCTGTTTGGATTCTGAGTAACATTACTGTTTCATTGAGAACGTCCTAGAAAATGTTTGAATTAGGCCACGTGATTTTTAAGGTAAAAACTAGACATCTTAAGCTTTCCAACAACCTAAAAATTAGGTCATTTGGATCTCTGTAACCTCAGATATGATTCTTACAAGTTAGTCATGAAATGTTGGAAAACCATTGCTGAGTCATCTGTACTATAGCTCACATGATTTCTACCACTATCTGAGCATCCACATGAGCTTTTAGTATGTTAAATCAGACATTCTAAGCTTTAAATGAAGTCATAATTTGTCTCATTTGGATCTGTGTACAAAAAGTTATGATTTTTCAAAGTTAGGGATCAGATTCTAGAACTTTACTGTGTCAGTGAATTAAATAGCTTTTGAAAAGGAATAAACTGAATCAATTGACATAGAATATGAACAGGAACGTGCTTTTCCCTTAAATTTGACTCATCAAGCTTTAAGTATAATTTTGAAGCACATGAAAACAATTTTTATAGATTAAGTTATGAATTTTTGAAGTTAAGAAAGAATCTAAAAGTTAACCAACTATTGTGTTCCATGATATTATGGTTTAAGGATATAGATTTTAGCAATGTTTTTAAAACCGGACCGGTCATTGAACTAGTGGAAGTACTGGTTCACGGTTCATTGTTCGAACCGTGGTTGAACCGTGGTCGAACCAGTAATAATTAAATATATTATTTTAAAAAATTTTATGTATTAAAATTTTAATATAACAAATAAATATTAGTAAATTTTAAATATTTGATTACTAATTCAATATTTCTTAAGATATTACAAAAATTAATGTTTAATTTAAAATAAAAATTATCTATGATTAAAAGTTAAGAATATTTAATATTAAATTTTTAGAATTTCTAAATTATATTAAGATTCTACTTATTATTAAAAAATAAAATAATAAATAATAATTTTAGGTAAATACCTTGATATTTGAGAGAAAAGAAATTGAACATAATAGAAAGAAAGTATAAAGAATAATTAATTATGCACATTTTATTTTTCTTATATTCTCTTTCTTTTTTAAAAAAAATTCATATTTCAACTCCCTCATCTTTTTTATTACCTTCTATTTTTAATTTGTCAAATTTATTTAAGATAAATTATTCTATTATAAAACAAAAAATTAAAAAAAAAGAAAATTGCTTCAGACCGGTTCAAACCGATTTTTTGGACCGATTCTTGATCGATTTTTTACTTGACCGATTTTCAACCTCGACCGAACCGGACTAGGGACCAGTTCCCGGTGGAACCGGCCGGTCCGGTCCAGTTTTTTCAACTTTGGATTTTAGTGTAAAGGCTCAAATTGCATTTAGAAATGGTTCTAAATGACTATAAGGGTTTGAAATATAAGATGTGACAATTTATAAAAGTTATGTATAAGCAATGTAGTCTAATAGTTCATGTGATGACAAATTCTTGTTTGAGATGATTATGATATGAGTTGAATGTATTCAATGTATAGTAATCAAGATATTATGATTAATTCTAGAATTTTCAAGACTATGGGATGTGCTATTATGTGGACTCTTGGGTGGTCGAGATCCTCTGGTTATAAAAGGAAGCCTTGGCAAAATTTTTCCAAAATTTAAATGTTTTAGTTTTTAGTTATTTGCCAGTATTTGTGATAGTAAGTAAATGAATAAAAGAAAGACCTAAAAAAATTAAGGAGTGACAATCATCATTATGAGAATGAAAGCAAGCCATCTTGGGAAATTGCATTTGAAAAGTTTTGTAATATCGTCATTGACATGTTTGAGAAATTGGAATCAAAGATGGATTAGATGACTACTCATGATCAAAGTTTAGAGATACAATTAGGATAGTAAGCTAGTAAATCTAACTCTAGATCTCAAGGAAATTTGCTTAGCCAACTTGAGATTAACCTAAGAAGGCACTATAAAGCTATCATATTAGGGAATGGTAAGCAATTATAAAGTCCCCATATGAGGACTGATATGCTTGAAGAATAAGATATGGTTGATAACAAAGAGCATGTTAGCCCTACACACCGGATTGAGTAAGTTACACATAAAGTAAAATAGCCACCACCACTAGCACCTGTCAGGCCTTATGTTCTATTAGTGCCTTTACCCCACAGATTGCATCAATAGAAGGTAGATAAACAATTTGATAAATTTTTTTATCATATTTAGGCAACTTCACTTAAGCATCCTTTTTATAGATACACTAGCATAAATGCCTTCATATGTGAAGTTCTTGAAAGAAATTTTATCAAATAAGTGGAAGACTAAGGAGCATGCCACCATCGCACTTACTAAGGAGTATAGTGCAATTATTTAAAACAAGCTTCCACTGAAGCTTGCTAATTAATGGAGTTTTTCCATTCCTTGTTTTATTGGTGATGTTCTTTTTTAATGTGTTTTGTGTGATTTAGGTGCCAGTGTAAGTTTAAAGCCTTTTTCTATACATAGGAGAGTTAGCTTAAGCGAATTAAAGCCCACTATTGTTACTATATAGCTAGTTGACCACTAAGTTAAATATCTCATTGGTGTTTTAGAGAACATCTTGGTGAATTCTAATAGATTTCATTGTGTTAAAGATGGAAAAGGATTCAGTTATGCATTTGATTTTAGGGAGGTCCTTCTTAGCCATAATAAGAGCTATCATCAGTGTAAAGAATAGCAAATTAATGTTAAATGGAGGAGATGAAACAGTTGAATTCAATCTATGTCATACATATCTTTTACTATCTCATTCATGGCAAATATAAAGTTACAAGTAAGTGCCACATTCATCCATAAGCGTTTTAACATCGACATCAGGCCATTTATTGGTCATTTGAGCAATATGGGTCCAAACTTGATTCTTTACTTTCCTTATTTCATTTTCATCATAAACAAATTTGTTTACACTCATTTTATTGTGCCTAACTTATAGAACACCTTTAAACATACTCCAACCTGAAAATGACAGCTTTATCACAAAATCTGCACTAATTTGGAAAATTCATAACTTGGGCTATATACAACTCCAAATCATGTAAATTAGGTGTCTATGGAAAGCTTAGGAAGTGAAATACATGCTGTAAAAATTTTAGGCGAAATTGAGCTCATTTTCCCAATCAAATGCAATGGAATAATAGCAGACCTAAACTTTGAAATTTCATATCTTGAGTTACACAACTCTAAATTAAGTGCTCTCAGTGGTAACAGAAAGCTTAGCATGAGACCTATTGATGTAGAAATTTCAAAAGCATCTAAGGTCATTTGGCCCACAAAAGACATTGCATATCAGTGGCTGCTATAGTACTCAAACATAATCAGATCCCTAATTTCAAAAATTCATAACTCCCTCTATTCAACTCCTTTTTATGTAAACTTAGTAGCCCTAGAAAGCTTATAATGTCAACTATATACTTGTAAAATGTCATAAGCATTGGACTTCATTTGACGCCTAAAAAACCTAAAATACTAAACCTGTTTTGTGTGAACGGGCTTAAATGAAATGTCTGTCCAACTTTGGAAATTTGTAAAATATCTTGTACAACTCAAAAAATTATGGTTCTTAGCTTGACATAAAGCTTTAGGAAGGTTCTAAGTGCATGCCAAACCTTAGGCTCAAATGAGATCATATAGGCCACTTTTGATATAGGAGTTATTTATGAAAAATTTAAGACCACTTTTAATACCAATTTGGACCATTTGGTGCCCAATTGGTTTCCTTCCACTTTGAGCACATTTCTTCTATCCTAAATGGCTTTTCTAACTATTTCATATCATTCCAAAATAGATGGATCAAAATTTGACCTTTGTATACTTAAGAATACATGCATTCATCATATCATCTCATACATTAAACTCTACCATAATGCGCATACCTTGCCATAATTAGTCATATATGCCATTCTTATACTTTTATACATGATTCCATCATAAAACATGAAGTAACTCTGTCATATGCATCATAGGTGTGTCAAGATACATGTAAGGCATCATATACATACACATACTAAAGTTTAGTACAAAATGAGATTCAAAATACATAGTTTCCTACTATCTATAGCCTCTCTTGGTCTTGACCTTGGCTTGGAGAACCTAAAATGGTGAATGGGAGCATGGGGTGAGATTAGAGAGAATCTCAATAGCTAATCTCAACCAACTTAATACAAGAATGTCATGAATTATGCCATGCATGTGGTGCAAAAATGTAATGCTCATGCCTCATATGAATAAAATGCATCACAAAACAAGAAATGTCATTTCTTTCTTAGCCATAGCTTCATCATAAAACTTGCTAGGCTCAAGTTTTCTCAACCCGGGGACCAAGGAAGAGCTATTACACTTAATTCCAAGCCTTAGGAGAGCTAGGAGCCGAAACATATATCATTCTCATTCATATAGCTCAATATGAAACTTATGCTCAAACATACATCATGAATGCATCAAACAACAACACATACAAGCATTACAACTCATTCAAACATTCAAATGTATGCAAGGAGAAGGAGATAAAGCTACCTTGTGATTCTAGGGAATTGAAGGTACCACACTCCACTTATAAGCTTCCTTTTTCCTTCCTTTTTTTTTTTTTTTTTGCTTGACACCCACAAATGAGTGAGTTTGGGTTAGCTTGACCTACATAGAACAATCATAAGGAAAATTAATCCCATAGAACTCATTCTAGGTTCTAAGATGCTCACTTAATCTTATTAGGATTCAAGGTGGGAATTAAGACTAGTTTAGGTCTATTATGAAGCAACATTTGGTTCTTGCTTTCTAAACCTTAAACTCTTACTTTCCACAAGTCTCATAACTCTCAGAGACTCATATGAATCCTATTACATACTTGGTTAGAAAGCTTTAGAACTAACTTGCTTTATTAACCTCATTTAGGCCCTTAAAATTTCAACTTTCATTCTAGGGCTTCTAAATTCAAACCAATGCTTCCATAATTATTTATTTATCATATCTAAGTCCTTAATTCACTAGAACCCAAAGAAACACTCCCTAGGTACCTTATCTCTCACTTGGTCGAACCATTAACCATAAAGGAGCTATATGGAGTTTTATTAGTTCTTTCTTGGTTTTTGATGCATAGCCATGTTCCTTGACTTCTCTTCTATCAAATCATAGTTTCATATGGCTTAAAATGCCTCATAATAGTTCTAAAACTTCTTAGATGCAATGGAAATACTAACTCCCTTATCTAGAATTCTAAAGCTTTTCAATTGATTTTAATTGCATAATCTAGTTCTTCATACCTCAAAACCCGTAATTCCATCAAATTTTAGTCAAACTCACTTTCTCTCTCTAATTTCTCTCTTTATACCCTAATATGCAAAGCCATTGGAATTCAAAGAAAAATAAGTCTTTTTATTGCATAACATACCTCATTTGAAAGCTTGCCAAATGGGAATTCTCTTGATATATTTAGTTGCTTCAAAATCCCATTCTTTCTCGAGAAGTCAGCCATGAAACTCCTTCTTTTAAGAAGCCAAGACCATTATTAGAGAGAGGATGAATTCTTACCTTTAGTGGCCTTTCTTTCTCCTATCTCTTCTTCCATTTTTGATGCCATTTCCATGCTTATTCAAAGCTATAATGTCAGTCTTTACAAGGTATAAGAAAGTGGCTGGTGCATCTTAATTTTTAAAAAAAAGATATTTTAACTTCTCATAATTACCAATTTGCCACCATACTTTGACAATGTCGTTTGATCTTATTTTAAATCCTTTTTTAGAATCGTCTTTTCCAAATGAAAATTTAGATTTTCTAATTCATAAAATGACTTTGGTTTCATCCAAATTAAATTTAAAACCTTACTGAATCATCCAGTCAAAGTTTTCGTCAACTAATAACTTAAAATATACACTAGAGGGGGTTTTAGCTATTCTAGGGGTTCCTCTAGTTTCTAGAGCCTTTGAGAACCCTGGAATATTCAATTTTGCCATTTAAAACCTTCTTCTTTGAGTTTATAAAAAATTACAATTTTGCCACTACGTTTTTTTCTTCTTCGTTTAACCACTTTAGCTCTATTTTGGGCCATCATTAACTTTGTATTCTCATTTCTAGATGTCTAAATTATTATTCCAAACTTGTTTACCCTTTAATCATTCCATTCAGGGGTCTTTCTTTATAATCTTCTTAGTTTCAGTCCAGTTTTAGAAAGACCAAATACTACAATCTATTTAAGGCCTTGAAGAATCCATCAGACGAAGTTCAATGCTGTTGGGTACATATGGTTGATGAGGTGATAAGAGATACATTTAGCTGAACAACCATAAAAGATTCCTTAAAAGCATGTCTATCCTTAGCTGCCTTGACCAAGGATGTTAGTGAATATCTTGTAGTAGCTCACTCCTTAGAGGCAAACTTTTTTGTCCTATTCAAAAAAAAAAAAAGACAAAAGTTTGAAGACTTGGGTGATGGCAAACCATTTCCATCCCCTTCAGCTGAAAAGGCATTGACCCTTAAGTTGAAAACTTTACCACCTCAATTAAAATATGCATATTTAAAAGAGCATAAGACCTTGCTTGTTATAGTATCTGCTCTTCTCACTAGCCCATCAATGTGTATACATTAGATTCTTACAAAAGACAATCATAAGCCATCCACTGAGCACCAATAGAGACTTAATCCCAATATGAAATAGGTCATTCAAGCAAAATTTTTTAAGCTTTTGGATGCCAAAATAATTTACCCAATCTCAAATAGCTTATGGCTGATCCTAGTGTAAGTGGTGCCAAAGAAGGGAGGAATGATAGTGATAAAAAATGAGAGTGATAAGTTGATACCCACTAGGACTATGATAGGGTAGTGAGTGTGCATTAAATATAAAAAGCTAAATAATAGCACTCATAAGGACCATTTTCCATTGCCTTTTACTGACCAAATAATAGAAAAGCTAACAAATCACACATACTACTACTTCCTTAATGGCTACTTAGGCAATAATCAGGTTCCTATAGTTCTGAAAGACTAAAAGAAGGCCATATTCACCTACCCATATGGTACTTTTACCTTCTAGAGGATGCCCTTTAGACTATGCAATACTCTTACATATTTCAGCAATGCATGTTAGTAATCTTCTGCAATTATGTTAAGAAAATAATGGAAGTATTTATGGATGATTTTTCTGTATTTGGTTCCTTTTTCAATAATTGCCTCACTAACCTTTCTTTTATTTTACAGCATTGCGAGGAGACTAATCTAGTTTTGAATGGGGAGCGATGCCATTTCATGGTAACAGGAGGCATAATCTTAGGCCATTGAATCTTTGAGTGAGAAATTGAAGTAAACCGAGCCAAGATAGCAACTATTGAGTAGATACCATTACTAACCTTAGTTAAAGGCCTGCAAAGCTTCTTGAGCCATGCCATTTTCTACCATCAATTTATTAAAAATTTTCCTAAGATTTATGGCCCTCTTTACAATTTGTTTAATAAAGATATGGCTTTTAAGTATATTAATGAGTGTTTGCATGCATTTATCAAGTTAAAGAAAAGAGCTTACATTGGCCTTAATCATGTTAGCCCTAAAGTGGTCCTTACTGTTTGAGTTGATGTGTGATGCCAATGATATTGCATGGGGAGTAGTATTAGGCTAAAAGAAGGATAAGCGCCTTCATGTCATTACCTATGCTAGTAAGATGTAGAGAAGTGATGAGAGAAAGTAAAAGCCCAATAAGATGATAAAAGAGACATAGAATGGTTAAAATCTAATTCAAGGGTAATTGAAAATAGTTCTTATAGTGCAACAAGGGAAAATAAAAAATTTAAATATTTAGTAGTATAATAAGAGAGTAAGATTTTTTTTTTCATTATTATATAACTAAATAAGGTTAACAGATCAATTAGAGTTGATAAAATTGGTCAAAACTTGACATGCAAATCAAGGTAACCAATGACACAGGTGTATGTTGAGCTATTTTAAACCATTATAGACCCTAAATTTTTACTTTTTGAGTATAAAGAAAGTTAAATGATGTATAGAACAGAGTGGTCTAGAAAAGTAGCATTAAAAAGCTATAATAAATGAAAAATGACTGTAGAGATAAAAGAATAAGTTTAGTTCTATAAGCAAAAAAAAAAAAATTTAGGGATGTGTATAACTTGAAATATTGTAAGAGAAATTGACTTTTCTTATTAGAATATGAAAGTAGAAGATAAGTACATTAGCCAAATAGGTTATTATGGTATAAAATACCAATGGCACAAAAAATGAAAAAATTGAAACATATGCAATTTTAAGTGCACTGAGTTATTTCAAGCCTTTTTAAATTATGAAAAAAAAAATTTCATGTAAAAAAATATTTAAGATTTTATATGGAGTAGTCAAGTTCAGAAAAACACTAAAAAATGAGCTGAAATGGAAAAAAAGTACTATAAAGGTAAAATGATCGTTATAATAGAATTTTATGATTTAAGGCTAAACTTAGTCATCTTCTCCCACAATTTTCCACCAACTTTCAGCTACAAAATGGAGCTCCTAAGCATGTTCATGGAGGTTTAAAGAGACATAGAAAACAAAGTCCATTTAAGTTAGTTTTTCTACACTTTTTCATCTTGCTCTAATTATAGAAATTGCTCTTCTCTTTAAGAACAATAAGATGATATAATTTTTGCATTAAAAGGTTGAAGTTGGTGGTTGTCCAAGAGGAAAAAGTTGCTCTTTTAGAAGATTGAATTTCACCACAAGAATCACCATCAAAAGCTATTTCAAATAAAGTATGATTCAAGCCATGGAAATGTGTGGATTTGAAATCCTAGACCTTAATAATTTTGCTTAGAGAGAGAAAGTGGATGGTGTGATATTTTTCTTAGTGAAATTTGGTGCTTAGGGTGATATAAATGTTGAATATGATATGTATTTGGCTCGAAATCTTAGAAAAATCAAGCCTAAAGCATGTAATGTATATCAATCTTTTGGCCAATGAAGGATCATGAAACTATGATAATTGTTTTGTCACTTGATGATAAAAGAGGCTTAATTATGAATTATAAGGATGATTTGAATGAAGTTTGGTGTCAAAAACTCATAATTTTGATATGTTGAAAAATTGAGCTTAAGAATGGCTTACATGACCATATTAATGGAAATTATATTTTGACAAAATTATGGCTATCCAGGCGATCTCTTATGGTCTAAATGAGTCATATATGTCATGAAAATGAAACTAAGATGTTGGGAAAAGAATAACACTTGTTGTAACTCAAGGAGGTGTTATAATACCTAAGTATGTCAATTGAAGAAAATGACTAAATGAATAGTAAAAGTGTTCTTTATAGTCAAATTTATGAATTTAGAAGTTTTATTTAGTTAAGAAAATATATCTAGAAAAAAAAACTAATTTGGGCCCTAGATGAAGGTTAAAATAGAGAAAGGAATGAAGCCCATGTTTTTAATTAAAAAAATTAGACCATCAAGAATAAGCAAAATGAATACCTTGTATGATGGAATTCTTGTTATGGCATAAATTGACATAAAGAGACTTAGATATGAAAGTGGAGTATGCCTTAGACATGCAAGTAGAATGATCATTTTGAGAAATATGGCCAATTTTAGGAAGTGAACCAAGTTGGCAAGTTGGTTGCTTGAGATGAAATTTGGTCATAATGAAGAATTCAATAGAATTGCTAGTTTAGGTATTTAAAATAGCAAAACATATCCATATTGACACCAAAATGTATGTCTATCCTTGAGGACCATAGAGGTTGAGTTTTGAGTTGAAACTTGGCATACATTTAGAGGACATATAGAAGGTTTATTTGAACTCAAGATTGTACTTTTTGGAGTTATGTAGAATACTTTATAGATTTTTAAAGTTGGCCTAAAAAAACTATCATTACCTATTTTCTATATAATTATGGTCTTGTTTTTGGTGATTTCAGGGACCAAATGAGATCTTTTTAATCTAAAATTTTTATAGTACAAAGTACATCAATAGAGCTTTCCAACAAGATAAAGTTTACAGAATTTAGAGGCTCCTAACTCAATTCATAATTTTTGAAAGATTGGACCAAATTAGGAGTGATAACTTAAAATATGCCTTAAATTCATGATAGGCTATGTTAAGCTATGTTCTATAGTGAAATGACTTATCATATAGTAGTTTAACTTTTTATGCCTAATTTATCATGTTTAGGCCAAGTTAGTATCACCACACCTTTGTGTGTGTAGAACTAAAAAGAGTAAGGAGAAAGAACGAGAGATAAATATTGTGAACAATAGATTCTTTCTTTGATTTAGGTAGATTACTCTTCCTTTCCTTATATACATGTTGATTTGCTTGAATTTGGATTACATTGTGTGTATTGGTTGCTTAAAAGGTTAAGTTTTAAAGATGTTTTGAGTTGGCTACATTTATGTGTCTTTAATGTTATGTTTTATGGGCTTATGGCTTCAAGAAAAGGTGGCAAAGGGATTGAAAATAGTAGTTCTTCCTTAGACTAAAGTCAAAGTTTATGGTAGAGGAATTGAGCGCAATAGTTCTCCTTTAGCCTAAAGGAAAGCTCCTAAGCCATACTGCATGTATGATATGGCTATATCTGAGGTTATGTTATGATGTGTTATGATGTTCTATGAATTTTTTGGCCGTGTATACTTGTATCTCCTTACTTGAGTAATCATGTGTGTATATTGGAATTGGTAGAGTATTGCTACTAACATTCCTCCCAGAGTCTTACCTTATTTTCCTTATTCTCACTAGCCCAATACCAAGTAAAGCAAGTAATAAAGACATAGGTAAGGAAATGGCATCATGAGATTGAGAAATGCTACAAAAGGATATGTTTTCACTTTAATATATATGATTGTATTTAGAAATTATAATCGTATAAAGTGATGTATAGAATCCATTTGGATGTATGAGGCCTAATGGTAGATCATGATGTAAAATTTATACTGAATGGCTAATTTTGTATATTTGAGGTTGGGATGGGAATACAAGTTATATGTTAAAAGTAGTTAGTAATATGTGATATATTGTGATGTGGGAAACCATTAAGTTGGGCAACCTGGTAACTAAGCCTTAAAGTGCCTGTTTATGTTAGAAATGGATGATATAAATTAGACTTTGTTCTGACTATTGATCTGTACTATAAATTGAGGCCTTTGTAAGGTCAGGACCCCTAAATGACAAGGGGAAGCTTCGACAAATTTTTCCCCAAAAAGGTTTTAATTTATTCTATTGCATAGTATCTTAATTATGCATAGTTCTTAGTAATGGGATTAAAGCATATAAGAAAAGTACAATACAAAGCATGACATTTCACCAATGACTCCAAGGTCATACTTCATTTCCTTCAGAAAAATATCTTATCTTGCTTTGGAGGATTGCCTTAGATTTGGTTTTGTTGATATTTTAGGAGTCATGGTATAAAAGTTATTAGTTGTGAGTTGTGTGGCAGAGAAAGTCATATAGTCAAATTTTGAGAGCACTTTATTTTAGCATGTGAAACATGTGAGGCTTGGTTTAAGGTCAAATGGTTGTGTATTGGTGATTTTGGGTATGTGAATTGTTAATGCAAATTTTCCTTCTATTGTCATGGTTTATCTTGTTGATCTTCCTTGTAAATCTACTACTTGGAGGAGTGTGTAAGTGTTTGGTCACTTGTCCTTAAGGGTTCATATTAGTAGGAGTTGTATTTATACCCATTAGAGGTGGCCTGTATCCATTTAGTTAAGTTGGGAGTTTATGGCATATGAGTATTTATCTTTAGCATTCATTTTTCTGCTTCAGATGCACACTATGATTGGGACATCATTACAAAACTTCTTAGCACCACAGCATCACATGGGATTTTCCCCTTGAAAGTAGAAGTTTATGTTATGACATCACGTTATGGCATTAAGGCATTGCGGCGTCACATTAACAAAGGCAAAGGCATCATGGCATGGCCTTGAGGAGCTATGGTGGGTTCAAGTAGAGACACATGTACCATAGCAAGACCTTTCGATGCCATGGCACCATGCAAAAATTTTGTATTATAGGTTTTGTAATAGGGGCAAGGTAGTAGTGCCATATGGAAATTTTTGTTTTATGAGATTTTTAAAAGGTTTTTAGTGGAGTTAGGATCCTAATTTAGGTCTTAAGTAAGTGTCTTTAATTAGATGCTTTGGGAGTTGATTGAACCTTTGATAGCTTAAGTACTCAATCATAGGCTTGTAAGAGATACTAACCTTAATAGTTTTTACAATAAATGT